>CM060351.1:104847389-105493115 GCA_030545235.1 Helianthus tuberosus
GTGACCACAACAACATCATATACTAATATTATTCAGTAAAGCATCATATAATCACCCAATCATCATAATCACACAAGATCTACATGATTTACACACCTATCTTCTCTTTATTCATCTTTTATCCAAGACTATTGCAAGTTCTTTTAGAGTTTCATAAGTTTTTAACCATTAATCATCCATTAACCATAAAATACATGAACAATATGAAGATTTAAGAAACTTACTACTAGCACAAGGCTAGGGAAGTTCAAGTGTGGAAAAGTGGTGGTTAAAAGAAAACGAGAGCGGTCCTTCAACTTCCGAACGCACGGAGCTTCGTTGTTCACCTTCTTGCACCTTTGTATGGATGGAAAATGGCTAGAAAGTGACTTGATGGTGGGTGTATGGTGGTGGTATGATGGCAGCCGAAAGTGAGGGAGAGAAAAAGGGTTGAGTGAAGTGATGAGTGGTAGATTATATAAGGTCTTCCATAAGGCATATTCCTAGCATATTCCTGGCATATTCCTAGCATACTCCTGGCATATTCCTAGCATATTCCTGGCATATTCCTAGCATATTCCTGGCATATTCCTGGCATATTCCTGGCATATTCTTGGCATATTCCTGGCATATTCCAAGCATATTCCAAGCATATTCCTGGCATATTCCAAGCATATTCCAAGCATATTCCTGGCATATTCCAAGCATATTCCAAGCATATTCCTGGCATATTCCAAGCATATTCCTGGCATATTCCTAGATTTACTGCGTTGTCTGCGTTTTGCTGTAGAAGCACTGTGTCGCGCAGAAACACACGGTACGCGCTTAAACTTGAAAAATAACGTTTTTTTTTAATTTTCAACACTCAGGAAAATATAACGGACTATTTAGTGACCTTTCCGTACACTATTAGTATATTAACAAGTACATGTAAGTATAACACAGATATCAGAAAGCAGTTAAGTGATTTCGCACAGTCGTCAAGCACATTAATTATTATTAATAAATTGTACGGTTACATGTAAATTCGAGGGTTGTCACATTCTCCCCTTGTTAAGAGAATTTCGTCCCGAAATTTAGCGCGTGGTTACTGAGGAAGCTAGTTAAGTTGCGTTGTTTTCCTGTTTTTCTTGGGGTGTCACATCATCCCCCCGTTGATTTGGAATTTCGTCCCGAAATTCTGCAGTAGCTTCAGCCTCAGTAGTGGTTGCGTTTTTCTTAAACAGCTGGGGGTACTTGAGTTTCATTTGGTCTTCGCGTTCCCAGGTATACTCTGGGCCACGACGAGCATTCCAACGAACTCGAACGAGAGGTATTCTTGTGTGCTTGAGAATCTTAACATCTCGATCAGTAATCTCTACTGGTTCCTCGACGAATCGCAGCTGGTCGTCGATTGTGAGTTCCTTGAGAGGAACTATGAAGGGCTCATCTGACAGACACTTCTTCAGATTTGATACGTGGAATACGTTGTGAACTCCGCTGAGTTCTTCAGGTAGATCCAACCTGTAGGCGACTTGGCCAATTTTCTCAATGACTTTGAACGGTCCGACATAACGCGGATTGAGTTTGCCTCGTTTGCCAAAGCGGACTACACCTTTCCAAGGTGAGACTTTGAGTAGCACTCGATCCCCAACCTGGAGCTCGAGTGGTTTTCTTCCCTCATCAGCATAGCGTTTCTGACGGTCACGAGCTGCCGCCATTCGCTGTCGTATCTGAGCAATTTTCTCGGTGGTATCTACCACATGTTCTGGGCCAGTGATTTGGCTGTCACCAACTTCTGCCCAACAGAGAGGCGATCGGCATTTGCGTCCGTACAATGCCTCAAACGGAGCGGCTTGGATGCTGGTGTGGTAGCTGTTGTTATATGAAAACTCCACTAACGGGAGGTGCTTTTCCCAGCCATTGCCGAAGTCGATTACACATGCCCTAAGCATGTCTTCAAGGGTTTGGATGGTGCGTTCAGATTGCCCATCCGTCTGCGGGTGATAAGCGGTGCTCATATCTAAACGTGAGCCAAAGGACTTGTGCATTGCTTGCCACAGTTCAGAAGTAAAACGTGCGTCACGATCAGATATAATAGAGATTGGCACTCCGTGCCTTGATACCACTTCCTTTAGGTAAATGTCTGCAAGAGTAGAGAACTTGTCCGTTTCTTTGATAGCCAGAAAATGTGCAGACTTGGTTAATCGATCTACGATCACCCAAATGGTATCATTTCCGCGTTGAGATCTGGGCAGGCCGGTAACGAAATCCATGGAAATTTGCTCCCATTTCCATTTCGGGATCTCCGGTTGTTGAAGTAGGCCTGATGGTTTCTGATATTCAGACTTGACTCTCGCACAAGTCAAGCACTTACTGACGTAGGTTGCTATGTGGGCTTTCATGCCAGGCCACCAATACGTAGTCTTGAGGTCGTGGTACATCTTGTCTGAACCAGGGTGTACAGAATAACGAGACTTATGTGCTTCATCCATCACAAGCTCGCGTAAGTTGCCATAAAATGGAACCCAGATGCGTCCGTTAACATAGTAGGCACCGTCTCCCTTTTGTTCTAGCCGCTGCCTCGATCCTCGTAGGGACTCAGCCCTGATGTTTTCTGCTTTCAATGCTTCGACCTGGGCATCTCGAATCTGAGCAGGAAGGTTAGACTGGATGGTAAGCTGTAATGCTCGTACACGCTTAGGTAAAGTATCCTTTCGACTGAGGGCGTCAGCCACAACATTGGCTTTGCCCGGATGATACTTGATAGCGCATTCGTAATCATTCAAGAGTTCGACCCATCGGCGTTGTCGCATGTTTAACTCTTTTTGCTTGAAGATATGCTCGAGACTCCTGTGGTCGGTGTAAATGGTGCACTTTGTACCGTACAGGTAATGTCTCCATATCTTAAGTGCGAATACAACTGCTCCCAGCTCCAGATCGTGAGTAGTGTAGTTTCTTTCATGAACTTTAAGTTGGCGCGATGCGTAGGCAATGACCTTGTCACGTTGCATCAATACGCAACCAAGTCCTTGGATGGAAGCGTCGCAATAAACCACGAAATCATCGGTGCCTTCTGGCAATGAGAGGATAGGCGCGCTACAAAGTCTATCCTTTAGATGTTGAAACGCGGACTCCTGTGCATCACCCCATCGATAGATGACGCCCTTCTGAGTCAGTGCGGTGAGAGGTTGCGCAATCTTGGAGAAATATTTTATAAACCTTCTGTAATATCCGGCCAAACCCAAGAATTGGCGGATTTCTGTTGGTGTGCGGGGTGCAGGCCAGTTCTTGATCGATTCAACCTTAGATGGATCCACATGAATTCCAACCTTGTTTACCACGTGGCCTAGAAAGTGGACTTCGCGAAGCCAGAAATCACATTTCGAAAACTTGGCATACAACCGTTCTTTTCGAAGAAGTTCCAGCATAAGTCGTAGATGCTGCTCGTGTTCCTCCTGACTCTTAGAATAGATCAGGATATCATCGATGAACACAATAACGAACTTATCCAGGTAAGGCTTGCACACTCGGTTCATGAGATCCATGAAGACTGCCGGTGCATTCGTCAGCCCGAATGGCATAACCAGAAACTCGTAATGGCCGTAACGAGTTCTGAATGCTGTTTTGGAGACGTCCTCATCTCGGACTCTCAGCTGATGGTATCCCGATCTCAAATCAATCTTGGAGTAATAGCTTGACCCTTGCAACTGGTCAAACAAGTCGTCAATACGTGGAAGAGGATAACGATTCTTCACAGTCACCTTGTTAAGTTCGCGATAGTCAATACACATCCTGAAGGTACCGTCTTTCTTTTTCACGAACAAGACTGGAGCTCCCCAGGGTGAAGAGCTAGGACGTATAAAACCCTTTTCCAAGAGTTCTTGTAGTTGTGTGGACAGTTCTTCGAGTTCTGATGGGGCTAGACGATAGGGTGCTCGAGCTACTGGCGCTGCTCCAGGAGCTAGCTCGATTTGAAACTCAACTTGGCGATGAGGAGGAAGACCAGGTAATTCCTCAGGAAATACCTCGGGAAATTCGCGCACAATAGGGATGTCTTCAATTCTCTTCTCTTCCGTAGATGTGTCAGTAACGAGTGCTAAAATGGCAGTGTGGCCCTTTCGCAAACACTTCTGGGCCTTAAGGAAAGAGATGATGCCTTCGACTGCACCACTCTTGTCGCCATGAATCACGAGGGGTTCTTTATCAGAACGAGGAATGCGGATGATTTTCTCCTTGCAAACAATCTCGGCTTGATGATGAGATAGCCAATCCATCCCAATAACGACGTCGAAACTACCAAGTGTGATAGGAACAAGATCGATAGGGAAAGTCTGACCAGCTAAGACGAGGTTACAACCTTTAACTACGTGTGTGGCTTCAAGACTTTTACCGTTAGCTAGTTCTACCGTGTGTTTGGGGTTCAGGAGTGTTGGGGTGCGCTTAAGAATTTGGCTAACTTTCACGGACACATAACTAGTATCGGCACCCGAATCGAATAAAACAGTAACGAAGAAGTCGTCAAGAAGAAACTTACCCATCACAACGTTGGGATCGTTCCTTGCTTCCCCCTGACCAATCACGAACACACGACCCCTTGCCCCGTTGCCATTGTTGTCTCCCCCATTTCCGCCTCCATTGTTGTTCCCATTGTGGTTCCCATTTCCTTGGTTATTGTTCTGGTTTTGGTTTAGCTGGGGGCAGTTCCTCTTAAAGTGGCCTTCAGCGCCACACTGAAAGCATCCTTTATTTCCCTGCTGATGCTGTTGCTGGTGGTTCTGTGGGGCTTGTTGTTGTTGTTGGCGATTCTGATTCGCAGGACGTGGGCTCCTGCAATCTTTGGCTTCATGGCCCAGCCTGTGACATCTCTGACATCGACCTTTGTTGCACTGCCCGCTGTGATGCTTGTTGCACCGGTTGCACTTGGGGTGGTTTCCTCGGTATCCACCCTGTCCTTGATTACCAGAAGATTGCTGACTGGGACTCTGGTAGTCATCACTCTTTCGCTGTTGAGACTGAACTGAAGTTGAACCTTTACTGGAGTTCCCATCCCATTTTCGCTTGTTGTCGGTAGGTGCATCAGAAGTAGCAGCACCAATACGCTTGGGTAGTCTGTTTTGCTCCACCGCCTGGTCGGTGAGACGATGAGCCAGTTTGACGACTTGCTGGATGGTACCCAAGTTGGCTGAAGTCACGTGACTTTGAATCTCTGGTACAAGGCCCTTGAGATAGAGCTCAATTCGTTTGAAGGGAGGGTTCACCATGGTTGGACACAAGATGGCCAGCTCATTTGACCTCTTAGTATATGCCTCGATCTCAGATCCTGTCATCTTCAGATTGTAAAATTCCACTTCTAGCTTGTGGATGTCATCCCGACTACAGTACTCCTCTTTGATCAGCTCTTTGAAACCATTCCAGGGCGTGGCATTAGCAACTGCCAGCCCTAGTAGTTGAACTTGTGCCTTCCACCAGGTTAACGCAGCTCCTTCAAGTGTTCCGGTAGCATATTTCACCCTACGGTCTTCGGGGCATTCGCACATCTCGAAAACTGTCTCAAGCTTTTCAAACCAGTGAAGAAGGCCCACTGCTCCTTCGGTGCCACTGAAAGTGGTAGGTCGACAGTCCATGAACGTCTTGAACGTGCACACAGGAGGTTGAGCATGTTGACCTGTTGCGCGAGAATAAAAGACAAGATTAAGCACGAGGGTTGGTTTGCGAAGGTAGGATCTAAATGTCCTAAGGTGAGTTGGTATGGCAGGTTATACCTCCTGCAGGGTTGGCTGCGAGTGCCTCAGCGACTCGTTCGTTGATCAAAGCCGTTAACTGGTCTTGAGTGAGGTTGATACGTCCTCCGCGTCCGCTCATGATCTTCATAATGAAGCAACGTAAGTGAGGAAAGTGTCGCGAAAGTGCGTAAGTGTGGGACGACATTAGAGAGTATGCACACAAGGTTCAAATAGCAATTACCACATTATCTAATGCACAGTGAGAACTATCTAACCGATAATATAACATAAATCATACCACTTATGGTGTCGAGTCTTGCACGTGGGGCGAAGCGTCGTTGTGGATCGTTGAGCACTGTACAGGTTATAGTCTGGTTTTAAATGAAAACTTTTCCCTTATTAAAACCAAGTTCTCTATAACCAATGGCTCTGATACCAATCATCCATTCCCCACTCATAAGCAAACATACAATAATGCATATAACACATATAACATGTCAAATCATTCACAGATAGCATACTCGACATTTAGACACGCAAATCACAACTTATGTTATTTCAGCATTAATATTCAAAACCGGCTGTTTTCGGGGATTTTAATAAAATAGTTAGATTATTCCAAAAATTCCCAAATTTTTATAGAACGTCATAAACATTCCATATTTTATTGTGTAAAAATATCAGGGTCCGGTTCATTACCCATATTTTATAAAAATTCATATTCGGGACTGAACTCAGATTTATGTATTTCTGACCATAGTCCACGAAACAATTTATTAAAAATTCGTCGAGTGTCCGATTTACGAAATTCCAGTGGGGTAATTACAAATACATCGGTTATCATCTACCGTACAAATTTCATGGTCCGATTCATCATAAAACTCAGGTTATGACTGAAAGTACGACACCCATTTGTTGCTGTAAAAATTCAGCTTAAGTAGCTGTTACAAATTAACACTTTAAAAATAGTAAACGGAGTCCAAAAATTACGATTCCGGTGCCATTAGAATCGTATTTCATAATAACATATTTTAGATTCAAAATATCGATTTTTCGTTGAGGTTAAGACCTGTTTACAGCCAACAGAAGTGGGCTGTAAAAGTTAGACAGATTCTGATTTCAAGTGTTTAACCTTCTAAATCATGTTCGATCGATTCCGTTAACGAGTTTAGTGACCACAACAACATCATATACTAATATTATTCAGTAAAGCATCATATAATCACCCAATCATCATAATCACACAAGATCTACATGATTTACACACCTATCTTCTCTTTATTCATCTTTTATCCAAGACTATTGCAAGTTCTTTTAGAGTTTCATAAGTTTTTAACCATTAATCATCTATTAACCATAAAATACATGAACAATATGAAGATTTAAGAAACTTACTACTAGCACAAGGCTAGGGAAGTTCAAGTGTGGAAAAGTGGTGGTTAAAAGAAAACGAGAGCGGTCCTTCAACTTCCGAACGCACGGAGCTTCGTTGTTCACCTTCTTGCACCTTTGTATGGATGGAAAATGGCTAGAAAGTGACTTGATGGTGGGTGTATGGTGGTGGTATGATGGCAGCCGAAAGTGAGGGAGAGAAAAAGGGTTGAGTGAAGTGATGAGTGGTAGATTATATAAGGTCTTCCATAAGGCATATTCCTAGCATATTCCTGGCATATTCCTAGCATATTCCTGGCATATTCCTAGCATATTCCTGGCATATTCCTGGCATATTCCTGGCATATTCCTGGCATATTCTTGGCATATTCCTGGCATATTCCAAGCATATTCCAAGCATATTCCTGGCATATTCCAAGCATATTCCAAGCATATTCCTGGCATATTCCAAGCATATTCCAAGCATATTCCTGGCATATTCCAAGCATATTCCTGGCATATTCCTAGATTTACTGCGTTGTCTGCGTTTTGCTGTAGAAGCACTGTGTCGCGCAGAAACACACGGTACGCGCTTAAACTTGAAAAATAACGTTTTTTTTTTAATTTTCAACACTCAGGAAAATATAACGGACTATTTAGTGACCTTTCCGTACACTATTAGTATATTAACAAGTACATGTAAGTATAACACAGATATCAGAAAGCAGTTAAGTGATTTCGCACAGTCGTCAAGCACATTAATTATTATTAATAAATTGTACGGTTACATGTAAATTCGAGGGTTGTCACATAACACATGTGATATGACGAAACGACAGTCACGACGAAACAAGAGGGTGTTTCTCCGAGATCAGTCATGACGAAACAAGTGTGTTTCGCCGAGGGATATCACGACGAAACAGAGGGTGTTTCGTCGAAGGGAATCATGACGAAACAAGTATGTTTCGTCAGAAGGGAAAACTGCACAGTGAACTCAGTTAAGTCTGTTAAGAGTTAACTGGGTTAGTTAGCTGTTGTTAAATGATAAGAATGACTTGCATGAATTTGTATAACCGGTAAATGCTATGTGTTAATTGTTACTTGCATGTATGTGATGATATTGCCTGATAATCAATCATGTGAATGTCAACTGATTGTGAATACATGCATAACTATAGGACTTGACTGATTACTTGTGAGCACATAGTTTAGCATATCGAGCAAACCAAGGTGAGTTCACACTCTTTCCAAGGCATGGGATTCCCAAGGGTTGGGAATGGGTTAATGATTTAAACGGTAACTACAACCATCCTCCGTGGGTAGGATGCCAAGATTTCACACTGGACCAAACCTCTATCATGAAGTCCCTCATTTATATCGACTTAATCGCCGAGGCCTATGGCGAGCGGGTCATTAGTTAATAGCGCTATTAGGTTTAACAAACCTCACACCGTGTCGTTCGAACTGGCGTGCACTAATGGACTATGGGCAAAGGGTCAATGCTGATAGACATTGACTTAGGGCACCACTTACATTTTCGTAGTAGTCGATACGCACGGTCTATTAACACACGGGAAGCCCCCACTAATCCTCACAAACATGTCTGGGAGACCGCGATACGAATTAATACGATACATGGTTTGCAAAACGAACATATGATTTACGAAACGAATGCTATAACTAAACAACCAACTGTGAACTCGCTCAACTTTGTTGTTGATTCGTTGTTACATGCCTTGCAGGTCGTTAGGTACTCATGGAGCTTGCACAGGGAGGCGCGGTCGTTGTGGGACATGGCAGTGTGTGCCATGCTAAAAACATTACTTTATTTCGTACTTAATACTTACATTTGGTTTTACAATTATGCTTCCGCTAAACACTTAACTACGTTTTTGATTTGAAACACCTTTCATATTGTGTGGTTGAATTTTACTTATTACTTGTTATGTTCAATATGATTGGTGGCTTGATCCTGGTCAGTCACGCCTCCAAGCGGCGATACTCCGCATGTGGATTTTGGGGGTGTGACACAAGGCTTCCCAAGACTTTGCGGTTATTGCACAACCCAACCAGAACACTCAGAACCAGCCAGCACCGCCACCCGCTAAGAATCTGTCACACCCCGACCACGTAGAACATACAAAACGTGGCGGAAATGTCGGGGAGTGTTGTAACAGAATTAATTGTTTCAAATCCATGGCAATTGAAGTTTCGTTTTATTGATTAAAAGTGTTACAATGTCTTAACAAACAAATAAATACAACATAATTAACTAGTCTTGCATCTTTTATTGTCACTAAAGCCCAAATGTGCCTATGTGTATCTTGATCATCTTATGCAACAGCTCCTGAAAAACACATGTGAAAATAGGTACGTCAGCATAAAAATGCCTGTGAGATACATAGGTTTTGTGAAAATAGGTTTCATGACTTATGTTTGAGAAAATGTTTAGTCATGAACCTTGTAATTTGCTTTGTCTTGTAAATCATTTGAAAAACAATGAGTTCAGATGATATGTATAAATAAGTGAATTATGTATGGTTAAATGAATAACCATGTAAATTGAGTTTGTATAAGATAAGTTGCTTGTAAAACAATGTATTGTGAAAAGTATGTTATTTGTATAAAATGTTATATGTATCAAACTGAAATGATTCACATAACGCTACGATATATGTAATACCATACAAACACATATATATAGGAAGTACCAGCGGCGTATCCACCATGCTTGTATCATATTACACACGCATCGTTACTTAATCACTTAATCAAACCAAACCATCAAGATGTAAAATGTTCATGTCTAATGTAAATCATGTAATATGTATCCAAAATGTAAGCCTGTGATGAATAGCAAATGTACTAAGTACGCGACAATAGACATACGTAGCATGTGACCTGTACTAAGTATGCAACAATAGACATACTTAACATGTGACCTGTACTACGTATACAACAATAGACATACTTAACATGTGACCTGTACTACGTATACAACAATAGACATACGTAGCATGTGACCTGTACTACGTATACAACAATAGACATACGTAGCATGTGACCTGTACTACGTATACAACAATAGACATACGTAGCATGTAATGTAATGTAAAACGATGTACTAAGTAATGCACGCAATGGGCACACCTAGCATAAGATGTAATAAAATCACGTACTATAATGTACTAACGGACATAGCAGGTATATGATGTGAAAACAGAAAAGCACGGAAGTAACAAGTAGGCACATGTGTTTCACCCCAAAACAGTTTGGAAAACAGTAAAAGAGGGGTCTATGTACTCACCTGAGAGTGCTTAGGAGTCTTGCACAACTACCAAGCAAGCTAGAGGAGTCCCGGAAATTAAACGGTACCTAATATAGGTAACTACATAAATAACCCGGACCTAAATCGGAGGATCGGATAGAATGAGGGCTCGTAAACCAGATGAGTATTGGAACTCATGTAGTATGGTTTACAAAAGCCTACATACTAAATGAAACCTAGTCTAAGCGCTTACGACCCATTACGACCCGTTTAGGTAGCTTATGCTACTTTAACGCGTCGTTCGCGTGAAACGCGTTCGGACCGCCTAACTAGTCCTATGACAAGTAATATATGCCTTAACATGTCTAATATGGTTGTCAAATCAGTTTAGATGTCAAAAGTTATGTTACATATGATTAAAACGAATTTTGGCATCAAAGGGGTATTTTGGTAATTTACCTAAGGCATATAAACTACCTATCATACAACTACTTAAACGAAGCGACCATAAGGTATAACCCCGGAAGGTTATTCCCTATATACTATGGTCACCTAAGGTATTTGGTCGGATCCTAATGATCGACCAAACTGGGTCGGGTTCGAAGGTATAAGCGATTTATTAGATCGCTTACCCTACGACCCTAGACAACGTGGTAATCAGTAGGCATAGTCCCAAGGGACTATAACCAACGTGATTACACTCACGTTGCGAAGTTCAAACGAACTTCGCATTGACCATTACTGGTCAACGCTGAAAATCAAACAAAGTTTGACTTTCTGACTCGAAAAGCAATAAAATAAGGAAAAGAACGAAAGAATACTTACGAAGGGTCCCCGAATGCTAACCTCGATTCAAAAATCACAGGTATGAAACAATAGTTTCAACTTAGAGTTTCTCAAATCAAAGTTCTTTTAATTTTGAAGCATGGGGGGGTGGGGTATTTATAGGATTTCCCGAACCGTTAGGATCGTTTCTTGGAAAAAGTGCTTCAATCTTGGCCATACACTAGCACCCATGGTATTGTAATACCATGTGCCCAAAATACCAGTCCATAGATTCCCAAAACCATGTGCAACAAGTGGGAAGGACTAGATTCGATGTATAAGCAAACATCTTTCAGAAATGACAGTTTTGGTCCCTGTTATGTGTTTATGCCATTTCCGACACTTCTAAGGCCCGTAAAGCCAACTTTAAGGCCCTAGAATGATGTCTAAACATTGTGGACATGAAACATGCTCAAAAATATGTCGGATGTCAGTTCGTTTGGTCGTACGAACGCGATGTTCGCTTAATTACGACGGAATGCGCATAAGCGCGAAAAACGATCCAAATGGCATGACGAATGGATTTTTCTTATGCCAAACACTAAAATAAAATATTATAGTGCTTACATAAATTTTTGGATGTCTGGATGTATTCAGAATGTAAGTTATGCGCGAAAATGCAAACTTGTGCACTTTTGACGCTTTTAGTCCCTGAATGACCCAAAAGTTTATTTTAGCACACCTAACCCCTCAAAGCCTATTTCTAAGCTATGTAAAGGATATTTATGGTATGTTTAACTTATGGCCATGTTCCGGAATGTCTGTTACAGTTCAAATTGGCATACTTTCGCAGTTTGTCAACTTTAGTCCCTGTAAGCGATTTAGCTTATTTTTGCCATACCAAAGCCTTCAAAACTTATTTCTAAGTTATGTAAAGGTTATTTAAGGTATGTTAAGCCTATGTCACTATTCCAGAGTGTTTGTTGCATTAAAATGGTTATATTTACGCATCAGTGCGCGTATAACCTTCCAGAAAGCGATTTAGAGCTTGAAATCGAACAAGAATTGATATGTGTAAACGATACACATATTTTTTACAAATCCCAAGTATGAAATACAATATTTCATTGGTTTGGTATTTGTTTGATGGTTGAAGTGACACAGGTGTCACAGTCTCCCCTACTTTAGGAAATTTCGTCCCGAAAATTAATTTTAGGAGAAACTTGTGGAGACGACGGTGATGTTTTCGCTTTGAATGAACCCCTTGAACCCTAAGTAGAACTCTGGGCCATTGTTAGGATTCTTAGCGGAAATGTCAACCCTCAAAGTGAAGTCATTGTAGTAACAAAACATGGAGTTTTGAACTACGGACAGAAGAACGTTTCTTATGAAGACTCATCATAGGAAATTGTGTGTGTGATTGAGATCAGAATTGGGTAGTGTGAGAATAAATGACATTGGTCAAAGTCCAAGACTTCTCCCGTATCATTACTCTTGCCACTGTTGGTCTTAACACATGACAAAACTTCCTGTGGTTCCTATGCACTGAATTCCATAATTATGTAGGCCTCCATAATTACGTAGTTCCTTGCACAGTCCGCACAGTTCATTTCATAATGCGTATGGGGAAAAATCAAACGAATAATCCTGTGGTGAATTAACTTGACTGCAATAGAGTCTCTTTAACCAGGTCACCAAAGGATTAGATTAATGAACAATCTCTTGATTTAGACCACCCGAGGGCCTATTTAACTACATAAACACATGATATATTTAACTAGATTGCCGAACCAATCTATTTAACTTAGATCGACGTAGGATCTCTTTAACTAAACTACCTACGGGGAAAATTTAACTACATCGACGTAGGATGTATTTAACTAGATTGTCGGACCAATCTATTTAACTTAGATCGACGTAGGATCTTTTTAACTAAACTACCTACGGGGAATATTTAACTACATCGACGTAGGATGTATTTAACTAGATTGTCGGACCAATCTATTTAACTTAGATCGACGTAGGATCTCTTTAACTAAACTACCTACGGGGAATATTTAACTACATCGACGTAGGATGTATTTAACTAGATTGTCGGACCAATCTATTTAACTTAGATCGACGTAGGATCTCTTTAACTAAACTACCTACGGGGAATATTTAACTACATCGACGTAGGATGTATTTAACTAGATTGTCGGACCAATCTATTTAACTTAGATCGACGTAGGATCTCTTTAACTAAACTACCTACGGGGAATATTTAACTACATCGACGTAGGATGTATTTAACTAGATTGTCGGACCAATCTATCTAACTTTATCAACATATGTTGTCCTTAAACTTTGGAATAGTACTTTATAATCCAAGGGATTTAACTACAACGTAGAAGTCCATTAAGGATTTAAGATAGTACCTTTTTGAATATCCTACTACGAATCCTTCATATGAAGATAAGAAAGATTCTATGAGGATTTGGATAGCGAATATCCAGAGTATACAAAAAAAAACACAAAATGCTTAAAAGGAAAGACAAGATGCATAAACACATAGTCACATAACCACAAAATTGTTTATCTAGATCTTTAATTTGTTATCTTTGGACGCGGATACTTAAAGCACACCAGGAATCCAATTCGTGGATTTCATTTGGCACTTTAATTATTTCAAGAATCTATCTATAAGGATAGGATAATCTTTAAAAGAAATTCGGCTTTGTCCCTATTGAATTGTGATGTACGTATTGAATCATACAAAGAATTCAATTTAAGGACTCCGATAAATGATACCCATCCACAAGGATCTAATTATGAGGATAGAAAGATCCTACATGGATTTTGGAGTTTGTGTAACGAGAGTGTTCCGACACCTTGCACTAGGCGTGCTTACGTCGATACACAAGGTAGAAAGTTCATGAGGTTGAGGCGCCAGATATGCCAAGCGACATATGAAGCAGAGTTTGAAGGTTGAGCAGCAGCAGGATTTGTAACAGCTTTGCTTTAGATTACAAAGCGGCACATGTTAACCAAATGTCTCCATCGTCCACCGTGGGTACATTTGAAACAAGGTATTTGATTTGAATAATGACGATGGCATTGATTGCACCAAGGAGCAGTTCCCTTATACAGCTTCATCCCTGAGGCGAGTCATGGTGATAGCTAAGTCAACGGTCCTCTGGAGTACGACGCCTATTCGCTGGGTAATTGCAGCACCTGGTTCGGACATTGTTGTTGCGATGAAGAAGCATCTTGAAGATAACGAAAGGCATAGGAGGAAACAAGCGAAAGATAGTCAAAAGAAAATGACAAGGCATGTAGATTGTGACCATTTGTTTGTTACCAAAGGCAAACAAATGAGACAGTGACTAATCAAAGTAAGCGGGTCAATATAATGTATCGCGAAGACATGCTCGCCTATAAGTGAACACTCATCCCAAGAATTCCCAGGTAAGCACAACTGGTCTCGCGTCTGATGAGATGTATACGAAGTGCTTGCCTAGACAGAAAACCCAGAATACAGGCATTCACCCTTCCAGTTTGCACGTGTTCACATTATTTAAAACCCAAAACCTTGACGAGATTTTGAAAACTTAAAGGGGTCCAAAACCATATAATAGAGAGTTCAAAACCTTACAATAGAGGGTTCAAAACCTAGTAATCAATCATCCTAGAACAGATGATTAGTTTTCAAAGCGGTTTTGAAATTTATGTTCTTGTTGTGGTCGTCGCCTAAGGATAGGTGACGGTATTGTTTTATGACTAAACGCAAGTAAACTCGCGTTAGGGTCCTAGAAAGGTTATAGACTAGGTCAAAGCATTACTAATAACCTAATTCCCTATAACCATTGGCTCTGATACCATCTTTTCTGTCACACCCCGACCACGTAGAACATACAAAACGTGGCGGAAATGTCGGGGAGTGTTGTAACAGAATTAATTGTTTCAAATCCATGGCAATTGAAGTTTCGTTTTATTGATTAAAAGTGTTACAATGTCTTAACAAACAAATAAATACAACATAATTAACTAGTCTTGCATCTTTTATTGTCACTAAAGCCCAAATCTGCCTATGTGTATCTTGATCATCTTATGCAACAGCTCCTGAAAAACACATGTGAAAATAGGTACGTCAGCATAAAAATGCCTGTGAGATACATAGGTTTTGTGAAAATAGGTTTCATGACTTATGTTTGAGAAAATGTTTAGTCATGAACCTTGTAATTTGCTTTGTCTTGTAAATCATTTGAAAAACAATGAGTTCAGATGATATGTATAAATAAGTGAATTATGTATGGTTAAATGAATAACCATGTAAATTGAGTTTGTATAAGATAAGTTGCTTGTAAAACAATGTATTGTGAAAAGTATGTTATTTGTATAAAATGTTATATGTATCAAACTGAAATGATTCACATAACGCTACGATATATGTAATACCATACAAACACTTATATATAGGAAGTACCAGCGGCGTATCCACCATGCTTGTATCATATTACACACGCATCGTTACTTAATCACTTAATCAAACCAAACCATCAAGATGTAAAATGTTCATGTCTAATGTAAATCATGTAATATGTATCCAAAATGTAAGCCTGTGATGAATAGAAAATGTACTAAGTACGCGACAATAGACATACGTAGCATGTGACCTGTACTAAGTATGCAACAATAGACATACTTAACATGTGACCTGTACTACGTATACAACAATAGACATACTTAACATGTGACCTGTACTACGTATACAACAATAGACATACGTAGCATGTGACCTGTACTACGTATACAACAATAGACATACGTAGCATGTGACCTGTACTACGTATACAACAATAGACATACGTAGCATGTAATGTAATGTAAAACGATGTACTAAGTAATGCACGCAATGGGCACACCTAGCATAGGATGTAATAAAATCACGTACTATAATGTACTAACGGACATAGCAGGTATATGATGTGAAAACAGAAAAGCACGGAAGTAACAAGTAGGCACATGTGTTTCACCCCAAAACAGTTTGGAAAACAGTAAAAGAGGGGTCTATGTACTCACCTGAGAGTGCTTAGGAGTCTTGCACAACTACCAAGCAAGCTAGAGGAGTCCCGGAAATTAAACGGTACCTAATATAGGTAACTACATAAATAACCCGGACCTAAATCGGAGGATCGGATAGAATGAGGGCTCGTAAACCAGATGAGTATTGGAACTCATGTAGTATGGTTTACAAAAGCCTACATACTAAATGAAACCTAGTCTAAGCGCTTACGACCCATTACGACCCGTTTAGGTAGCTTATGCTACTTTAACGCGTCGTTCGCGTGAAACGTGTTCGGACCGCCTAACTAGTCCTATGACAAGTAATATATGCCTTAACATGTCTAATATGGTTGTCAAATCAGTTTAGATGTCAAAAGTTATGTTACATATGATTAAAACGAATTTTGGCATCAAAGGGGTATTTTGGTAATTTACCTAAGGCATATAAACTACCTATCATACAACTACTTAAACGAAGCGACCATAAGGTATAACCCCGGAAGGTTATTCCCTATATACTATGGTCACCTAAGGTATTTGGTCGGATCCTAATGATCGACCAAACTGGGTCGGGTTCGAAGGTATAAGCGATTTATTAGATCGCTTACCCTACGACCCTAGACAACGTGGTAATCAGTAGGCATAGTCCCAAGGGACTATAACCAATGTGATTACACTCACGTTGCGAAGTTCAAACGAACTTCGCATTGACCATTACTGGTCAACGCTGAAAGTCAAACAAAGTTTGACTTTCTGACTCGAAAAGCAATAAAATAAGGAAAAGAACGAAAGAATACTTACGAAGGGTCCCCGAATGCTAACCTCGATTCAAAAATCTCAGGTATGAAACAATAGTTTCAACTTAGAGTTTCTCAAATCAAAGTTCTTGTAATTTTGAAGCATGGGGGGGTGGGGTATTTATAGGATTTCCCGAACCGTTAGGTTCGTTTCTTGGAAAAAGTGCTTCAATCTTGGCCATACACTAGCACCCATGGTATTGTAATACCATGTGCCCAAAATACCAGCCCATAGATTCCCAAAACCATGTGCAACAAGTGGGAAGGACTAGATTCGATGTATAAGCAAACATCTTTCAGAAATGACAGTTTTGGTCCCTGTTATGTGTTTATGCCATTTCCGACACTTCTAAGGCCCGTAAAGCCAACTTTAAGGCCCTAGAATGATGTCTAAACATTGTGGACATGAAACATGCTCAAAAATATGTCGGATGTCAGTTCGTTTGGTCGTACGAACGCGATGTTCGCTTAATTACGACGGAATGCGCATAAGCGCGAAAAACGATCCAAATGGCATGACGAATGGATTTTTCTTATGCCAAACACTAAAATAAAATATTATAGTGCTTACATAAATTTTTGGATGTCTGGATGTATTCAGAATGTAAGTTATGCGCGAAAATGCAAACTTGTGCACTTTTGACGCTTTTAGTCCCTGAATGACCCAAAAGTTTATTTTAGCACACCTAACCCCTCAAAGCCTATTTCTAAGCTATGTAAAGGATATTTATGGTATGTTTAACTTATGGCCATGTTCCGGAATGTCTGTTACAGTTCAAATTGGCATACTTTCGCAGTTTGTCAACTTTAGTCCCTGTAAGCGATTTAGCTTATTTTTGCCATACCAAAGCCTTCAAAACTTATTTCTAAGTTATGTAAAGGTTATTTAAGGTATGTTAAGCCTATGTCACTATTCCAGAGTGTTTGTTGCATTAAAATGGTTATATTTACGCATCAGTGCGCGTATAACCTTCCAGAAAGCGATTTAGAGCTTGAAATCGAACAAGAATTGATATGTGTAAACGATACACATATTTTTTACAAATCCCAAGTATGAAATACAATATTTCATTGGTTTGGTATTTGTTTGATGGTTGAAGTGACACAGGTGTCACAGAAACAGTATGTTGGTACTGCACCTCTTTGTAACAAATGCAATTGTCATCATCAACCATATCTTCAGTGTTGTCTTTGCACCAACTGCGGAAGATTTGGCCATTTGGCTAACACATGTCGCTCTCCTCCTGCTCCGAATCAAGTGGTTCAAAACCCTGCCCAACAGCCAGCTAATCCTGCACGACCTCCTTTTCCGCCTGGGTCTTGCTACAATTGTGGAGATCTGACTCACTACAGGAACAAGTGCCCGAAGTTGGCTAATGCGAACCCGGCTCGTGGATGAGTATACAACATCAATGCCAATGAAGTGCGTGCCGACAATGAGGTGGTCAACGGTACGTTCTTTGTTAACAACCAACCTGCTTCTATTCTTTTTTATTCGGGTGCCGACAAGAGTTTTGTATCCCTAGCTTTTGAACCTTTGCTTGCAAAGCCTAGAACAAAACTAGGAAAACCCTTGACATTAGAGTTAGCCAGTGGTGAATCCCTTGTACTTGATTCCATCATTCGAAATTGCCAGTTGAACCTTAACGATCATCTCTTTCCCATTGACCTCACGCCAATGCAACTTGGGAGTTTCGACGTTATAGTAGGGATGGATTGGTTGACCAAATACCGTGCAGAAGTGGTTTTTTTTGACAAGATTGTTCATGTACCTCTTTCGTCTGGTGAAGTCTTAGAAGTTCATGGAGAAAAACCCGCTAGTAGCCTTAAACTAATGTCTAGCACCCAAGCTCATAGATATCTACGAAAGAATTATGTGGCTTTCTTGGCACGTGTCGTAGAGGAGAAAGAAAAGGGTAAAACTGTACAAGACATCCTCGTCGTTCGGGATTATCCTGAGGTTTTTCCCGAAGACTTACCTGGTTTACCCCCAGCACGTGAAATCGAGTTTCGTATTGACCTTGTCCCTGGTGCCAACCCGATTGCTAAATCTCCATACCGTCTTGCACCGTTTGAGATGCAAGAGTTGTCGAAGCAGCTGCAGGAGTTATCAGACAAAGGATTTACTCGTCCGAGCTTTTCCCCATGGGGCGCACCTGTCCTATTTGTAAAGAAGAAGGATGGATCATTCCAAATGTGTATCGATTACCGTGAGCTTAACAAACTCACCATCAAAAATCGATATCCCCTACCTCGCATTGATGAACTCTTTGATCAGCTTCAGGGTGCTACCTGCTTTTCGAAGATTGATCTACGTTCTGGGTATCATCAGCTTCGCGTATCCGAAGAAGATATTCCCAAGACTGCTTTCCGCACACGATACGGCCACTATGAGTTTACTGTTATGCCTTTTGGTTTAACGAATGCTCCTGCCATCTTCATGGATTTAATGAATAGGGTTTGTAAGCCTTATTTAGATAAGTTCATCATCTTCTTCATTGATGACATCTTGATTTATTCCAAGACACGAGCTGACCATGAACATCATCTCCATCTAACAAGGGAGCTCCTAAAGAAGGAACAACTTTTCGCTAAATTCTCCAAATGTGAATTTTGGCTTAAGGAAGTTCAATTTTTAGGACACATTGTCAACGAACAAGGTATACACGTAGATCCCGCCAAAAGTAGTGCGATTAAGGATTGGGATATACCTACTATGTGACACCTGTGCCTCTGCGACCATCAAACAAATAACAAATTTAATGAAAAATTGTATTTCATACTTGGGATTTGTATGAATATGTGTATCTTTTGCACATATCAATTCTTGTTCGATTTCAAGCTTTAAATCGCTTTCTGGAAGGTTATACGCGCACTGATGCGTAAATATAACCAGTTTAATGCAACGAACACTCCAGAATAGTGAAATAGGCTTAACATACCTTAAATAACCTTTACATAACTTAGAAATAAGTTTTGGAGGGTTTGGTGTGGCGAAATCAAGTTTATTCGCTTACAGGGACTAATTTCGACAAACTGCGAAAGTACGCCGATTTGTACTGTAATGAACATTCCAAAACATGACCATAAGTTAAAAATACCCTAAATATCCTTTACATAGCTTAGAAATAGGCTTTGAGGGGTTCGGTGTGCTAAAATAAACTTTTTGGTCATTCAGGGACTAAAAGCGTCAAAAAGTGCATAAGTTTGCATTTTCGCGCATATCTTACGTTCTGAATACATCCGGACATCAAAAACTTTATGTAATCATTAAAATATTTTATTTAGTGATTGGCATGATAAAATTCCATTCGTCGCGTAATTTGGATCGTTTTTCGCATTCGTTCGTGTTTCATCGTAATTAACCGAACAACGCAATCGTACGACCAAACGAACCGACATCCGAGATATTTTTGAGCATGTTTCATGTTCCCTATACTTTAACTTCATTTTCGAGCCTTGAAATGGGATTAACGGGGCTTAAACGTGTCAAAAATGCATCAAAAACCATGTTTTGCACATTCAGGGACCAAAATTGACAATCTGCCATAGTTATCTTAGGAAGGGACTAAAATGAAAAATATAAATTCCAGCTTGTTCCAGCTGTTACCCTCATTTGCACATGGTTTTAATGAAACTAGGGGCTCCCATGGTTTCACAAAACCATGGGCACATGTGTACGGATGAAATCGAAGCTCGTTTTACGATGAACGATCTTAACGGTTGTGTAAAAACTATAAATACCCCATCCATCTCATTGTTGAAAGTCACATTTGATCTGATATTTCTCTAAGTTGAGGTGCTTTCACTTCATACCTGAGAATAATCGGGTCAAACTTCCGTTCTTGGACCTTTTGTAAGTCCTCTTTCGTTCTTTTTACCGTGAAAGTCAAACTGTGTTTGACTTTCTGCTTTGACCAGTTTATGGTCAACATGAAGTTCGTTTGAACTTCATAACATGAGCATAATCACGATGGTTTTAGTCTCTTGTGACTATACCTACTGATTACCACGTTATCTAGGCATAGTGGCGAGTCTTAGTTTCAGCCAAAATGCGTATTCTTGCGTATTTTGTAACCAAACTACTTTTAGGTATCAAAACCGTTTATTTTGATACCAAACCTGTTTTCAAACCTCGTTAAGCTTGTTTTAACATGTTTAGCTCGTCACTTTAGGTTTAGTAATTATGTAGGGTCGTAAGGTAAGCGGTCTAAACAACCGCTTATACTTTCGAACCCGACCCGTTTGGTCGATCTTTAGGATCCGACCAAACACATTAGGTGACCATAGTTGCATAGGGAATAACCTTCCAAGGTTATACCTTATGGTCACGTCGTTTAAGTAGTTGTATGATAGGTAGTTTATATGCCTTAGGTAAATGACCAAAATGCTCTTTTTACGCCAAAATTCATTTTAAGCATATGTAACATAATTTTTGATATCTAAACTGATTTGGCAACAATATTAGACATGTTAAGGCATATAATACTTGTCATAGGACTAGTTAGGCGTTCCGAACGCGTTTTACGCGAACGACGCGTTAAAGTGGCGTAAGCTACCTTAACGAGTCGTAATGGGTCGTAAGCACTTAGGTTAGGTTTCGTTTTAGAATTTAGGCTTTGTTAAACCATATTACATGAGTCCCAACACTCATTTGGTTTACGAAACCTCATTTTATCCGATCCTCTGATTTAGGTCCGTTTATTTACATAGTTATCTATATTAGGTGTCGTTTAATTCCGTGATCCCTCTAGCTTTGCTTGGTTGTTGTTCAAGACTTCTAAGCACCCTCAAGTGAGTACATAGCCCCACTCTTTTACTGTTTTTCAAACGTTTTGGGGTGAAACACATGTGCCTACTTGTTACTTTCATGTTTTCCATGTTTTCATATCATATACTTGCTATGTTCATTAGTACACTATTAGTACATGATTTCATTATGTTTTGCTATATATGTTCCCTTAACATGCTAGCGCAATTGTTTTACGTTTTGAACCATTTGTAATTGTTGGATGCATGTGAACCATTTGTAATCGTTGGATGTATGTGAACCGTTTGTAACCATTTGATTTATGTGAACCATTTGTAACTGTTTGAACCATTGGGTTAGGGAAGTGATTAGGTAACGGGGCGGGTGTAATGTGTTAAAAGCATGGTGGATACGCTGCTGGTACTTCCTATATATAAGTGCTTTTAACACATTATATATCGTTGCGTTATCTAGATCACTTGGGTAAACGATTTTGAAACGATGTCACACAATGATGTTTTCTGAATAATATAAACCATACGAGTTTTATTAACGAGTTTCTACGAGATGTTTTACGATTTGATTTAATAAAACAAAATGTTTTGGAGTTAAGAATCATGGCTACGAGATTTTATAAATTATAACCAACTTGATTTGAGTTGGTTAATTATGTCGCAATACTATACTTTTCAAAACAAGGTTTTTAAATAAGTATTGCAACATGTAAAACGAGCCATGAATCTAACACTCATATAAAACCTATGTACTCGCCGGCATTTTTATGCTGACGTATTTTCACATGTGTTTCAGGTACCATAGTTGATGATATTTGATGATGATATTGATGCATGCTCACATAGGAACGGACGAGGCCTTAGCGACTTAATAACAATAAAAGTCTATTTGTTCATGTTTTGTTTCTAATTCCAATGTAATGTAATACATTTAATCAAATAAAACGAAATTGTTTAATCCATGGTTGTGAAACAATGATTCTGTTACAACACTCCCCGACGTTTCCGCCACGTTTTGTTGTTTTACGTGGTCGGGGTGTGACAGAAAAGTTGGTATCAGAGCCAATGGTTATAGGGAATTAGGTTACTAGTAATGCTTTGACCTAGACTATAACCTTCCTAGGACCCTAACGCGAGATTACTTGCGTTTAGTCATAAAACAATACCGTTCCCTATCTTTAGGCAGTAACCACAATAAGAACACAAAATTCGAATCTACTTTGAAAACTAATCATCTGTTCTAGGATGATTTATTGTAAGGTTTTGAACCTTCAAAGTTTTCAAATTCTCGTCAAAGTTTAGGGCTAAATAATGTGAACACGTGCAAACTGGAAGGGTGGGTGCCTGTACCCTGAGCTTTCTGTCTAAGGCTAGAGTGTTCGTACAAATCCGCAGTATCGGACCAGTCACACTTACCTAGGAACTCTTGGGGTGAGTGTCCACTTATAGGCGAGCATGTCTTCGCGATACATTATGAGGACCTATTTACTTTGATTCAGCCTTTGTGTGTCGTTCGTTTGCTTCGTGGTTCAAACAAATAACCGTCACCCATGATTTTTGGTCGGTAATTGTAACATCCTATTCTTACCCAATGCCATGTCATTTGTTTTCTCTCTTGTTTCCCCTTTTTAGAATGCCTCCACGACGCGAAAATCAGGTACCTAATGAAGAGCTGGCAGCTGTCATTACGCAGCAAATGACTGCTGCAATCCCGAACATTGTTGCTCAATGTAACCAAGCTCTCAACAACAATAATGCCCCCTGCAACTTCAAGACGTTCAACTCGGCTAAGCCATCAAAGTTTTCTTGGTCTCAAGTGTGACAACCCTCGTAATTCCATGTATCCGTACATTTATTAATGATAATTAAAGTGCTTGATGACTGTGCTGAATCATTTAACTGCTCTCTGATTTCGGTGTTAGACTTACATGTGCGTGATAACTTACTAGTAGTATGCAGAAAAGTTACTAAATAGTCCGGTACGCTTTCCTGAGTATTAGGAATTAATTTTGTTACAAAAACATATATAATAGACACTTAACGGAACAATTAAACACTTTAACGAAACGGTATTTAACCGGACGACCGGACATTACCCGGGACACCAAATATTTGTCAAATACATTATTGTATTTATTTTTGACTAGGCATGATCCCCGAACACCCTAACACCCACTAACTTCTCTAGTAAATAACACACATAAGTATACACTTGAGATCTAACTTGGAATTGCAACTTAGTTGAAAATGTTACACTAAACCCCCCCCCCCCCAACCGATTTTCGGTCCCAATGGACCCCACCCAAAATCTTCACCATATCCTACTACAAGATTTTATGTCTATATTTTGTGTAGATTGGTTACTTGCATATCTTGCCAAGATATTGCAAATCTTATAAGTATGATTACTAGACCATGAAATCTCTTGATATCTTCATCCTATCTTCTCTAGATCACTCTCTCACCTCTCTCATCACCCTCCTCTCACTCACTTTCGGCTCCCCCATAACCGAACCCACCACCACCCCTCAACATCTTCATCTTCTCCAACATCAAGTTCCATTTAAGCTTCAAAGTTGATCCATGGAGGTTGCAAGTTGAAGGGCTTTCTAAGGAGTTTCTTTCACTTACTTTTCACCATCATCTTCTCCATCTTCTTCACTAAGAATCATCCCTAGCTTTAAGCTAGTAGTAAGTTCCTTATGTCACCTTTGTTCATCTTATTTCATGATTAAAAGATGTAATATGTTAAATCTACAAGAACACTAAAAAGGGTTTAAACAAGAAGATGAAACATGATGTATTTATGTTAGTATGAAGTTGGTTGGATATATTGCTGATTACTTGCTGATTTACTTGTTAATATTGAGCACTAGAAATGTTGTTGATCATTATGCATGTTAACGGAACCAATATAACCCGCTTTAGAATGTTAAAGCTGAAAAACAGAAAGCTGTTTAGTGATTACAGCCAACTTCAGTTGGCTGTAACCGAACCTTAATAAAGCGAAAAATGTATTTTCTGAAGTCTAGATTTATGTATCATGAAATACGGTTCTAATGGCACTGGAATCATAATTTTTGGACTTCGTTTACTATTTTTAAAGACCCTTTTAAAAACAGCAGCTGAAGCTGAGTTTTTGCTGCAGTAAATGAGTGATGTTTTTTTGGTCATAACTGGAAATCTATGATGAATCAACTCATGAAATTTGTACAGAAGATGACAACTAATGTATTTGTAATTACCCCACTGGAATTTCGTAAATCCGACTCTCGGTTGAATTTTAAATAAATTATTCCGTGGACTGCAGTCAGAAAAAGATAAATCTGAGTTCAGTCCGGAAAATGAATTTTTATAAAATATTGGTGATGAATTGGATCCCGATATTTTTACACAATAATATTTGGATCGTTTAAGACCTTCTGTAAAAAGTTGGGAATTTTTGAAACAAGTTAACTATTTTATTAAAATTCCCGAAAACAGCCCAGTTTTAAATATAAAAGCTGAAACAACATAAGTAGTGATTTGCGTGTCTAAATGTCGGGTAGGTTATCCGAGAATGATATAACATGTTATATGTCTATAAAAGTGTTATGTGCAATGTCGTATGTTTGTTTATGAGTGGGGAATAGATGGGATGTTTATATGGGCATGAACCGTTAAAGTGATGCATGTTATGTGATAGATACGTGTAGGAACTTTGTGTTCTATTTGAAGTCACTAATAAACTAAGTGGTAATCATACTAGGATGTGATTGACCGACCTTGACTGTTAGCTATTTTTGAGAGTCAAACCGAGCAACCGAGGTGAGTTCACACCCTTACTAAGGCATGGGATTCCCGGTGGTTGGGAATGGGATTGAATAACTACTTATACTATCAACACTACTAGACTACTTACTACTGTCCTCGGGTTGGGAAGGGCACTTATGTAAAACCTACGTAAACTCATACTCACTACTGTCCTCGGATTGGGAAGGGCACTTACGTAAAACCTACGTAAACTTATACTTACTACTGTCCTCGGATTGGGAAAGGCACTTACGTAAAACCTACGTAAATTCATACTTACCACTGTCCTCGGATTGGGAAGGACAGTTATGGATACGTCTAGTCTAGTAACATACAAAATGGGAACCCCCCCCACTAAATATCGCAAAGGTTGGGGATCAAGGATAATGGGTAATACATGGTTATGAAACGAACTTACGATTCTTGATACGAACTCAACAATCAGCTGTGAACTCGCTCAACTTTGTTGTTGATTTGTTGTTACATGCCTTGCAGGTCGTTAGGTACCTATGGAGCTTGCGTCGGATTGGGAAGAGTCGTTGTGGGACATGGACAGCTGTGTGCCTTGCTAAACATTTGAAACGTTTAAATATATGACTTGGTTCTAAACATTATGCTTCCGCATGCAACCTAAACTATGTTTTGTTTAGACACCAATTGTTTTGTGTTGGACTTTTATATACTACTTACATGCTTGTTCAAAATGATTGGTGGCTTGATCCTGGTCATGTCACGCCTCCAAGCGGTGATACTCCGCGTGTGGATTTTGGGGGTGTGACAGATTGGTATCAGAGCCATTGGTTATAGTGAACTTGGTTTTAAAAAGGGGAAAAGCTTTTTGATAAAACCAGACTATAACCTGTACAGTGCTCAACGATCCACAACGACGCTTCACTCCACGCGCAAGGCTCAACACTATAGGTGATATGGTTTATGGTTATATTACCTACTTGCTAGTTACATAGGACTTTGCTTATGGTATGCTTAGATGAACGTAGCAACTATTGATTGAAAAAACATGTGTGCTTACTCTCTTCTGTCATCGCACTTTCGCGAACCTCTCTCACTCATGTTTTCCTCTGATATGAAGACCATGAATGGACGCGTTAACCTAACTCAAGCCCAGTTGGCGGCTCTGATCACTGAACAAGTTACTGCAGCGCTAGCAGCTGCCCAGGCAGGAGGTCAGAACGCTCAGCCACCCGTATGCACGTTCAAGACTTTTATGGACTGTCGTCCTAGTACTTTCAGTGGCACTGAAGGGGCCGTCGGACTCCTCCACTGGTTCGAGAAGCTCGAATCGGTCTTCGAGACATGTGAATGCCCTGAGGCACGTAGGGTGAAGTATGCTACTGGTACTCTCGAGGGCATAGCGCTCACGTGGTGGAACGCTCAGGTTCAAATGCTGGGGTTAGTGGCTGCTAATGCTACCCCATGGAATGATTTTAAGGAACTGATCAAACGTGAATACTGTAGTCGTGATGACATCCACAAGCTGGAAGTGGAGTTCTTTAACCTGAAGATGATGGGGTCAGAGATAGAAGCGTACACGAAACGATCCAACGAACTGGCAGTGTTGTGTCCAACTATGGTGGATCCTCCCATCAAGCGTATTGAGCTGTACCTCAAAGGCTTAGTACCAGAGATACAAAGCCATGTGACTGCTTCTAACCTTGCTACCATCCAGGATGTTACTCGTCTCGCTCATCGTCTCACAGACCAGGCAGTGGAACAGAACAGGCTGCCTAAGCGTATAAGTGCTACTGTTACTGCTACTTCTGCTATTCCCAGTGACAACAAACGAAAATGGGATGGAGCCAATAGCAAGGGTTCGACTACAGTTCTGTCTCAGGCGCAGCAGCGAAAGATTGATGACTACCAGAGTCCTGGTCAGCAATCTTCTGGTAGTCAAGGGCAGGGCGGATATCGAGGAAACCACCCAAAGTGCAACAAATACAACAGACACCACAGTGGTCAGTGGAACAAGGGACGTTGTCAGAGGTGTCTCAAGATGGGTCATGAAGCCAAGGATTGCCTGCAATCGTCAGCAGCAACAACAAGCACTGCAGAATCAGCAACAGCAACAGGGAAATAAAGGATGCTTTCAGTGTGGTGCTGAAGGTCACTTCAAGAGACACTGCCCGCAGTTAAATCAGAATCAGAATCACAACTAAGGAAATGGGAACAATAATGGGGGCAACAATGGGGGAAACAATGATGGCAACGGTGCCAGGGGTCGAGTGTTCGTGATTGGTCAGGGTGACGCAAGGAATGATCCTAACGTAGTGATGGGTAAGTTCCTTCTCGATGACTTTTATGTTACTGTTTTATTTGATTCGGGTGCCGATACCAGTTATGTGTCCCTAAAAGTTAGTCAAATGCTTAAACGTACCCCAACACTTTTGAACACCAAGCACACGGTGGAGCTAGCAAACGGTAAAAGTCTTGAAGCCACACACATTGTTAAAGGTTGTAACCTCGTCTTAGCTGGTCAGACTTTCTCTATCGATCTTATTCCTATCACACTTGGTAGTTTCGACGTCGTTATTGGGATGGATTGGCTATCACATAATCAAGCGGAGATTGTTTGCAAGGAGAAAATCGTCTGCATTCCTCGTTCTGGTGAGGAACCTCTCGTGATTCATGGCGACAAGAGTGGTGCTGTCGTAGGCATTGTCTCTTTCCTTAAGGCCCAGAAGTGTTTTCGAAAGGGCCACACTGCCATCCTGGAACTCGTTACTGACACATCAACGGAAGAGAAGAGAATTGAAGACATCCCTATTGTACGTGACTTTCCCGAGGTATTCCCTGAGGAATTACCTGGTCTTCCGCCTCATCGCCAAGTTGAATTTCAAATCGAGTTAGCTCCTGGAGCAGCACCCATAGCTCGTGCACCTTATCGTCTAGCTCCATCAGAACTTGAAGAACTATCCACGCAACTACAAGAACTCTTGGAAAAGGGTTTCATACGTCCTAGCTCTTCGCCATGGGGAGCTCCAGTGTTATTCGTGAAGAAGAAGGACGGTACCTTCAGAATGTGTATTGACTACCGCGAACTCAACAAGGTGACCGTGAAGAATCGTTATCCTCTCCCGCGCATTGATGACTTATTCGACCAGCTGCAAGGGTCGAGCTACTACTCCAAGATTGATCTGAGATCGGGTTACCATCAACTGAGAGTCCGAGACGAGGATGTCTCTAAAACAACATTCAGAACTCGTTACGGCCATTACGAGTTTCTGGTTATGCCTTTCGGATTAACGAGCGCACCAGCGGTTTTCATGGATCTCATGAACCGAGTATGCAAACCTTACCTGGATAAATTTGTCATAGTCTTCATCGATGACATCCTGATCTATTCTAAGAGTCAGGAGGAACACGAGCAGCATCTACGACTTATGCTGAAACTTCTTCGAGCCGAGCAACTGTATGCTAAATTTTCGAAATGTGACTTCTGGCTTCGCGAAGTCCACTTTCTAGGCCACGTAGTAAACAAGGATGGGATTCATGTTGATCCATCCAAGATTGATTCGATCAAGAACTAGCCTGCACCCCGCACACCAACAGAAATCCGCCAATTCTTGGGTCTGGCGGGCTACTACAGACGATTTATCAAGGATTTCTCAAGGATTGCGCAACCTCCCACTTCACTAACTCAGAAGGGTGTCATCTACCGTTGGGGAGATGCACAGAAGTCCGCATTTCAGCACTTAAAAGATAGACTTTGTAGCGCACCTATCCTCTCATTGCCCGAAGGCACAGATGATTTTGTGGTTTATTGCGACGCTTCTATCCAAGGGCTTGGTTGCGTGTTGATGCAACGTGACAAGGTCATTGCCTACGCATCTCGCCAACTTAAAGTTCACGAAAGGAACTACACTACGCATGACTTGGAATTGGGAGCAGTTGTTTTCGCACTTAAGATATGGAGACATTACCTGTACGGTACCAAGTGCACCATTTACACCGATCACAGGAGTCTCGAGCATATCTTCAAGCAAAAAGAGTTAAACATGCGACAACTTCGATGGGTCGAGCTCTTGAACGATTACGAATGCGCGATCAAGTACCATACGGGCAAGGCCAATGTTGTGGTCGACGCCCTCAGTCGAAAGGATACTATACCTAAGCGTGTACGTGTGTTACAGCTTACCATCCAATCTAGTCTTCTTGCTCAAATTCGTGATGCTCAGGTTGAAGCATTGAAAGCAGAGAACATCAGGGCTGAGTCCTTACGAGGATCGAGGCAGCGGCTAGAACAAAAGGAAGACGGTGCCTACTATGTAAACGGGCGCATCTGGGTTCCACTCTATGGAAACTTACGCGAGCTTGTGATGGATGAAGCGCATAAGTCCCGTTACTCAGTACACCCTGGTTCGGATAAGATGTACCACAACCTCAAGACTACGTATTGGTGGCCTGGTATGAAGGCCCACATAGAAACCTACGTCAATAAATGTTTGACTTGTGCGAGAGTCAAGACTGAATATCAGAAACCATCAGGCCTACTTCAACAACCAGAGATCCCGACATGGAAATGGGAGCAAATTTCCATGGATTTCGTTACTGGCCTGCCTAGATCTCAACGCGGAAATGATACCATTTGGGTGATCGTGGATCGACTGAGCAAGTCTGCACATTTTCTAGCTATCAAGGAAACCGACAAGTTTTCTACTCTAGCAGACATCTACCTAAAGGAAGTGTATCAAGGCACGGAGTGCCAACCTCTATTATCTCTGAACGTGATGCACGTTTTACTTTAGAACTGTGGCAAGCGATGCACAAATCTTTTGGCTCACGATTAGACATGAGCACAGCTTACCACCCGCAAACGGATGGGCAGTCTGAACGCACCATCCAAACCCTAGAAGACATGCTGCGGGCATGTGTAATCGATTTTGGTAATGGCTGGGAAAAGCACCTCCCGTTAGTGGAGTTTTCGTATAACAACAGCTACCACACCAGCATCCAAGCCGCTCCGTTTGAGGCATTGTACGGACGTAAATGCCGATCACCTCTCTGTTGGGCAGAAGTTGGTGACAGTCAAATCACTGGCCCAGAACTCGTAGTAGAAACAACAGAAAGAATTGCCCAGATACGACAACGAACGGCGGCAGCACGTGACCGTCAGAAAAGCTATGCTGATAAGGGAAGAAAGCCACTCGAGTTCCAGGTTGGGGACCGGGTGCTACTCAAAGTCTCACCTTGGAAAGGTGTAGCCGTTTTGGCAAAAGGGGCAAACTCAATCCGCGATATGTCGGACCGTTCGAAATCATAGAGAAAATAGGCAAAGTGGCCTACAAACTGGATCTACCAGCAGAACTCAGTGCAGTTCACAACGTTTTTCACGTGTCAAATCTGAAGAAGTGTCTGTCAGATGAGACCCTCATAGTTCCTTTGAAGGAGCTCACTATCGACGATCAGTTGCGATTCGTCGAGGAACCAGTTGAAATCACGGACCGAGACGTTAAGGTCCTCAAGCGCACCAGAATACCTCTTGTTCGAGTTCGTTGGAACTCCCGTCGTGGCCCGGAGTTTACCTGGGAACGAGAAGATCAGATGAAACTCAAATATCCCTAGTTGTTCGGAAACAGTGCAACCACTACTGAGGCTGAAGCTACTGCAGAATTTCGGGACGAAATTCCAAATCAACGGGGGGATGATGTGACACCCCAGGAAAACCAGTAAACACCGCAACTTAACTAGCTTCCTCAGTAACTACGCACTAAATTTCGGGACGAAATTTTCTTAACAGGGGGAGAATGTGACAACCCTCGTAATTCCATGTATCCGTACAATTTATTAATGATAATTAAAGTGCTTGATGACTGTGCTGAATCATTTAACTGCTCTCTGATTTCGGTGTTAGACTTACATGTGCGTGATAACTTACTAGTAATATGCAGAAAAGTTACTAAATAGTCCGGTACGCTTTCCTGAGTATTAGGAATTAATTGTGTTACAAAAACATATATAATAGACACTTAACGGAACAATTAAACACTTTAACGAAACGGTATTTAACCGGACGACCGGACATTACCCGGGACACCAAATATTTGTCAAATACATTGTTGTATTTATTTTTGACTAGGCATGATCCCCGAACACCCTAACACCCACTAACTTCTCTAGTAAATAACACACATAAGTATACACTTGAGATCTAACTTGGAATTGCAACTTAGTTGAAAATGTTACACTAAACCCCCCCCCCCCCAACCGATTTTCGGTCCCAATGGACCCCACCCAAAATCTTCACCATATCCTACTACAAGATTTTATGTCTATATTTTGTGTAGATTGGTTACTTGCATATCTTGCCAAGATATTGCAAATCTTATAAGTATGATTACTAGACCATGAAATCTCTTGATATCCTCATCCTATCTTCTCTAGATCACTCTCTCACCTCTCTCATCACCCTCCTCTCTCTCACTTTCGGCTCCCCCATAACCGAACCCACCACCACCCCTCAACATCTTCATCTTCTCCAACATCAAGTTCCATTTAAGCTTCAAAGTTGATCCATGGAGGTTGCAAGTTGAAGGGCTTTCTAAGGAGTTTCTTTCACTTACTTTTCACCATCATCTTCTCCATCTTCTTCACTAAGAATCATCCCTAGCTTTAAGCTAGTAGTAAGTTCCTTATGTCACCTTTGTTCATCTTGTTTCATGATTAAAAGATGTAATATGTTAAATCTACAAGAACACTAAAAAGGGTTTAAACAAGAAGATGAAACATGATGTATTTATGTTAGTATGAAGTTGGTTGGATATATTGCTGATTACTTGTTGATTTACTTGTTAATATTGAGCACTAGAAATGTTGTTGATCATTATGCATGTTAACGGAACCAATATAACCCGCTTTAGAATGTTAAAGCTGAAAAACAGAAAGCTGTTTAGTGATTACAGCCAACTTCAGTTGGCTGTAACCGAACCTTAATAAAGCGAAAAATGTATTTTCTGAAGTCTAGATTTATGTATCATGAAATACGGTTCTAATGGCACTGGAATCATAATTTTTGGACTTCGTTTACTATTTTTAAAGACCCTTTTAAAAATAGCAGCTGAAGCTGAGTTTTTGCTGCAGTAAATGAGTGATGTGTTTTTGGTCATAACTGGAAATCTATGATGAATCAACTCATGAAATTTGTACAGTAGATGACAACTGATGTATTTGTAATTACCCCACTGGAATTTCGTAAATCGGACTCTCGGTTGAATTTTAAATAAATTATTCCGTGGACTGCAGTCAGAAAAAGATAAATCTGAGTTCAGTCCGGAAAATGAATTTTTATAAAATATTGGTGATGAATTGGATCCCGATATTTTTTCACAATAATATTTGGATCGTTTAAGACCTTTTGTAAAAAGTTGGGAATTTTTGAAATAAGTTAACTATTTTATTAAAATTCCCGAAAACAGCCCAGTTTTAAATATAAAAGCTGAAACGACATAAGTAGTGATTTGCGTGTCTAAATGCCGGGTAGGTTATCCGAGAATGATATAACATGTTATATGTCTATAAAAGTGTTATGTGCAATGTCGTATGTTTGTTTATGAGTGGGGAATAGATAGGATGTTTATATGGGCATGAACCGTTAAAGTGATGCATGTTATGTGATAGATACGTGTAGGAACTTTGTGTTCTATTTGAAGTCACTAATAAACTAAGTGGTAATCATACTAGGACGTGATTGACCAACCTTGACTGTTAGCTATTTTTGAGAGTCAAACCAAGCAACCGAGGTGAGTTCACACCCTTACTAAGGCATGGGATTCCCGGTGGTTGGGAATGGAATTGAATAACTACTTATACTATCAACACTACTAGACTACTTACTACTGTCCTCGGGTTGGGAAGGGCACTTACGTAAAACCTGCGTAAACTCATAGTCACTACTGTCCTCGGATTGGGAAGGGCACTTACGTAAAACCTACGTAAACTCATACTTACTACTGTCCTCGGATTGGGAAGGGCACTTACGTAAAACCTACGTAAACTCATACTTACCACTGTCCTCGGATTGGGAAGGAGACTTATGGATACGTCTAGTCTAGTAACATACAAAATGGGAAGCCCCCCCCCCCCACTAAATATCGTAAAGGTTGGGGATCAAGGATAATGGGTAATACATGGTTATGAAACGAACTTACAATTCCTGATACGAACTCAACAATCAACTGTGAACTCGCTCAACTTTGTTGTTGATTTGTTGTTACATGCCTTGCAGGTCGTTAGGTACCTATGGAGCTTGCGTCCGATTGGGAAGAGTCGTTGTGGGACATGGACAGCTGTGTGCCATGCGACATTTGAAACGTTTAAATATATGACTTGGTTTTAAACATTATGCTTCCGCTTGCAACCTAAACTATGTTTTGTTTAGACACCAATTGTATTGTGTTGGACTTTTATATACTACTTACATGCTTGTTCAATATGATTGGTGGCTTGATCCTGGTCATGTCACGCCTCCAAGCGGTGATAATCCGCGTGTGGATTTTGGGGGTGTGACATCAAGGAGCGACTGCACTTCAGCAATGGTTCGAGAGTCTAGAGAGCACCTTCAGACATGTTCAATGCCCAAATGAGCGAAAGGTAGAATTCGCATCTAGTGTCTTTGAGAAACGAGCTTTGACATAGTGGAATGGTGTGATGAGAGATAGGGGTGCCGATGTGGCAATGGCTCAAACGTGGGAAGAGCTTCGAGCTCTGATGATGAAGGAATTATGTCCTCGTCACGATATCAGGGCCTTGGAAAGGGAATTCGACGATCTTAAGCAAGATAGCGGTGAGCATCGAGCCTACACGGATCAAGACATTGTGATAAGGCCTTTGGATAAGGCAATCGAAAAGTACATTGATGGCCTCCCTGACCCAGTACAAGACATTGTGACTGGTAGTAACCCCACTACGGTTAGGCAGACCATTGAGCTATCTGCTACCTTGACTGAATCTCAAATCAGGAAAGGTAAACTTTTCCGAAAAGGTGATAAGAAACCAATCGAGGAATCGAAACCCAAAGATTAGCAGACTGAATCCTCCAAGAAGTCAAGGAAGCGAAAATCTTCCCAGAACTTCGCCGTGGTTGCTCACAATGATCAAGCTGCCCCCAACCAACCAGCTCAACCCCCTGCTAGGAAGCCATACAACGGAACTGCACCCTTGTGCAACCAATGTAACCTTCATCATCATGCTAGTGTGAAGTGCCGCAAATGCCAAATTTGTGGACTTATAGGTCCCACAGCAAGAGTTTGTCGAGCTGAAGTTGCACCAAATCAAGCTGACAACAATCCTGCTCAATCTCGTTTTCCACCTGGTTCTTGCTACAACTATGGCGAGATGGGTCATTTCCGAAGAAATTGCCCAAAGCTTGCTAATGCAAATCCAGCACAGGGATGAGCATCTGACCGACTAGAAGAAAACACCGTTTAGAAATAATCACGTCTTATTTATTATTTTCTTTTGTTGTCAATGTCCATGAAACAGTTGTTATCGTTGTTTATAAATAAATATTTTATTTACATTGCAATATATTTATGTGGTTGCATGTATAAACAACATATCCCCTACAATACCGACAATCAGGGAATCGTATTCCTTGAAGAACAGACTACCCCCAAAATTCTTCCATTTTATGATCTCTTGCTTTTTCCACGAAAATCCTAAGTACCCGTTTCTTCCAAAGAAACAAAGTACAAGGCGCAAGTTACAACTCTGGACGTATACCCAAAGTACCACTATAAATCCTTAATAGGGTACCTAAGGGTATTTCCGTAAATCCTAAAATTGTTGTGTCCCTTAATTCGAATATTACGTTTCTTTGAAAACAAAATTGAATTTTCGGAAGATCATCCTATCTTCATAGATAGATTCTTGAAAATGATTAAAGTGCCAAATGAAATCCACGGATTGGATTCCTGGTGTGCTTTAAATATCTGTGTCCAAAGATAACAAATTAAAGGTCAAATTAAACAAATATGTGATTATGTGCTTATGTGTTCCCTTTTATGTTTTTGTGTGATCCAAGTTTTTGTTATCCAAATCCTCGTAGAATCTTCCATATCTTCGTATAAGGGATTCATAGTAGGATATCCAAAGGTACTACCTTAAATCCTTAATGGATTCCAATTCAAGACATATTTATGGATTCCAATTCAAGACAATCTCCGCACCATATTGATGGATGAAGCTCACAAGTCTCGTTATTCAATTCATCCTGGTGCAGACAAAATGTATAAGGATCTTCGAACCCAGTATTGGTGGCCGGGAATGAAGAAAGACATTGCCTTATACGTATCCAAATGCCTTACTTGTCTGAAGGTTAAGGCGGAACACCAACATCCCTCTGGATTATTGGAACAACCAGAGATACCGGTTTGGAAATGGGAAAACATTGCCATGGATCTCATTACCAAACTACCACGCACTAGTAAAGGTCATGATGCCATTTGGGTAGTAGTTGATCGTTTGACAAAATCAGCGCACTTCTTGCCAATCCGTGAGGATTTATCTGCTGACAAGCTTGCCAAGATCTATGTAGATGAGATTGTATCCCGACATGGTGTTCCTTTGAACATCATATCAAACCGAGAAGCTCGATTCTCATCTCACTTTTGGAGAACCATGCAATCTGCTATGGGAACCCAACTCAATTTGAGCACAGCTTATCATCCTCAAACAGATGGACAATCTGAAAGAACAATCCAGACATTGGAGGATATGCTTAGAGCTTGTGTGATCGATTTTGGTGGTAGTTGGGATTCGCATCTTCCATTGATCGAATTCTCCTACAATAACAGTTATCACTCCAGCATCAACATGGCTCCTTTCGAAGCCTTATACGGTCAAAAATGTCGTTCGCCGGTCTGCTGGAATGAGATTCGTGAAGCTCAGCTCACTGGACCTGAACTCATTCTAGAGACTACAGACAAAGTCAAGAAAATTAGCGATAACCTCTTAACAGCTAGTAGCCGTCAAAAGAGTTACGCGGATAGACGACGCAAGCCTTTGGAATTCCAAGTCGGTGATCTCGTCCTACTCAAGGTATCTCCTTGGAAAGGTGTAATCAGATTTGGGAAGAAAGGAAAACTTGCACCACGATATGTTGGACCATTCAAGATCGTTGAAAGAATCGGAAAAGTAGCCTACAGACTTGAGATTCCTCCTGAACTTGGAAATGTTCATCCAACTTTCCACGTGTCCAATCTGAAAAAGTGTTTGGCTGATGAAAACCTCCACATCCCCCTTGATGAAATTTGTGTCGACAACACAATGCACTTCGTCGAGAAACCTGTGGAAATATTGGACCATCAAGTCAAGAAGCTCAAGCGCATACGGATAGTCAAAGTTCGCTGGGAATCCAAACGTGGCCCAGAGTTTACTTGGGAACGAGAGGATCAAATGAAGGCGAAATATCCACACTTTTTCCCACAAGTTTCCTCTAATTAAATTTCGGGACGAAATTTCTAAAAGTAGGGGAGGCTGTGACATCTGTGTATTTTAATCCTTGTACTGTTCCGAACAATTCTGTATTTAATAAAATATGGTGTTTTAATTCCAATAGTTGTTAATTATTTGTGACATTTACACGTTTTCAATCATTGTTCAATTCCGAACTCTCAAACCTGTTATGGAAGTGAAATCATAAACCGTTACGTAAACATAATCAGTGTAACGCGACGTACACACCGGAATTGTGACATAAGCCAAACATACCCTAAATACCCTTTACATAATTTAGAAATAAGTTTCGAAGGATTCGGTATGGCAAAAACATGTTTGTTCAAACTTAAGAACTAATTGCGACAAAACTGCAAAACGAACGTTGGTGACCGCCCGGATAATATTTAAATCCCAAAAATATTCTGTTATGATTAAAATTTTATTTTTAATCATGATCGTGTTGAAAAATAAATTAAAACGCTTAAAAACATTATTTTTCAAATTTAAGCGCGTACCGCGTGTTACCGCGCAACACAGTGCTTATACTGCAAAACGCAGACAACGCAGCCAGTCTCGGCAACTGATATTTATTTCAGTAATATTTTGGCGAGTTTATTTTTATAGAGTAATAAAAATAATTTAAAACGACATAAACCGGGATTAAAACGCTAGATAAAATACCCGGTATCCAGTTTAATACCTGTTTTTTTAACCTACACATATTAAATATATGTAAGTATGCATATATAGGTGTGTTGTCATATGCATACAATAGAGATTGCCATTTCTCTCTATTCCTTGCCACTTGTTGAATGCATGCAAATCTTGGATTCTATAAAATCCACCATATCTTGCATATCTTCACATTCCAAGATCTCAAATCTCAAACAATCTTCCTCTCTCTCTCTCTCTCCCCCATAACCGTACACACCACCACCACTCCCATTTCCAATTTTTCAATCTTGTTCTTGAATATTAAACTCCATTCCAAGCTAGTTTCAAGTTGGTGTGAAGATCCAAAGGAGTTTCCAATGTGTTTTCAAGTGATTTCAAGCTCCATATCATCAAAATCTCATCAAAAACTCACTTGAATCTTGAAGGTATAAAGTTTATGTTTAAATCATACACTTGATTCTTGGTTGTTCTTGATGATTGGAAGTTTCTCTTGAATCTTGGAATTTTTCACAAACTTGAAATCTAAAAAGAAATGGGTCTTGATACAAAATAAAAATGGTAGTATATATGTGTGTATATATAACCGTATATATATATGTATGTGTATGTGTATGAGATTTGAGTTTGAGTTGATTTTTGATAAATACTTGTTTAGGATGTTTGCTTGCATGAACAAGATTATGCGCAAATATGTTAGAGATATAAAGGAGTGATTGAATCATGAGTTATAATTTGAAATAATGTTAGTATTTTGACATGTAAATGGCCGAAAATTTATTAGACATATTTGAGAATTTTTAAGTTGTTGCATGTTCTTGAATGATAGTTAAAATGCAAGTGTTTGATGATTTGTGCATGATATGATGAATGTTCAATTAAATCAGTAAGTAAACATGAATAAATTACATGTTTGATGCATTTAAATTCATATGAAATGATGATGATATGATAGTGTGCTTTAGACACTTGTACATAAGAATGCATGTTGATTTAAAGCTCAAGAAATGATAAAAAAAATGATTGTATGACAAAAATGTTTTAGAACAGATTATAAACACTAAAAATAACATTATTTGGTATATTATAATGGCATGAAACTTTGTCATAGGTTTGGTAGCTTCGCATGTTGTACATATAGCTTACAAAGTTGTAAAATATGTTTTTGACTAGGAAGAGGACTCGTGATCAGCTTGTGGAGGTGTTTCTAAACACGGATAGATTGAAGCTTCAAACGATGCGGATCAAGATAACCAATTATTCGGACGAGCTCTTGCAACAATGGATGCTCCCCCATGGTTTGCTGGTAGCATATGATGACTGTGGTTAATTTTTTTGTATTGATTGATTATTAGCGGGTCAAACAGTAGGTTTGGTGTTTGCTTTTGTTTTCTCATGTTTTTTCGAGTTGTAACTTCCGTATGGCCTGTCGTACGGGAGAACTGAGGAGTACTTTTGCTTCTCACTTGTTTTTTTTATGTTGGTATAAAATTCACCGGGGTAACCCTTTACCCAAAAAAAAAGTTGTAAAATATGTGAAATTTGCATGATTTATGTGGTTTATGTGAGACCTGCACTATCATGAGTATAACCACTATTTTATTCAGTAAATAACATGGGTTATGTTAAAATATCAAGTCGTTACGATTTGGGATGGTTAGGGTAACGTTTGATGCAAAACTATGCGGTAAAACGGTTAAAATCGGCTTTTCAGAGGATTTTTATAAAACTGTTTTAGATCAGTAAGTAAACTGATATTTTTGATATAAAAATAAGTATTTTAACTTATATTAAGTTTACTTGGTGTTTGGTTAGTCATACGTGACTTCCGGCACCCAAAAACGTTACCGAATCGCTAAAATACGTGTTTTTCAACATACACTATAATGGGTTGTTCATGGGTAAATTTTATGTGCTACAATGTGTTATGTGTTTTATAATATGTGTATGATGACATACTAATACTTGACAAGATTATGTGTATTACGCTAATTATTAGTATGTTACATTTGATTATATATATTACGACGCGCAAATCGTAGATATATTGCTTATAACATGATGAGGGTCACCAATAAAATCGTTCAAGTCGCAAAGTTTTTAAAATATATATGAACACATATATATATAAATACACCAATATAATCAAAAATAATAACTTTTCGAGAAAATCTCAAAGTTATGTGAAAATTCTAGGTATCGGAGAAACTTAGGTATTTTTGTGAGTTTTTTATTATTAAATCGTTCTTATTTAATTTAGGACGAATAAACAATTTGAGGAATTGTGTTAACATATAAAAACGCACCCAAAGGTGAGTACATAGTTCCCCTATTTTACGTTTTCAAATGTTTTGGGGTGAAGCATATGTGCATAACTTTACTTTTCGTTTTCATGACATTATACATGTTTTATTACATATTACATATTACATATAATACATTATTTCAAAGACATTTTATTGGCATAATGACTTAGTATGCCTAATGCATGGTTTTACAAAGACATTTCTCATGACATGCTTACATTGAAAAGGACATTCGGTACATTTAACGGGTTAGTAGTACATTCATTAACATTGATCACGCCGCTCGGTAGTATGTAATAGCGCTATAGGACTTGACAAATCCCGTTCCCGCTTTCTAGGAATTTCGGAAGGGGAATGACAGAATCCGAATACAGTTTTGATAAACCTTGATCCTGATAAGGGTTTATCCGACAGTCTCAAGGCTTGAGTGTATGCGATAGACAAACCGTATAAATGTTCATATCGATAAAAGCAATGGTTTTCGAAACATAAATTTTGTTTTAAACTTTTTTTTATTCAAAGACTTTGTTTTGTACATGACATTTGATTACATAAGACATTTATTTATACATGACATTATGCATTTGGCTTGAATAAATACTATTTATTCACCATACATGACATGGTTTATATTGGACATTGACATTTAAACAAGACATTATTTCATGGTTATTAATAAGTGATTTAAATAACGAGACGTGTTTAATATGATAAAAGCATGGTGGATACGCCGCTGGTACTTCCTATATATATAAGTGCTTTTATCATATTGCATATCGTGGCGTTATCTAAACCACTTCAACAAAGACACGACATGACATATTTTATACATATTATTTTCATTTGGTTATTAAATTAACCATATATCATTCTTTTATAACATTTGATTTTCATATGATTTTATAACAGAAGACATTTTTACAAGGTTCATGACTACTTTTCGTTAAACATTTCTTTTAACCTTTAAAGTCATGAATCTTCAACACTAAACCTATGTTACTCACAGGCATTTTTATGCTGACGTATTTACTTTCACATATGTTTCAGGAGCGATTGTTTGATGTGAGCGAGCTTCACTTAGGGCGACTTGGGCCTTAGCAATCTAAAATCAAGAAAGTTATCATCTTTTATGTTAAGTGTTTTGTTTTGAACTAAGACAATGTAATAACTTAAGCTTGTAAAACTTAACTTTAATTATCATGTGTTTTGGAACAATAATTCTGCCACACGACTCCCCGACGTTTCCGCCGCGGTTTGTTGTTTTACGCGGTCGGGGTGTGACAAATGTAGCATGTGAAAACCATGTACTAGGTATGCTAAGTAAACATGCCTAGTAGAGATGTTCATGTAAAACAATGTGCTAGCATGCTCAGTAAACATACATAGCAGAAATGTCATGTAAATCAATGTGTCCATATGTTAAGTAAACATATGCAACATATGTGTAATAAATCAATGTGCTAGCATGCTTAACATACATAGCAAAACATGGTTAAAATCATGTACTATATATGTACTAGGTGAAACTAGCATGTTTATGTCATAAAAACATGAAAAGCACGAAAGTAACACGTATGTACATGTGTATCACCCCAAAGTATTTGAAAGCGGTAAAAGAGGGGAACTATGTACTCACTTGGGATTGCTTATTAGTCTTGAGAATAAGACCAAATTAAGCTCCAAGGATCACAGAATCAACAAGGCACCTAATATGGGATCCTAAATCGGGAGATAGGATAGAATGATGTTCTATAAATCAAATGAGTATTTGAACTCATATGGTATGATTTAATAGAGCTAACATTCTGATTTGAAAGTCTACAGAAGTGCTTTTGACCCGTTTCGACCCATTATGGTAGTATAAGCTACTATAATGCGTCGTTTGCGTAAAACTATGTTCGGATGGTTAACTATGTGCTATGTCAAGTATTACATGCCCAAATATGCCTAAACATGTTACTAAATCAGTTTATATGTCAAAAATATGTTCACATAGGCAAAATACGGATTTATGCTTCAAAAGGGCATTTTGGTCATTTCCTATAGGCATATAAGCTAACTAACAAATGACTAACTAATCCTATGTGATCATAAGGTATAACCTCAGAGGTTATTCCCTATGCAACTATGATCACTAAACATGCTTGGTCGGATCCTAATGATCGACCAAACGGGTCGGGTTCGAAAGTCTAAGCGGTTGTTTAGACCGCTTAACTTACGACCCTAAACAAGCACTAAACTAATCGTGACGAGTTAAACATGTCAAAACATGTTTAACCTACTTAGAAAACTAATTTAGTATCAAAACAAAATGTTTTGATGCCTAAAAGTAGTTCTGTTGCAAAATGCGTGCTAAAACGCATTTTGACTGAAACTTTGACTCGTCACTACGCCTAGTTAACGTGGTAATCAGTAGGTATAATCGCTAAGGATTATAACCATCGTGATTACAATCACGTTGCAAAGTTCAAACGAACTTTGCATTGACCATTGACTGGTCAAAGCTGAAAGTCAAACACTATTTGACTTTTACGCTAGGAAAGCGATAAAAGAATGAAGGAAGCTTACAAAGGGTCCTTGCTAGGGAGAACTTGATCTTAAAATCTCAGGTATGAAGTATTACAACTTCAACTTAGAGAAATCAGATCAAGGGTGAATGAAATGGATGAATGGCTTGGCTATTTATAGTTGTTGTGAACTCACAAGATCATGCCACTTGTTTATGTGGTCAACAAGCAATAAATCTCAGCCATCCATGTGTTTAGAGCAGCTAATCTTTGCTTGGAGAAGGCTTAACTTGCTCATTAAGGTGCCAAAACAATCAAACAAAAACCAAGGATTTAAGCTGATTTGCAAAAACAACTTTCTGCCCAGATATGATGGTGGCGAGCCGTGACCACAAGGCCATATGGCCATCGCGCGACGCCAGGGCAATGGTAGGAAGTTTCAAAGTTTGGCAGAAATGGTCCCTGCACGTGTTTAAACTTGTTTTTGACGTGTTTAACCTCCCTTAAGCCATTTTCAAGGCTCTACAAGGTTTTCAAAGTGTAGGGGACCTGAAATATGCTCGGAAATATCACGGATGTCGGTTCGTTTGGTCGTACAGTCACGTTGTTCGGTTATTTACGACGAAACTCGAACGGACGTGAAAACGAACCAAATTAAGCGACGAATGATATTTTTGCATGCCGATCACTAAAATAAAAATATTTTAGTGTGTACAAAAATTTTGGATGTCCAGATGTGGTCAGAACGTAAGATATGCCCGTAAATGCAAACTTACGCCGTTTTTGACACTTTTAGTCCCTGTAAGATCAAACAAGCGTATTTTCGCACACCAAACCACTCAAAGCTTATTTCTAAGCTATGTTTAGGTTATATATGGTATGTTTAGCTTATGATCAAGTTCCGGACTCTACGTTGCCTTACGAAACGACAGACTTTTGTAAGTTGACGCAAATAGTCCCTGTGAGCGAATAAACTTGTTTTTGCCATACCAAACCCTTTAAAACTTATTTCTAAGTTATGTAAAGGTTATTTAAGGTATGTTAGGCTTATGTTGCTGTTCCGGAGTGTTTGTTGCATTAAACTGATTACGTTTACGCATCAGTTTGCGTATAACTTTCCAGAAAGCAATATGAGTTTAAAATCAATCAAAAAATCAAAACGTGCAAAATGTCAAACATAAATAACAAACATTGGGTTCAAAACACATTGTTTTATTAATATTGAATTGTTTCAGAGTTTGTAAAATGATTACACAAGCACAGATGTCACACAAACATTTATGCAGTAATGTTAATCGCATACCTTCAAGCCTTGCGACTGTGGAGACAAACCCTTAAACAAATTAAAGGTTTATCTAAATTATGTATATCGGATTCTGTCATTCCCAACTCCCAAACAAACCAAGGAAGTCGGAAACGGGATTTGTCAAGTCCTATGGTACCATTACATACTACCGAGCGGCGTGATCAATGTTAATGAATGTATTATTGTCCCGATTAAACATACCAAATGTCATAACCAATGTAGCATGTGAAAACCATGTACTAAGTATGCTAAGTAAACATACATAGTAGAAATGATCATGTAAAACAATGTGCTAGCATGCTCAGTAAACATACATAACGGAAATGTCATGTAAAACAATGCGTCCATATGCTGAGTAAACATATGCAACAAATGTGTCTTATGTGTCACACCCCGACCACGTATAACATACAAAACGTGGCGGAAAACGTCGGGGAGTGTTGTAACAGAATTAATTGTTTCATAACCATGGCATACAAAGTTGTATTTTATTTATCAACATAAGAGTTACATTGTTTTAAACAGGAATCAAAGAGTTTATGACATAATTAAACTAAGTCTATCTTCATTTTAAGTCTCTAAGGCACAGGTCCGCCCTAGTGTCACGATCATCGTCCTACGCAAAAGCTCCTGAAAACACATGTGAAAATAGGTACGTCAGCATAAAAATGCCTGTGAGATACATATGTTTTGTGAAAATAGGATTCATGACTTAAGTTTAAGAAAAAACTGTTTAGCAAAAGTCAGTCATGAACCTTGTAAATTGTTTTGTTTTGTAAATCATTTAAAAAGCGATAAGATCAAATGATATGTATAAATATAAGAATAATGTATGGTTAAATGTATAACCAAGTAAAATGGGTTGTATAAAGTAAATTGTTTGTAAACCAAAGTCTTGTGAAAATCGTGTTACTTGTGTAAAATGTATAAGTCCAAATTGAATGATTTAAATAACGCTATGATATGTAATATAATACAAACACTTATATATAGGAAGTACCAGCGGCGTATCCACCATGCTTGTATCATATTACTCACATCTCGTTACTTAAGTCACTTAAACAAACCACCAATGTAATAAGTCTATGTTTAAACCAATTGTCAAAAGTCCTTGTATAAATCATATCAAATGTTAATAGTCCAAAAGTAGTCAAGTAATGTGTAACAAATGTTATGTATTGTAAGTAAAGTATTGTCACATAATCCAAATGTAGAAATGTACAAAACAAAGTATTTTGAATATATCAAAAAGTTATGTTTTGCAAAGTAATGCATGTTACATTGATACAAACATTTATGTGGTAAGTTAACGCATACATTCAAGCCTTGAGACAGTCGGATAACCCTTTCAGTCAAGGTTATCAAAAGAAATGATTTCGGATTCAGTCATTCCTTACATCCAAACAAACCCGGGATGTCAGGAATGGGATTTGTCAAGTCCTATGGTACCAGTACTTACTACCGAGCGGCGTAGCTAATGTTAATGAACGTATATAAGTCTCGTTTGTGCAAACCAAATGTTATAGCAATTGTATGCATGTCATATGAAAACAATGTACTAAGTATGCTAAGTTAACATACAAAGCAGAAAAGTCATGTAAATCAATGTGCTAGCATGCTATCAGTCAACATACATAGCAGAAATGTAATGTATAACAATGTACTAAGTATGCACACAATGGACATACATAGCATGAAATGTAATGTAAAGCGATGTACTAAGTACGCACACAATGGGCATACATAGCATGAAATGTAATTAAATCATGTACTATAATGTACTAACAAGCATAGTAGGTATATGATGTGAAAACATGGAAAGCATGAAAGTAACAAGTAGGCACATGTGTTTCACCCCAAAACGTTTGGAAAACAGTAAAAGAGGGGTCTATGTACTCACTTGAGATTGCTCAGAAGTCCTAAGATAACCACCAAGCAATGCTAGAGATCACGGAATCAAACGGCACCTAATATAGGTAACTATGTTAATAAACCGGACCTATATCGGAAGATCGGATAGAATGAGGGCTCGTAAACCAAATGAGTATGGGAACTCATGTAGTATGGCTTAACAAAGCCTACATACCAAATGAAACCTAGCCTAAGTGCTTACGACCCATTACGACCCGTTTAGGTAGCTTATGCTACTTTAACGCGTCGTTCGCGTGAAACGCGTTCGGACCGCTTAACTAGTCCTATGACAAGTAACATATGCCTTAATATGTCTAATATTGTTGTCAAATCAGTTTAGATGTCAAAGTTGTGTTACATATGTTTAAAATGAATTTTGGCATCAAAGGGGTATTTTGGTAATTTACCTAAGGCATATAAACTACCTATCATACAACTACTTAAACGAAGCGACCATAAGGTATAACCTCGGAAGGTTATTCCCTATATACTATGGTCACCTAATGTGTTTGGTCGGATCCTAATGATTGACCAAATGGGTCGGGTTCGAAGGTATAAGCGATTTATTAGATCGCTTACCCTTACGACCCTAGACAACGTGGTAATCAGTAGGCATAGTCACAAGGGACTATAACCATCGTGATTACGCTCACGTTGCGAAGTTCAAACGAACTTCTCATTGACCATAAACTGGTCAATGCAGAAAGTCAAACAAAGTTTGACTTTCGGACTCGAAAAGCAATAAAAGAACGAAGGAACACTTACAAAGGGTCCCCGAATGCTAATCTTGATTCAAGTAGCTCAGGTATGAAACAAAGGTTTCAACTTAGAGCTTCTCAAATCAGATTCTTGTGAGGAATGAGTGAAAATGTGGTGGGTATTTATAGATTTCGGTTCACCGTTAGGATCGTTTCTTGGAGAAGAGGGAATGATCACATCCCTACACTTGTCGGAATGTTGTGGTAGCTCATTTTGCCCCCACCACAAGAGTTTGACACTTGGCATTGGCCTTTGGGGTGTTTGGAAGCCATAAATCAGCAGCCAACACAATTTTCTACATCTGACCCCTGCTTGCGCACCGTAACGTTTTTTGTGTTGAGGTGCGCAAGCACCTGCAGACCAGAAGTTTGAAAAATGGCAAAACAGGCCCCTGAAGCTCCAAACTTGCTATTTGATGCATTTTTGACACGTTTAAGCCCCGTTAACCCCATTTCAAAGCTCTAAAATGAAGTTAAAGTATAGGGAACTAAAAATGTGCTAAAAAATATCTCAGATGTCGGTTCGTTTGGCCGTACAATCGCGATGTTCGCTTAATTACGACGGAATGCGCATAAGAGCGAAAAACGATCCAAATGACGCGACGAATGGATTTTTCTCATGCCAAACACTAAAATAAAATATTTTAGTGCTTACATAAATTTTTGGATGTCCGGATGTATTCAGAACGTAAGTTATGCGCGAAAATGCAAGCTTAAGCAATTTTTGACACTTTTAGTCCCTGAATGACCCAAAAGTTTATTTTAGCACACCGAACCCCTCAAAGCCTATTTCTAAGCTATATAAAGGATATTTAAGGTGTGTTTAACTTATGGTCATGTTCCAGAATGTTCGTTACTGTTCAAATTGGCATACTTTCGCAGTTTGTCAAATTTAGTCCCTGTAGGCGAATTAACTTGTTTTTGCCATACCAAAGCCTTCAAAACTTATTTCTAAGTTATGTAAAGGTTATTTAAGGAATGTTAAGTATATGTTGATGTTCCGGAGTATTTGTCGCATTAAACTGATTACGTTTACGCATCAGTTTACGTATAACTCTCCAAAAAGCGATGTAGAGTTTGAAATTGAATAAAAGTCAAAACATGAAAAATGTAAAACACAACCAAACAAACATTGGGATCAAATAACATTGTTTTATTGATAAAAGAACTGTTCACAATGATTAAAAGCACAGATGTTACATTATGAAATCAATGTGCTAGCATGCTTAACATACATAGCAAAACATGGTTAAAATCATGTACTATATGTGTACTAGGTGAAACTAACATGTTTATGTCATAAAAGCATGAAAAGCACGAAAGTAACACGTATGTACATGTGTATCACCCCCAAAGTATTTGAAAGCGGTAAAAGAGGGGAACTATGTACTCACTTGGGATTGCTGATTAGTCTTGAGAATAAGACCAACTAAAGCTCCAAGGATCACGGAATCAACAAGGCAGCTAATATGCGTAATTATGTTAATAATCGGATCCTAAATCGGGAGATAGGATAGAATGATGTTCTATAAATCAAATGAGTATTTGAACTCATATGGTATGATTTATGTCACACCCCGACCACGTATAAAATACAAAACGTGACGGAAAACGTCGGGAAGTGTTGTAACAGAATTAATTGTTTCATAACCATGGCATACAAAGTTGTATTTTATTTATCAACATAAGAGTTACATTGTTTTAAACAGGAAATATAGAGTTCATAACATAGTGAAACTAAGTCTATCTTCATTTTAAGTCTCTAAGGCACAGGTCCGCCCTAGTGTCACGATCATCATCCTATGCAAAAGCTCCTGAAAACACATGTGAAAGTAGGTACGTCAGCATAAAAATGCCTGTGAGATACATAGGTTTTGTGAAAATAGGGTTCATGACTTAAGTTTAAGAAATAGTTGTTTAGTAAAAGTCAGTCATGAACCTTGTAAATTGTTTTGTTTTGTTTTGTAAATCATTCAAAAAGCGATGATATGTATAAATAAGAGAATAATGTAAGGTTAAATGAATTACCAAGTAAAAATGAGTTTGTATAAGATAAGTCGTTTTGTAAATCAATGCCTTGTGAAAATAAGTTGTTTATGTAAAACCTAATATGTCAAATATTGAAATGATTTAAGTGACGCTACGACATGTAATGTCATACAAACACTTATGTATAGGAAGTACCAGCGGCGTATCCACCATGCTTGTATCATATTACACACGCCTCGTTACTCAAATCACTTACTCAAACCAACCACCAATGTAAATTGTTTATGTATAAATGAATTGTCATGTGTTAATGTGTAAACCATATCGAAATGTCTATGTCCAATGTAAACCACTAAATGTGTATATCAATGTCAAAATGTTTATGTTTAATGTAGATCATGTAATGTGTACCCAAAAATATCATGTATGGTAAGTGAAATATATCAACTAAACCATATGTAAAATGCACAAAAACAAGGTATTGAAGTAAAACATGGTTTAAATCAAAGTTATGTTTTGTGGAACAAATGCATGCTATACTGATACAAACATCTATGCGGTATTGTGAAAATGCATACATCCAAGCCTTGAGACTGTGGCGATAAACCCTTAAACAAATTAAAGGTTTATCTAAGTTATGTGTATCGAATTCGGTCATTCCTTTCATCCAAACCTACCCAGGATGTCCGGAACGGGAGTTGTCAATTCCTATGGTACCACTACCTACTAACGAACGGCGTAGCTAATGTTAATGAATGTATTGTTCCATTTTAAACAACCCAAATGTCATACCAAAATGTAAACATGTGATGAAAACAACTGTACTAAGTATGCACACAATGGGCATACATAGCATGAAATGTAATGTGAAACAATGTACTAAGTATGCACACAATGGACATACATAGCATGAAATGTAATGTGAAACAATGTACTAAGTATGCACACAATGGACATACATAGCATGAAATGTAATGTAAAACAATGTACTATAAATGTACTAATGAACATAGCAAGTATATGATGTGAAAGCAGGAAAGCACGAAAGTAACAAGTAGGCACATGTGTTTCACCCCAAAATGTTTGGAAAACAGTAAAAGAGGGGTCTATGTACTCACCTGAGATTGCTTAGAAGTCCTAAGATAACCACCAAGCAATGCTAGAGATCACGGAATCAAACGGCACCTAATATAGGTAACTATGTTAATAAACCGGACCTATATCGGAGGATCGGATAGAATGAGGGCTCGTAAACCAAATGAGTATGGGAACTCATGTAGTATGGTTTAACAAAGCCTACCTACTAAGTGCTTACGACCCATTACGGCCCGCTTAGGTAGCTTATGCTACTTTAACGCGTCGTTCACGTAAAACGCGTTCGGAACGCCTAACTACTCCTATGATAAGTAAAATATGCCTTAACATGTCTAATATTGTTACCAAATCAGTTTAGATACCAAAAGTTATGTTACATATGCTTAAAATGAATTTTGGCGTAAAAAGGGCATTTTGGTAATTTACCTAAGGCATATAAACTACCTATCATACAACTACTTAAACGAAGCGACCATAAGGTATAACCTCGGAAGGTTATTCCCTATATACTATGGTCACCTAAAGTGTTTGGTCGGATCCTAATGATCGACCAAATGGGTCGGGTTCGAAGGTATAAGCGATTTATTAGATCGCTTACCCTTACGACCCTAGACAACGTGGTAATCAGTAGGCATAGTCACAAGGGGCTATAACCATCGTGATTACGCTCACGTTGCGAAGTTCAAACGAACTTCGCGTTGACCATAAACTGGTCAATGCAGAAAGTCAAACAAAGTTTGACTTTCGGACTCGAAAAGCAATAAAAGAACGAAGGAACACTTACAAAGGGTCCCCGAATGCTAATCTTGATTCAAGTAGCTCAGGTATGAAACAAAGGTTTCAACTTAGAGCTTCTCAAATCAGATTCTTGTGAGGAATGAGTGAAGTTGAGGTGGGTATTTATAGATTTCGGTTCACCGTTAGGATCGTTTCTTGGAGAAGAGGGAATGATCACATCCCTACACTTGTTGGAATGTTGTGGTAGCTCATTTTGCTTCCACCATAAGAGTTTGACACTTGGCATTGGCCTTTGGAGGGTTTAAGGGCTGTTAACATGTGTTTAAAATGGCTTTTGCTGATCAGAAGAGGCCTAGCATGACGCCAAGGGGGCTAGGTGTCACGCTAAGGTCCTCCTGATCAGCAACCACTTTCCAATGTTCCCCTTTCAGTCCCCGTTGCGTATTAAGGCCATTTCCGACATGTTTAAGGCTCGTTATATCATTTTCAAGGCTCCACAAGGATGCCTAAACATTGTGGACATGAAACATGCTCGAAAATATGCCGGATGTCAGTTCGTTTGGTCGTACGTTCGCGATGTTCGCTTAATTACGACGGAATGCGCATAAGCGCGAAAAACGATCTAAATTGCGTGACGAATGGATTTTTCTTATGCCAAACACTAAAATAAAATATTTTAGTGCTTACATAAATTTTTGGATGTCCGGAGGTATTCAGAACGTAAGTTATGCGCGAAAATGCAAACTTGTGCACTTTTTGACGCTTTTAGTCCCTGAATGACCCAAAAGTTTATTTTAGCACCCCGAACCCCTCAAAGCCTATTTCTAAGCTATATAAAGGATATTTAAGGTGTGTTTAACTTACGGTCATGTTCTGGAATGTTCGTTACAGTTCAAATTGGCATACTTTCGCAGTTTGTCAAGTTTAGTCCCTGTAAGCGAATTAACTTGTTTTTGCCATACCAAAGCCTTCAAAACTTATTTCTAAGTTATGTAAAGGTTATTTAAGGTATGTTAAGTATATGTTGATGTTCTGGAGTATTTTCCGCATTAAACTGGTTACGTTTACGCACCAGTTTGCGTATAACTCTCCAGAAAGCGATATAGAGTTTGAAATTGAATAAAAGTCAAAACATGAAAAATGTAAAACACAACCAAACAAACATTGGGATCAAATAACATTGTTTTATTGATAATTGAACTGTTCACAATGATTACAGGCACAGATGTTACAGTCTCCCCTACTTGTGGAAATTTCGTCCCGAAATTTATTTAGAGGAAACTCGTGGGAAAAGATGCGGATATTTCGCCTTCATTTGACCAAAGGAATGCGCTTGCGTTTGAGCCACTTGACTTCACGTTCCATGATTTCCACTGGTTTCTCAACAAATTTCAGTGTTTTATCAACACGAATTTCGTCAAGCGGTATGTGGAGGTTCTCATCAGCTAAACACCTCTTGAGATTGGACACATGAAAAGTTGGATGAACATTTCCAAGTTCTGGAGGTAACTCAAGTCTGTAGGCTACCTTACCGATTCTTTCGACGATCTTGAATGGTCCAACGTATCTAGGTGCAAGTTTTCCTTTCTTTCCAAATCTGATCACACCTTTCCAAGGTGAGACCTTAAGTAATACTCGATCACCGACTTGAAATCCCAAGGGCTTGCGTATTGGGTCCGCGTAACTCTTTTGACGGCTTCTAGCTGTCTAAAGGTTATCACGAACTTTCTTAATTTTATCTGTTGTCTCTAAAATGAGGACAGGTCCAGTAAGTTGAGCCTCGCCGATCTCATTCCAGCAGACTGGTGAACGACATTTTCGACCATAGAGAGCCTCGAAAGGAGCCATTTTGATGCTGGTGTGATAACTGTTGTTGTAGGAGAATTCAATTAACGGAAGATGTGAATCCTAACTACCACCAAAGTCGATCACACAAGCTCTAAGCATATCCTCCAGAGTCTGGATTGTTCTTTCAGATTGACCATCCGTTTGCGGATGATAAGCTGTGCTCAGGTTAAGTTGGGTCCCCATAGCAGATTGCATGGTTCTCCAAAAATGAGAAGTGAAAAGAGCATCTCTGTCAGAAATGATGTTCAAAGGAACACCATGTCGAGCTACAATTTCATCCACATAGATTTTAGCAAGTTTGTCAGCAGGAAAATCCTCACGGATTTGCAAGAAATGCGCTGACTTAGTAAGACGATCAACAACTACCCAGATGGCATCATGACCTTTCTTTGTGCGCGGAAGTTTAGTAATGAGATCCATAGTAATGTTTTCCCATTTCCAAACTGGTATCTCTGGTTGCACCAATAAACCAGAAGGACGTTGATGTTCAGCCTTAACCTTAAGACAAGTAAGACATTTGGATACATATAAGGCAATGTCTTTCGTCATACCAGGCCACCAATACTGAATACGAAGATCCTTATACATCTTATCTGAGCCAGGATGAACAGAATAACGAGACTTATGGGCTTCATCCATAAGCAAGGTGCGAAGGTTATCTTGGCTTGGGACCCACAAACGGTCCATGAAGTAATACGATCCATTGTCCTTCAGTTCCAAATCAGGTGTTATGTGATAGGGAAATTCCTTATCCATCAAACCTTGTGAAACACAAGATTGTTGAGCCTGAGAAATGCGGGCTTGGATATCGGATCGAGCTTGAATAACAGATTGAACACGAACACAATGAAGCTTAGTACGTTCCTTACGACTCAATGCATCGGCTACGACATTCGCCTTACCAGGATGGTAGCGAATTTCGCAGTCATAGTCGTTTAGAAGCTCGACCCAACGTCGTTGCCTCATGTTGAGTTCTTTCTGGTTGAAGATATGCTGAAGACTTTTGTGGTCCGTGAAAACCACACCTTTTGTACCGTACAAATAGTGTCTCCAGATCTTAAGAGCGAAGACAACTGCACCCAACTCAAGATCATGAGTGGTGTAGTTCTTCTCATGTATCTTCAACTGCCTCGATGCATATGCTATGACTTTGTTCCTTTGCATCAGAACACAGCCAAGACCCAATTTAGATGCATCGCAATAAACGACGAAATCATCATTGCCCTCAGGCAAAGTCAGAACAGGCGCGTCACAAAGTTTCTGTTTCAAAGTCAGAAACGCTTCCTCTTGCTTGAATCCCCAATCAAAGGGTTTGTTCTTCTGAGTTAGAGCAGTTAGAGGAACTGCAATCTTCGAGAAGTTTTCTATGAAGCGGCGAAAATAACCCGCTAGACCAAGAAAAGAACGAACCTCAGTAGGAGTAGTAGGCGTATCCCAATCCTTAATCGCACTGATCTTGGAGGGATCTACATGAATACCTCGTTCGTTGACAATATGCCCCAAAAATTGAACTTCTTTAAGCCAGAATTCGCACTTGGAGAATTTGACAAAAAGTTGCTCTTTCTTTAGGAGTTCCAGAGTAAGACGAAGATGTTGCTCATGCTCAGCTCGCGTCTTAGAATAGATCAAGATGTCGTCAATAAAAACAATGACGAACTGATCCAAATAAGGTTTGCAGACCCTATTCATTAAGTCCATGAAAACAGCAGGAGCATTAGTCAAACCGAATGGCATGACTGTAAACTCATAATGCCCATAACGAGTGCGGAAAGCTGTCTTGGGAATATCTTCTTCATGCACACGAAGTTGATGATACCCGGAACGCAGATCAATCTTCGAAAAATAAGAAGTGCCCTGTAACTGATCAAAGAGATCGTCTATGCGCGGTAGGGGATATCGATTCTTGATGGTAAGCTTGTTAAGCTCATGATAATCGATACACATCCTAAAGGATCCATCCTTCTTTTTGACAAAAAGAACGGGAGCACCCCAAGGTGAAAAGCTAGGACGTATAAAGCCTTTGTCAGAGAGCTCCTGAAGCTGCTTAGACAACTCTTGCATCTCAGATGGTGCAAGACGATATGGAGCTCTGGCAATAGGATTTGCACCAGGTACGAGATCAATGCAGAACTCGACTTGGCGTGCTGGGGGTAGACCAGGTAACTCTTCAGGGAAAACTTCAGAATAATCCCGAACGACAGGAATATCTGAAATAGACTTACCCTTGCCTTTATCTGCTGTAACATGTGCTAAGAAGGCCACATAGTTCTTCCGCAGATATTTCCGAGCTTTAAAACAAGACATGAGCTTGAGACCACCAGTAGGTTTCTCACCACGAACCTGTAGGATCTCGCCTGTCGAAAGCGGCACACGAACGATCTTCTCGAAACAAACTACCTCTGCGTGATGCTTGGATAACCAGTCCATACCCACAATGACGTCGAAGCTTCCAAGTTGCATAGGCGTGAGGTTGATAGGAAAAAGATGGTCGTTAAGGTTCAACTGGCAATTGCGTAGAACAGAATCAAGAACAATGGGTTCACCACTAGCAACTTCTACTGTCAAGGGTTTTCCTAGTTTCGTTCTAGACACGCGAAGCATTGGCTCAAAAGACAATGACACAAAACTCTTGTCGGCACCAGAATCGAAAAGAATAGATGCAGGCTGATTATTAATAAAGAACGTACCGTTCACCACTTCATTGTCTGCCTGCACCTCTTGGGCATTCATGTTGAAGACTCGACCTCGAGCCTGAGCCTGATTCTGATTTGCATTCTGATTCTGGTTGGCTAGCCTTGGACACCGGTTTCTGTAGTGGGTCAGATCCCCACAATTGTAGCACGAACCAGGAGGAAAATGAGGTCGTGCAGCTTGACCCTGTTGCTGAGCAAGAGGCTGAGCAACTTGTTGAGCCGGGTTCTGGACTGCCTGATTCTGAGCAAACCGACAAACATTGGCAAGATGACCCGACTTCCCACATTTATTACAGAAACAGCACTGATGTTGCGGCTGATGGTGACTGTTGCATCTATTGCACAAAGGTGCATTCCCTGAATAGGGCTTCTTCGCTGGAGGCTGTGCGGGTTGGTTGGGAGCTGCCTGGTTAGCTTGGGCAGTGACAGCATAGTTTTGGGAAGCCTTACGCTTCCTTGCCCTTTTTGATGAACCAGAATCCTTTCCATTCTTATTTTGACCTTTCTTGCTATCTTCCTTGTCAGACGACTGTTTCTTGCCCTTGTCACCCTTCCTGTGTAACTTATTCTTCCGAATCTGCGACTCAGTCAATGTCGCTGCTAACTCGATAGCCTGACGGAGTGTGGCAGGGTTACTACCAGTAATGATGTCTTGCACTGAGTCAGGTAGGCCGTCGATGTACCTTTCGATAGCCTTGTCAAGTGGGGTAACCATTGTTGGGCAAAGCAGACTCAACTCCTCAAATCTATCAGTATATACCCTGTGCTCGCCACTATCTTGTTTCAAGTCATCGAACTCTCTTTCCAAAGCTCGCTGTTCATGACGAGGACAGAACTCCCTCATCATAAGGGCCCTGAGTTCAGCCCATGTCTGTGCTAGAGCAACTTCTGCACCACGGTCTCTCATAACCCCGTTCCACCATGTGAGAGCCCTCTTCTGAAACACACTCGATGAAAACTCGACCTTGCGATTGTCAGGACACTGCACGTGGCGAAAAGTATTCTCAATGCTCTCGAACCATTGAAGAAGCCCAGTCGCTCCTTCAGAACCACTAAACTTGAGTGGTTTAGCCGAGTTAAAATCCTTGTATTTGCATGGAGCATTGTTGTTGTTGTTGGCTTGGTTCCATTGAGCAAAGAGGTTTGGGAATTGAGCAGCCATCTGCTGCGCAATGATTTCTGCCAGTTCGGCAGTTGCTATCTGGTTTTCGCGTCGAGGAGGCATTCTAAAAGAGGAAAACATGAAAGGAAACGAGTGAGACGATTGGATGAAGAGAATGAGATGAAACAAAATCAACAATAGCAAAGATGGTGGTCATTTGTTCGCATCACAAAGCAAACAAACGACACACAGTGACTAATCAAAGTAAATGGGTGAAAAATAATGTATCGCGAAGACATGCTCGCCTATAAGTGAACACTCACCCCAAGAGTTCCCAGGTAAGAGTGACTGGTCCGATTATGTGGATTTGTACGAACACTCTAGCCTTAGATAGAAAACCCAGGGTACAGGCATTCACCCTTCCAGTTTGCACGTGTTCACATTATCTTTAAAACCCAAAACCTTGACGAGATTTTGAAAACTCAAAGGGGTTCTGTCACACCCCGACCACGTAGAATAACAAAACGTGGCGGAAAACGTCGGGGAGTGTTGTAACAGAATCATTGTTTCATAACACATGGAAATTGAAATATTGTTTTATTGATTAAAATAGTTACAATGTCTTGACTATCAAAGAAACATAACATAAATAACTAGTCTTGCATCTTTTATTTTCGCTAAGGCCCAAGTCCGCCTAAGTGTATCTTGATAAATCCTATGCATCATATCCTGAAACACATGTGAAAATAGGTACGTCAGCATAAAAATGCCTGTGAGATACATAGGTTTATGAAAATAGGATTCATGACTTATTGTTTAAGAAAATGTTTAGTCATGAACCTTGTAATTTGATTTGTCTTGTAAATAATTTGAAAAACGATAAGATCAGATGATATGTATAAATAAGAGAATAAGGTATGGTTAAATGAATAACCATACAAAAATGAGTTTGTATAATTTAAGTTGTTTGTAAAACAATGTATTGTGAAAAGTATGTTATTTGTATAAAATGTTATATGTCCAAATGGAAATGATTCAAATAACGTTACGATATGTAATACCATACAATCACTTATATATAGGAAGTACCAGCGGCGTATCCACCATGCTTGTATCATATTACATACGCCTCGTTACTCAAATCACTTACCCAAACAAACCACCAATGTAAGATGTCTATGTTTAAAACAATTGCCAAACGTATTGAATAATATGTCAAAATGTTTATGTCAATATGTAAATCATGTAATGTATATCCAATGTCAATAATGTTTATGTGTCGAATGTAAATCATGTAATGTGTAACTAATGTCAAAAATGTTTATGTGTCAGATGTAAATCATGTAATGTGTAACCAAAATGATATGTATGGCTAGTGAAATGCATTAACTAAACCATAAGTGAAATGCACAAAACAAAGTATTGAAGTAAAACTTGGTTTAAATCAAAGTTATGTTTTGTGTAGTATATGCATGCTATACTGATATAGACATTTATGCGGTATTGTGAAAATTCATACATCCAAGCCTTGCGACAGTCGGATAACCCTTTTAGTAAAGGTTATCAAAAAAAATGTATTCGGATTCGGTCATTCCTTACGTCCAAACAAACCCAAGATTTCAGGAATGGGATTTGTCAAGTCCTATGGTACCACTACCTACTACCGAGCGGCATGATCGGTGTTAATGAATGTACAGTATAGTTTAAACAAACCAAATGTCATACCAAAATGTAAGCATAAAATGTAATGTAAAATAATGTACTAAGTATGCTAAGTTAACATACAAAGCAGAAAAGTCATGTAAATCAATTGTGCTAGCATGCTATCAGTTAACATACATAGCAGAAATGTAATGTAGAACCATGTACCAAGTATGCACACAATGGACATACATAGCATAAAATGTAATGAAATCATGTACTATAATGTACTAATGAACATAGGAAGTATATGATGTGAAAACAGGAAAGCACGAAAGTAACAAGTAGGCACATGTGTTTCACCCCAAAACGGTTTGGAAAACAGTAAAAGAGGGGTCTATGTACTCACTTGAGATTGCTCAGAAGTCCTAGGATAACCACCAAGCAATGCTAGAGATCACGGAATCAAACGGCACCTAATATAGGTAACTACATTAATAAACCGGACCTAAATCGGAAGATTGGATAGGATGAGGGTTCGTAAACCAAATGAGTACGGGAACTCATGTAATATGGTTTAACAAAGCCTACATACTAAATGAAACCTAGCCTAAGTGCTTACGACCCATTACGACCCGTTTAGGTAGCTTATGCTACTTTAACGCGTTGTTCGCGTAAAACGCGTTCGGAATGCCTAACTAGTCCTATGATAAGTAAAATATGCCTTAACATGTCTAATATTGTTACTAAATCAGTTTAGATACCAAAAGTTTTGTTACATATGCTTAAAATGAATTTTGGCGTAAAAAGGGCATTTTGGTAATTTACCTAAGGCATATAAACTACCTATCATACAACTACTTAAACGAAGAGACCATAAGGTATAACCTCGGAAGGTTATTCCCTATATACTATGGTCACCTAATGTGTTTGGTCGGATCCTAAAGATCGACCAAATGGGTCGGGTTCGAAAGTATAAGCGATTGTTTAGATCGCTTACCTTACGACCCTATATAAGCACTTAACTAAAAGTGACGAGCTAAGCATGCTAAAACATGCTTAACTATGTTTAGAAAACAGGTTTGGTATCAAAACAAACGGTTTTGATACCCATAAGTAGTTTGGTTACAAAATACGCAAGAATACATATTCTGACCGAAACTACGGCTCGTCACTGAGCCTAGATAACGTGGTAATCAGTAGGTATAGTCACTAGGGACTATAACCATCGTGATCACGCTCACGTTATGAAGTTCAAACGAACTTCGCATCGACCATAAACTGGTTAATGCAGAAAGTCAAACAAAGTTTGACTTTCGGACTCGAAAAGCAATAAAAGAACGAAGGAACACTTACGAAGGGTCCCCGAGTGCTAATCTAGATCAAAATAGCTCAGGTATGAAACAAAGGTTTCAACTTAGAGCACAATTGATCAGATTCTAGTGAGAAATGAGGTTGAGGTATGTGGGTATTTATAGTTTTCGGTCCACCGTTAGGATCGTTTCTTGGAAAAGAGGGAATGATCTAGCCCGTACACTTGTCATAATGTTGTGGTAACTGATTTTGGCCACCATAGGAGTTTAACATGTGGCACTTGACCTTTGGGGAGGGGTTAAGGGCTGTTTAAACAAGTTTCTGCATATCTGACCCTTGCTTACGGACCTCAAAGCTGACAATGTTGAGGTCCGTAAGGTAACAACTTTGGCAGATTTACAGTTTTGGTCCCTGCAGCCCCTAAACTTGGTTTTCGATGCATTTTTGACACGTTTAAGCCCCGTTAACCCCATTTCAAAGCTCTAAAATGAAGTTAAAGTATAAGGAACTTAAAATGTGCTCAAAAATATCTCGGATGTCGGTTCGTTTGGCCGTACGGTTGCGTTGTTCGGTTAATTACGACGGAATGCGCATAAGCGCGAAAAACGATCCAAATTGCGTGACGAATGGATTTTTCTTGTGCCAAACACTAAAATAAAATATTATAGTGCTTACATAAATTTTTGGATGTCCGGATGTATTCAGAACGTGAGTTATGCGCAAAAGTGCAAACTTGTGCACTTTTTGACACTTTTAGTCCCTGAATGACCCAAAAGTTTATTTTAGCACACCGAACCCCTCAAAGTCTATTTCTAAGCTATGTGAAGGATAATTATGGTATGTTTAACTTATGGTCATGTTCCGGAATGTCTGTTACAGTTCAAATTGGCATACTTTCGCAGTTTGTCAAATTTAGTCCCTGTAAGCGAATTAACTTGATTTCGGCATACCAAACCTTCCAAAACTTATTTCTAAGTTATGTAAAGGTTATTTAAGGTATGTTAAGCTTATGTCACTATTCCAGAGTGTTTGTTGCATTAAACTGGTTATATTTACGCATCGGTGCGCGTATAACCTTCCAGAAAGTGATTTAGAGTTTGGAATTGAACAAAAATTGATATGTGCAAATGATACACATATTTATACAAATCCCAAGTATGAAATACCATATTTCATTGGTTTGGTATTTGTTTGATGGTCGCAGTGACCCAGGTGTTACAGGTTCAAAACCTTACAATAGAGGGTTCAAAACCTTGTAATAAATCATCCAAAAACAGATGATTGATTTTCAAAAATCGTTTCGGAAAATTTGGTTTTTGTTTTGATAATCACCTAAGGATAGGTGATGTGCATGTTTTAAGATCTAAACACAAGATAACTTGTGTTGGGGTCCTAGAGAGGTTATAGTCTAGGTCAAAGCATTACTAATAACCTAATTCCCTATAACCATTGGCTCTGATACCAACTCTTCTGTCACACCCCGACCACGTATAACATACAAAACGTGACGGAAAACGTCGGGGAGTGTTGTAACAGAATTAATTGTTTCATAACCATGGCATACAAAGTTGTATTTTATTTATCAACATAAGAGTTACATTGTTTTAAACAGGAAATATAGAGTTCATAACATAGTGAAACTAAGTCTATCTTCATTTTAAGTCTCTAAAGCACAGGTCCGCCCTAGTGTCACGATCATCATCCTATGCAAAAGCTCCTGAAAACACATGTGAAAGTAGGTACGTCAGCATAAAAATGCCTGTGAGATACATAGATTTTGTGAAAATAGGGTTCATGACTTAAGTTTAAGAAATAGTTGTTTAGTAAAAGTCAGTCATGAACCTTGTAAATTGTTTTGTTTTGTAAATCATTCAAAAAGCGATGATATGTATAAATAAGAGAATAATGTAAGGTTAACTGAATTACCAAGTAAAAATGAGTTTGTATAAGATAAGTCGTTTTGTAAATCAATGCCTTGTGAAAATAAGTTGTTTATGTAAAACCTAATATGTCAAATATTGAAATGATTTAAGTGACGCTACGACATGTAATGTCATACAAACACTTATATATAGGAAGTACCAGCGGCGTATCCACCATGCTTGTATCATATTACACACGCCTCGTTACTCAAATCACTTACTCAAACCAACCACCAATGTAAATTGTTTATGTATAAATGAATTGTCATGTGTTAATGTGTAAACCATATCGAAATGTCTATGTCCAATGTAAACCACTAAATGTGTATATCAATGTCAAAATGTTTATGTTTAATGTAGATCATGTAATGTGTACCCAAAAATATCATGTATGGTAAGTGAAATATATCAACTAAACCATATGTAAAATGCACAAAAACAAGGTATTGAAGTAAAACATGGTTTAAATCAAAGTTATGTTTTGTGGAACAAATGCATGCTATACTGATACAAACATCTATGCGGTATTGTGAAAATGCATACATCTAAGCCTTGAGACTGTGGCGATAAACCCTTAAACAAATTAAAGGTTTATCTAAGTTATGTGTATCGAATTCGGTCATTCCTTTCATCCAAACCTACCCAGGATGTCCGGAACAGGAGTTGTCAATTCCTATGGTACCACTACCTACTAACGAACGGCGTAGCTAATGTTAATGAATGTATTGTTCCATTTTAAACAACCCAAATGTCATACCAAAATGTAAACATGTGATGAAAACAACTGTACTAAGTATGCACACAATGGGCATACATAGCATGAAATGTAATGTGAAACAATGTACTAAGTATGCACACAATGGACATACATAGCATGAAATGTAATGTAAAACAATGTACTAAGTATGCACACAATGGACATACATAGCATGAAATGTAATGTAAAACAATGTACTATAAATGTACTAATGAACATAGCAAGTATATGATGTGAAAGCAGGAAAGCACGAAAGTAACAAGTAGGCACATGTGTTTCACCCCAAAATGTTTGGAAAACAGTAAAAGAGGGGTCTATGTACTCACCTGAGATTGCTTAGAAGTCCTAAGATAACCACCAAGCAATGCTAGAGATCACGGAATCAAACGGCACCTAATATAGGTAACTATGTTAATAAACCAGACCTATATCGGAGGATCGGATAGAATGAGGGCTCGTAAACCAAATGAGTATGGGAACTCATGTAGTATGGTTTAACAAAGCCTACCTACTAAGTGCTTACGACCCATTACGGCCCGCTTAGGTAGCTTATGCTACTTTAACGCGTCGTTCGCGTAAAACGCGTTCGGAACGCCTAACTAGTCCTATGATAAGTAAAACATGCCTTAACATGTCTAATATTGTTACCAAATCAGTTTAGATACCAAAAGTTATGTTACATATGCTTAAAATGAATTTTGGCGTATAAAGGGCATTTTGGTAATTTACCTAAGGCATATAAACTACCTATCATACAACTACTTAAACGAAGCGACCATAAGGTATAACCTCGGAAGGTTATTCCCTATATACTATGGTCACCTAAAGTGTTTGGTCGGATCCTAATGATCGACCAAATGGGTCGGGTTCGAAGGTATAAGCGATTTATTAGATCGCTTACCCTTACGACCCTAGACAACGTGGTAATCAGTAGGCATAGTCACAAGGGACTATAACCATCGTGATTACGCTCACGTTGCGAAGTTTAAACGAACTTCTCATTGACCATAAACTGGTCAATGCCGAAAGTCAAACAAAGTTTGACTTTCGGACTCGAAAAGCCATAAAAGAACGAAGGAACACTTACAAAGGGTCCCCGAATGCTAATCTTGATTCAAGTAGCTCAGGTATGAAACAAAGGTTTCAACTTAGAGCTTCTCAAATCAGATTCTTGTGAGGAATGAGTGAAGTTGAGGTGGGTATTTATAGATTTCGGTTCACCGTTAGGATCGTTTCTTGGAGAAGAGGGAATGATCACATCCCTACACTTGTTGGAATGTTGTGGTAGCTCATTTTGCTTCCACCATAAGAGTTTGACACTTGGCATTGGCCTTTGGAGGGTTTAAGGGCTGTTAACATGTGTTTAAAATGGCTTTTACTGATCAGAAGAGGCCTAGCGTGATGCCAAGGGGGCTAGGTGTCACGCTAAGGTCCTCCTGATCAGCAACCACTTTCCAATGTTCCCCTTTCAGTCCCCGTTGCGTATTAAGGCCATTTCCAACATGTTTAAGGCTCGTTATATCATTTTCAAGGCTCCACAAGGATGCCTAAACATTGTGGACATGAAACATGCTCGAAAATATGCCGGATGTCCGTTCGTTTGGTCGTACATTCGAGATGTTCGCTTAATTACGACGGAATGCGCATAAGCGCGAAAAACGATCTAAATTGCGTGACGAATGGATTTTTCTTATGCCAAACACTAAAATAAAATATTTTAGTGCTTACATAAATTTTTGGATGTCCGGAGGTATTCAGAACGTAAGTTATGCGCGAAAGTGCAAACTTGTGCACTTTTTGACGCTTTTAGTCCCTGAATGACCCAAAAGTTTATTTTAGCACCCCGAACCCCTCAAAGCCTATTTCTAAGCTATATAAAGGATATTTAAGGTGTGTTTAACCTATGGTCATGTTCCGGAATGTTTGTTACAGTTCAAATTGGCATACTTTCGCAGTTTGTCAAGTTTAGTCCCTGTAAGCGAATTAACTTGTTTTTGCCATACCAAAGCCTTCAAAACTTATTTCTAAGTTATGTAAAGGTTATTTAAGGTATGTTAAGTATATGTTGATGTTCCGGAGTATTTTCCGCATTAAACTGGTTACGTTTACGCACCAGTTTGCGTATAACTCTCCAGAAAGCGATATAGAGTTTGAAATTGAATAAAAGTCAAAACATGAAAAATGTAAAACACAACCAAACAAACATTGGGATCAAATAACATTGTTTTATTGATAATTGAACTGTTCACAATGATACCCAAAAAAAAAAAACATTCTGATTTGAAAGTCTACCTAAGTGCTTTTGACCCGTTTCGACCCATTATGGTAGTATAAGCTACTATAATGCGTCGTTTGCGTAAAACTAAGGTCGGATGGTTATCTATAAGCTATGTCAAGTCTTACATGCCCAATTATGCCTAATCATGTTACTAAATCAGATTATATGTCAAAAAGTTGATCACATATGCAAAATATGGATTTATGCTTAAAAGGGCATTTTGGTCATTTCCTATGGGCATATAAGCTAATTAACAATTAACTAACCAATCCTATGTGATCATAAGGTATAACCTCAGAGGTTATGTCACACCCCGACCACGTAGAACATACAAAACGTGGCGGAAATGTCGGGGAGTGTTGTAACAAAATTAATTGTTTCAAATCCATGGCAATTGAAGTTTTGTTTTATTAATCAAACATGAAAGTTTACATTGTTTTAAACAGAAACAAAGAGTATATAACATAAATTAACTAGTTCTTGTCTCGTTTTAAGTCACTAAGGCACAGGTCCGCCTAAGTATGTCTTGATAAATCCTATGCATCATCTCCTGAAAACACATGTGAAAATAGGTACGTCAGCATAAAAATGCCTGTGAGATACATAGGTTTTGTGAAAACAGATTTCATGACTTATGTTTGAGAAAATGTTTAGTCATAAACCTTGTGATTTGCTTTGTCTTGTAAATCATTTGAAGAACGATAAGATCAGATGATATGTATAAATAAATGTCAGGTTAAATGAATAACCATGTAAAAATGTGTTTGTATAAGATAAGTTGTTTGTAAATCAATGTCTTGTGAAAAGTATGATATTTGTATAAAATGTTATATGTCTCAAACTGAAATGGTTCAAATAACGCTCCGATATGTAATACCATACAAACACTTACATATAGGAAGTACCGGCGGCGTATCCACCATGCTTATATCATATTACACACGCCTCGTTACTTAATCACTTACTCAAACCAAACCACCAAGATGTAATGTTTATCAATTGTAGAAATGTTTTTGTATAGTCAAATGTCTATTGTCAAATGTAAATCATGTCAACAGATACAATTGGTTCACACGGTTCAACAGTTACAAACGGTTCACACGGTTCAACAATTACAAATGGTTCACACGGTTCAACAGTTACAAACGGTTCACACAGTTCAACAGTTACAAACGGTTCACATAATCAAATGGTTACGACGGTTTACATAGTCAAATGGTTACAACGGTTCAAAATGTAATATAATGTGTTCATATGCTGGATGAGCGTATGCAACAGAAAAGCAATGTAAAACAATGTACTAAGTATGCACACAATGGACATACATAGCATGAAATGTAATGAAATCATGTACTATAATGTACTAACGAACATAGCAGGTATATGATGTGAAAACATGAAAGTAATAAGTAGGCACATGTGTTCCACCCCAAAACGTTTGGAAAACAGTAAAAGAGGGGTCTATGTACTCACTTGAGATTGCTTAGTAGTCCTTGAGTAACAACCAAACAATGCTAGAGATCTCGGAATCAAACGGCACCTAATATAGGTAACTATGTTAATAAACCGGACCTAAATCGGAGGATTTAGATAGAATGAGGGTTCGTAAACCAAACGAGTATGGAGACTCGTGTAATATGGTTTAACAAAGCCTACATACTAAAAGAAACCTAACATAAGTGCTTACTACCCATTACGATCCGTTTAGGTAGTTTATGCTACTTTAACGCGTCGTTCGCGTGAAACGCGTTCGGAACGCCTAACTAGTCCTATGACAAGTAAAATATGCCTTAACACATCTAATATTGTTACCAAATCAGTTTAGATACCAAAAGTTATGTTACATATGCTTAAAATGAATTTTGGCGTAAAAAGGGCATTTTGGTAATTTACCTAAGGCATATAAACTACCTATCATACAACTACTCAAACAATGTGACCGTAGGGTATAACCTCGGAAGGTTATTCCCTACCTACTATGGTCACCTAATGTATTTGGTCGGATCCTAATGATCGACCAAATGGGTCGGGTTCGAAGGTATAAGCGATTTATCAGATCGCTTACCCTACGACCCTAGACAACGTGGTAATCAGTAGGCATAGTCCCAAGGGACTATAACCAACGTGATTACACTCACGTTGCGAAGTTCAAATGAACTTCGCATTGACCATAAACTGGTCAACGCAGAAAGTCAAACAAAGTTTGACTTTCAGACTCGAAAAGACTCGAAAAGCAATAAAAGAACGAAAGAATACTTACGAAGGGTCCCCGAATGCTAATTTCGATTCAAGTAACTCAGGTATGAAACAATGGTTTCAACTTAGAGTTTCTCAAATCAAAATTCTTGTGGGTTTTGCAAATGAAGGCATGGGGTATTTATAGGATTTCCCGAACCGTTAGGATCGTTTCTTGGAAAAAGTGCTTCAATCTTGGCCATACACTTGCACCCATGGTATTGTAATACCATGTGCACATCAAACCAGCCCATATTATTGCCCAAAACCATGTGCAAAGGTGGTATAGGCCAGATTCAATGTTTCTCCACAGAAAGTTTCAAAAATGGCAGATTTGGTCCCTGTAGTGTAATAAGGCCTTTTCCGACGCGTTTAAGGCCCGTTAACCCCATTTCAAAGCTCTAAAATGAATTTAAAGTAAAGGGAACTTAAAGTGTTCTCAAAAATATCTCGGATGTCGGTTCGTTTAGCCGTACGGTTGCGTTGTTCGGCTAATTACGACGGAAATGCGCATAAGCGCGAAAAACGATCCAAAATGCGTGACGAATGGATTTTTCTTATGACAAACACTAAAATAAAATATTTTAGTGCTTACATAATTTTTTGGATGTCCGGATGTATTCAGAACGTAAGTTATGCGTAAAAGTGCAAACTTGTGCACTTTTTGACACTTTTAGTCCCTGAATGACCCAAAAGTTTATTTTAGCACATCGAATCCCTCAAAGCCTATTTCTAAGCTATGTAAAGGATATTTATGGTATGTTTAACTTATGGTCATGTTCCGGAATGTCTGTTACAGTTCAAATTGGCATACTTTCGCAGTTTGTCAAGTTTAGTCCCTATAAGCGAATAAACTAAATTTTGCCATACCAAAGCCTTCAAAACTTATTTCTAAGTTATGTAAAGGTTACTTAAGGTATGTTAAGCCTATTTCACTATTCCGGAGTGTTCGTTGCATTAAACTGGTTATATTTCCGTATCAGTGCGCGTATAACCCTCCAGAAAGCGATTTAAAGCTTGAAATCGAACAAGAGTTGATATGTGTAAACGATACACATATTTTTACAAATCCCAAGTATGAAATACAATATTTCATTGGTTTGGCATTTGTTTGATGGTTGAAGTGACACAGGTGTCACAGGTTATTCCCTATGCAACTGTGATCACTAAACATGCTTGGTTGGATCCTAATGATCGACTAAACGGGTCGAGTTCGAAAGTCTAAGCGGTTGTTTAGACCGCTTAACTTACGACCCTAAACAAGCACTAAACTAATAGTGACGAGTTAAACATGTCAAAACATGTTTAACTAACCTAGAAAACTGATTTGGTATCAGAACAAAATGTTTTGATACCTAAAAGTAGTTCCGTTGCAAAATGAGCCAAATGCGCATTTTGACCGAAACTTTGACTCGTCACTACATCTAGTTAACGTGGTATCAGTAGGTATAATCGCTAAGGATTATAACCATCATGATTACAATCACGTTGCAAAGTTCAAACGAACTTTGCGTTGACCATTGACTGGTCAAAGCAGAAAGTCAAACAATGTTTGACTTTTACGCTAGAAAAGCGATAAAAGAACGAAAGAAGCTTACAAATGGTCCAAGCTAGGGAGAACTTGATCTAAAAATTCTCAGGTATGAAGTTATAAACCTCAACTTAGAGAAAATCAGATCAAGGGTGAGTGAAATGGATGAATGGCATGGCTATTTATACTTGAGGTGAGTTCACAAGATCAAGCGATGTGTTTATGTAACCTCCAAGCATTAGATCACAGCCATACAAGTGTTAGGGGCCAGCTAAATTACTTGGGGAGGTGTTTACTTGGTTAACACACAAAGAAAATGGCAATAACAGCCCCTGAACTATCAACAGTTTGCTAAAACTGAGTTTCTGTCGCTGGGCATGCGCTTGCGCCCCGCGTAGAATGGGGTCTGGGCTTACGCGGCCCGCGACCTCCCATTAGATCAGCCAACAGTTTTAGCATTTACAGTTTAGGTCCCTGCACATGTTTAAGCCCATTTCAGGCACTTTTAACCCCCGTTAAGCCATTTTCAATGCTCTACAAGGTGATCAAAGTATAGAGGACTCAAAATATGCTTGGAAAGGTCCCGGATGTCGGTTCGTTTGGCCGTACGGTCACGTTATTCATCTAATTACGACGAAACTCGAACGGACGCGAAAACGATCCAAATTAAGCGCCGAATGGTATTTTTGCATGCCGATCACTAAAATAAAAAATATTTTAGTGTCTACAAAAATTTTGGATGTCCAGATGTGGTCAGAACGTAAGATATGCGCGTAAATGCAAACTTACATCGTTTTTGACACTTTTAGTCCCTGAAAGATCAAATAAGCATATTTTCGCACACCGAACAACTCAAAGCTTATTTCTAAGCTATGTTTAGGTTATTTATGGTATGTTTAGCTTATGATCAAGTTCCGGACTGTACGTTGCCTTACGAAATGGCAGACTTTTGCAAGTTGACGCAAATAGTCCCTGCAAGCGAATAAACTTGTTTTTGCCATACCAAAGCCTTCAAAACTTATTTCTAAGTTATGTAAAGGTTATTTAAGGTATGTTAGGCTTATGTTGCTATTCCAGAGTGTTTTCCGTGTTAAACTGATTACGTTTACGCATCAGTTTGCGTATAACTTTCCAGAAAGCAATATAGAGTTCAAAATCGATCAAAAATCAAAACGTGCATAATGTCAAACATAAATAACAAACATTGGGATCAAAACACATTGTTTTATTAATATTGGATTGTTTAGAGTTTGTACAATGATTACACAAGCACAGATGTCACATCTGTCAATTTTGTCATACAAAAAGGTATTAAAAGATGAGAGAGGATAGCCACCCATAGTACCCAATCACAAGGCCTCTAGATGTGCAAAATGCATGCACTCTCATTGGACGAAAAGAACTTGGGAAGAGCATGGGGGTGGGGGCAGCCCACATGTGGGATTTATAGAAAAAATCAAAAATTTTCTTTTAATTAATTTAAGTCTTATGTATATTTTATAACTTTTATAAAATATAACATCATGTGTTATAAGACTTATATATAATATCTCACAAGTTTTTATAATGTTATTTAACCCATTAAATAACAAAATAAAATATTCTCTCAAAATAAATTATGCATATAATTTATTAGTTTGCCAAGTGCAATTATTTAGAAAACCAATTTCTAAATATTATATGTGTTAATATTTATTTGTTTGATCATATCATAAATAAATATTATAAGTGTTTGCCTAGCTTGTATTTGGGTATGACTCGACTTGGATCATAACGTACTAGCCACATCAATTTAATATGTGTCTTGGGCATATAGAATCCAACAGTATCCGCCGTGCTTTTATCACATTACACCCGTCTCGCTGTCTAATCACTTACCATAAACCAATCATCCAAATCCTCCGTGTTATCAATCGTTTGTGTTATAAAAACCAATCGTCCAAATCGTCTGTGTTATCAATCGTTTGTGTTATAAAAAAAATCGTCCAAATCGTTCGTGTTATAAAACCATTCGTCAATCGTCCGTGTTATAAATCGTCTGTGTTTTAATTGTGAAAAATTTTGGTCATTCTATTTGAAAACATTCAAACCTGTGTGACTCGACTATACCACCCAAGGGGTATCTTTAAATCGACTAACAAACCACCAAAGGGTTTGTTAAAATAACAGTTTCTGTCGTTCCCCAAACTACCCACCAAATCTAGTGAATAGTCTAGTAACGGGATTGTCAGTCCTATGGTACCATAACATACTACTAGTCAGCTCGGCCAAAGCTAATGAATGTCATTCGTGTTATGGATAATCCACCAACAAGTTCGTTCACATTATTGAAATCGTCGTGTTTTATATAAACCACAGTCTTTGTTTTTGAAAACTTGAAAAGTAGTTTGGCAATATGAGTCACCCCAAAACAATTGAAAGCATAAAATAGGGGAACTATGTACTCACTTGGGATTGCAAAGTGTCCTTCAATCAAATGAAATAACAAAGCTTCAAACGTGCCCTAATGTGTCAGATACTATGTTAGTGTAACAGGACATAAATCAAGGAATCGGATAGAATAAGGTCTTGTAAACCAAATGACTGTTGGAGCTCATATGAAATAGTTTAACAAACTCAACATTCTGATTTGGAATGAATCCTAAGTGCTTTTGACCCGTTATGACTCGTTAAGGTAGTTTACACTACCTTAACGTGTCATTTGCGTAAAAGTATGATCGGATGGTCAAATAAGTCTTATGATAAGTCTTATATGCCAAAACATGCTTAATAAAGTTACAACATCAGTTTATATAACAATCGACTTATCATAACACTAACCAAACGACGTGACCATAAGGTATAACCACAATAGGTTATTCCCTATATAACTATGGTCACATACATATGTTTGGTTGGATCCTAAGATCGACCAAACGGGTCGGATTCGAAAGTTAAAGCGGTGGTCAAGACCGCTCGACTTACGACCCTAAATAAGCGCTAAACTAGAAGTGACGAGTTAAACATGTCAAAACATGTTTAACTAAGTTGCAAAACTGATTAGGTATCAGAACTTAGTGTTTTGATACCTAAAAAATGGTTTCGTCGTAAAATGCACAAAATGTGCGTTTTTAACCGAAACTTTGACTCGTCACTTCGACTAGTAAACATGGTAATCAGTAAGTATAATCGCAAGATATTATAACCTTCGTGATTACGATCATGTTGCAAAGTTCAATTGAACTTTGACTTGAACAAATATGGTAAGAACCGAAAGTCAAACAGAAAGTCAACTGTTTGACTTTTAACTCAAAATAGCTAAAATAAATGAACAAGACTAGGATAGAACACTTACCTATGTTCTAGGATGTCAAGAAAACTCAGTAGGAGGCCTCCAATGGGAAGCAAACTCCAATTTAGAGCAGGTGTGAAGAAGAGAATGAAATGAGCAATGTTCTTGGCCAAAATGGTAGCTATTTATAGTTGTTTGGAGTGAATTTGATCAAGACAAGTATCCTAATAGGTGGCAAGGATGTAAGGAGATGATCACAAGTGTTGAAATCTGGTTAAAAGGCTTGGAGATTACACAACTTGGTCATCAAGAATCAAAACAATGGCTGCCAAAACAAGTGCTGCAGCTGGAACAAACATTCTGTCCAGAACAGGAGTTCGCATCCCCCGACCAGGGAGAGCCTCTCCCATCGCGCCCCGCCACCCAGTACAACTTAGTTTCAGCATTTGGCAAAACAGGTCCCTGCACCTAAATGATGTGTTTTTGACGCTTTTAACCCCCTTTAACCCAAATTTTGGGCTTTTTAAGGACGTTAAAGCATATGGGACTTGAATTATGCTCGTAAATGTCATGGATGTCAGTTCGTTCGGCTGTACAGTCGCGTTTTTCGCTTAATTACGACGAACGCTTTAACGAACGCGAAAACGACCGAAATTACGCAACGAATGATATTTTTGCATTCTTATCAATAAAATACAAGATTTTAATGATTACAAAAAATTTTGGATGTGCGTACGTGGTTCGTATTAAAAAATACGAGAATCGGCTGACTTTCGCAGTTTGTCGCAAATAGTCCCTGAGATCGAATAAGCATGTTTTTGCCATACTGAACCCCTCAAAACTTATTTCTAAGTTATGTTTAGCTTATGTCCTTGTTCCAGAGTGTACGTCGCATTAAACTTATTACGTTTTGCCTAACAGTTTACGATTTTACTTCCAGAAAAGGTTTGAGTGAATGAAATTGAAAGAGGACTAAAACGTGAAATCGTCATATGTAATTATACAATCCCAGAAAATTAAACACAATGTTTCATTAAATACAAATTTGTTTGGAACTGTACAATGATTGAAAGACACAAATGTCATAGTCTCCCCTACTTTAGGAAATTTCGTCCCGAAATTTAATTAGAGGAAACTTGTGAGAACAGATGTGGGTATTTCGCCTTCATTTGATCCTCTCATTCCCAAGTGAACTCTGGGCCACGTTTGGATTCCTAGCGAACTTTGACTATTGGTATTCGTTTGTGCTTGAGTTTCTTGACTTCACGGTCCAATATCTCCATAGGTTTCTCGACAAAGTGCATAGTGTCATCAACGTGAATTTCATCAAGGGGGATGTGGAGATTTATATCGGCTAAACACTTTTTCAGATTGGACACGTGGAATGTTAGGTGAATATTCCCAAGTTCAAGAGGTAGCTCAAGTCGGTAAGCCACCTTTCCGATCCTTTCAACGATCTTGAATGGTCCAACATATCGTGGTGCAAGTTTTCCTTTCTTTCTAAATCTAACCACGCCTTTCCAAGGGGATACCTTGAGGAGGACATGATCTCCGACTTGGAATTCCAAGGGCTTGCATCGCTTGTCCGCATAACTCTTCTGACGGCTTCTAACTGTCAGAAGGTTATCGTGAATTTTCTTGACTTGTCTGTGGTTTCAAGAATGAGTTCAGGTCCAGTGAGTTGAGCTTCACCGACCTCATTCCAATAGACCGATGAACGACATTTTCGGCCGTATAAAGCTTCGAATGGCGCCATGTTGATGCTGGCGTTATAACTATTGTTGTAAGAGAATTCGATCAACAGTAGATGCGAATCCTAATTACCACCAAAGTCTATTACACATGCTCTAAGCATATCCTCCAGTGTTTGTATTGTCCTCTCGGATTGTCCATCCGTTTGGGGATGATAAGCAGTGCTCAGATTGAGTTTGGTTCCCATGGCAGATTGTATGGTCTTCCAAAAGTGAGATGAGAATCGAGCATCACGGTCAGATATGATGTTCAAAGGAACACCGTGTTGGGATACGATCTCATCAATGTAGATCTTGGCGAGTTTATCAGCAGATAGATCCTCGCGAATCGGCAAAAAGTGTGCTGACTTTGTTAGACGATCGATGACTACCCAAATGGCATCATAACCTCCAAATGTGCGCGGTAACTTAGTGATGAGATCCATCACAATGTTCTCTCACTTCCATACTGGTATTTCTGGTTGTTCAAGTAAACCAGATGGGCGTTGATGTTCAGCCTTGACTTTAAGACAAGTTAGGCATTTGGACACATACAAGGCAACGTCCTTTTTCATACCCAACAACCAATAATGGGTTCAAAGATCCTTGTACATTTTGTCTGCACCAGGATGGATTGAATAACGAGACTTATGAGATTCGTCCATCTCTAGGGTGTGGAGATTATCTTGACTTGGAATCCACAAACGGTCCTTGTAATATAGTAACCCATTGTCTTTCGTTTCAAGTTGAAGCTCGAGATTAAGTGGTAGCTCATTTTACAACAAGCCTTGGATTACACATGTACGTTATGCTTGAAGGATACGTGTCTGGATATCAGATTGAACTCGAACACAATGAAGCTTGAAACGTTCCTTTCGACTAAGTGCATCGGCTACGACAGTCGCCTTACCAAGATGGTAGCGGATCTCGCAGTCATAGTCGTTCAAGAGTTCGACCCAGCGTCGTTGCCTCATGTTTAGCTCCTTTTGATTGAATATGTGTTGGAGACTTTTGTGATATGTGAAAACCACACACTTTGTAACATAGAGGTAGTGTCTCCATGTTTTGAGAGCAAAAACTACAGCACCTAACTCAAGATCATGAGTTGTGTAGTTTTTCTCATGGATTTTCAATTGTCTTGACGCGTAGGCTATGACTTTATCTCATTGCATGAGAACACAACCAAGGCCTAGATTCGATGCGTCACAATAGACAACGAAATCATCGTTTCCATCAGGTAAAGATAAGACAGGAGCATCACAGAGTTTTTGTTTCAAGGTTTGAAAGGCTTCCTCTTGTTTGGGTCCCCACTCGAAAGGCTTATTCTTCTGAGTCAAAGCAGTGAGGGGAACCGCGATCTTTGAGAAGTTTGCGATGAATCGTCGATAGTATCCAGTAAGACCGAGGAATGAGCGAACTTCTGTGGGAGTAGTGGGTGTGTTCCAATCCTTAATCGTAGTGATTTTGGAAGGATCCGCTGGATGGTCCTGAGCACAAAGAATGGGACAGTGTGTCTCACATACAACCCATAAATCTTGCATGCACCTAAGGCCTTCATCTTAAGGACTGGATTATCCAACATACAGGCTCATGCGGGCATGTTTATCATTATCATGCACAGACATTGACAGTTATACAAGTTTTACAAACACAAAACTTTTCAAATACAAATTTTCAAAACATAACGCTTTACACAAACAAAGTTTCACAAACACAAAGTTTTCATATAACATGCCAAAGAAAATGATTTTTATTTCGTTTTCTCAACAATATTTTAAAACCGGTTATTCAAAAAAAATTATTTCCAATCTTTTCCAAAACAAACTATGAACTCGCCAACTTTATGTTGATTTTTCACATGTTCTTTCTCAGGTTACTTTTTCAAGTTATGGCGCGGTTGGAATTGTGACAACCCGAACTTTCAAGGTCAGTATCTCTTTGTCACGTGATCCTGTTTCTTGTATTTCTCTTTCACATTCCTCACGATGATAAAAATAAGCAAACACTTGTGACGATAATATAATTAGTAAATATTTAATATGCTCGGGTATGTGTTTTTAAAGTGGGCCAAACTTGTGACAATATTAGGATTTAGAAGCCGCCCCCCCCCCCCCCTGTTCCACATAAAATCTCGGTAATTAATCAATTGGAACAAACAAACCCTAGTGCTTTCTTGAAGTCGACAAAAAACCCCTCCCCTGCGAAACATTCATAACAGGTATGTATTTATAGCTTTATGTTGATTGCATAGGATGATTACTTGTTTCATGATAGAGTCACAACAATGATGATATGAATGGTGTGTATGAATTATAATGCTGTTAATTATTGATGAGTAAGGAAATTTAAAACACGTAATGAAACAAACAGTATATGAACGAATTGAGAGGTGAGTATGACCGAGTTGTTTAATCTATGTGTGATCATTATTTGTCTTATTCTTGTGGTCATCACATGGTGTGTATTGATTGATTGTTTGCAGTCCTTTGGATAAAGATTATCACATAGTTGTGGGCCATTGATTCATAGGTGCATGTGATGGGCATTAAACAAGTGATTGTATGTATTTTTAGATTAGATAGAATATACTAAAAATTGGTCCAATAGAAATCAACTTGCAGCCCACTACAAACAATTGGTCCAATAATAGCATGAAGACAATGATAAGTGGCTGGCCATTAATTGCTAGTTTTGTTAATAGTGTGCTACAGTTGTCTGCCATGATTGATTATTTTGATAATAGTAATGATGATGTCCATTAGGCTGTTTGATTTAGTGTTAACTGTTTGGTTCATATGATTGTTATAACCGATGGGATGATCAGTGCTACAAGATTTGTTTATTTTGTTTTAAATGTCTGTTTGCTTGATGAAAGTGTGCATGTAAACCGTTTAAAAAAAAGAAGAATATATATATGTTGACTGGGCCATACAGGCCAAACGGACTATGCATGCTGAATAGGGAGTTACTCTAGCAAACGTTTTTCTTTGTTACATTAAATTAGATTTGGGGCCGCACATTATGAGTATGGGCCATGATTTTTGAGTGGGCTTGTATATATGGGTCACACAAAACTTAGAGTAACAGTATACATAGTTGGGCCTGAGGGGCTACCCACACACACACATGTACTTGTAGATTAATGTGTTTTTGGGCGGCAGAATGCCGTGGTTGGGCTGAAGACGTTCTTGGCAGATGGGCCGACACTGAATGTGTGTTATGTCAAGTTGAGTGTGTCGTATATCAAGTATATCTTAGGGTAGTTGTCTATATGTTTGTAACACATGTTAATCTGTTTGGTGTTATTATGTGTATAACTTGTTGATTTTGCAAACAAGCTGTTAAGGGGGGGGGGGGGGGGGGGTGGATAACTAGAAAGGTGTAAACATGATAGTAAATGCTGACATATGTGTAGCGATGTGTAAATAAGTTATTCCTGTCAAACTGACTGCTTTATGATAACCACATTAGGATTTAATTGGTCAACTTGGAACGGGTAGCGTAACTAATCTTACCGAGCAAATCAAAGGTGAGTTCACACTCTTAAGGCATGGGATTCCCGGTGGGTTGGGAATGGGATTGAATAACTACTCGTACTATCATTACTATTAAACTACTTACTACTGTCCTCGGATTGAAGGGCACGTACGTAAAACCTACGTACACTCATACTTACTACTGTCCTCGGATTGAAGGGCACGTACGTAAAACCTACGTACACTCATACTCGCTACGGTCCTTGGATCAAGAAGGGCACGTACATACACGACTAGTCTATACAACATGGGAAGCCCCCACTATTCATCGCAAACATGTTCGGGGAACCGCGATACGGATTAATACGATACACATGGGAAGCCCCCACTAATCTTCGCAAACATGTCTGGGAGACCGCGATACGGATTAATACGATACATGGTTTACAAAACGAACATATGATTTACGAAACGAATGCTATAACTAAACAACCAACTGTGAACTCGCTCAACTTTGTTGTTGACTCGTTGTTACATGCCTTGCAGGTCGTTAGGTACTCATGGAGCTTGCATTGGAGTGGGAAGAGTCGTTGTGGGACATGGACAGCTGTGTGCCATGCTAAACATTTGAAACGTTTAAACTTATGACTTGGTTTTAAACTTTATGCTTCCGCTTGCAACTTAAACTATGTTTTGTTTAGACACCAATTGTATTGTGTTGGATTTTTATATACTACTTACATGCTTGTTCAATATGATTGGTGGCTTGATCCTAGTCAGTCACGCCTCCAAGCGGTGATACTCCGCGTGTGGATTTTGGGGGTGTGACAGATTGGTATCAGAGCCATTGGTTATAGTGAACTTGTTTTTAAAAGGGGAAAACTTTTGGATAAAACCAGACTATAACCTGAACAGTGCTCAACGATCCACAACGAAACGCTTCACTCCACGTGCAAGGCTCAACATACTAGGTGATATGATTTATGTTCTATTGCCTGCTTGTTAGTTTACATAGAACTTTGATTATAGTATGCTTAGTTAGTATAACGGCTGTTGCTTGAACCCTGTGTGCATGCTCCTTCTGTCAGTCCACACTTACACACATTCGCGACACATTTCCTACTTGTGTTTCCTTCGATGTGAAGACCATGAGTGGACGTGTGAACCTAACTCAAGCCCAGCTGACGGCTCTTATCAATAAATAAGTTACGGCAGCACTCGCAGCCGCTCAGGCAGGGGGTATAACCTGCTATTCCGAACCTATCCTAGGATGTTAGATCCTACTCTCATGACCCAAATCTCGCGCTTAACCCTGTCTTTTCTTCCTCGCGCAACATGGTCAGAACGCTCAACCACCGGTATGCACATTCAAAATCTTCATGGATTGCCGACCTAGTACCTTCAGCGGTACTGAAGGAGCTGTAGGCCTCCTCCACTGGTTCGAGAAGCTCGAATCTGTCTTCGAGATGTGTGAATGCCCTGAGGCTCGCAGGGTGAAGTATGCTACTGGTACTCTCGAGGGTGTAGCGCTCACGTGGTGGAACGCTCAGGTCCAAATGCTGGGGTTGGTTGCTGCTAACGCCACCCCATGGAACGACTTCAAGGAACTGATCAAGGAGGAGTACTGTAGTCGGGATGACATTCACAAGCTGGGGGTGGAGTTCTTCAATTTACAGATGACGGGGTCTGAAATTGAGGCTTATACGAAGAGATTGAATGAATTAGCTACATTGTGCCCCACTATGGTAGACCCCTCCCATCAAACGTATCAAGCTGTATCTCAAGGGTCTCGTGCCAGAAATTCAGAGTCTGGTGACCGCGGCTAATCTGGGCACTATCCAGCAAGTAACTCAACTTGCTCATCGTCTCACAGATCAGGCGGTAGAACAGAACAAACTGCCGAAACGTATTAATGCTACTACTGTTACTACTTCTACTATTCCCAGTGACAACAAGAGAAAATGGGATGGAGCCTCCAGCAAGGATTCGACTACAGTTCAGTCTCAGTCGCAGCAGCGAAAAACGGATGAGTACAGGAGCCCCAGTCAGCAGTCTTTTGGTAGTCGAAGTCAGGATGGATACAGGGGAAACCACCCTAAGTGCAATCGATGTAATTTGCACCACAGCGGGCCGTGCAACAAAGATCGTTGTCAGAGATGCAACAAGCCTGGTCATGAAGCCAAAGATTGTAGAAGCTCACGTCCTGCAAACCAGAACTGACAACAGCAACCACAAGCTCCACAGAATCAGCAGCAACAGCAGGGTAACAAGGGATGCTATCAGTGTGGTGCTGAAGGTCAATTCAAGAGACACTGCCCACAGTTGAACCAGAACCAAAATCAGAACCACAACCAAGGAAACGGGAACAATAATGGAGGCAACAACGAGGGTAATAACGACGGCAATGGTGCCAGGGGTCGTGTTCGTAATTGGTTAGGGTGATGCTCAAGAATCAGCATTCCAACATTTGAAGAATGGACTTTGTAGCGGACCTATTCTCTCATTGCCTGGAGGCATAGACGATTTTGTGGTTTACTGTGACGCGTCAATTCGGGGTCTTGGTTGTGTATTGATGCAACGGTATAAAGTCATTGCTTACGCCTCGCGCCAACTTAAGATTCACGAAAGAAATTACACTACACACGACTTGGAGCTGGGAGCTGTTGTTTTCGCACTTAAGATATGGAGACATTACCTGTACGGTACCAAGTGCACCATCTACACCGATCACAGGAGTCTCGAGCATATCTTCAAGCAAAAGGAACTGAATATGCGACAACGTCAATGGGTCGAGCTATTGAATGATTACGAATGTGCCATCAAGTACCATCCGGGCAAGGCAAATGTTGTGGCTGACGCCCTCAGTCGAAAAGATACTACACCTAAACGCGTGCGTGCGTTGCAACTCACCATTCAATGTAGTCTTCCTTCCCAGATACGAGATGCTCAGGCAGAAGCATTGAAACCAGAAAACGTCAGGGCGGAAGCCCTACGCGGCTCAAGGAAACAATTAGAACAAAAGGAAGACGGTGCCTACTACGTAACAGGACGCATCTGGGTCCCACTCTTTGGCAATCTACGAGAACTTATAATGGATGAAGCACATAAGTCTCGTTACTCGGTACACCCTGGTTCGGATAAAATGTACCACAATCTCAGAACTACGTATTGGTGGCCCAGCATGAAAGCTCACATAGCAACTTACGTTAGAAAATGTTTGACTTGTGCGAGAGTCAAGACGAAATATCAGAAACCATCGGGCCTACTCAAACAACCAGAAATACCACAATGGAAATGGGAGCAAATTTCCATGGATTTCGTTACTGGTCTGCCTAGATCTCAACGTGGAAATGATACTATTTGGGTGATCGTGGATCGACTCACAAAGTCTGCACACTTCTTGGCTATCAAGGAAACGGATAAGTTCTCCACTCTAGCAGACGTTTATCTTAAGGAAGTAGTTTCGAGGCACGGGGTGTCAACCTCCATTATTTCCGATCAGGATGCACGTTTTACTTCAGAACTGTGGCAAGCGATGCACAAATCTTTTGGCTCTCGATTAGACATGAGCACAACTTATCACCCGCAAATGGATGGACAGTCTGAACGCACCATCCAAACCCTTGAAGACATGCTTAGGGCATGTGTGATTGATTTTGGCAACGGCTGGGAAAAACATCTTCCTCTAGTGGAGTTTTCGTATAATAACAGTTACCACACTAGCATTCAAGCCGCTCCGTTTGAGGCACTGTACGAGCGTAAGTGCCGATCACCTCTTTGCTGGGCAGAAGTTGGCGACAGCCAAATCACTGGCCCAGAACTCGTAGTCGATACTACAGAAAGGATTGCTCAGATACGACAACGAATGGCGGCAGCTCGTGACCGTCAGAAAAGCTACGCTAATAAGCGCAGGAAACCACTAAAATTCCAGGTCGGGGACCGGGTTCTACTCAAAGTCTCACCCTGGAAGGGTGTGGTTCGTTTTGGCAAAAGGGGCAAACTCAATCCACGTTACGTCGGACCATTTGAAATCATTGAGAAGATAGACAAAGTGGCCTACAAACTAAACCTACCAGCGGAACTCAGTGCAGTTCACAACGTTTTCCACGTGTCCAATATGAAGAAGTGTCTGTCAGATGAGACCCTTATAGTTCCTCTGAAGGAGCTCACTATCGACGATCAGTTGCGATTCGTCGAAGAACCAGTTGAAATCACGGACCAAGACGTTAAGGTCCTCAAGCACACAAGAATACCTCTTGTTCGAGTTCGTTGGAACTCCCGCCGTGGCCCAGAGTTCACCTGGGAACGAGAAGACCAAATGAAACTCAAATATCCCCAGTTGTTCGGAAACAGTGCAACTACTACTGAGACTGAAGCTACTGAGGAATTTCGGGACGAAATTCCAAACCAACGGGGGGATGATGTGACACCCCAGGAAAACCACGCAACATAACTAGCTTCCTCAGTAACCACGTGCTAAATTTCGGGACGAAATTTCTTTCAAGTTGGGGATGATGTGACAACCCGAACTTTCGAGGTCAGTATCTCTTTGTCACGTGATCCTGTTTCTTGTATTTCTCTTTCACATTCCGCATGATGATAAAAATAAGCAAACACTTGTGACGATAATATAATTAGTAAATATTTAATTTGCTCGGGTATGTGTTTTTAAAGTGGGCCAAACTTGTGACAATATTAGGATTTAGAAGCCCCCCCCCCCCCCGGTCCACATAAAATCTCGGTAATTAATTAATTGGGCTTGAGCCCACTTCGGTCTACTAGATTAACCGACCCCAAGATTGGCTACTATTAATAACTTAATGAAGGATTAACACAAAAGCTAAACAAACAAACCCTAGTGCTTTCTTGAAGTCGACAAAAAATCCCTCCCCTGCGAAACATTCATAACAGGTATGTATTTATAGCTTTATGTTGATTGCATAGGATGATTACTTGTTTCATGATAGAGTCACAACAATGATGATATGAATGGTGTGTATGAATTATAATGCTGTTAATTAATTGATGAGTAAGGAAATTTAAAACACGTAATGAAACAAACAGTATATGAACGAATTGAGAGGTGAGTATGACCGAGTTGTTTAATCTATGTGTGATCATTATTTGTCTTATTCTTGTGGTCATCACATGGTGTGTATTGATTGATTGTTTGCTGTCCTTTGGATAAAGATTATCACATAGTTGTGGGCCATTGATTCATAGGTGCATGTGATGGGCATTAAACAAGTGATTGTATGTATTTTTAGATTAGATAGAATATACTAAAAATTGGTCCAATAGAAATCAACTTGCAGCCCACTACAAACAATTGGTCCAATAATAGCATGAAGACAATGATAAGTGGCTGGCCATTAATTGCTAGTTTTGTTAATAGTGTGCTACAGTTGTCTGCCATGATTGATTATTTTGATAATAGTAATGATGATGTCCATTAGGCTGTTTAATTTAGTGTTAACTTTTTGGTTCATATGATTGTTATAACCGATGGGATGATCAGTGCTACAAGATTTGTTTATTTTGTTTTAAATGTATGTTTGCTTGATGAAAGTGTGCATGTAAACCGTTTAAAAAGAAGAAGAATATATATATGTTGACTGGGCCATACAGGCCAAACGGACTATGCATGCTGAATAGGGAGTTACTCTAGCAAACGTTTTTCTTTGTTACATTAAATTAGATTTGGGGCCGCACATTATGAGTATGGGCCGTGATTTTTGAGTGGGCTTGTATATATGGGTCACACAAAACTTAGAGTAACAGTATACATAGTTGGGCCTGAGGGGTTACCCACACACACACATGTACTTGTAGATTAATGTGTTTTTGGGCGGCAGAACGCGTGGTTGGGCTGAAGACGTTCTTGGCAGATGGGCCGACCTGGGTGTATGGACACTGAATGTGTGTTATGTCAAGTTGAGTGTGTCGTATATCAAGTATATCTTAGGGTAGTTGTCTATATGTTTGTAACACATGTTAATCTGGTTGGTGTTATTATGTGTATAACTTGCTGATTTTGCAAACAAGCTGTTAAGGGGGGGGGGTGGATAACTAGAAAGGTGTAAACATGATAGTAAATGCTGACATATGTATAGCGATGTGTAAATAAGTTATTCCTGTCAAACTGACTGCTTTATGATAACCACATTAGGATTTAATTGGTCAACTTGGAACGGCTAGCGTAACTAATCTTGCCGAGCAAATCAAAGGTGAGTTCACACTCTTAAGGCATGGGATTCCCGGTGGGTTGGGAATGGGATTGAATAACTACTCATACTATCATTACTATTAAACTACTTACTACTGTCCTCGGATTGAAGGGCACGTACGTAAAACCTACGTACACTCATACTTACTACTGTCCTCGGATTGAAGGGCACGTACGTAAAACCTACGTACACTCATACTCGCTACGGTCCTTGGATCAAGAAGGGCACGTACATACACGACTAGTCTATACAACATGGGAAGCCCCCACTATTCATCGCAAACATGTTCGGGGAACCGCGATACGGATTAATACGATACACATGGGAAGCCCCCACTAATCTTCGCAAACATGTCTGGGAGACCGCGATACGGATTAATACGATACATGGTTTACAAAACGAACATATGATTTACGAAACAAATGCTATAACTAAACAACCAACTGTGAACTCGCTCAACTTTGTTGTTGACTCGTTGTTACATGCCTTGCAGGTCGTTAGGTACTCATGGAGCTTGCATTGGAGTGGGAAGAGTCATTGTGGGACATGGACAGCTGTGTGCCATGCTAAACATTTGAAACGTTTAAACTTATGACTTGGTTTTAAACTTTATGCTTCCGCTTGCAACTTAAACTATGTTTTATTTAGACACCAATTGTATTGTGTTGGATTTTTATATACTACTTACATGCTTGTTCAATATGATTGGTGGCTTGATCCTGGTCAGTCACGCCTCCAAGCGGTGATACTCCGCGTGTGGATTTTGGGGGTGTGACAGGAATAGGAGAACCTTGTGGATTTGAGTACTTAGTGGGCGTTCACCTTTTTAGAAGACTTAGCATTATTTGCTTCCGCTGTGCAATGAAGATACTAGTCCGGCCACGCCAACTCTGATTTCGGTGGGGTGTGACAGATTGGTATCAGAGCTATAGGTTAAAGTGAATAGGGTTTTCTATAGAGATACCTAGGCTCTAACCTCACCGTTCTCTGGGGACTTATAACATTAAGACTTTGAATACATACAGAACGCCTAAGACTCGAATATTGTTTCCATCCATTACCGAAAACAAAGAGTCAAAATTTTGTTTTTAAACATACACTAATGTTGTGTTTTATGCACGGTACACAAAACAATTACACACAGTAAACAAAACTTTGAGAGTTTAGAAAACATGCATTTAGAACCTTTAGAGACTTAAGGTTATCGCATAGGAAACACGTCTAATAACTCGGGCAAACGCCATTATTATGTCGTCTATGCTATTTTATTTAAACGAATAGGTAACCTACGCAAAACGAAGTACGGGCATGCAAAGTTACACGAAACGCAATCTACACATCAACGGAGGTTGAAGTACGTCACATACGACTTACGAGGCAAGGTTTTTGAGAAGACACGATTGAGTAGTTCAGCGATGATGCTAATCCTGTCAGCAGGAGAACTACCGATCAGGATGTGTCAACTTTTCACGCGGTCCCGCAACGACACGAATCACGCCAAGGAGAAGACGCATGTCTCCGCATTCCCCTATCTCATTAGCGACGAATGCGCTATGTTCGACATTCCATGGTAATGTCACCCAACAACCGGTCATCACATGAAACCTCAGGTAAAGTCCTTAAATTTCCTTTATTGAAATTCCGACTTTTGCATCTAGTGAGTAGATTTTCACATCTCTACTCCTCTCAAAGGTCATTGCATCACGATAATTTCTTTCATTGTAGCGAAAACTCATTTGTTTCATTACTCGATAAATTCATATGTTACACATGCATTGTTCGTTTCGCATGTGGCTTCGCGTCGAATTATCGCTTTCATCAAAATTTCAAATATTATCTCGCTATATCTAATTATTGATTTGTGATTCGAATGATCTGCATTATTGTAAGTGTTGACTCCTTGCTATCAGGTCAACGAATTTCTTGAAACTTCTTTACTTTTCGAGTTACATACATGGTTTTTCTTTGTAACCATGTTGAAATTTCCTTGTCGATACATGTATTTATTGTCGGATTGCGCCTAAACCAAGTTAAATTGTTTGAACTTGTCCATTACACGTATTCAATTCAAGGCACCATATGATGTATTGAGAGCATCATATTCAAATCAATTTTTAACAAGCGTTTCATTTGTTCCGAATTGTAGTAGACTTGTTTGGTCTTCAACTCCATTAAACTATTTGTTGATTTTGACACCCTATGGTGGTATTTTCACTAATTTGAAGCTTGCGCTAATCTCGTTTACACATCTCATGCACAGATTTAATTATTTATTTATTCATTTATTTTGAATCCACTATAATTTATCATATTTAAGCAGTCTTAATACAATCGTGTGTTAAGATAATGGTACACAAATTCATGTTATATTCCAGTGTACCTCCTAACGATTCTTTCATTATCGATCGAATGTTTTGCGATATTCATTGCTTTTTAATCTTCGATCGAAAACATTATTTCTTTGTTGAAAAATCCTATGATGATTGTTTGGAACGAACGTTCAGGTTTACTTCGTTGAGCCCTCATTTGATTTCAAACATGGTGAACTTGTTCGGTCACCGCTATTATTGAATTATCTCGATCACTATGACACCTTATGGCGTCGGTATAACTTACAGCTTGTGCTAACCACGATCAAGCGTTTCATGCAAAACTACTTCATTGGAGCTTGTTGATTCTAAGTTTCATCTAGTGGATGTTATTGTTTCTAGAATTCATTTGCATATCGTGAATGTTCATTTAGGATTCTATTGGTCAAAATTCCTCTTTTGTTGGATCCCTGTTAACCTAGTCACACTTGTGACTGTATCAGTACGTCTCGTTTCCCTTGACATCAAATTCTAAGACACATTCATTTTAACCGTTGGGTTCTTATTGTTGTAGTATGTCCTTGAATTCACATAATTCGAATAAGCCTTGATTCGATTTCATGGTCATTCACTTTGGTATTATTCGTATCTACCTACGCATAACATAACTCTAAGGAGTTAACGTAGTCTAAATTTCGAGTAAGATTTTTATTAACAGGGGGAGAATGAGACAACCGGTAATTTACGGCTTATAATTACACGAAAAACAAACACTGGGACGATTAGAAGTAGTTTAATTAGACGTAAATTAACTTAATTAGGCGTTTAGTATGCCTAGGAACCCCAATTTGACTTTACAGTACGCGTATGATGATCTGCGGAAAATCAGCGAAGCATTAAACGGTAACGAACTAACAACGAACGAAATACTGAAAACACCGACAAATACAAGTTCTCTAAGAATATTTTAAACTTATAAATTTAGTTTTGCGAATTTATTGTGCTTTCGTACGTCACAAACGCATACGTGAACGAAAAACGCGATTGCAGGAACGCACCTGTCTCACCCTCAAAATCCACACGCGGAGTATTACCGCGAGGTGTGTGACGACCAGGATCTTAGCCACTAATTATTTCGAACCGTTTAGTTATTATTACGAATAATGGTGTAATTAGCGGCCAATTTAAATTTTTCAAAACATAGTTTAAGTTTGCAGCGGAAAGGGAGAGAATACATATCGTAATTTAGAACCACAAGTTTATTATCATGAAACTTACAAACCACGCACTCCATCCGGTTGCAACGTCCGTCCAACTGTATCGAGCAACCTGCAAAGCATGCAGTAGAGTGTCAACATAACGTTGGCGAGTTCACGAGTTTAGAGTTTTCCAGTTTTTATTTCCAAAAACTTGTTTCACCAGTTAATTTATCCGTTTATACATGCGATGGGGAGCTACCCCATAAGTAAGCGACTAAACTGTTTTTACAATACCGAATACTATTCATCCGTACGTTTCCGTAGAGTGCCCCGTTTGTCAATGTTCTATCATCATTGACGGTTGCCAGAGTACATTAGTTCACGCCCGATCCCATACGCGGGCACGGTGTGAGGTTGGTGAGACCTAAATAGCGCTATCAACTAATAACCCGTTCGCCTGACCCCGGCGACTAATCGGTATTAAGAAGTGAGGACTTGAGTGATAGAGTTTTGTTTAGTGTTGCTTGTTGCATCCAGTATAAACAGTAATTAACTAAAAGTTCCCAGTAACAAGGGAAGTAAGTAAGTTTGTTCCCAGTAACAAGGGAAGAAAAGTAAGTTTGTATCCCTCACAAGGGGATAGCGTTGTTACCCGTATCCCACACAAGGAGATAGAAATACCGTATCCCGCACAAGGAGATAGTAAGAAATCCCAATACCAGGAAAAGTGTTTCGTTCCGTTTCCCAACCACCGGGAACGCATGCTTTAAGTAAAAAGTAGTGAACTCACCTTTGCTTTGCTCGGTTGACAATTTACTTGTGTTATGTTGGTCAACCATACCCTATTATGGTTATTAAATGTTTATTAGGTTCGTATGCAAGTAGTGTCACGTATAATCCTACACGTATCTAACACATAGCATGTAAACAGTTAAACAGTAACAGTTAAACATTAACATCAGCACACAGTCCAAAATATCAGTTAACACATAGTACATAAGGCACACCAATGTTATTGGGCTGGTCCTAATCATATAAACAGTCAACTAGTAGCAGCATGTAGTAAGGTTAAACACACAGTCCAAGTACGTCAATACACATTGTGGCCCAATAACTAAGTCAAGCAGCCCAATCGAGACCAGGTGGTCTCGACTCGAGACTATGAGGTCTCGAGTCGCAACCCAACGATTTCGAGTTGCAGCCGAAGATCTCGAGTAGTGCATATTTGAGTTGCACCCGTAGAGGTCTCGAGTCCCGTTTCGAGTCGAGATCAGGAGATCTCGAGTCGCAACTGTGCCGGTCTCGACTCCTGAAGCGCCTTGCCCGGTTTCGAGTAGTCGTTCAATGGTCTCGAGTCGCAATCATATGGTCTCGACTCGCAAACTGTGCAGATGTTTCTAGAACCCTTATCCAGATCAGTGTCATCCAATCAAATTTCATTAATATGTTTTCAATACCGTACACTTCTAGACTCAGATCTAAACACAAAGATTTCAAATATTCAAACATCATTCAAAACATTTCATCAAAATCATATACTCATACATGCTCTTATTCCTATACTCCCAAAATACCCTAACCCAAGTTTAGTCTCATTCATACCAAATCAGTCAGCAAGTATGTATATTGTCAAGACCCATAAGAATGTCATCAATAATCATATGCTTCATCTACACCATATGAGCAGTTTATACAAACGAATCATGTCACCATTATAAACATCATTTAAAAGATCATGCACCCTATTTGCAAACATTAATTATTATTTCTAATAATAATTCTATCTAGCACTATACCATCAGTTTCATCAATAATTGTGTTGAATCGCACATCATCTTACTCAAAAATCACCCAACTATGCCATGTGTAATCATTGGCTCCATAATATTAAATCACTGTTTCACCAACAATTCCCATGAGATCGGTTTCATCAATTAATTTGTCATCATTATTAATATAACCACAATTTACATCAAAACTTGACATAAATTTCCCAAATCAACCAATGGCAGTTTATAGGAATTTTTATAAATGAAATCATATCATCATTATAATAAGCATCATTTACACCACGTCAGTACTCACGAACTATTCTAAAAACTCACTTTCAAATCAAACAGTCAACACACAAGAATTATTCAACCAAGGTTCGAAATAAACAAAAACATATAAAGATGACACGCTAATGATCAAACATTCACACACAAGTTTTCAGTCGATACAATAATTACAAGTCGAAGTCTCATACACTAACCGGAGTAGTATGGAACGGGTAAGGATGGGTTGTTGAAGTCGTGTTCCAGCGCCGCCGCACCTCCGCCACTGCTGGTTGGGCCGCCGTCGCCGGTCACAGCCGCCATTGCAACTCTCCATCTTTCTCAGTTCCTTCTATCTCTCTCTCTCTCTCTCTGCTATTCTCACCCATATGCGTGTGTGTAAGATGGCAACGAAGGAGGAAACGGATTCCACGTCTACGGGTGTTTGGGGAAACGAAACAAGAAGGAAAAGAGGTTTTTGTGGGAGCTTGTTCAGACCGCAAGAAAGGGGGGGTGTGATCGGACCGAAGGATCGGCGTCGAGATTCGTCGCCAGCTGCCGGAAATGTCGTCGGAGGGAGGAGGGAGCAGGAAGGGAGTGCGGCTGATGATGAGTTTGTTTAAGGTTTTTGTGTTTTCAGAGAAAGAAATGAGAGGGGGAGGGGGTTTAGGATGTTTAAATAGAGTAGGGTTTAGTTTTAAGGAGTGGGCTTGGGCCTAGCCCGAGTGTGCGAGTTCATCTAACGACTACGTGTCTCAACCGACTAGCCCGGTTTATCTGTAAGATAACGGTAAATAAAATAAATACCCGGAACAACCCTCTCATCGCGGATTATTATTTTGTAAATACATAATAATAATAATAATAATAATAATAATAAGGATAATATTAATAATAAAGATAAGTGTGCGTATTACTAAAATGCCTTCTCTCGAAAAGGAGAGCGCGGGTTGTCACAGCACCAACAACGAAACGGAAGCATCGGACACGTGTATTACCTTCAAAACTGAAATTTTACGATATATTTAGCTTCGTAATTAAATTTTAATAACCGTAGTCGAAACCGGATCGAAAAATGAATTAAAACGGCAAACGACGCAATTTACGCGTTTTTTATGCAACCGACGATCAAACGCGAGAAATGACTACCGAGTCTAATTTACGTGTTTTGATACAACATTATGTTTTACGACACTTTACGGAGCTCGGGTGCGAATACGGGCTTCAGAGATGTGATTGGGCAGCTCAATACACTAGTAACTGGCTTGTGGGCCCTAGGCCCAAGCCCATGTGCAACAAGTATAAATGTCCCTTATAAAGTCAAAACCCTAAATTCCTTTTTATTTCACCAGCCGCACACCACTCTTTTTCCCTCCCAAATCTCAAAACAACAACACAACACCTTATCCTCTTCTCCTCTCCCTCTGATTATACCTACAAACACACACAGCCAAACAACTTCTCTGCTCCATCCCTCCCTCGTTCTCTCATCGGTGACCGGAGATTGAGAGTTCCCACCGGCACCCTTCTTCTCCGACAATCACACCCACACCCTCGTTCTTCTCCCACTGACCCTCACCCACTAACCAGCCACATTTCCTCGACATTTTATCACAGTCACACAATTTCGGGCTCAAGAGAGAGAGAGAGAGAGAGATCGGGAAGATTGTGACGACGGCGGCAGCGGCGCCGCCGTCTGCGGCGTCTCAGCGGTGGAAGGGTTTTGGCTGATGTTGATGATAACGAAGTTATTGGTGAAGATGTTGGGGATCTGATGATGAAGATGATGTGAAGATGACGACGGCAGCCGGCTGGCCATCGGAGCCACGCCGGCGGAGACGACATGGATGGTGATTATCTTCAGGTGAGATTTTTTTTTTGAACAACAAAACAAACTTTTATAAAATATGCTAGCAAGTAGCTAGCCACAAACAACCCGGGGAACAGTCCGAAAAATACAATCCGAAAAACAGAAAACAAACATACATCCGAAAAAAAACCCGAACACTATCCCATCTTTAATGAATCAAATCTACCCCAAGAGTCCCACGACATATCCGACATTTGCGCCCGTTTAGTAATCCACATAAAACTCATGACCTTTACCTCTCCCATGATCCGTCTAACCGACACTTCCTTTTGGTTAAAAATGTAGTCATTCCGGGCTCTCCAAATACTCCAAAAAGCCGTCAAAATAACCCCATAGAACGCTTTTCTCACCCGAGCACCACTTCAGGTGAGATGTTATTCGGTACGGGTTCGGGTGTTACAGACTAGATTCAGACACCTCAAGGCTGGGGTCAAGGTTCGTTCGGGTCAAAATTGTTCAACTCAGATTCGTACAACTCAGTTTGGTTCAAAGATTTCGGGTTCGGTTCAGCGAGTTCGGGTTTGGTCAAAGATAGACAAACCCGGTCAACAGCAGCTTCGGTTCTGGTTTTCTTCCGTGTTCGGGTCAGGTCAGGTCTATTCCGGTTCGGGTTTCACGGTTCGGCTCGGGTAACCGTTGGGAGTTTCGGGTTAGTTGGTTCAAGCTGCTTCAGATTTGGTTTCGGGCCAAACCCGGTCAACTCGGTCAGATTAGAGAGCAGTTCGGTCGACTCGGTCAAACCGAGTCAACTCGATCAAACTTGGGACAACAGTGAGTCAACTCGGTCAAACTCAGGTCAACGGCGAGTTAACTCGGTCAACTTAGTCAAACCATTCTGCGAATCGACACGAGGGATTGGTAAAGAATTAGCGACGCGATTAATTATTTACGTTGTTATATAGTTTTTATTTATTCATGAAATCGAGCTTATACCGAACCAAATCGAATATTAATCATGTTTACGTAACGCGTATATAGTTAGACATATATTTTGTTTGAATAATTGTTGAATTTTGAAAAATAACGACAACTTGTGTTGTCGGGGCATCCAAAAATAGAGGAAACTCTATTCGTTTTTCGAGAAAAATTCGTAGAGCTAACGTGTTTTATTATAAAACGAAACTTTTCGGATTCAAACGATTTTATAAAAAAAATACAAACGCATATTTAATCTGATGACGCTTTATAACTTACAAAACAAGCTGATAACACCTCAACAAACGTGTTACAAGATAACAAAACTCGGTATTCTTTTATAAAATAAATATAATAATTTATATTTATTTCTAACGTCTAAAACTCGGGAACCTTTTATAAAATAAATATAACCACTTATATTTATTTCAAACATCGCAACTCGGAAACGCTTTTATAAAAATAAACATAGTTTATATAATTATTTCAAACATCAAACAACTCAGATTCTTTTATAAAAATAAATAAAGTTTTTATATTTATTTCAAACATTAAACAACTCGGATTCTTTTATAAAAATAAATATAGTTTATATATTTATTTCAAACACCAAACAACTCGGATTCTTTTTATAAAATAAATATAGCTATTATATTTATTTCAACGTCAAAAACACGGAATTTCTTTCTAAAATTAATTCTTTTATGTTTATATTTTTAAACATTCACAATTTGAAAACCTTACAAAATAAATATAAGTTTTTATATTTATTTTAAACGCCTAAAAGACATATACATATATTTCGACAAACTCTACAAGACGTTGTTGGTGCATATTTCGTACGTCTGTCACTGTGCGAATAGTTAGATAGAGCGTGTGTTGAATATTGTACGGAATAGGAGAAAGTTTGTTGGACCGTTCTACGACCTTGAAACGTCAGTTAAGGCAGTTCATCTTTGAGTACGAAGGCGGAATCAACGTAAACAAAGTCATAACAGCTAGTTTCCTTTTAATCTTTCTTTTCTGATTGATATTCGTGCTTTTACAATGTATTCTGATACAAAACCGACAGCACTTCGTCTCACACACAATGACCAAGTCCTAAACAAATGACACACACATCACCTATATATAGTCCTGTTGATTTCGCTTGAACCATTTCAAGCTAAATCTCCTGTTGTTGATTTCGCTTGAACCATTTCAAGCTAGATCTTCAGTGTTGATTTAGCTTGAAACACACATAAACCCTTTCAATCGAAATCTACAAGTTAAACATGTAAAAACCCTAATTTAAACCCTATTGTGTGTTCATTCAACCTATCTAGAGACAAGACTTGATGTAGACGTAGTCAACAGACATTCCGTGCACCAACAGACTCCCCCTTGGATGTTGACGAAGTCTTCAGCTCCGAGTCTTCAGTCTTAGTCTTTTCTCCAACTCTGTCTTTTTATCAAAAACACTCTATCTTCACAGGTTTAGGATCACAACCTGATTCCATCTTCAAACTCCCTTTTGACTGTTGATCCAGACTCCCCCTTTCACAGACTTCCCCTCTCGATATGCTAGAATCTGAGATATCTGGTTCAAGCTTTGACAATTAGCTTCCGTTGGGAATAATGAAGTCCAACACCTGTTACCCTGCACATCCTCTACCTCACCATAAGTTTCACAAATTTATAACATTTGAATTTAACAAACTTACTGGTAGACATCATATAATTCAACAATCTGTATAGTTACATCAAGTTCAAATGAATGACCTTGATTAACTAACCCCTCAATCTTTTAAAAACATTTGTATAAAACATTCAAAGTTTTTAACAAACTCTCCCAACCCAAATCATCATGTTTAGCACTTGGAATTTTGAATATCAGCTCTTCAACATCAGTTGTCGAAAATCTTTCTGAATTTTAAAAAATAAGCTAAAACACAATATTTTTGGATTTGTGATTTTAAAGAAATGCAGTAAACAAATATATACAAACAATATTTTTGTGAGTTTGTGTAAGAGGATCATATCAGTTTATGAGACCAATCACTAGCACCGTTAAGCTTTAATCATGTTAAGTTCTAAACGATTCACCTTGATTGTCAGTATACTGGTCCATTTAAATTTTCACACAAAGTTCAACTGCTTCGAGATACGAGTTTAATGTCTTAGATACTTAAACTTAATCGCGTATCCCACCTCAGAATATACTCCCGTATCCAGATCCCAATATTCAGTCTTACAGGTAATTATAACACAAATGATATCTGTAAGGGGTTAATAATTTATGAAGAATCATGAGAGCTCAGGTCAGAACTACCGTTCAGCAGAGAGATCATGACTCAACTTTCGATGTGTCCCCTTTAGAGGATCTTTTTTACAACAGCATTGCTAAGCAATTTTATTGTCTTATCATTGATGCTGAGGGTGATGCTATGTTTCAAGCATATGCAGAAAGTATTATTCGAGGACCAGGTCAGAACTACCGTTCAGCAGAAGTCCCGGAATAATACCCCAGACATCATTGAGTATAAAGACCTAGTATATCAGAAAAAGGAACCTTTCAAACAAGATTTCGGGGGTTACCCATATATCCGAGAGATGTTACCCACGATATAAGCAAGTTTGAATTTAGGTTTATATCTCGTCACAATCTACTAAATGTGCAAAAACCTACTGGCATATCATCAGTGAGACCGTTTATCACATTTAACTTTCCAATTCTTTAGCATGCTGTGAAAGTCCACTGATGTACTATCATTTCCTCTTCTTTAACACAAAACTCATTTTCATTTTTCAATGTTTTTGGCATTTTCAAATTTTCAAATTTTTTTTTAAAATTTTTTCTCCCCCTAAAATCAAAATATGTTTCAATTTTGATTTTCAAGGAAAATTTGAAAACAAACTTTACAAATAAAGTGACAAACTGATATCAAATCGCATCAATTCGCCATTCACTCGGCTTAACAATCAGAACTCCCCCTGACAACAAAACATTTTCCCATTATGATTTCAAAACACTTAAGTTTGTTTTAATCAAAATGGTTTTTCCGGAAAGTTAGTTTTGTTTGTCTTTTCACAAACTCGGGGTTTCATCACCTTGTTCTTTTTCAACCATTTTAAAGAATTAACAATTTAGACCCTTGTCAACAACAATCATTAGAAGAAAATCAAGTACAACTTAATGTCCCTGATTTACCACTTGTAAATCGAAATATCACAGTTACCATCCTGTGAATTTCTCAAGAATGATGCCGATACCTGCTTCACGCTTACCAACCTGGAAGCTCCGGCAAGTCAGGTTTTTCATTTGAAAAGATCTACCCAAGCCTGACCAGCCTTGGGTTTGATAGTTTTTACCTCAACAGATGACTCTTCTGGTTTTGACAAACCAGAATCATTGCCTAAACATGGCTTGTCTGACTTTGAAAAGTCAGATTCATTGCCAACACGTGGCTCATTTGTTTTTGAAGAAACAAATTCATCGCCAACCTTCATTGGTACCCAATTCTTACTAGATCTAGGTTTTCCATATTTATTAGCCTGTGAAATGAATAAACTTTCACGGTCTCTTTTATATTCGAAAACCTTAATCAAGATTTTGTCTGAAAAATTAACTTTCTTTGATTGGTTATCAATTTGCTTAGTTAATTTTTCTTTCTTTAACTTCCTTTTCTCTTTCCCGTTTGTCCTCAGATTTGTATCTGATGAATTTGTTTTGCTTGCCTTTGTAGTTGAAGAAAGCAATTCATCAGAACTTTTTCTCGGATTACCAGTTTTATCCGAGGACAAAATTTTCTCCAAGTATTCTCTTGCCTTCTTTCTCTTCTTCCTCAGTCTGTCTTTCTGCCCCTGTGAAAGCTTAATTTTCTTTTCTTGAACTTTCTGTTCTTGAACTTTTGGTTCTTGAACTTTCTGTTCTTTGGGCTTGACATTGACTGATTTCTTTCCCATTTTCTGAGATTCAGCCCTCGATCTTCCTTTTGATCTCATTGGGCAATCTCTTGCAATATGACCTCTGATGTGGCATTCATAGCATCTTCTTGTTTCGAATCTCTGACTTTGGCAGTTAACATGTGTCCTTGATAGCCACAAGTGTAACACACTCTGTTATCATACCTCTCACTACTTTCATACCAAACACCGTCTTCATACCACACACTTAGATCAAAGCATTGTCTGGCTTTGTCATAATCATCACTCTTCTTGAAAACTTGTTTTGGCTTTGAAGCACTGTGGTCAAACCTGCACCACTTATTACCAACATTTTGTGAGTTTTCATTTTTAGATTTTTGTGATTTTTGATAATGATTGGATGACTTATCTGATGAGCTTTTATTTTCTTTTTTAGGATTTTTCAAATTTTTATCTTTTTGTTTCTGTTCTACACTCTTCTTAACAGGTTTTTGCTTAGAGCATTCACCTATTTCAGTAGACTGCAAAACAGTATTTTGAAAATTTTCTTGTAATTCTAAAAATATTTTTCTTTTCTTTTCTTTTTCATCATCAGATATTTCATCACAATCTTCAATTTTGACTTTGTCAAAATTTGTGACAATGTCACTTATTGGAACTGAATTGATCGGTTTTGGACAAACATGTGAAGTAGAATTCACAAAACCTTTCAATTTATTCTCAAGCTCGTTAATTTTAATCCGAGCTTTTTCAGCTTCTTTTTCAAGCTGAATGATTTTAGCAAGATGAGAATTGATTTCAATTTGTTTTTCAAGATTATCTTTACCAAAATTATCTCTCTCATCTTCTAAAATCTTGATTTGATTTTGAAAATCTTTTTCTTTTAACGCTTCATTTTCCAATTTTATCCAAGAAACGTTTTCATTTTTCAATTTTGATTTTTCCAAAAACTTTTTCTTTTTCTTTCAAATTGTTAATTTCCAATGTCAAACTGTCCAAACTACTCAACAGTTTGTCATTTTCTGACGTCAATTTCTCACAATTTTCTCTCATTTCAAGAATCTGTTTATTATCATATTCTTTCTCATCCTTCAAACTTTTGATTTCCACTGTCAAATTCTCCACATCTTTCAAGAGATTGAAATTTTTTGCTTTGGATTTTTCGCATTTTGAGCACACAACTTCACCTTTTGAAGTTTCATCCTTCTTTGATTCTTCATTCTTTGTCATTCCTTCTTTAATCTTTTTGATTAATTCAAGAAATTCATCCAAACTCATATTTTCTGAGTTTCTTTCTATTTCATCTATTAACTCTTTCTTTTTCTTTTTCTCTTCTTCATCTCCCCACCATTTCTTTTGCCAATAATCATCTTCTTCTTTGTACTGCTGGATTATTGCCTCGATATCAAGCGTTTTGTCATCAATCGCAATATTTCCATATTCATCAAGATAACACTCTCTGTTTGGATCCCATCTATTTGCTCTCCTTGCTTCCAGAAAAATATGAGATATTCTAATTATTTTATTTTCAGCAATCATTTTTCTGTATCGATATTTCTGCTCTTCAGTTCGATCGTCTTTCCACGGAATAGGATCGGAATTTGCCATCTTGTATGTTCCTGAAAAATAATCAGCAAAACACTTAAAAAAATTTTAGGTTTTGAAGAATCAGCAATTTCAAGCGAAATTACACAATTATAGAAAGTTTAAGCGAAATCTAAGACCAGTTCTATTACAAGCGAAATCAACACTTTAACTGTTCAAGCGAAATCAATCAAGTATATAATGTTCAAGCGAAACTGAACAGTTTGAAGCGAAATCAACACTTTAGACTGTTCAAGCGAAATCACAAGATTACACTCAAGCGAAATCTGATCCAAACTATTTTCAAGAGAAATCTACTATTTCGCTTGTATTGTCCAAGATATTCAAGCGAAATCCAATCAGATCAATTTCGCTTGAACTGTTCAAGCGAAATCCTTTGATTTCAAGCGAAATTGACAACCAAACACCAGTTTCAAGCGAAATCTTCACTATATTTCAAGCGAAATCTGCTAATGTCATCTTTTACGAACAATTTTCAAGCGAAATGTTAAATTTTTATATGAATTCGATCGATTTTAAGTCCAAATCTTTCAAGGATTAGTTATCACACTAATTCGCTTGTTATATGTCAAATTCAGGTCATTTTCACCACTAAAATATGTTCAAATCAGAAAAGTAAGAGAAGAAGTGAGTAGAGATAAGAAAATCCGGTAATATCAAGCTGCTATGGTATGAACTCCTCGTCCTGAGCTCTGATACCACTTGTTGGACCGTTCTACGACCTTGAAACGTCAGTTAAGGCAGTTCATCTTTGAGTACGAAGGCGGAATCAACGTAAACAAAGTCATAACAGCTAGTTTCCTTTTAATCTTTCTTTTCTGATTGATATTCATGCTTTTACAATGTATTCTGATACAAAACCGACAGCACTTCGTCTCACACACAATGACCAAGTCCTAAACAAATGACACACACATCACCTATATATAGTCCTGTTGATTTCGCTTGAACCATTTCAAGCTAAATCTCCTGTTGTTGATTTCACTTGAACCATTTCAAGCCAAATCTTCAGTGTTGATTTAGCTTGAAACACACATAAACCCTTTCAAGCGAAATCTACAAGTTAAACATGTAAAAACCCTAATTTAAACCCTATTGTGTGTTCATTCAACCTATCTAGACACAAGACTTGATGTAGACGTAGTCAACAGACATTCCGTGCACCAACAAAGTTGGACAGGTTTTGATATTGAAAAAGGTCAATCCGATCGGATAGCAATCCGATCGGATGACACATAGTGTAGGTGATGTCTATAAATAGGGGGTTGGGGCTCCCATTTGGATAAGCTTTTGGTTCCCAGAGGGGAAATGCTGTCCAACTGGTCTCGTGGTGCTGTAAACGTTGAATAATCAATAGAGACCAGATTGAAATTGACTGATCGGTGTCGTATTATGTTTCTACTCCTTTCTTTGTCGTAATAATCGCACCGAACACGTCGGATCTGGATCGAAGCTCCGTCAAACTCGTCGGATCCTCGAATCAGCAGTGGTATCAGAGCTACGGTACCGATTTAATCGATCTAACAGTCGGTTAAATCACCCAAAGCTCATCAATTTTGGGTTAAACAGGAGTTTTGACGTTAAACAGAGAAAATCATCAAAATAAAGGTCAATTCACGGATGGATTTTGGAATTGAAGCCGTCAATCTGTTTGGAATTGTATCGCGCACAATCCTGTGACGTTTCATCATGAAATTCACACAAATAAAGATTCTGGATCGAAAAAACGTGATTTGGTGTTCTTGAGCTGTTAGAACATATCCGATCGGATGGCAATCCGATCGGATGGCCATCCGATCGGATGACCATCCGATCCATATCACCATCTTACTTGAAAGTTTATTGAAGATGCTTTCAATCGGATGGCAATTCGATCAGATGGCAATCCGATCGGATGACCATCCGATCCACAAACACTTGTTGGTTTCTTTTGTAATCCGATCGGATGACCATCCGATCCACAAACACTTGTTGGTTTCTTTTGTAATCCGATCGGATGACCATCCGATCCATCATACCATCTTCCTTCAATCGAATGACAATCCGATCGGATGACCATCCGACACTTGACATTCAACCAGATGATCAAATGCCTAAAAAAAGCATTTTTTGATCGCAACGACGAGGAGAGTCTCCAGAAAAAATTTGGTGATTGACAATTTTTCGGGTTTTTTAACGACCAAGCTGGGTTGTTCGGGGACACCATCGGGGGCTTCAGTGTACAGATTTGATGATGCGATCATGGATTGTGGAAACTAGTGGGGTAGTCATGAAACTGGTGCAGAAAGTTTGTCTTTCAGAGTATCTGACTATTTATGGGCCAAAACGAAAAATCCGCAACGATGAAAAACTGACATTTTGAGGAATATTGTAATATTTTCGGCATAGTCAAGTTTTTCAGAGATAAGAAAGAACTGGATTGCCTAGTTTTAGGGGGAATTCAGTGATAGAGACGTCAGAATATGCAAATATGAGGGGGAATAAAATTTTCAATATCGTATGTTGAAATTCCGGCATTTTTGAAATTCGTGACACTGCAACAGTATTCGGGTAGTTTCGACTTCAGATTGTCAGGGGGAATGTGAATCTGATCGTGGGTGTAAGCTTCTGAGATCAAGATGATCCGAGGTGTTGATATCTGATCGAGCATCGGAGATCTGAGAGTGATCGTGGATGATAGCTTCTGAGATCTAGATTATCCGAGGAGATGAATCTGATTGTGGACGAATGCTTCGGAGATCGGATTACATTACAAGATGATTTGTTTTTCCGATGAAGATTTGCTGATTGTGGAGAATACCGTTTACACGGATCTGTCATTCTTAGGGTGCGTTAACGTGGATCACGGTAAACGGAATATCAGATCTTCAGGGGGAATCACGGATTTGAAGATAACCAATGGGGTATTTGAAGTTTCTATCAATTGCCGGTTAAGTTTTTGTACATTCTTAGATCGAGCAGGCGGAATGCGTAGATCGTGGTGCTTTCTTGTGATATCAAAAACTGAGCTCGGATACGGTTAAAGTTGAAACAGAGGATGCTGCATTGATTAGTTTCAAGTTGGTGATTGTTTGTGAAGATTGCAATTTAGCAAATCAGAGGAGAGTCGTAAACTGTGCAAAAGACCGGAAGATTCATTCCAGGGGGAATTCGTGCTTTTCTTTGACAAAAGAAAACCCGAATCATCAATCGAGGGGGAATTTGGATAGTCAGATTTCAAGATACCTGATTAAAGTTGCAGAAAAGTTGAAGATTACAGAATATTCAAACACGGCTCAAGGTTCTCAAGGTTTTAAAGACGATTCGACAGTAACATCCGAGGGGGAATCTGTTGGTGCATATTTCATACGTCTGCCACTGTGCGAATAGTTAGATAGAGCGTGTGTTGAATATTGTATAGAATAGGAGAAAGTTGGACAGGTTTTGATATTGTAAAGGTCAATCCGATCGGATGGCAATCCAATCGGATGACACATAGTGTAGGTGATGTCTATAAATAGGGGGTCGGGGCTCCCATTTGGACAAGCTTTTGGTTCCCAGAGGGGAAATGCTGTCCAACTGGTCTCGTGGTGCTGTAAACGTTGAATAGTCAATAGAGACCAGATTGAAATTGACTGATCGGTGTCGTATTCTGTTTCTACTCCTTTCTTTGTCGTAATAATCTCACCGAACATGTCGGATCTGGACCGTAGCTCCGTCAAACTCGTCGGAACCTCGAATCAGCAGATGTGATACATTATACGAGTTTACAATATATTACTATTCGTTACATACACGTACGACTTCTCGAGACGACTAACGCGATTCTATAGATATATATTTATATATTTTTATATAAATATTTATAGATTTATAATTTCTCAAAAACTCAATATTTCCAAGACTTAGTAATTTTTCACCGACATTAAACAAAACTTAACAAATATATCTTTATCATTTCCATTAAGTTATCAACTTACCGTCGAATCGTTCGGTTAAAGATTCGGTAGAGCTTGGTGACACGTAGTATAGCTACATTGTTTTCTTAGGAGCTTATAGTTATTCCGTGTTAGGAATGTTATAGATTGCACGCTAGCAAGTCACGTTTGGAAACAACATTATGGGTGCACATTTAGCTAGCTTTGCACAAGGATATCAAGGTGAATTCATAACCCCACCTTTTTACGGTTTTACGTTTTTTTAAATGTTTTCGATGTGGAAAGACATGCACGTTTTGCAAAAGATACAAGGTTCTCGATGAACAAAAATTACATATTTTCTAAACCATGCTACCAAACAAGTTGTAACTTACGCAAATGATTTGTGATTTTCATTAAACTCAAATGGTTTACGAAAAACTTATGCGAACATACCGGTTTTTACAAAAACATAAACAGTTTACAAAACATGCATGAGCTACAGACACTAGTGACGGGGTTGGTCCTAGTTACAACGGGACGGGGTGTCCTACATCTAAATACTGGAACTGGATGGTCCTGCGCACAAACAACGGGACAGTGTGTCTCATATACAACCCATAAATCTTGCATGCACCTAAGGCCTTCATCTTGAGGACTAGATTATCCCACATACAGGCTCATGCGGGCATGTTTGTCATTGTCATGTGTAGACATTGACAGTTATACAAGTTTTACAAACACAAAACTTTTCAAATACAAAGTTTTACAAACATAACGCTTTACACAAACAAAGTTTCACAAACACAAAGTTTTCATATAACATGCCAAAGAAAATGATTTTTATTTCATTTTCTCAACAATATTTTAAAAACGGTTATTCAAAAAGATTTATTTCAAATCTTTTTCAAAACAAACTATGAATTCGCCAACTTTATGTTGAGAGGCAATTCCACTAGTTCGTCACCGAGGTAAGGATCCTTGATCCATTATTGGTAATTTTGCATGCAGTGAAGGATCCCATATTCTAACTTTTTTGTGTTGTGATTTGCAAAGGTTTGTCCGCTTGAAGGCCCATCATGAGAAGAGCCTAGCTGAGATGGAGGAGAACTTGGCTGGCCTGCGATCCATTGCTGCTGCGAAAGACATGACCATCTCAAAATTGGAGAAAAGAAAAGAAAGGCTTGGAGGAGCAGCTGCTCTATGCTAAGGTAGGCATTCATGACGTTGCCACGGCGGCGACTGATGAGGCCAAGGTCTGCGCAGCACGCACCGTTCTTCACGCTAGGATTAGAATAGCTGAAGAAACTGTTGATCCTGACTTCAACAGGTCGGCTTGGGACGTGGCTTCATCGAAGCAGACCCTACTGCAACTGGGTGGAGAAGCGGAGCCGGTGAAAGCAGCTAAGGCTGGGTCAAGCGGGGTCAATGCGACGGCTAGTGGAGTTGGTGGTGATGCAGCGATTGAGATCGCACCAGTGGGCATGAAGGATGTTGATGCCTAGGCCTGAGCCCACTTTTTTATGGTTTTTTGTTGGTGTTTTTGATGAACAATGGTCTGTATAACTTTGAACAATAGTTTTTAGGATAAGGATCCATGATCCTTAAGACAATATGGACGGTGGATAAGGTGGATGGGTCCTTCTGTTTGTGGAAGACGAAGCCTTTCACACCCTTCTCCTTTTACGTTTCCTGCACAAATATTAACAACTGATAACACCCCAATCCTGTCACACCCCGACCACGTGGAACAACCAAACGTGGCGGAAACGTCGGGGAGTGTTGTAACAGAATTAATTGTTTCGAATCCATGGTAATTGAAGTTTCGTTTTATTAATCAAACATGAGAGTTTACATTGTTTTAAACAAGAAACAAAGAGTACATAACATAAATTAACTAGTTCTTGTCTTGTTTTAAGTCACTAAGGCACAAGTCCGCCTAAGTATGTCTTGATAAGTCCTATGCATCATCTCCTGAAAAACACATGTGAAAATAGGTACGTCAGCATAAAAATGCCTGTGAGATACATAGGTTTTGTGAAAACAGAATTCATGACTTATGTTTGAGAAAATGTTTAGTCATGAACCTTGTAATTTGCTTTGTCTTGTAAATCATTTGAAAAACGATAAGATCAGATGATATGTATAAATAAGAGAATAATGTATGGTTAAATGAATAACCATGTAAAATGAGTTTGTATAAGATAAGTTGTTTGTAAATCAATGTCTTGTGAAAAGTATGTTATTTGTATAAAATGTTATATGTCTCAAACTGAAATGATTCAAATAACGCTACGATATGTAATACCATACAAACACTTATATATAGGAAGTACCAGCGGCGTATCCACCATGCTTGTATCATATTACACACGCCTCGTTACTTAATCACTTACTCAAACCAAACTAAAATGTCCATGTTTAATGTAAATCATGTAATGTGTATCCAAAATGTAAACATGTGATGAATAACATATGTACTATGTATGCAACAAAAGACATACATAGCATAAGGTGTAATGTAAGACAATGTACTAAGTACGCACACAATGGGCATACATAGCATGTAATGTAAGACAATGTACTAAGTACGCACACAATGGGCATACATAGCATGTAATGTAAGACGATGTACTAAGTACGCACACAATGGGCATACATAGCATGAAATGTAATGTAAAACAATGTACTAAGTACGCACACAATGGGCATACATAGCATGAAATGTAATGAAATCATGTACTATAATGTACTAACGAACATAGCGAGTATATGATGTGAAAACAGGAAATCATGAAAGTAACAAGTAGGCACATGTGTTCCACCCCAAAACAGTTTGGAAAACAGTAAAAGAGGGGTCTATGTACTCACTTGAGAATGCTCAGTAGTCCTTGAGTGACAACCAAACAATGCTAGAGATCACGGATATCAAACGGCACCTAATATAGGTAACTATGTTAATAAACCGGATCTAAATCGGAGGATCGGATAGAATGAGGGTTCGTAAACCAAACGAGTATGGAGACTCGTGTAATATGGTTTAACAAAGCCTACATACTAAATGAAACCTAACATAAGTGCTTACGACCCATTACGACCCGTTTAGGTAGCTTATGCTACTTTAACGCGTCGTTCGCGTGAAACGCGTTCGGAACGTCTAACTAGTCCTATGACAAGTGTTATATGCCTAAACATGTTACATAATCAGTTATGTGACAAGAGTTTAGGTTACATATGCTTAATTACCAATTATACATGAAAAGGGTATTCTGGTAATTTACCTAAGGCATATAAACTACCTATCATACAACTACTTAACGAAGCGACCATAAGGTATAACCTCGGAAGGTTATTCCCTATATACTATGGTCACCTAATGTATTTGGTCGGATCCTAATGATCGACCAAATGGGTCGGGTTCGAAGGTATAAGCGATTTATTAGATCGCTTACCCTACGACCCTAGACAACGTGGTAATCAGTAGGCATAGTCCCAAGGGACTATGACCATCGTGATTACAATCACGTTGCGAAGTTCAAATGAACTTCGCATTGACCATAAACTGGTCAACGCAGAAAGTCAAACAAAGTTTGACTTTCAGACTCGTAAAGCAATAAAAGAACGAAAGAATACTTACGAAGGGTCCCCGAATGCTAACCTCGATCCAAGTAGCTCAGGTATGAAACAAAGGTTTCAACTTAGAGCTTCTCAAATCAAGATTCTAGTGGGTTTTGCAATGGGGTGGGTTGGGTATTTATTCAAATTGGAAGAACAAGCTTCTCTCTTTTGCTGGTCGATTACAACTTATTGTGTCGGTTTTATCCTCTATGCATATCTATTGGTCTTCGGTATTTATTTTACCGACTCGGGTGATTCATGACTTAGAAGCTAGAATGAGGAATTTTCTTTGGAGTCAAGATAACTCGTTTCAAAAAGGGAGGCCAAAAGTGTCGTGGAGTTCGGTTTGCACCCCAAAGTATGAAGGGGGATTGGGAATTAGACGTATTGGTGATTTTAATAAAGCGCTCATGGCAAACCATGTTTCGGGTATTATTACTAAACGAAAATCTCTTTGGGTGGAATGGGTGCATGACTACAAGTTAAAAGGAAAAAGTTTTTGGATGGTTAGGGTCCCTTCGAATTGTTGCTGGAGCTGGCGTAAAATTCTTCAACTTCGGCCAATAATAAGGAACTATATATGGTCGTCTCTTGGGGATGGTCGTTCAACATCTGCTTGGTATGACACATGGAGTGCGTTAGGGCCGATAGGTTCTTTTTTATCACCAAGAACTATAACGAATGTGGGATTCAGATTGGATAGTTCAGTGGCCGAAATAAATGTAGAGGGTGCATGGCAATGGCCTACGGCCTGGAGGGATGTATATCCCGTTCTAAACCAATTGGATCAAGTACAACTAACTGTTTCTAAGCGTGATAGTGTGAAATGGAGAGTTGGTGATGTTATTCATGAGGTTTCGGCTTCGTGCATCTGGGATTCTCTTCGGCACAGCGAGCCGGAGGTCAACTGGACGAAAATAGTGTGGTTTGCCCAATGTATTCCAAGACATTCTTTTTTGATGTGGTTAATCATGAGGAAGAAATTACTTACTCAAGATGTTATCCTTCAATGGGATATTTCGAGGAGGAAGAACATGAATATGTTATGCTGCTTGCTTTGCTATGAAAACCATGATTCGCATAAACACTTATTTTTCGAATGTAAATACTCGACGCAGGTGTGGGATATGGTTCGGGTCAAAGCTCGTATAGATACTATTGATTCGAAGTGGGAGAATATCGTTGGTTGGCTGATGCTTAAATGCCATTCGAAACTGGCGGCTGACTATGTTAGTAAAATTGTAGTGGCGGCTTCTGCTTATTTCATATGGAAGGAACGTAATGCGAGGATTTTCAAGAACCAATTGCGACCTCCGGAGAAACTATATGATGTGATAATCGAGACTGTTCGGTATAAGCTTATGGGAGTCAAGTTGAAGCGTAATGAAAGAGTTCGAAGACTCTTAGGTGAGTGGGGGATACCTGATGCGGATACAAATGGCGCTGGTGATTGAGTAGGGCGTTTGGATCGTTTTTTAGTTTCTAGATTGTAGTCTAGTTGTGTTTTTCTTTTGTTTTTTCTCCTGTGGTTTGGAATTGTTTACTTTCATGGGGCATGTCCCATGTTTGAACTAGTGTAGACTCTCTACACTACTTGTTTTTGGTTGGTTGTGAATATATAGAATCACCGGGGTAACCCCTTTACCCAAAAAAAAGTATTTATAGGATTCGTAGAGCCGTTAAGATCGTTCCTCGGAAACCGTGCTTTGATCTTGGCCATACACCTCAAGATAGTGGTTTTTGAAAACCATTTGAGCCCATAGATTGTCCTAAAACCATGTGCAAAAGTGAAAAATGGACCAAATACAATGTTTCTGTCCAAGTTAGGCAGTCGCGTAGCGCCACTGCCTAGGCATGAGGTGCTCGCGCTACGCCACTGCCTACCAGTTTCAGCAAGGTTTCAAAAATGGCAGAAATGGTCCCTGCAGCCCGTTTAAGCTATTTTCGATGCGTTTGAACCCTGTTAACCTCATTTCAAGGCTCTAAAATGAAGTTAAAGTATTGGGAACTCAAAACATGCTCAAAAATATGTCAGATGTCGGTTCGTTTGGCCGTACGATCGCGATGTTCGCTTAATTACGACGGAATGCGCATAAGCGCGAAAAACGATCCAAATGACGCGACGAATGGATTTTTCTTATGCCAAACACTAAAATAAAATATTTTAGTGCTTACATAAATTTTTGGATGTCCGGATGTATTCAGAACGTAAGTTATGCGCGAAAATGCAAACTTGTGCACTTTTTGACACTTTTAGTCCCTGAGTGACCCAAAAGTTTATTTTAGCACACCGAACCCCTCAAAGCCTATTTCTAAGCTATGTAGAGGATATTTATGGTATGTTTAACTTATGGTCATGTTCCGGAATGTCTGTTACAGTTCAAATTGGCATACTTTCGCAGTTTGTCAAATTTAGTCCCTGTAAGCGATTTAACTTGATTTCGGCATACCAAACCTTCCAAAACTTATTTCTAAGTTATGTAGAGGTTATTTAAGGTATGTTAAGCCTATGTCACTATTCCGGAGTGTTTGTTGCATTAAACTGGTTATATTTACGCATTAGTGCGCGTATAACCTTCCAGAAAGCGATTTAGAGCTTGAAATCGAACAAGAGTTGATATGTGCAAAAGATACACATATTTATACAAGTCCAAAGTATGAAATACAATATTTCATTGATTTGGTATTTGTTTGCTGGTCGCAGTGACACAGGTGTCACAAATCCAGCCCGGGTGGATGGTCCATGAATTGCTGGTGAAACCCGGGCTGGTATTTTGGTAACAACGGTGGTGTTTAAATAAAATCTTAAGCTTTTGACTATATCTCGTGTTATTAATTTGTTTCAAAGTTTTACTTGATATGTTTGTCTTTCCAAATTCAAGTAGGTTGTTTGCCAAAATCATCAATTCTTATTCATAAAAACTTAGAAAGAATTAGGTCGTATAGTTAGCTATGATTCATTTATCCTTACTTGTGAAAATGTAGGGTGAAGTCAATAAAATAAATAATAGTAGAGATTAAGCATACCAGAAAATCAAAGTTATGATTTTATATCCTAGACCATTACCATAGTGTAAACAAACTAGTCACCATTAGTTAGAGTTTGAGGATCCAGGATCCTTCTTGAAATGACTTGTGAGTCTTTAACGTTCCAAAACCGTTTAAAATAAACTTGGGACTAAGCTAAACAAACTGGGGATATGCCCATTATAACTAGGGATAAGCCCGTGATAACTAGGGACAAGCCCAAACTGGGGACAAGCCCAAAAAATACTGGGGTCTGGCCCAAATTGGGGACAAGCCCAACTTAAGTGACATGAAAATGCCAAAACTTTAGCTAACATGAAAATGTTAGAAACCTTAGGATAACGGATGTATGGTACTTCTACCGTTATACTTAAGATCCTACATATGGCCAATAACAATGAAATTGTCAGCCACTAAGCGTGTACCGGTCCCATTGCCTCGAACCATACTTGGATAATCATGCGCTACTTGCGGGGTGTCAAAACCCAATTCGTATGAAAGGTTAAAACCTTTAAACCTTAGAAGGTATTAGAGACATTAAACGTAGGAGAGAGGTGGCCAACCCCTTAGACCTCTGTTGATGCAAATGATGCCAAAGATTTCTGTAAAAACTTAAAACTTGGTGAAAATGGATGTTAAATATCTCAACATCCTTTTTCTTATAGCAAAAAATATATAAAGTAGAGAAAAATTGAAGTAAAATGTTACCGACATTAGGATCCAAAATCCCTTAAGGATCCTTGATCCTTATTACACAAAATACTTCTTGAGGTGGATAGCATTCTAGGCCCTAGGTAAGAGATCACCTTCCATGGTTAATAGACAGTATGCTCCCTTTCCAGCCTCTACTTCTATCAGATAGGGGCCTTCCCACTTAGGTGCCAACTTGCCATCAGCCGAGTTTGTAGTGTTCTGAAATGCCTTCCTTAACACCAAGTCTCCAACTTGAAATCTTTTAATCCTGACGCTCTTATTGTATGCCCCAGCCATCCTTTGCTGATAACTAGCCATTCTTATCCTTGCTAGGTCTCTGAGCTCATCCACAGTATCTAGGTCTTGCATCAGATTTTTATTATTCGCCTGAGGATCACGGATGCTTGTTCTAGCTGTAGGAACCACCATCTCTGTAGGGATCACTACCTCAGTTCCAAAGACTAGAGAGAATGGAGTCTGGCCTGTGGCATTCTTTGGAGTTGTTCTATCAGCCCAAAGGACATACGGTAGCTCTTCAGCCCATTTTCCTTTTTTGGATCCTGGTTTCTTCTTCAAGTTGTTGATGATAATCTTCTTGCTTGACTCTGCTTGGCCATTAGCTTGCGGATAAACTGGTGTAGATGTAATCATCTTGATTCCCCAACTGTCACAAAAGTAAATAATTCTATTCCCAATAAATTGGGATCCATTTTCGCATATAATTTCAGAAGGAATGCCAAATCTAGTAATAATGTTTCTTTTGATAAAGGATATAACTTCCTTTTCTCTAACTTGAGCATAAGCTTCTGCTTCTATCCATTTGGAGAAGTAGTCAGTCATAGCAAGCATAAAGACTTTTCCACCTAGTGTCTTTGGTAATTTGCCTACTATATCCATTCCCCATTTCATAAATGGCCAAGAGGAAATTATGGCATATAAAGGCTCCGCTAGCTAGTGTAAGATATTGTTATGTCTTTGGCAAGAATCACACTTCCTTGCTGTAACACCCTTCTAATTAACACTCGACTTAAATCTAAATTTCATATGATTTTATATATATAGTGCGTCTAGGTTAAAAGATAAGTTCCAAAGTGAGCAAACTTTAGTCAACTACCGACTAATTCAAACATTCATAAATTGTCTAGCAAATTATTTACATTCCAAAAACATTGTCTATTAAAGTTAGATATCACGGAAGCTTCAAAATTCGTGTTCGGTTCTTCTAAACATGCTTGATCATCGCCCACATACTTGCAAAACCTGAAAACTGGAGATTAATAACAAAATTAGTGTTAGAGTTCTTGGAAATATTGCTTAATCGAAGCTACGTTCAAAAACCGGATTCGATTAGCTAGGATATGCAAGTTTTAACAATTAATTTATGGGCTCTACCGTAACTTACGGTGTCTACCGTAAGTTACGGTAGACGCTGGATAACCTTGGTCTGCCGTAAGACAGTGTTGAACTGCCGTAACATTTTTATTCTCCACCGTAAGTTACGGTGGAGACCGTAACTTACGGTGGACTCTGCAAACTTGCTATTTGTCTCATTTATACATTTCACCCAAACCCGAATCCTCGGATTTCTTATTCTAACAAACTAATATGCTAAATTCTCGTATTCTAATATGTCTTTTTATTAACAACAACAAAGACCGAGTAGCCATATTACGATGCATTAACCACGCATTATTTGATTATCCGACCCGTTTGGCTCATCTAAGGAATCCTCCATTATGATGACTACCAACGAGGTCTAACCAATTCTTGACCTATTATTCAATATAGCAAACATTATCGCTTTAAATCAACTCAACTTCTATTCTACAATTCAACTACAAATATGCTAGTTATCAAAATTTACCAAATGTAACGAATCAAGTTACATACTTGCGTAATTCATCGACATTGGTTTCTAACCATAATTACCCATTCCCGGGCTTGTCAATCTTAGCGTATCACGTCCATTCCATGGATTACGTTTTTATAACTCAATTTTAATGAGTGATGTTTTAATCACTTCAACACTACAAAATTCGACCATTATTTGACCCGTTTGGTTGTTTAATGGGAACCACCATTTTACAACATACCAAACTTGTTCTAACTAACATTTAACCCATTTACTTATCTAGTGACCTTCGTCACTTCAACTAGACATCCAAATTCATACTCTATTCTAAATTCAAGTCTACTAGTAAAAATACAAAACAAACATAACGTAACAAAACCGTGGTTACGTACCTTTTAAGCACACCTTTCTAGCGTGTATCACCTCCGGCTTGTCCACTTGACGACCCGGATCCTTTACCTATAGAGTTCCATTCACAACCAAATTTAGAACTCTTTTATAACCAAAAATCGGACAATTCATTATGATATTCAAATCTGCGTTTTTATCCGATCTTTAACGTTTTACTCCTCACTTAGGCGTTTTAACAAACACCTAGCGGGTCAGATTTTTACATTACCATTACTAGGTTCTTGACATGTTATTTTCATCTACATTCACTTCAATTAACAAATCTATACTAAATTTTAACATCAATAATTTCAAATTCACCACATGAATTCAGATTTCACTAGAATAAGAACCATGATTCTAGTGTTTATTTAGTTTCTACAAACTCACTAATCACCTACAATGGTGATTATAAACCCCACAAGTATAATGCTAGATTTTAACAAGAAATCATCTAGGGTTTATCCCTAGATGCCATATTACTTCTAATTTCATCCATGCAAGACATAATCAAGCTCAATTTCAGTTTTTCACAATTAACCTATAATTTAAGATGGATCAAAACATCGAAATTTTGCATACCTTATGATCCCCTCAACAAGGTGATCACTAATTCGTGCTTGAAAATCGATTTGGAGCTGATTTGAACTCTCAATTTGTTCAAGTTTGACATGCACTAGGGTTTGGTGGGGAGCCTGTGTCGCCCCCTGTGTTCTTGTTCGACCAAACACACCTAAGTGTGTGTTTGGTGTGTGTTATTTTAATTATAATCACCCAAGTTTCCAACCTTGTAACTTAGGTCCCTCAATTATTGTTTCGTTTATTAATTTAGGAGTTCCCATCCATTAATTTGGTTTCACAATGTTGTATCTAACTGGGTTATCTAGTCCTAGTCAGTTTATTCTCGTTTATTTTATACTTTATAATTCTAATATAAAGTTTTATATTTTCGGGGTGTTACAATTCCACCCCCTTAAAAAGGGTTTCGTCCCCGAAACCTCCTTTAAGTAGGCCTTTGGTTTGAACTTAACCATCTTAGTTTCGTTTTTCAAGGCATTCTTTCTTTTCCGGCATAAGGTTTTTTTATTCTTATTGGCATGTTCGTCTTTTAGGCATATGTCCTATTGGACCGTAACCTTTTATCATCTATTTCCTATCTTTGTCGCCTATTTGACCGGGTTGCCTTTTGACCATCCAGTCACTGAGTTCGTCAGCATACTTACTTGACGCTAGTCTTATATTGACAAGCGCTCTACATAGGTCACAGCGTTATTTAGACTACAACTTGTTTTATTGCCTAAACTAATTGGTCACCATTTTACCTCATACCTCGTCATTCGGGTATGCAATATTACCGTCATCGGCCCTTTGCGTGTTTATCATTTTGCATCTAGTAACTCATATTACAGCGTGGCTGTATTCTGTATCACTCTTGGGTCCGTGATCACATCACGTCATGTTTAGGTTTTCGTCAACTTTTCATTATTATAAGTCCTCTTTCGAATGCATCGCCTTACACCTATCGGCGTTAAGACTTATACTCTTTAGTATTAATCATTTTCTAACTTCTCTCATAGTATTTATATTTGTTAGGATGTTGTTTCTTTACTAAAACTGAATTTTAGTTTAATGTTTTTCTCTAAAACACATGTCGATTAATCATTTCAAGGAATTGACGACAAGGATTATTCTTCTCCGTTATCATTTTACGCGAGGAGTCATAATGGGTTCCCACGCTTTATATTACCGACTCGCAGGTTCCTTTACCTAGCCTTGTAGACTATTCTATTAGGTCTTCACTTTTTTTAGGGTGTGACCCCATAGTTTGTTCCTTCGTATTTAAGACCCAATGGTCATTTTGGTCCCGTAGACCTTTACATTGTTTATAGTCTGGAGGTTATGGTGATCCCATGGATCATCTTCTATTCGTTTGACCTTGACCGTAGTCTAAGGCTACACTCATTTTCTTTCGGATTATCTTTCCGACTCTATGACTTCTTATGTCACCTTCGCGTCGGTTTATTTTACTCATACCTTTATTTGGTTTATGCCCCTATTTCCTTTCAACCCGTTACCGGGTTCGTTATCTTAATGTTTTTAACACCCCAGTTTTATTGGTTTGCGTTTTCCTTTCCATATTCTTTTACGACCTATCACATTAGTTCAGTAATGTTTCGCACTTTCATTATTCGGGTTGCGCTTACTTGGAATATCAAGTATTATACTTTATTCGGTCCGTCCAGTATTAAAATAGTTGAACTTAACTATCAAAATTTCTGTTTTTGCGAAATTTTATTGTCCTTTAGTCCTAATTCTTAATCCAAGTCTTTTGACTTTTAATCTTCGACACTTTCCTTTGGTTTTACGTATATATCCGTATTCCTACCCATCAATCGGGTATTTTACTGAATTCATTATCAAAGCAGCCATTCCAACATGCATTAAGACTTCGTTTCGATTTATTCAGTAGTATTAGCGCATTCCATCGCCCTTATTCCTCCAAGTCTTTTATTCTTTCATTCGTCTTGTTTGACTTGTTCGTGTGATAGTTAAACTTTACCCCTATTCCCCAACATTCTTGTTTATTGGTTTGTCTATTCTTATTTTCCTTAATTCTTATCCCTTCCCTTGGGCTTATTACCTTAATGTAACACGCTCCCGTCATCCGGCTTCCGTTTACCTTTATTATCAAGCATTTTGCTTATTTGATCCGAACACCACCCTTCTGTTGTTAGCGACCTTTAGGTCTGTTTCTTTTACTAATGTTCCGAAGGCCCATTTCTTAAGTCTTATTTAATAAAACCACTATTATGGTTATACGGCTTTTGGGGTTTACCCGTTCTTATTCTAAAACTTTCATAAGGTTTATTTTACTAGGCTTTTATATAATCACATTCATCATTGCGATCATCTTTCTTCCTCATGAGGATTTGATTAATAATGTATTACTTGGATGGTTACCCATACCCAAGTTTCTAAATTTGCATTTATTGATACTTTATTATTCATAGTAGCGAATAATACGTATCATCCATTTAACTTCTTTTTCACGGATATTGTCAGTCCGAGTCTTAATTTCTCATCCTTAACCTTAATCCTATTGTAACAATAACAAAATTAATTCATTTAATTTTATTATTCCTTATTGTAGCATGAAATTTATCTACATCGTTTGTTGATGTAAGTGATGCTTCTACATGTTTTATTTAGTTTGACCAAGTAACCTTGTCTTCGCTATTTATTACTATCGCAATTTCCGGGTTCGGGCGTAATTACACTCCTTCCCATTACCATATTTATTCACTTCATTAAGTTCCCGGGTTCGAGTGCACGTGCACTCCTTCCCATTGCAATTTTCATCGGGATTACTTTTTGTCTCGATTTCACATGCTCACCATTATTTATTTTCTTATCTACATATATATATATATATATACATAAATATATGTATATACATTTATATAGGTATTTCTTTTACATAATTCACCCAATTCATCACTCATATATGCCCTTATGCAACTATCATTCGCACTCGTATCGAATAGAATTTGTGTTAACTTAAATTTACAAGAAACATACCTGAAATGACACCAGGTTCAGCTTTAGCCTCTGTGGCTGTTATATAAAACGACCTTGTCCTTGACTTCTGGGCATTAGACATTGTGTCGGTTGTGTCTTTGGTTCCAAGCCTCTCTGGACGTTTAGACTTTTTATGTCTTGGCTTACCACATATGCCCTTGTGAATTTTTCCACAAAATCTACACTGATGTAACACACTTTTTGTAACTCCTTTCTTGGGAGCTTTATTAGACTTGGATTTCTTTACAGAACTTGGATTCATATCCAACACCCTCCTTTCTTCTATTTCTTGTAATATGCTGTCTTTCAATTCAGCCATCATATCGTCCACCACCGACACGATTGTGGTTTGTAATCTATCAATATACTGTGATAGACTAATTTCTAGAGCTTTTTCGACTGCCTCGGAAATCTTAGCTTTCATTTGTTTAGTCAATTGAGATGTCGAATCATCTCCGGTTACTCCAGACATTTCTTTAACTGAAACATCCATCACGGTTAATCAATAATTATTTAATTCATTTCCATCTTATTATACGGAAATTTATATCACTCCCACTTAATCATAAGTAATGTGTTATTCTTTTTCAGTTTGGTCAAGTATATATCCTGCCTTACCTTTCTTACTTAGTGTATTTTCCGGGTTTGGGTGTGTAAACACGCAATTCCCGTGCATATTAAATCAAATTTCCTTTTTCTAGTATTCTAGTAAGTCTACTAAAGCAATTAATTCTTACCGGACGATCGATCAAGCTTGAACCGAACACTTTGTTGACAACCTTGAGCTCTGATTACCAACTTGTAACACCCTTCTAATTAACACTCGACTTAAATCTAAATTTCATATGATTTTATATATATAGTGCATCTAGGTTAAAAGATAAGTTCCAAAGTGAGCAAACTTTAGTCAACTACCGACTAATTCAAAAATTCATAAATTGTCTAGCAAATTATTTACATTCCAAAAACATTGTCTATTAAAGTTAGATATCGCGGAAGCTTCAAAATTTGTGTTCGGTTCTTCTAAACATGCTTGATCATCGCCCACATACTTGCAAAACCTGAAAACTGGAGATTAATAACAAAATTAGTGTTAGAGTTCTTAGAAATATTGCTTAATCGAAGCTACGTTCAAAAACCGGATTCGATTAGCTAGGATATGCAAGTTTTAACAATTAATTTTTGGGCTCTACCGTAACTTACGGTGTCTACCGTAAGTTACGGTAGACGCTGGATAACCTTGGTCTGCCGTAAGGCAGTGTTAAACTGCCGTAACATTTTTATTCTCCACCGTAAGTTACGGTGGAGACCGTAACTTACGATGGAGACCGTAACTTACGGTGGACTCTGCAAACTTGCTATTTGTCTCATTTATACGTTTCACCCAAACCCGAATCCTCGGATTTCTTATTCTAACAAACTAATATGCTAAATTCTCGTATTCTAATATGTCTTTTTATTAACAACAACAAAGACCGAGTAGCCATATTACGATGCATTAACCACGCATTATTTGATTATCCGACCCGTTTGGCTCATCTAAGGAATCCTCCATTATGATGACTACCAACGAGGTCTAACCAATTCTTGACCTATTATTAAATATAGCAAACATTATCGCTTTAAATCAACTCAACTTCTATTCTACAATTCAACTACAAATATGCTAGTTATCAAAATTTACCAAATGTAACGAATCAAGTTACATACTTGCGTAATTCATCGACATTGGTTTCTAACCATAATTACCCATTCCCGGGCTTGTCAATCTTAGCGTATCACGTCCATTCCATGGATTACGTTTTTATAACTCAATTTTAATGAGTGATGTTTTAATCACTTCAACACTACAAAATTCGACCATTATTTGACCCGTTTGGTTGTTTAATGGGAACCACCATTTTACAACATACCAAACTTGTTCTAACTAACATTTAACCCATTTACTTATCTAGTGACCTTCGTCACTTCAACTAGACATCCAAATTCATACTCTATTCTAAATTCAAGTCTACTAGTAAAAATACATAACAAACATAACGTAACAAAACCGTGGTTACGTACCTTTTAAGCACACCTTTCTAGCGTGTATCACCTCCGGCTTGTCCACTTGACGACCCGGATCCTTTACCTATAGAGTTCCATTCACAACCAAATTTAGAACTCTTTTATAACCAAAAATCGGACAATTCATTATGATATTCAAATCTGCGTTTTTGTCCGATCTTTAACGTTTTACTCCTCACTTAGGCGTTTTAACAAACCCCTAGCGGGTCAGATTTTTACATAACCATTACTAGGTTCTTGACATGTTATTTTCATCTACATTCACTTCAATTAACAAATCTATACTAAATTTTAACATCAATAATTTCAGATTCACCACATGAATTCAGATTTCACTAGAATAAGAACCGTGATTGTAGTGTTTTTTTAGTTTCTACAAACTCACTAATCACCTACAATGGTGATTCTAAACCCCACAAGTATAATGCTAGATTTTAACAAGAAATCATCTAGGGTTTATCCCTAGATGCCATATTACTTCTAATTTCATCCATGCAAGACATAATCAAGCTCAATTTCAGTTTTTCACAATTAACCTATAATTTAAGATGGATCAAAACATCGAAATTTTGCATACCTTATGATCCCCTCAACAAGGTGATCACTAATTCGTGCTTGAAAATCGATTTGGAGCTGATTTGAACTCTCAATATGATCAAGTTTGACATGCACTAGGGTTTGGTGGGGAGCCTGTGTCGCCCCATGTGTTCTTGTTCGACCAAACACACCTAAGTGTGTGTTTGGTGTGTGTTATTTTAATTATAATCACCCAAGTTTCCAACCTTGTAACTTAGGTCCCTCAATTATTGTTTCGTTTATTAATTTAGGAGTTCCCATCCATTTATTTGGTTTCACAATGTTGTATCTAACTGGGTTATTTAGTCCTAGTCAGTTTATTCTCGTTTATTTTATACTTTATAATTCTAATATAAAGTTTTATATTTTCGGGGTGTTACACTTGCATACTGTACTGCGTCTTTCTTCATCGTGGGCCAGAAGTAACCTGTTCTAAGTATTCTAGAGAATAGTGCTCTGCCCCCTGTATGATTTCCACAGTCTTCTTCATGGAAATCCTTTAACACTTCTTGAATTTCAGGATCCTCGATGCACCGTAAATAGGGACCTGCAAGTGACCTTTTATATAAAGTGTTATCTAATATAATAAACTGAGATACCTTGATCCTGAAGGCTCTATGATTCTCTCCTGTGGGGATTTCTCCATTTTGAATGAACTTCATAATCAGAATGATCCATGATTCTGAACCCGACTGCGATTCATTGGATGCTATTGTAGTGTCCTTTACTACCTCCATTACATCATTCGCTCAATTGCAGGAAAGAGAATGTGAATGATAGGTATCTTCACATCTTATGGGACTTTTAGGGTTGATCCTAAATTCGCCAAAGCATCTACCACTACGTTTTCCTCTTTGGGTACTTGTGTTATGTTAAAAGAATCGAAAGAATCTGCCAATTCTTTTACTATTTCTAAATATTTAATTAGTTTCTCACCTTTTACAGTATATGAACCATTAAAGTGGTTAGTAATTAGCAATGAATCTATATAAACTTGAAGATACCTGATCCTCATTCGTTTGGCTTCTTGCAAACCTACTATTAGTGCTTCATATTTTGCTTCGTTTTTGTTGGTTTGGAATTCACAAGCGATAGACTGGGATATTATGTCCCCCTGTTGCAATTTTAGTAGTATTCCTAATCCTACTCCTTTGACATTTGAGGGTCAGTCGGTGAAGAGTATCCAAGGATCCTTGGTTTCTCCAAGTTGTTGAACCTCCAATTCAGCTTCTTTTTGTAAATCACTACTGAAATCTGCCACAAAGTCAGCCAGTTCTTGAGATTTGATAGCATTCCTGGGCTCATATCTTATATCATATGCACTAAGCTTAACTGCCCATTTTGCCATCCTGCCTGACATTTGTGGTTTCCTAAGAACATTCTTAATTGAAAAATTAGTTTTAACAACAATAGTATGAGTTTCAAAATAGTGTCTTAGTTTACTTGAAGCCATGATTAATGCAAGAATTAATTTTTCTAAATGAGAATACCTGGCTTCAGCATCAAGAAGGCTTTTACTTACATAATATACAGGGTGTTGTTGGCCTTCATGATCCTTAACTAATATTGCACTTACCGCATTACTTGAGACAGCCAAGTACAAGGATAATGGTTCATCGTCCTCCGGTTTCATCAGAGGTGGTGGTGAGGATAGGTAATCCTTAAGCGCTTTGAGTGCAGCTTCGTGCTTCTCGGTCCACTCGAACTTCTTGTTCTTCCTCAAAATGTCATAAAAATCCTTGCATTTTTCTGATGACTTTGAGATGAACCTGTTCAAAGTTGCGATCCTTCCTGTTAGCCTTTGGATGTCTTTTGCACTGGTAGGAGATTTTAAGTTTACAATCGTCTTTATTTGCTCAGGGTTGGCTTCAATTCCTCTTTTTGTCACCATGTAGCCCAAGAACATTCCAGCTTTCACACCAAAGTGGCATTTCGAAGGATTCAGCTTCATGTTATATCGATCAAGTATGTTGAATGAAACTTCTAGATCTCTAAGATGATCCTCCGCCTTCTTTGACTTGACTACCATATCATCAAAGTAGACCTCCATGATATCACCAAGTTGGTCTTTGAACATCATGTTGACAAGTCTTTGATATGTTGCACCTGCATTTCTTAGTATGAAAGGCATAACAATATAACAATATATACCGGTAGGGGTCATGAATGCAGTATCCTCTTGATCAAATGGTTCCATCTGTATTTGTTGAAATCCAGATGAAGCATCCATGAAGGTCAGTAATTCATGACCAGCGGTAGCATCCACCATGGAGTCAATGTGTGGCAATGGAAAAGGATCCTTGGGACATTCCGTTTTTCTTTTGGACTACCACTACATTGGCTAACCACATAGGATATTTTACTTCCCTAATCATACCTGCTTTTAAGAGTTTATTTACCTCTTCTTGTATAATGGCATTTCTTTTAGGCGTGAATTTCCTCCTTTTCTGGTGGATAGGCCTAAAAGATTTGTCTATACTTAGTTTATGTGTAATGACATCTTTTGAAATACCTGTCATGTCTTCGTGCTTCCATGCAAAGGTTGATTTTCTTCTTTTTAAGGAAGGATATGAGATCCTCTTCAATGGAATGAAGGATCCCTGATCCTATGAATACAGGTTCCAACATTACCTCCTTGATATCCTGGTCCCTTGCTTCCATTACGTCTCTTGGAGGTTTCTGTAATTGCTATGCTGCTCTTGTCTTTAAGGCTAGCTTCATCGAAGAAGTATAGAAATTTTTAGCTTCCTATTGATCACTATTGTCACACCCTCAAAATCCACACGCGGAGTATTACCGCGAGGCGTGTGACGACCAGGATCTTAGCCACTAATTATTTTGAACCGTTTAGTTATTATTACAATTAATGGTATAATTAGCGACCAATTTTAAATTTTTCAAAACATGGCTTGAGTTTTGCAGCGGAAAGGAAAGAAGAACCCATCGTAATTTAAAACCACAAGTTGTTCATATGAAACTTACGAACCACGCACTCCATCCGATTGCAACGTCCGTCCAGTGCTGTATCGAGCAACCTGCAAAGCATGCAGTAGAGTGTCAACATAAAGTTGGCGAGTTCACGTGTTTGTAGTTTTCCAGTTTTTAATTCCAAAAACTTGTTTTAACCAGTTAATTTATCCGTTTATACATGCGATGGGGAGCTACCCCATAAGTAAGCGACTAAACTGTTTTTACAATACCGAATACTATTCATCCGTACGTTTCCGTAGAGTGCCCCGTTTGTCAATGTTCTATCATCATTGACGGTTGCCAGAGTACATTAGTTCACGCCCGATCCCATACGTGGGCACGGTGTGAGGTTGGTGAGACCTAAATAGCGCTATCAACTAATAACCCGTTCACCTGACCCCGGCGACTAATCGGTATTAAGCAGTGAGGACTTGAGTGATAGAGTTTTGTTTAGTGTTGCTTGTTGCATCCAGTATAAACAGTAATTAACTAAAAGTTCCCAGTAACAAGGGAAGTAAGTAAGTTTGTTCCCAGTAACAAGGGAAGAAAAGTAAGTTTGTATCCCTCACAAGGAGATAGCGTTGTTACCCGTATCCCACACAAGGAGATAGAAATACCGTATCCCGCACAAGGAGATAGTAAGCAATCCCAAACCAGGAAAAAGTGTTTTGTTCCGTTTCCCAACCACCGGGAACGCATGCTTTAAGTAAAAAGTAGTGAACTCACCTTTGCTTTGCTCGATAGTTAATTTACTTGTGTTACGTTGGTCAACCATACCCTATTATGGTTTATAAATATTTATTAGGTTCGTGTGCAAGTAATATCACGTACAGCTACACGTATCTAACACATAGCACGTAAGTCATACTAGCATATACGTCATTGGCCCTATACTAGCAGATAAACAGCTAAACAGTAACAGTTAATCAACTACAGTGATACGCAGCCCATAACAGCAGTTTGTGTGGTCCAACAACTAAGTGAAGTAGTCCAGTCGAAACCGGATAGTCTCGACTCGAAACTATGAGGTCTCGAGTCGCAACCACTGGATTCTAAGTCGCAACAGCTCGTCTCGAGTTGAGTCGCAACCGTAGAGGTCTCGAGTCGAGATCATGAGATCTCGAGTCGCAACCGTGCTGGTCTCAACTCCTGGAGCGCCTTGTCTGGTTTCGAGTGGTCACTAAGTGGTCTCGAGTCGAAACCGCTTGATCTCGACTCGCAACCACTGTGGGAATCTTTCTAGAACCCTTATCCAGTTTGTACGAACCAGTGAGAGTTCCTTAACATGTTTCTATCAACCGTACAATCATTAAAATGGATCCAATCAGCAACTTTTCAAATATTCATCACATATTCAAATAGTTAACATTATTTCTTCTTTTCGAATCCACATACAAAACGGTCAATACATTAATCATTCTAGGCATACAAGCTTCTACCTCTTATTTATTACCAAATTTACCAATAAGTCGACATCAAGACAAAGACCACAAAAGATGCAACTAGAAATCTTATCATCATCACAAGCATTAGCAATTAAAGAAATATATACTACATCAGCTACATTTATCATTCTTTCTAAATAGTTCCAATTAGTTTATGGTCAACGTTCTCAACAAATCTCGAATCTTGTGCACATCTAAACAATCAAGCAGTTAACATGCCTAAATATTCAACAAACCATCAGACGTGTGTGTGTTTTTATTCCACAATTGGAAGTTACAGGGGAGCAACGCACCATTGACACAAAATCTCATATACGCCGAACCATTTATAGTCACCTAAGTCAGTACCAATGTATCCTAAAAACAGAGTGTCACTATATACCTCACAGAACATCAAAGAGCCGCAAAAATGTAGGAAAATCGGAGGTCAGTACATACCTTCCGACGGGTTCTGAGGAATGTAGAGATAAGTATGCGCTGCTGCTGCCTCCCCCTTGGATCGAGGCCCCAAACCGAGCTCACCATCTACGCCGCTGACCGGAAATCGCCACCCCCAGCTTCAGTCACCATCACAGATCGAGCAGAACCGCCATTATAACCCCACCGCAAATCGGAGCTTTGTCGGAAGTTCGGTCCGTCACCGGAGCTCCCGGGATTAATGAAGAAATGGCATTCTGCCACCATCATCGCCGTCGAGCCACCGCCGCACCACCGCAGAGGGGTGGTCGGCCCCTTCCCTTCTTCGCCATCTCTCTCTCTCTCTCTCATTTCTACAAGTCCATCTCTCTCTCTCTCTCTCTTCGGTTCTTGGGAATAAATGGTGTAAGGGACGATACAAAGAGGAAAGGAGTTTTGTGGGTGTGGGTGTATTGCCGGAGAAGTCGATGCCCGAATTCCTGTCTCCGGTGGCCGATTTTTGTGAGAGAAAGAAAATGGGTGAGGGTGTTTGTGCGGCTACAGTGTTCAAAAAGAAAGGGACTTTAGGGTTTTTAAAGAATATTGAGTGGGGGTTTAGGGTATATTTATAGGGTAGGGTTTTAGGGTTAAGTTGGGTTGGGCTTAGCCCAAGTGCATGGACCCGTCAATTGATTGCGCATCACTATCAATTATACTGGCCCAGTTATTTTAAAAACATAATCGTGGTGCGTAGTTAAATTTCCAATCGCGTGTGCTATTATTTTGCAATTACTTAATAATGCTAATAATAATAATAAGAACAATAATAATAATGGGTGCGCGTATTACTAAAATGCCCTTCTCTCGACAATGAGAGTAAGGGTTGTCACATTCTCCCCATGTTACTGGAATTTCGTCCTCGAAATTTAGACAAGAGTCAAACGATACGCTCTATGTGTATACGCACACTCCATTACCGTACGTAGATACAAGCAATTTCACGAAAGCCCACCAAAACGAACAGGTAAATCACATAGCACATAAGGTCACATAGCACGAAAAATCACGTAGCATAGGATTCACAGGGTTTACACGTATCTTACATAAAATAGAATTTCACAAATTTAATTGTAACATCCGAGAAACGTACAGGAAAACCCGAAGTGTCACAACTATCTATCTTCACTGCTCCCCAAGGAGTTGGGAGTTTTACACACTAGTAATATGTTGAGGTAACAGCCTTCATCTCGTGGATCCATGGCCTGCCAAGAATCACATTACAACAAGACAAGTTGTTAATAACACAAAACTTTTGGATAGAGTTAACTCCTTCTATATATATCGGTAGTTTGATGTCCCCCAATGTATTTTTGGTTTCACCACTGAAGCCAACAAGTACTGAGGATCTTGGTATGATCTCAAATTCTAGAATATTCATTTTACTAAGCACATCAAGTTGTACGATATTCACAGAGCTTCCTCCGTCTATTAGAATCCTTCGCATGTCTCTTAGCTGCCGAGAAGGAAGTGCCGCAAATATCTGATCCTCCAGAAATAAAGTTGATTACTTGGGCGTCGGTCGGAGGTGGAGCAGCTCTTTCTGGGCCATTTTCAGGATCCTGAGTCCTTGATTTCTTTCTGCCCAGCATTTCTTTCAGATGCCCCTTGCTGAGAAGGTAACCTATCTCTCTCCTTAATGCAATGCATTCATCCGTTAAATGCCCGAAATCCTCATGGTATGCACACCATTTGGACTTCTCATTCTTCCTTGGCCACCTTTCCTTCTTACCTAAGTTCTGCAAAGCAAGCATTAGTTCACTGTTATCAACGGAGAAGCAATATTCAGATATCTTAGGATATTCTTCTTCGTCTTCATCTTGTTCCACCGCATGGACATTTTGGTTATCAGCTTTCGAGTAGGGCTTAGATCTGTTATTCTTATAGAAGGATTTTTGTTTCTTGTCATAATGCTCATGCTTGGTAGAACCACCGAGCCTGTCTTGAATTCTTTTGTCATCCTCTAATCTGATGAACCTTAATGCCCTGTTTCCGACTTCGTCCAAATTCCTGCATGGGGTCATGACAAAGTCATCATAAAAGGGAGAATCCTTTTGCAATCCCATATTAAATGCCTCAACAGCGGTTGCAATATCAAGATTCGGGATTTCTAAGGATTCTCTTCCAAATTTAGTGACATAATCCCTAAGGGATTCCTCACGAGCTTGACTGATTCTATACAAGACACTAGTTAACCTTTCAAATGTTCTACTACAGGAAAATTGGTTATTAAACAGGTTAACTAAATGTGAAAATGAAGTTTGAGAATAGGGAGGAAGACTTAACAGCCATTTTAACGTTGATCCCGTGAGTGTGGATCCAAAGCCCTTGCACATGCACCCCTTTTTTAGTCTTTCAAGAATGGGGTTTATCTCTATTCTTTCCCTGTATTGTGCCACATGCTCCTCCGAATCGGTTATACCGTCATACAACTTCATGTTAGGGGTTTGGAAGCACTTGGGTGTCTCTGCACTGTATATTGGTGGTGCAAAATGAGATATCTTGTGGCTCCCATCTGGAATTTTAGGAATAGGCTTGACTATTCCTGGGACGTTGGATATCATATCCTTGAGCTTTTGCAACTCCTTGGCCATGGCCTGACTGATCCCTTCATCCTGCATAAAACCATAGTTAGTATCCAAATATGTATTATGGAAATTCTTACCTCCTGGTTGACTTAAAGGTGGTATTCCAGAAGGGTATCTGGGATAAGACATGTCTGTTGCTATAGTTGGTCCTGAGAAAGCAATATAGTCTTCATGGGGATGAAATCCCCATCATGGATTTATGAGCTTCTTAGCGGTTGTCTTCCGAAGAATCCTTGATCCTGAAAGACACTGGATCCAGGAAAGGTTTGTGTCGAAGGTCTTGATGGGTAATCCATGGATCCTTGAACTCAAGCTGAGGATCCTTAGTGATGGAAGTAGGATCCTTCAGGCTGGAACATCTCCACGTATCCTTCTGAACGAGGGAAGGATCCTTGAAGCTGAGTCATCGCCAGTGATCCTTGCTGATGGATAAAGGATCCTTGAGGCTGGATGGTGGATCCTCTGGATTGCTGAGTTGTTGATGTTGGAGTGACAAAATCCAACACCCTAGGCATCAATGGAGACTGATCCTCTGCTAGCCTATTTTGTTTCTTGATATCTTCAATCTCACGTAGGATCTTTTGATTGGTCTTGTTCTGCTGCTCCATGTAGCTTTTCATCAACGAATACAAAACAGAAAGTTCATTGTCAGTATTAGTAGAGGAGGAAGTAGCAGAAGTTTTGGATCCTTGGAAGACAGATGATGTCTTCTTCTGAGCAAGTTCAGTATTCTTCTAGAATGGTGGAGGAATAGGAGGCAATGGCATAGAGCTCTGAGATGAGGTAGCCGTGGATTTTCCTTGAGAGGCCATGGTATTATAGAATTGATGAGAATGAGCAGAAAATGATGAAAATTTTTAGAATTGAAGCGCCACTTGCCCCACGGTGGGCGTCAAATTGTTTTGGTCAAAATCTGATCAAGGATAATGTAACCAAATATGTAAAGTGAGGTAGAGTGCTTAAGTGATGAACAATGATAAAATGAGTATTAAACGAATTAGGTAATCAAACACAGAGATTTGTACGAGGAAAAGCCCTTGATCACTAGTAGATCACCGGCATAAAAACCTCGGATAGTGAAAACTATCACTATCAACTATATTGCACAATTGAAAAGAGACTACAACTTTGGATATTGATAAACTGTTTTACAACTGAAAGCTATGAGTGTTGTGAGAGTTCTGGTTCGTAGTGTATGCGAGAGTGTGTGTAATTGTGTAACCTAACACTTGATCAACCCATTTTGAATAAGCCTAACAACTAAGTCCGAAAATCTTGGAAGACCACGTTCAAGCCCCATGACCGTTTGTGGATATAGCACGTGCAGCATCTTGAACGAATTATTCCCGAGATTCCAGCTAAAACTCAGTCCACTTCGTCAATAACCTGTACATGAATATTAGAAAACATCAAGAACAATTGTTAGAAATCACAAGTAATAATAAGGATCATTGATCCTTTGAGTCCCTGCACTATCCGATAAGGATAACTGATCCAGGCAACACCTCAGGATGTATGATCCATAATTATAAAAACCTATGCCCTAACAACAAGCAAGAGTCGTCGTGTAATATATGAATAAACAACCCACTTATGTAATATATGTTAATATAGTTATTTCAAAAATATGAATAAAAAAACATTTTGTATCTAAATGTTACACATGGTGTAAAAGATAAATTCGTGTCGATGGTGGTTTAGGTAGACTCTTAACGTGAGAAACGCATGAAGGAAAGTGTTATTAACAGGTTTTACATATCGTAAAAAATGTGTATGGTAAAAAATGTGTTACACTGGGTTTTCAAGAACCTACAACTTTTAGTTTTTAATTTTATTATTTCAACAATAAGTTATATTACATTTGCAAAAAAAAAAAAAAAAAAAAAGTTACACTGTCTTTTCACACGTTTATCCAACTCAACAGGGTTTTCCAATTAGCCCTCATCTATCTATAATATATTATAATACATTAATATAAATAACAACAACAACCATACCTAGTAAATCTAACAAATAGCAAAGCTACTTATAGGGTCTGGGGATGGTGGGATGTAGACAGACCTTGCCTCTATCCCTAGGGATAGAGAGGCTGCTTCCAGAGAGACTCTCGGCTCCAAAACGAACAACATACCAACACACCAAGTCAAACAATATAGAAATAACATACAACATCATTTGGACATAATATAATGTAAAAAGGAAGCCACCAATACCAAGAAAGTGATTAGAGTGACACAATATAATGTAAATCATGATTAATAGCATACAACATCATTTGGACATAAACACCAGAAGGCAATCACCGGTAAAGTCACTTTAAGAATAAGAAAGACCTACATCCCTAAAAAACACCTAAGACCTTACTGCAATATCCTCTAAAAGTCTTTAACCCTAATCCTACGCCTCCACGAAGTCCTATCTTGGACCAAAATATAATTTTACATAATTAATTTTATTACTTTAAGTAATTAAATTTTTTTATAACATATTAAACAATTCTTTAAAATAGGGGTGTGAATTTCTGTCACGATTCGAAAACACGGCCTGAACCTAACACGAAATTCACGAGTTTGGATTTTATCTAAACAAGTTCAAGTCAATTTTACGTTGAACCTGCGAACCCGTTTAGCTAAATGGGTCGGGTTCGTGTCAACTTGTTCAGGTTGACGGGTTGACCCGTTTAAACAATTTATATTATATTTTATTTTTTTGGGATATCTTTATGTCATAATTTACATTGGTTGTGTATTATATGTCATAATTTTAACTGAAAAAAAAAGAAACTAATATAAGATTTGATAATTAAAATGTTATTTTATTATATAAATGTGTGTTTTTTGTAGTAAATTATAATTTTAATATATTAATTTGAGAAAAAATTAAAATAAAAAAATCGGGTTGAATGAGACTTGTTCGGGTTAACCCGCGAATATTTGTGTCGTGTTCGGGTTCATTTGTATGACACGATTTTCAGGTTCAGGTTGTCTTTGGGTTAGTCTAAAATTTCAGATTTAGGTCGAGTTGAACCCATCAACCCGTGAACATGACCCGCTTAGCACCACCTACTTTAAAACATATTGGGTAAATTACACTCTTCGTTCTTTATGTTTGTATCAAATTACAGTAGATGTCCTTTAACTTCAATAATTACAGTGAGAGACCTTTTTTTTTAAACCATTACACTCTGGATCCTTTAGTACTAACCTAATTAATTTTTATGGTTAAATCTATTCATGAGACCCCATATGAGGAGAAATCTGTCTTTTACCATTTTAGGGATCATTAAGAGCTTTGTGAACAGATTCATCATTTTCCAAGATGTAAAAGCTTTGAAATTGAAAGTGGGTTTTTATTGTAACTTATTTTCTCCAAAGATTACTTGTTCTTCTTTGACAATTGCTTCATAAATTATGGATCTTCGATGAATCTTGAAAGTAGATTTGTTAGTGCTTTTCATGGGGATTGTACGGTTGAAGCGAGTCTGAACTGGGTTGTAATAAGAAATAGGGATCTGGGATTTTGTAGCAAAAAATTGTTGTTGTAACTTATAAAACTCTATTTTCTGACTCCTTGTTCCTCGTTACAGACTGCTGAAATTTTGGGGACTTTAGTAAAAACGTTTAAAAGCCTGTTTCTTGCTAATCTTTGATGAGGTATCATCTTATTTAACGTCGATATTGGTGGCAGATTCCTTTTTTATATTCAGCTTGATTAAATGCATGTTAGCAATTCTATTTGTTTCTTTATTGTCTAAATAATTGCGCACACTTCCACTTTATTGAAGGGCAAGGATAAATCATCCGAAGAGAGAAAAAATGCTATTTGCATCTTTGATGGTGGTGGGAGGTGGTGTAGGTTGGTGGTGGCGGGAGCTAGTGGTAGATAATGGTGGTGGTGGTGGTGGTGTGAGAGAGATATGGGGAAGAGGAGAGTTTTATTTATTAAAATATTTTTAAAGTAAAATGATAAATGACGGATTTGTTCTCATGTGGGATCCCTATGATTAAATTTAACTATGAAAACTAATCAGGTTAGTGCTAAAGGACCTAAGGTGTAATGTCTTTAATAAAAAAAAGGACTATCACTATACTTATTGAAGTTAAAGGACCTCCACTACAATTCGATACAAACATAAAGAACGAAACGTGTAAACACAAACATATTGTTGACTTTTAAACCAACTTCCCCTCACGATTTTTAAATGATCATAATTTTTTGGGTAAATTACACTTTTCGTCATTTATGTTTGTATCGCATTGCAATGGATGACCTTTAACTTCAATAATTACAGTCACAGTCCTTTATTTGTAAAACTCATTACACCTTACGTCCTTTATTACTAACCTGGTCAAAATTTTCAGTTAAGCATTGCATGTGCCTTGCACATGAGGGTAAGATGGTAATTTTACTAATATATTTTAGCACCAAAATATCTTAAAAGAAAGAATGATGAACAACCGTCTCCACCCTTTCTTTCTCCTCTGTCATTGACCTAAAAACACAATACATACATAACCAATCTTCTATCTATATTATCCAAATCCACCCCTTTCTTTCTTTCTTCAACAAACACCGATCAATCCATCTTCTCAACAATGACCGATTATCATATAGGGTTTCATTTCATGTGCCTATTTCAGTAGACGTCGACAAAACCAGAACAAAGCCACCACCGACAGACCGTTTGATAGGTAGTTGCGTCAAGACGCGAGCTGCGGTGGCGCGTGAGGCTGCAGCTACGGTCGTTGAGGTGAAACGACAGAAGAATAAGAAGAAGAAAAGGGGAAAACGAGGGTTTAGGGTTAGGTTTAGCTCCGTCACCGACACCGGCATCGGAAACAGCTCCGGTGATTGTTGTTTTGAAGTCGAAGAAGCGATGGCGGATGGTTGCCGTAGTTTGAGTGCTAATAAGGTTACTGGTCAGGAGGAAGAGGGGAATGCTGCACCTTTTCCTGATAGGGTATATAAATTTTCTAACTTTATTCTATTTTGTGTGTTTGAAATGTTGAAAATGTTTGATTTAGATGAAATTATTTTTGCTGTGTTTATAGTTGTTATGTAAAGTTAGATGCTTGGTGTTGTTATGGAAATTAAGTTAATTAGCCATTCAGATTGCAGTTGATGTTGGTGAAGGCTGATTTAGCGTGAACCTACAAGTCAAATTTTATAAGGAATTTGTGGAGTCTTAATCGTCAAGCTATCTGAATATTTCAATTGATCATTTGAATACATTACTAGAGGTTAGGGTTTTGTGGTTTTCAGCGGTGATGGTTGTAATGATGCTAGTGGTTCTCGTTGTTTACCAGAGGTTGGTGAGGTGACGGTGAGCTGGTGGTGGAGAAAAGCTAAAGATGGAGGAATTGAGATAGAAAGAGAAGAGAGTTGAGAGAGAGAGAGAGAGAGTGTGTGAGTGTGTTCATTTATATATATTTTAACTTAATTAATTTAATTTTAGAGTAAAATTACCAACTTACCCTCATGTGCAAGTCACATGACATATTTAACTGAAAATTTTGACAAGGTTAGTGCTAAAGGACGTAAGGTGTAATGAGTTTTACAAATAAAGGACTGTGACTATAATTATTGAAGTTAAAGATCATCTATTGCAATCCGATACAAACATAAAGAACGAAAAGTGTAATTTACCCTAATTTTTTCATACGTTAACGTTTAAAAAAAACACCATAAAACAGATATTATATTCTCTTTAACTTGATAACGGTATTGATATAGTTTTTTTTATTAAAAGAAATACATATTATTTGATTACCAGTATCTGTGGTCTACGCCGCATCGTGCAAGCACCCCATATATATCTAGCGGAATTAATACCATTAATCATATACATATTATATTATTCATAACCTATACACTCAAACTCAAATCGTTATAATTTGGCTCAATTCGAGCTTTTAGCATGAGTAGCTCAGCTCATTTACACTTATTAATAGATATAAGTGTATCACCAGTTCTCATCTAATGATTCAGATGTCCTCAAACTATTTGTTCATTTGCAGCTTTATATTTATATCTTTAAGTTAAACAATCCACAGGTTTCATTCTATGAGGCATAAATAAAATTACACCACGAGTAAGGCATTACATTCACCTATATGATTGAGGTAAGCGGAATCCGGTCATGACTATTTTGTCAGCAAACATCTTCCCAGTCTTGGGCATCACATGCCAATGCAATGTCATGTTGAAATCTCTTCCTCGGAGATTACTTCCCTACACATTAAATGTGTTCCACTATTAAAAGCTAAATAAGTACTTGTCCTCTGTACAAATGTGTAGAGCTCGTAATTTATGACATGACCCGTTAACATGACATGCCTCTACACGAAGTTAAAAGGCTTAGTTTTGTGATAAACGGATCCGAATCATAAACAGGTCAACAAGTTAATAACACAATTAAAAGTGTCTAAACAGATTCAGACCGCAAAACCTGTTAAGCATATTGTGTTAAATAGGTGGACATGATACATACGTCTATGACCGAAACAACATAGTATTATAAATTTATATATAACTAAAATATATTAGTATTATTATTATTAAACATAAATTGTACTTTGTGGTTACTTTTATTTTTGCCGTGTTAGCGGTGTCTATTATTTATCTTACGGTGTTTAGTGGATCATGTTAAATGTGTCATGTCGTCTGATTCATGTTATTGCTCTGGTCACATTTAAAGACTTTAAACTAGTCCTGATAATATCCCCCCACAAATTAAACATGTTTGTGCTAGTGTTTAAAAAATGACACTTTTAATTAAAGAGTAAATTGCACTTTGCATCCGTTAGAATTTACTCAAATTTGAGACAGTGTCCTTTAACTAACACAATGACAATGAATGTCCTTTATGTTTTAACATTTATAATTGTCCTTTTAACATTATATATTTTGTCGCTAAGTTCAAACAAATGCAAAGCATGTGAGGCCAATTTCATCATTTTCTTTACACAATAAAAAATCCAAAATTTAATTTCATTACCGAAGTTATTCAAAACTCTTATCTACCACCAAATGGTTCTTGATTCCACCAATGGCCTCGGTTGATGAACTGAAGGTTTTCACTTAGTTTAGATCTTTTCCAACACCCTGTGGTCTCTCTTTCTCTCCATTGTAACGATTCATTTGCTGTTGTTAATTGAAGTCGTGGCTCACGCATCTTTACTTGTCCATCTTCACCGTTGGAATCTAACAAAAGCTCGATCTAGAGGTGTTGTTTGTGTGGACCAGTGACGAGGAAGAACATAGATGATCGTATTCCCCTTCCCCCATCTCCAACCTCTGGCGACCGCTGCCAAAACTCAGATCCGATGTTGGAAACGGAACCCTAGATGCCGACAAATTAATGGTGGTGGAAGAGGTTTCCAACGACGATGGCATTTAATTTCTTGTAGAGAAAGAATTTCAACTTGTTTGTTTGGTTATAAGACCCATGCTAACAAAGATCCTCTTTGGATTTGATTGAATTTTTATACTTTGAGGCTAACAGTTTGATGAATAAACAATGGAAGAAGCAGTTCGAGTGTTGGACATTTTGTTGGTGCGGTTTCGATTGTGCAAGGCTGATGTTTTTCCTTTAGTTTCCGATTAAAATGAAGCCTTAGGGGGCGTTTGGTTCGCGGAATGATTTGGAATTGGAATTGGAATTTGTATAGGAATTAGAATTTGAAGAAATTGGATTTGGAATTTAAACATTCCATTGGAATTAGAAATTGTTGGATTTGGAATTGGAATCTCAATTCCATTTTTGTTGTGTTTGGTTATCAAATGAATTGGAATCCATCACCCCGGCACCCACAACCACCATTTCGGATCGAAATGGTCCGCGTCGAAGCGGTTCGATTCGAAACGATACTGGTGGAAACGGTACGGGTCGAAACGGTTCGGATGGAAACGGTTCGCATCAAAACGGTTTGGGTCGAAACGGTACGGGTCAAAACGGTACGGGTCGAAACGCTTCGCGTCGAAACGGTTCGGATCGGAACCAGTATGGGTCGAAACGGTTCGATTCGAAACGGTTCGGGTCGAAACGGTACAAATCAAAACGGTACGGGTCGAAACGGTTAGCGTTCTGCATCGAAACGGTACGGGTCGAAATGGTTCACGTCGAAACGGTTCGATTCGAAACAGTACGGGTCGAAACCGTTAGCGTCGAAACATTACGGGTCGAAACCGTTCGCGTCGAAACGGTACGAGTAACGAGTGGAAACGGTACGGGTCGAAACGGTTCGGATCGAAACCAGTATGGGTCGAAACGGTACGAGTAACGAATGGAAACGGTACGGGTCGAAACGGTTCGGGTCGAAACGGTTCGGATCGAAACCAGTATGGGTCGAAACGGTAAGGGTTGAAACGGTTCGGGTCGAAACGGTCGAAGATTCCAATGAATTTACTTTAATTCATGCCTAATTCCAATTCCAATTCCATTGTCAACCAAACACATGAAGATTGGAATTGGGATTCCAATTCCATCAAATTATGTGAACCAAACATCTTAAGAGATGGAATTCAAATTCCAATTCTCTTAAATTCCATTGAATTCCTGCGAACCAAACGCCCCCTTAGGTTTTAACCTGGCTATAAAACCAATTTATGAGAAGCGGAGAATAATGGCACAAGCATGGTGTTATTGTACGTAGATGTTGCTTATAGTGAGTGGGTCAAAAGATTTAAACACTACTTTATGTCAACAGAACAGAACACAACATGATATTTTTGTTGTGTTGTTGAACTTTGACGCTTCAATCTCTAATTTATCTTTGGAATCTGACTGAGTTTTAAATAATACGATACTTTTTATATCAAATGGTGGAGGTGGAGGGGCTGAGAAGAAGATGGTGGGGTTCTATACTTAATGGTTGAAATGACTAAATTACTCTCATGTGACTGAACTTAACACTGAACTTAACTGGCAAATTTAACGAACGTTAGTGGAAAGAATAAATGAAACGCATAAACAAATCTGAACACAAAGAACATTCACTGTAATTTCGTTAGTTAAAGGACACCGCATGAAATTTGAGTAAAACATAAAGTGCCATTTACTCTTAATTAAATGGAGTAAATTACAAATTTTGTCATTTATGTTAACACCTTTTTCAGGCGGTGTCCTTTGCCGCTAAAGTTGATGACTTTTGTACTTTACGTTTCAAAATCTTGCACGTTATGTCCTTTAGCTCTAACCCAGTTAGATTTTTTGGTTAAGTATGGTCATGTGCAACACATGAGGGCATTCTTGTCATCATCTTCTCAAGGACTATTGTGTAAAAAACTTTTATATTGAAGGACTATTTTGTACAAAACTAAAAAATAAATGGGTTATATAAATTCTCTCCTCTCTCTCTCTGTAAATCTGAAATTCCCCCTCTTCTCTCTCTCTAACACAATCAGAAAGTTCATTTATCTCTTCTCTCTCTCGAAAATCCGGTGGTGGGGTGAGGTTGGTGGCGGCAGTGGGTAAAGGGTGGTTGTGGTGGTGGGTTGTTGGCGGTGGTGGGTTAAGGGTGGTTGTGGTGGTGGTGGGTGTTTGTGGGGCGGCTTTGGGTGGTAGGTGAAGGGTGGTTGTAGGGTGGCGGTGGGTGGTGGGTGACGCGTTGTGGTGGTGGGTTAGGGGCGGTGGTGGGTGTAGGGTGGTTGTGGGGCGGCGCTGGGTGGTGGGTGAAGGATGGTTGTGGTGGTGGGTTAGGGGCGGCGGTGGGTGAAGGGTGGTTGTGGTGGTGGGTTAGGGACGGAAGTAGGTGAAGGGTGGTTGTTGCCAAAGTTACAAGAAAAGTCGAGACTTCTTGGAAACTGATTTTTGATCTTGTGAGAATTTTTTAGATGTAAATAACAAAACTCGTAAATTTTTGACATAGATACAGGAGAGTATGCTATTAAACCACCCTTTTTTTCTTTTTCTTGATCAAGAAGAAATCTAGGATATGTGCAAGACAGGCATCTGTATTAGTTAAAAATACATTTGATAGTGGAGAAAAGAGAAGGTGGAGCTTAAACCGTTAGTTCAGTTCAGAGAGAGAGAGAGAGTTTTGATGATGGTGGTGGGAGGTGGTAGCGGTAGAGAGAGAATATAATATAATATAGAGTGAATTACAAGTTTTGTCCTTTATCTATATATCAAATTTCAGACGGTGTCCTTTATCTTTAAAATTGACGAGTTTTGTACTTATTGTTTCAAAATCTTACACAATATGTCCTTTAACCCTAACCTAGTTAATTTTTATCATTAAAACAGATCATGTGCAAGGCACATGAGGGTATAATTGTCTTTTTACCCTATTATTTTAAATTAAAAAAACAATTAATATAATAACACAATATCTCTTTTCTCTCTCTAAAAGACAAACACTCTTCTCTCTCTACTCCCATCTCTCTTGTACACCACAACCTTCTTCCCCAACCACTAGTACCACCATCACCACATCTAAACCCTAACCTACCACCACAACCTCTCTCTACTCGTCGCTACCACTGACCGCCGTTCGCCACCACCACCCCATTCAATTCCAGCGAAACCCTAACCCCAATTCCGTTTTTCACTTTGGTAACTCTGATTCGCAATAAAAATTAGGAGTTAGTGTTTGATTGGTTAAAAAGTTAGAAAATTAGGAGTTAGGGCTTCTGGTTTACAATTGGGGGTCACACCTTATGAAATGGTGCTCGATAGCTAGAACAACAAGAGAGCGGCCTAAAAATATATAGGCTTTTAAGCAGCCATCATAGTTTTATTTGGGTTATTGAAGCATATGAAGAACTGAAATATCTATTCTTAATTCTAATATTTGATTTTGGATTGGGTTAATGTTTTTCACTTTTTGATTTTGAAGTTCTTGGGCCCTGTTTCTTGTTTGATTTGGTGGCTAAAAGTGACCATGTTTGGATTCTTCAAGTTTTCTTGAGTTTTATAATTATTTTGAAGCTTTAGATATGAGTTAGTGACAGATGGATTTTGTAGTTAGTTTTAACAAAAAAACATCTTTGTGATTTGTGCTATCCAGCTACTGGTGGCATTTTGGCATATGATATTTTGTTTTCACATCCATAATCCAAGTTCGACGGATGAGGGTGGGTGGTGGTTGCTGGTGGTGGATGGTGACAATTGTTTGTGGAAGGTGGTGGTTCTTGACAGTGGTGGTGAAGAGAGGTAGAGAGGGTTTTATATGTATATATGCATATAATAATATATTAATTTATTAATTCATTTTTGCTTTATTTTATCTTACATAAATGAGTAAAAAGACTATATTACCCTCATGTAATCAGATTTAACAGAAAATTTTAACTGCGTTAGGGTTAAAGGACATAACGTGTATCATTTAGAAACATTTAGTACAAAACTCGTCAATTTTAAAGATAAAGGACACCGCCTGAAATTTTGTATAAAGATAAAGGACAAAACTTGTAATTCACTCTATAATATATATATATATATATAGAGTGGGGATCCTACGGAAAGTGTGTTTTTCCTAAAAAGTGTAAAAAGTCATAAAACACAATAATTTCAGGCATAAAACACACCTGAAACTCACAAATAATAGAATGAATATTACTAAAACACCATATTCAAACTCTAATAGTCCATAAAAACTTCAAACACACCATCGTAGAACTATGAATATAAAACACACAATGCTAAACAACATAAAACACAATAATATTTGTCATTCCACAATCAGAGCCTTAACATCTAAAACACAACAGAAAACCCACATACATGATGTTTTAGTAATCTTCATCATATTATTTGTGGGTTTTTGGTGTGTTTTATGGTTGACATTATAGTGTTTTATGACTTTTTACACTTTTTAGGAAATTTGGACTTTCTGGCCAACTCCTATACTATATACTATATATATATATATATATATATATATATATATATATATATATATATATATATATATATATATATATATATAATAAATTTTAAAATGTATTGTTGTAAAAAGACTAAAATACCCTTATGTGATCTGATTTAACCAAATATCTAACTGGGTTAGGGCTAAAGGACATAACGTGTAGGATTTTGAAACGTTAAGTACAAAACTCGTCAATTTTAGCGCTAAAAAAAACACCGCCTGAAAAAGGGTGTTAACATAAAGAACAAAACTTGTAATTTACTCTAATTAAATGTGTCAGTGTTCAGCTTTACTATTTATGTTAAACGAGCTGTGTCAAACGCTTATAGTTGGGCATCAATATGACCTTTTTAAACTTACTTACATAAGAAACAAACACTTACCTGATCTACAAATCGGTATTTGTTGGTTGTATGGATGTAGAACTTTGCATGCTCTTTGGCAGGAATAATACCATCCCACAAGGAAACCTGTAACATCACGACATTTTTAACTTCAAGAGTAATTACTTTATAAGTCCTTGTGTTTTAGCGGTTTTAACACTTGAGTCCAAAATAAAAAAGTTTAACGCCCCTGAATACCTAAATTCTCATTTTGTAACCCTTTGAGTCCAAATAACTAACTATGTTAGATTTTCTCAGTTAACTTTTGTTAAATGACCAAAATACCCTTTTAATATATTTTTTTCTTATCACATCTAACCCAATTGTTAAATGACCAAAATACCCTTTTAATATATTTTTTTTCCTTATCACATATAACCCAAAATTACTCGTAATGTTTATCTTATTTTAAACATGTAAAAAAAATAAAAATTGATTATACGAACGTGAGTTGACACGCTACGTTTTGTCTTGGTAATTTTAACTAATAAATAAATAAATCATGTAATTAATATGATAAAATACCATTCTTCAATTAAATCTACTATCCTTTCAAACAGTTCTGAAACCTTAGTCACAAACACAATAATCCTCATCTCTAAAAAAAACTTTATCGCCCAAACTCCACTGTCAGTTGAAACCTTAACCCAAATTTTGGATCCTACTATGTTGTCAAAGACGCAAGGCGCAGGCCAGGCGCATCGGCCTCGCCCGGAGCCTAGGCGCAAGGCACAAAAAAAGCGTGGGCTTTTTTAAGAAAAGCGCAGATAGAGAAAAAAAATATAAAAAACATGTTATGCTTTGAAAATAAATACCACCTATGTTGTCAAAAGCGCAAAAAGCGCGCGCCTAGGCGCTCGGGCGCAGCGAGGCGCAGGTTTAGCGCCTGGTGGCAGCCTAGGCGCAAATATGGGCTTTTTTGGTAAAAGCGGTGATAAGGCGCGCGCCCGGATCTAGGCGCAACGAGTAAAAAGCGCGGGCTTTTGTTGTATCAGGCGCATTTTTCTTTTTTATGTTATTTTTTAAAGTTTTTACAGCTGTAATCCACTCCCTTTTTAACCACTGGATAAAGACTTCTTATCCTTTTTAACCCTAATCCCTAATCAGCCACCACAACAACCTCGATCTTTTCTGAAAAATTAAAAACCCCCCAAATGCTCTCTTCTTCTCCAAGAAACTCAAGAAGCCAAGTCGTCTGCAGCATTTAATCTGGCGAGTTGTTTTCGATTTTTGTATCTTTTTAACATTTAATGTTGCTTCTAGTTTCCTTTTCATTGTAGTTGACTGTAAATGTTGTTAAATTATTCTGACTGCAGTTAGTTTTTTGACCGAACTTGACTTGTAGTTGTAGCTGCATTTAATTTCCCACTATAATTGACATAAATTGCTGATGATTTTTACTTCACTGTTACTTTTTTCTTCGGTGTAATTGTTCCAGCAGCCTATTCTCACACAACTTTTCAATACAAATCACAATTACATAGACTGATTGCATAGCAAAATAGTAATTACTTTTTACAATTAATCTATTTTACTCGCTTAGTTTAAACTGGTCATGTGATATTCAATTTTGTAACTACACTTGGTAGTTTTTACTATCAAAATTCAAAACAGTTAATCACTTTAGGCCGTTGATCAATCTTTTGATATTTCGTTGTTTGTTTTCCCTACAGAATATGTCTTCTGATGCACCTGAAGCATCATCACAATTAAGAAAAGATCCCGGGTGGAAGTATGACTTTATTAAAGACAAAAATGACCCAAATTGTGTCACTTGCGTATTCTGCAACTTCTCTTCCAAAAGAGGAATTTATCGAGCTAAACAACATCAAATTGGAGGTTATAGAAATGCAAAAGCATGTACCAAGTGTCCTACAAATGTTAGAGATGAATTGAAAGCGTACGTGGAAAGTCAAAAGGCAAAGAAGAATGTTATTGCTGATGGTTTCGATGACTTAGATTTTGTTGAGGATGAAGAGGATAATGAGGTAATCGAGATATCGAATGTTCAAAAGAAGAGGAGTGGAATTAATATTGGTGGGGTAAACAAAAAGATGAAGTCAAACACAAAAGGCCCGATTGATATGCATGTAACAAGAAGTAAAGGAAACTCAACAAGTCTGAGACAAACAAGCATAAATGATGCTTGTGACAAAGAACTCCGAGGAAGAACAATTCAAACAATAGCTGCGTTTTTTTACCAAGCGGGAATAGCATTCAATGTCGCTAAGTTAGATGCTTTCAAAGAGATGATCGCAGCTATCGGAAACTATGGGCCAAATCTCAAGCCGCCTTCTTATCATGAGTTGCGAGTTCCACTTCTAAAGAACGAGGTAGACAATGTGGAAAAGTGGATCGAAGAGCAAAAGGTGGAGTGGTCAAAAACCGGGTGTTCGATTATGTCGGATGGTTGGACAGATCGGAGGCGTAGAACATTGATCAACTTTTTGGTCAATAGTTCTAAAGGAACCGTGTTTATGGAATCGACTGATGCTTCTTCTAATATGAAGACAAGGGAAAAGGTGTTTGATCTACTTGACAAATTTGTGGAGCAAGTCGGGGAATCAAATGTTGTTCAAGTTATCACCGATAATGGAAGCAACTTTAAACAAGCTGGTTAGTTTTATGTTCTTTATTAGATTACAATTTTTTAAAACTTGATTTTTAAGTAATAAATACTAATCATTGTTTTTATATCTCATGTTTTTAGGCAACTTATTGATGGACAAAAGGAAACACTTGTTTTGGACCCCTTGTGCGGCGCATTGCTTAGATCTAATGCTTGAAGATGTTGGAAAGATTCCTAAAGTCAAACAAACCATTGAAAAAGGAATTTTTCTTGTTGGTTATACTTACAACCATTGTGGTGTTTTGAACATGATGAGAGAGTTCACAAAGAACAAGGAGTTGACAAGAAGTGGAGTTACAAGATTTGCAACAACATATCTTACTTTACAAAGTTTGCATAAGCAAAAGTCGGCTTTGAGAACCATGTTTGCTAGTGATAAATGGAAGGAAAGTAAATGGGCAAAACAACCTAAAGGAAGGCGGGCTAAGGATGTTGTTCACACATATGCTTTTTGGACCAATGTGACTTTCACTCTTAAAGTTATGGGTCCTATTGTACGCGTACTTCGCCTTGTTGACAATGAGAAAAAAACCCGCGATGGGTTATCTATATGAGGGTATGGAAAGAGCTAAGATAACAATTGCAAAGGCTTTAGGTGAAAATAGCATTGATTACCAAGTGGTGTCGGCTATTATTGACAAAAGATGGGATTGTCAACTCCACCATCCATTGCATGCGGCAGGTTACTACTTTAACCCGGAGTTCTATTGCTATAGGCCTGAAATTGAGCAAGATCAAGAGGTGACGGATGGGATGATCAAGTGTGTTCAAAGACTTGTTCCTTCAAAGGACAAACAAGACTTAATCATGAAGGAGATGGTGAAGTGGGTAAACCAAGAGGGCCGTTTTGCTTTAGATATTGCAAAGCGAGCACATTGCACAATAGCTCCTGGTAAGTTAACTTACTTTGATTTTTTATCTTGTGTTTTAGGTATACTACATTAATACTTGCTAAGTTTTACATTTGTAGCTCAATGGTGGAATTTGTATGGGAAAGAAGTCCCAAATACCCAACAATTAGCTATTAAAGTGCTTAGTCTAACATGTAGTTCATCGGGATGTGAAAGGAACTGGAGCACATTTGAGCAAGTAATTTATCTTTCAAAAGTTTGATGATAATATGAAGTTTATTTATGCTTTAATAATTTAAAATATATTATTTTTAATAATAGATCCATTCCAAGAAAAGGAACCGAGTAGAACACAAGAAGTTGCAAGATCTTGTGTTTGTCAAGTACAACAAGACACTCAAGAACCGTCGTGATAAAGAGGTTGTGTACGATCCGATATCTTTAGATAACATTGATGATTGTAATGAGTGGATGACTGGAAGGATGGAAGAAGAACGGGTTTTTGAGGATGAAGACTTGACATGGGAAGTTGTAGGAGATGCAAGTGGGGCTGGAGAAGTAAGGGCAACAAGATCATCACAACCATCATCTTCAAGAGCTTTAGTGGATGAAGATTCTGAAAAAGACGAACTTGATGAATCCGAAGCTGAATATGCAATTGATGTTGATTGAAGTTCTGATGATCAGTTTGATGATGAACTATTAGTTTAAATGTTTTAGACTTAGTGACCGCAAACGTTTGAATAAGTCCTAGACTCCTAGTAACTTTTGGTATAACTTTTGGTTAGTGACCGCAAACGTTTGTATAAGTCCTAGACTCCTAGTAACTTTTGGTATAACTTTTGGTATCACTACGTGTGTATAAGCCCTAAACTTTTGCTACTAACTATTAGCTACACGATCTTAAATGACATATTTAATAGTTTTTTTTTTATTTTATATGTGGAATCTTATTTATTTTCAAAGCATACATATTTTTTATATTTTTTTTTATTTATGTGCGCTTTTCTTAAAAAAAGCCCACGCTTTTTTTGCGCCTTGCGCCTAGGCTCCGGGCGAGGCCGTTGCGCCTCGCCTGAGCCTTGCGTCTTTGACAACATAGGATTCCACATATAAAATAAAAAAAACTATTATATATGCCATTTAAGATCATGTAGCTAATAGTTCAAAAGTTTAGGACTTATATGTGGAAGTTTTGGGTGTGTGAATGGAAGTCTCAAAAGCTGGTAAATACCATAGTTGTTAAAAGCCATCGCCTCTTGCGCCTAGGCCCATTTTTCAGGCGAGGCGAGTCAGTTGCGCTTTAAGTTGAAGAAATTGCGCTTTAATTCTCCAGGTGATGGTTTAGGCGCACATTCCGGCAAGATTCCTAGATTCCGGAGAGTTTCCGGCCAAATTCTCTAAATTCCGACAAGATTCTAGCCAGATTTCTTCTTTTATCTAAGGAAAACTACTTTTCTACACTAATACACTAATATTTTAAAACTTTTTGTACTAAATAGATGATATAAAGTGTTATATAATAGATTTTGGTTATTTTATTTAAAGAATGGTATTCTTTTTCTCAAGGTTTTAAAAAACGGAAACGAGTATCGAGGCGTTTTCCCTTCGCCTCACGAGGCGTAAGTATTGAGGCGGAACGAGGCATAAGGCTAAGGCGGTATTAATAAATAAATATTAAAATTATATATATCATAAAATAATAAATATTTAACATCAAAAAAAGGCTTTTCTCATCAAATTTCATTAGATTCAGTAGTTAAAAACATAAAAAAGATTCAAATTTCATGAAATAGTTAACATAAAAAAACACAAATAGTTTCTAATTAAACTCAAATAGCATAACAAACATCATCTTCATAAAGTAAATAACTTTCCTAATGTAAATAAACTTGTGAGAATAGTTTGGGTTAAATATGATAAAAGTTAATGTTTAAGGGTCTTAATGTAAGTGCTTGTAAATGGAATGAATAAAGGGGCTGTCATTTTTTCAGTAACCCTAAAAAGAGTTACGCCTCCGTCATCTTCTCCATCCTGAAACCCTAATTTTTCTTGGTCACACATCACTACAAGCCAGGTACGTCTCCATCTACCTCTGTATTTCATCCCGATTCTTTCATAATCGTCTCCATCTACTTTATTCTTGCCGCCTAAAAAACCCTATCTATCCTGCCTAAAACATAAACGTACGCCTCGACATAATAGTTCCGCCTCGACACGAATCGTGCGCCTCACCCCACTGAGGCGTACGTATAATATCTGACCCTGAGGCGCCGCCTCATATACGTTTTTCCTCCGTTCCGGCTCGAGGCGCGCCTCAATACGGACGCCTCGGCCGTTTTTTTAAACCATTTTTCTAATACATAATATTTTTTAAAAAAAAATTCATTATGCGCTTTATTTTTCTCAGGCCCTCGCTTTTTTTGCGCTTTGTGCCTAGGCCGCAGGCAAGACCTACGCGCCTTGAGTGCGCCTAGCGCCTTTAATAACATTGGTGTGGGAACAAAGTGAGCGGTTGTTTATAAGGTAAAGCCTTCACTACTCCATTGTAGCTTTATGACATGTTTTACCACAAGTCCTACCCGCGCGAGGGGGTGCAAAAAATGAGTTTCTGAACTGGAATTTGGTTGAACTCGTACGTGCCCACACGAATGCAGCTCTGAAAACCCAGGCCCGCGTGAGGCAGTTTTCATCATCAAAAAAAAGACATGGTTCGCCTATTGCGCCTGAGCACCGTTTTTACAAAAAAAAAAAAAAAAAAAAAAAGCCCATTTTTGCGCCTAAGCTACCACCAGACGCTATACGCTTGCCTCGCTGCGCCTAGGCGCGCGCCTTTTGCGCTTTTGACAACTATGCCTACTAAAACCACAATTACTCTCATCAACATCATCATCATGATTATTACCATCAAGTTCATTGGTATCATCATCAAATTTACTAGCTTTAACGAAATTATAACTAGTGATTTTATCAGAAACGATCTACTTAGCTTCAGATCTTTGAGATTCGAATCGAGATCGTGTACCGTGTTGATCGGAGTTGTTTTATGATCCTCTTGAGCACTTCATAATTATCTTCTGATTCTAATTGTTCTTCTTCTTCATAGTGGTGGTATCACCGATGCTAGAAACAGGATCGATGATGTAGCGGAAGTGAACGGCAGCGACGGTGTTTCGCGAAGCAATGTTAGAGACGAGGATAGTTTTTGCGGTAATATAGGCGGTCGGTGACAAGAAGTGAAAGAAGCTGGTTGCGACAAGAAGTGCACCGTGGTGGTGTTTGGTAGTGGACTGATGATGGTGGTGGCTGTGTTGGTGTTAAAGAGAGAGAGTAATCAGAATAATATTTTGTCTATTTATTTTATTAATATATTTATTAAAAAGGTCATTTTGGTCATTCAAAAAATTTTAACTGAGAAAATCTAACAGAGTTAGTAATTTGGACTCGGAAGGTTACAAAATGTGAATTTAAGTATTCAGGGTGTTAAAATTTTTGATTTTAGACTCAAGTGGTTAAAACCACTAAAACACGGAGACTCAAAAAGTAATTTACTCTAACTTCAAATAACAAAATCGCGATGCAAGTTTAATTGATTTGCTTGCAGCTTGCTAAGAGTGTTCAATGTTCATTGTGACACACCGGATATAATAATGCATTTTTAAAGAAAAATCGACATGTATACAATTGACAGAACATCAGGTCTAATAGAAGAAGAATATATATTTTGAATAAAGCTATACATATTTTTAGGAATAATGAATTATTGTTTTTAATATTTTGGTTATTTATAATATCCAAGTGGTTTTGTGCAAAAGGAGTTATTATTATATCCATTTTTACACCATTGCTACATGTCATTTCATCATCGAATATAAATGGATCAAAATAGGTCAGTTTGGGTTGACCCATCATCCTTTTTTTATAAAACTTTTACGTATCTTTCAAAATAATTAAGGTATTAAGTTATAATTATGCAAGGTAGACTATTTGAGCAATATGTCATCTGTTGGAACCAAGGTTTAAAAGAACGGAAACGAGTTTCGAGGCGTTTTCCCTTTGCCTCACGAGGCGTAAGCCTCGAGGCGAAACGAGGCGTAAGGCCGAGGCGGTATTAATAAATAAATATAAAAATTATATATATTATAAAAATAAGAATACTAACTAATTTCACCATCAGATTCATCAAAATCATCAAAAACACACTTAAAAAAGACATGAAATGCTTGAAACTGACACAAAAAGTCAAAAACATCAAAAACAGCTATCAAAATCCCCTGAGGCGCCCCTGAGGCGCAGTTTTCTTAGCGCCTCAGCCCCTCTGAGGCGCATATACATTAAAAACACCATGAGGCGCCCCTCAGACTCGTTTTTTGGCCGTTTCGCCTCGAGGCGCACGCCTCAAACGTTTTTTAAAACCATGGTTGGAACATAAGGAATTACCTGATTTAAAGAATTCTGTGGGGTTTCATACTCAGCTGCTAGAAAAACGAAAACCTACAAACACATTGCATATGATTATTTATATATAAAAAAAAGTACCCAGAGTTACTTACTAAGCAAAGGTATAAATAACCAACCTTTGTGATAAAATGGAAATAACAATCATATAACTGGTAGCCGTTCATAAAACAAATTTGAAATAAAACAGAACCCAGACTTGATAGACCCTAGGATCCAAGTGAGCCATCAAATGTAAACGCATTAAAAATGTCTAGACGCACCATGGTAGATAATTATTTCAGGTTATCAAACTCACATAAGAATATACTGCTGCATTCATGTCTCATTTCTATGTTGTTCCAGGAAGTAACATTATCTGTTAGTGTGATAAGAATTCCCCATGATTCCATGAATGGAAGTACTAAAGAAGTGGAATTTATGTAAACGAATTCCATGCTTAATAAAACCTTATACGGGTTTTCTATCTATCATCCTTGGCTTGGGTTTTTCATCTTCAACAGTAAAGATCATAGCTTATGCAATCATAGTAATAAATTAGTTCCATTTAGCAAAATGCAGTGAAGCACTCTTTTTTGTTTCTTAAAGCAACTAACCAACCGCCCCTGAAATACGTATCTTCCCACTAAGCATTTTCCCTGAGTCATTTTTTTTTACAAGAAACAAAATTTTATGCACTAGATTGTTCTACTTGAATGTTTGACCAACAAAAGAAGATACAAGACAAGCATACAAACAAAACATGAACGCAAAATCAGAAAATATGTTTTTTTTTCCAACCTGTTTTGTATTCCATGTAAACAATGACTGCAAATCTGCTGATATGTTCATCGTCATGCTGACCTGTACAAAAGAAGGCATGATTTTATATGAGAGAGAATTCACATCATTCATTCTAGAGATTGTTTAGATATCTTAATCCAAACACAGCAAAGCTTTTTGGAATATGGGTGGGTAAAAGTAAGTAAGATGTTATTTATAGCAAAGTTGAAAATGAGAAGACTTTGAAAAATACCTACCTCATCATCGCCATCTGGCTTATTCCGGAACCAATTGATGTTTAGAACCTAAACCAAAAGAAAGAAAGAAACATATATCATCAATGGATGAATAAATAAAATAAAGAGGAGAAGAGAAGAGAAGCGACCTGGACTTTGGAGGAGGGATGTGGAGAAGTGAAATTGTCGGAGAGGGATGCGATGGCGCACATTACGGCAAGTATCGTAATTGCAAAAGTCAGCAAAGCGTTCGCTCTGTATCCGAATGAATGCATCTTCTCTTCTCTTCTCTCTTCCGACCTACGCCGTTTTCATTACTATTTACCCAAACCCTACCTACATTTCCTATTTCCATTTCTTTTCTGTTTCGTTTATTATCCTCTGCTTTCATAACTAAGACCTTTTAGTCCCCCAACTTTTAACAACTAAAATTACACTTATAGCCTCCAACTTTTCAATTTTGTTCTCGGATAGTCCCTGACGTGGATGGGGATGTGTTTTTGATGTTAAGTAGTTATGAAATTATTAACATGCCCTTTAGTATAAAAATAAAATATATTAAATAATTGTTAAATATATATATTAAGAGATCCTAGTGTGAGGTTCATTGGTTAACACTAAAAAAGTGGGAAACAGTGGGAAACCGACTCAAACGAACTCCGATTGGACTCATTCCAGCGGCGTTGGAACTGGCTCGTCGAACCCGAACTAGGATCTCTTAACCCCAAACCCTAAATCATAACCCTTAAACCCTAAATATATTAGGGTTTGGCTTTTAGGGTTTAGCTTTAGGGTTTAGCCTTAGGGTTTAGCCTTAGGGTTTAGGGTTTAGCTTTAGGGTTTAGGGATTAGCTTTAGAGTTTAGCTTTAGGTTTAGCCTTTAGGGTTTAGCTTTTAGGGTTTATAGTTTAGATTTTACGGTTTAGCTTAGGTTTTAGTCTTATTTTTTAGCTTTTGGGTTTAGAGTTTAGGAGTTAGGATTTAAGGTTTAGAGTTAAGAGATCTTAGTTAGGGTTCGACGAGCCGGTTCCAGCGCCACTGGAATGAGTCCAATGGAAGTTCGTTTGAGTCGGTTCCCCGCTGTTCCCCAATGAATCTTCCCCTATATATATATATATATATTATAACAACCCTCAAAAATATTTCGACACCCTAATATATTTTAAAATGTCCCAATATGTCTTAAAATACACCCCATATACGAAAACGGGCCCCGAATACCTTTATCTTATTAAATTAAATTAAAATTTTAATTTTTAAGCGTGGTCTTACGCGAGCTACGACCGAGTAGACATGAGGCGCAGCCCGGTGCTGCCACGTGGCAGCCACACGTCGAACCTACACCGGTGACTGGGCCAGGCTAGGGCCAACCCAGCCTATTACGCGGGCCGCGTAGCCCTTGGCTACCACTTACGCGGGGCGCGACGAGACCCAAATCAGGCCCTATAAATAGAGGCCATTAGCTTTCACTTCCGATCGTTCAATCTCTTTCTCTCTCACGAATTTCTATATAGTCAAAGTGCTTTTCGGGCATAATACCCCCTAAATAACGAAGTTCTGCCTCGTTGTAAGTATCATAACCCTAGTTACGTATTAGATACACTGCCCGATTGATCCAGGGTTCCGTAACGACTGTCGTGATTCTGCCCGACGTAGTCGTTGGAATGTCGTCTCGGGGAGGGTATTGCTAATGTAAATATTGGGTTATTATACTAACGCGTGTGCATTTGTGTAATTTATAGATAATCACCAGGAAATCCTTAAGGAAAACCCTAAGACAGCAATGTGAGTCTTTGTAATTCTTCAATTACTGACGATATGTTGGGGTTTTGTATACAAAATGTGGAACACGTTACCATTTGACGAAGAGTTAGCCAATGGGTAATATGACCCACCAGTCAGGATTGACAATACTGAATGAGTAATTGTGTAGATATAAACATTGTAATCGCTATCAATACTGTTAAAAGATAAAACTCTTCTTGATTAAACTGGGATTCACTCACCAGTATTTCCCACTAACAAAATGTTTTTAAACGCGTTTCAGGTAACAAAATGTGAAAGTCAACTAGAAGCCAGCTGGACAGCACTAAAGGCTTGGAAAAGTGGCTATAAAAGTTACCTAAATAAAGAAGATGTTTTATCTCAATAAAATGGGTTTTATCCCTATAAACCAGTTTGTAATGAAAACTTGGGATTTATCCCAATATGTTTAATTATATAAAATGTGGTGTTTTACTCTGATAAAATATTTCCTAACTACGGTCCTGATGTAATTTCCGCTGCCAAATTGATAAACACCGATACCACCGAAACTTATTCTCGCGGTCGCCCGTTCCCGGGACAGATAGGGGGCGGGGGTTGCGACAGAAGGTGGTATCAGAGCTAAGCCACTGATTCAGCCACAGAAGTGTTCTGCTGACACCAAGATATTATTCAATATGTTAGGAAATAAATTACGGGACTACGTGCATAATTGTATTTTATTGTTGTGGGTTATTTGACTATTTGTTAGTTTACAGTATGAGCGACCACGGACCTTCCGACGCCTACCGTCAGTTGTCCTGCTCACCTAGGAGCGAAGGCACCTCTTCACAGCCTGCCCTCTCAGGGTATTCAGCTGATAATAAAGATGGGATATTCGTGTTTAAGGCTCAGTCTGAAGAGCCATTCCCTCCTAAAAAGAGAGGATGGTTCAGTAGAGGAGTGCATGAACATAGGAAAAGAATGAAAAAGTTACAACAACAGCGAGCCCTAGCAGCCGCTAAAAGAGAGACAGATGCCCACACACAGGATATGCTCAATAGGGGTCTAGCAAACTTTCATATCCTAGCAACCACAGCTGCCGACCCTAACCTGGAACAACTGATAGCACCCCAACCATTACCACTATTCCCCGCTTAGCCAATGGAAATAGAAAACAATCCAAAAAATCAAATCCAAATGCATGATTTTAACCCAGAAGAGATACCTAGGATACCAGCACCCAATCCCTTAGACCCAGACTACGACCCGTGCTTAGATGAACATAGAGATTACCAGCAACGTTACCCCATACCAGAAGATGAACCTATGCCCAACCTAGCAGCCTACCCAGGTTTGGACCCTCTAGATCCTTTTTATGATAGTGATCAATACATCAGGGAAATTTTAGAAAATGCATACCCATACCAGGAACCCATGCCCCAATTCCCAAACCCAGTCCCAGCACCTGCACCCCCAATGAGTGCAGAAAATGTGCAAGAGCTCCGAACTTTCGAAGAGGAAATTTTAGAAAGTAGCGAGAGGATGAGGCAGGTCGGAGAGCGACTCGTCTAGAAATACGACGAACGCAATATGGAGTTCTGGATGAACCCATATCAATGAAGGTGGTGGTAGTAATAGTAATAATAATATAATATGTGTGTATGTTTGAAAAAAAAATCTCTAAATCATAGCTACGGATGCCTACTAGTAGTGTAATTTTTATTTCAGTTGTATTGTAATTTTAAATTTCCAGTTCCGGTTTGTATTAGATGCATACTATATAAGAAAGAGTAAGTCGCAATGTTCGACGTTTTTTTTATCAATATGCGTGTTGTGTGATTGGTTGTATTAAATATTATTTTGTGATATTAATACGTGGTAAATGTTTAAAATTCAGATGGACAATGAAGTGAACCAGGAAAACCAGAATGACAATAACCCAAATAACGATAACCCGAATAATGAGAACCCGAACAACGATAACAATGGAAACCCAGTGGATAACAGTGCTATTCAACACATAGTGGCACAAGGAATAATAGATGCAATGCCATATATTATCAAAACAGTTAGGGAAGCGGATAATAAAAGTAACCATAGCAGTAAACGACCCACTGAATCTGAACACAGCGTAAACAATGGACCCATACTTCAAGTGCCCATTCCCAAAAGAAGAAGAACCATATCTTATGGTTGTTCTTATAAAGAATTCTGGTCCTTTAAACCAATGGAATTCTCGGGCAATGAAGGGGTCGTTGCAGCTCTACGCTGGATAGAAAAGACTGAGGTTGTCTTAAAAATAAGCAAGTGTGCGGAAGAAGATAAGATAATGTTTGCTTCCAATCTGTTTAAGAACTCAGCCTTAGAATGGTGGAACATGATCCTCCAGTCTAGAGGAAGTGATAGGATTTACAATATGGAATGGGAGGAATTTAAGAACATGGTGGAAAGGAAATTCTGCCCTCCCAATGAAAAAGAACAGATAGCAAATAAATTCCTAAACATTAGGATGATTGGAGTGGATAGTAAGGGATACACTACGTTATTCTTTGAATATGCTAGAATAGTGCCAACCCTTGTATCACCTCAAACTAGACCTCAATCTGTTTAATCTCCCGTTACATCTGGGGATTGATCAGTGAGATTAGGCATGTAGTCAAGGCAGCTAGACCTCAAACTATAGAAGAAGCTATAGAACTAGCAAATACCTTGACAGATGAGTTAGTACGTACACGGGAAGAGGATCAAAGGAAGAACCTAGCTCAAAGGCTTACCCAAGAATTTCGCTCTGGAAATTCCAACCGTGGGAAAAATGTAGGTTCTACTTCTGCGCCTTATTGCAAGTATTGCAAAAGGAAGCATTCAGGAAGATGCTCCATATATTGCAACTTTTGCAAAATATCTGGACATAAGGAAGAAGACTGTAGGAAGAAACCTAACAACAGGATATGCTACAACTGTGGATAACAAGGCTACATCAATCCAAACTGCCCAAAACTAGCTCCAACTACGAACAACAAGAATACCAAAAATGCTAGAGCATTTGTTCTGACCACAGAAGAAGCCAAGATGATTCCGGACGTGATTGCCAGTACGTTTCTAGTTAATGATATCTTTGCTAAAGTATTATTTGACTCTGGTGCGAACCAAAGTTTTATTAATACTTCATTTTTCAAACTTCTCGATCAACCATTAACTAAACTCCCACAAGAATGTCTAGTAGAAACAGCAAATGGGGAAATCGTTAGGATTTCTAAAATCTTGCAGGGAGCAAGAATAGAATTTTTAAATCAAAAGTTTGTTGCAAACCTTTATCCAATGAATCTGGCAGGATTCGATGTTGTATTAGGAATGGATTGGTTAATAGCCAATAAAGCCAGTATTTTATGTGATCAAAAGTCAATCCAAGTAAATTCACCAAAGAGTGAAAAGATCACAATTAAAGGAGATAAGCCATCTAGATCCACAAAATTCATCTTTGTGATGAAAACGACAAGTTGTATAAGAAAAGGATCTTTAGTGTATTTGATTTCCATAATCACTAACACTAAAGGAAAAGAACTAAAAGATATTCCAGTAGTATCTCAGTTTTCAGATGTATTTCCAGAAGAATTAACAGGATTACCGCCAGACAGAGAAGTTGAATTCAGAATTCATCTGCTACCAAGGACAGCACCAATTGCCAAAGCACCTTACAGTTTGGCACCAGCGGAAATGCAGGAACTGAAGAAACAGTTAGACAGATTGTTGGAGAAAGGATTCATACAGCCGAGTTCATCGCCATGGGGAGCACCAATCTTATTCGTTAAGAAGAAAGACGGATCAATGCGTATGTGCATTGACTACCGTGAATTGAACAAGGTCACAATTAAAAATCGGTATCCATTACCGAGAATCGATGATCTGTTTGATCAATTGCAAGGAGCTCGATTTTTCTCAAAAATCGATTTACGTTCAGGATATCATCAATTAAGGTGCAGGAAGAGGACATTCCTAAGACCACTTTTAGAACAAGGTACGACCATTATGAATTTACTGTCATGCCATTTGGTTTAACCAATGCCCCAGCTGCATTTATGGACATGATGAACCGAATATGTAAGCCATATTTGGATAAATTCATAATTGTCTTTATAGATGATATTCTCATTTACTCTAAAAGTAAAGAGGAACATGCAAAGCATTTGCACGTACTTCTAAGTTTATTGAGAAAAAAAAGCTTTATGCAAAGTTTTCAAAGTGCGAGTTTTCCAATTCCAATTCAGCTTTATGGAGAAAACGGCGCCCCACAAATCCAATGATCAAAATTCGTGATTTCTTCTTGCTAATGAGGATTGATTGTGTGATTAGGGTCTCTAGATTCCTGATTTCCAATTCCAATTCAGGTTAAGCATTCAGAATCCGTTTTTATACATTAGGGTTACGTTTTTATCCTTCCTTTTTGCAAGTTTCGTTGGCTGCCGTTGTATTTGGGGTCATTGGCTGCTTGTGTTTCGTAATTGTTTGGGTTTTATCAAGAGAGAGTGATTGAATTGCAGTAAACATTCATTTGGTTTCAAGATTGGCCGAGATTTCTTGGTCGTTTTGTGGGTTTGACGAATTAGGGTTTCAAGGTTAGAGGTGACGGCTGATTGTATTGGCGAATTAAGGTTTCTTATAACCTGATTTGGATTCAATCTTTGGCCGCAATTCAGATTCAAGCAAGTTATTCAGCAACATCCGGTCGTTCGCTGATTGTTTTTTGTTCGCTGATTATTCAGCAACATCTCGTTAGGGTTTCAGCAACATCTCGTTATGGATAGCCAAGATGCTGAAAATTCTAATGTGTTTGTGACAAAGATTAAGAACATTGATGGTAAACCATTTGAGCCTAGACAAATATCACTTATGCCGGCTAGGGTTGCTGAATTGCCGAATAAGAAGGTATGTTTTATGATGCCGCTTAATGATTCTGAGCATGTTATTGGCAGCTCCGATTCTCCTAATCAGATTTATGCGAAGGTGTTTGACAAACGAAAGGTAGCATTTGTGCTACCGTTGAAGGATGTTAGTCCTCCTCGTGTTCCAGATAAGATACAAGATGATAATACTCATGTCCAATCTTATGCGGATGTGGTCCTAAATGAACAGGTCGAGCAGGGGGATATTAAGCGTGGTAGTGATTTAATGCAGAAACAGAATGATGATAAATTTGCTAGGAAGGCCAATGATGCGGCTGAACAAGTTCCTAAAGTCAAGTTTCGTTCTCTAAACTCAGATGTCTCAATGGATGGAGTGGATGTAGTGCTTCCGATTGATTCTGTTCGCCAGGTTAACAACAGGTTAGCTAACACTCTTTATGGTTATTTTCTAGGGGATAGAATTGCGTATCCAGTAGTTGAACACTTTGTGAGAACAAATTGGAAGAAACATGGTCTTCAGAAAACTATGATGAATTCGAATGGGTTCTTTTTCTTCAAGTTTGAAGACAGAAAGGGTATGGATGTTGTTCTTGAAGGGGGTCCCTGGATGATCCGTAACAAACCTATGTTTCTCAACATTTGGTCCCCTACAAACACTCTTAAAAAAGAAGAAGTTAAAAAGGTTGCAGTTTGGGTTAAATTGCATGATGTCCCTTTAGTGGCATATTCTGATGATGGTTTAAGCATGCTGGCTTCAAAAATTGGGAATCCTGTGCGGCTTGATTCGTATACTATTGATATGTGTAATGAGACTTGGGGAAGGAGCAGCTATGCTAGGGCTCTCATTGAAATATCGGCTGATCAGGATTTGAAAGAGACTCTTACCATGGCTATTCCTGAATTGGATGGGAATAAATATGTTACTGAAACTATTAGGGTGGAGTATGAATGGGAACCCCCGAGATATGCCCATTGCTGTGTTTTTGGGCATGTTTATGAGGAGTGTCCTAAAGGCATTCGATCGACAGTGAAACCTCCTACAAACAATCAGAAAGTAGATGAGGATGGTTATACGGAAGTCAAGACAAAGAAGAATGTAAAGAAGAGCGGTTTTCAAGTTAACAATCAAAAGCCCAAGTTTGAATATAGACCTGTGGATAAGAAGAAAAAGGCAGTGACTAGCTCGTCCAAGGTTCAAACGCACAATTCTTTTAGTGCTCTTGGGTTTGTTGAGGGGGACGGGGGTTCCTTCCAAGGGAGATCTAAAGGGGGACATGAGCTAAATGCGGAGTCTGACGATGATGAGGTAGAGAATGTATATGATGAATCGAAGGAGTTTATGACATCGGGTACACATCCTACGTCTTCCAGTACAGGGGCAAGCACCTCTCACATAAAGGTGTCCAATGGATAGGTGGCTTCTGTTTCATGCAAAGGGGCTGCCGGTTGGTAGCAATTTCATTTTTGATGATGGTGGTTGACGTCGTTTGTTTGTTTTTTCGTTTGTCTACTAGTTAGTCATTATTATGATTGTAGTAGGCTAGATTGAGGTGGTAACTTGTTTTGTTTGCTTTTTTGTTTACATATACGGGGCATGTCCTGTATATGAACTAGTGGGGAACTCATCCTCACTACTTGTTCTTATTTGGCGGTTGTCTATAATAGAATCACCGGGGTAACCCTTTACCCAAAAAAAAAGTGCGAGTTTTGGTTATAACAGGTACAGTTTCTTGGACATTTAGTCAATCATGAAGGAATTCATGTGGATCCACCAAGATTGAGGCAATTACCAAATGGAAAACCCCTGAGTCACCAACAAAGGTTAGAAGTTTCTTAGGATTGGCCGATTATTATAGAAGATTTATTCGAGATTTTTCTAGAATAGCCATTCCCTTAACTAAGCTAACCTGTAAATCTGTTAAGTTTGAATGGGGACCAAAACAAGAAGAAGCCTTTAGAATTCTTAAGCAAAGACTAACCAACACACCCATACTAGCATTACCAGAAGGAACGGAAGACTTTGTAATCTATTGTGACGCTTCTAAGTTAGGTTATGGATGTGCGTTAATGCAACGTCAAAAGGTTATAGCTTATGCATCTAGGCAACTTAAGAATCACGAAGAAAACTATTCAACCCATGATCTAGAATTAGGAGCAATAATTTTTTTCCCTTAAGATTTGGAGACATTACCTCTATGGTAGTAAGTTTACCATTTTCACAGATCATAAGAGTTTAAGGTATGTTTTGGGCAAAAAGAGTTGAATATGAGACAAAGACGCTGGATGGAGATACTTAGTGATTATGATTGCAATATCCAGTATCATGCAGGAAAAACAAATGTGGTAGCTGATGCTTTAAGTCGAAAGTATCATGAAAAACCTAAAAGAGTACGTTCTCTTAGATTAATTCTACATGTAGATTTAAATGAACAGATTAGAAAAGCACAAGAATCAGTAATCAAGGATGATACTGAAAAATTGAAAGGAATGATTAGAATTAGAACAAGGAACAGATGGAATTTGGAGATTCCATAAGAAAAGAACGTGGATACCTAAATTAGGAAACCTACGCCACCGTATATTAGAAGAAGCCCATAAGTCTAAATATACGATGCATCCTGGAAGTGATAAGATATATCAGGATTTAAGAAAGAATTTTTGGTGGATAGGAATGAAAAAGGATATAGCAGCCTATGTTTCTAAGTGTTTAACCTGTTCACAAGTTAAAGCTGAACATCAGAAACCCTTAGGTTTATTGCAGCAGTTAGAAATGCCAATTTGGAAATGGGAATTGATAACAATGGATTTTGTTACCAAATTACCCAAAACAAGGAAAGGTAATGATACAATCTGGGTTATTGTAGACAGGCTAACTAAGTCAGCTCATTTCCTACCAATGAAGGAAACCTACAGTATGGAACAGTTAGCTAAATTATATGTAAATGAAATAGTTTCATTACATGGAATTCCTTTATCAATTGTTTCTGATAGGGATAGCCGTTTTACCTCTCATTTTTGGACGTTTCCAAAAAGCAATGGGAACCAAGTTGAATCTAAGCACAGCTTATCATCCTCAAACGGACGGACAAAGCGAAAGAACAATTCAGACAATGGAGGACATGCTTAGAGCTTGTGTAATTGATTTTGGAGGTAATTGGGACGATCACTTACCATTAATAGAATTTTCTTATAATAACATTTATCACACAAGTATCAATGCTGCACCATTCGAAGCACTTTATGGACGAAAGTGTCGAACCCCAGTCTGTTGGGCAGAAATTGGAGAAAAACAACTATCTGGACCAGAGATAGTGCAAGAAACGACCGACAAGATCATTCAAGTCAAGGAACGACTGAAAGCAGCACGTGATCGACAAAAGAGTTATGCTGATAACAGACGAAAACCGTTGGAATTTCAGGTAGGAGACAAAGTGTTATTAAAAGTCTCTCCTTGGAAAGGAGTGGTAAGATTCATCAAAAGGGGAAAGCTAAGCCCCAGGTATGTTGGACCTTTTGAGATTATTAGAAGAATAGGACCTGTAGCCTATCAGCTACAACTGCCAGAGGAAATGGCAGGAATACATGATGTATTTCATGTATCTAATCTCAAGAAATGTTTAACTGATGAATCGCTGGTAGTACCTCTAAAGGATATAGAGGTAAATGAACAACTTAAAATTGTAGAGAAGCCTCTACAGATTGAAGACAAAAAAGTTAAGAACCTCAAACACAAGAGATTAGTTCTGGTTAAAGTAAAATGGGACTCCAAAAGAGAACCAGAGTATACATGGGAGCTTGAATCAGAAATGCAAATGAAATACCCACACCTATTCCAATAGATCTTGAGGACGAGCTCTAAAACAAGGTGGGGAGGATATAATAACCCTAAAAAATATTTCGACACCCTGATATATTTTAAAATGTCCCAATATGTCTTAAAATACACCTCATATACGAAAACGGGCCCTGAATACCTTTATCTTATTAAATTAAATTAAAATTTTAATTTTTAATATCTGTGGTGGGCCGCGAAGACCTAAGCGTGGTCTTACGCAGACCGCGACCGAGTAGACATGAGGCGCAACCCGGTGCTGCCACGTGGCAGCCACACGTCGAACCTACACCGGTGACTGGGCCGGGCTAGGGCCTACCCAGCCAATTACGCGGGCCGCGTAGCCCTTGGCTACCATTTACGCGGGGAGCGACGAGACCCAAATCAGGCCCTATAAATAGAGGCCATCAGCTTTTACTTACGATCGTTCAATCTCTTTCTCTCTCACGAATTTCTATATAGTCAAAGTGCTTTTCGAGCATAATACCCCCCTAAATAACGAAGTTCTGCCTCGTTGTAAGTATCATAACCCCAGTTACGTATTAGATACATTGCCCGATTGATCCAGGGTTCCGTAACGGCTGTCGTGGTTCTGCCCGACGTAGTCGTTGGATTGCCGTCTCGGGGAGGGTATTGCTAATGTAAATATTGGGTTATTATACTAACGCGTGTGCATTTGTGTAATTTATAGATAATCACTAGGAAATCCTTAAGGAAAACCCTAAGACAGCAATGTGAGTAATCTCCTTTTTGTAAACTGTCTTTTACAAAACTTTAAATATTTTATAATGTGATTAAACAGTGATTGAGTCTTTCTAATTCTTCAATTACTGCCGGTTTGTTGGGGTTTTGTATACAATATGTGGAACACGTTACCATTGGACGAAGATTTAGCCAATGGGTAATATGACCCACCAGTCAGGATTGACAATACTGAATGAGTAATTGTGTAGATGTAAACATTGTAATCGCTCTCAATACTGTTAAAAGATAAAACTCTTCTTGATTAAACTGGGATTCACTCACCAGTATTTCCCACTGACAAAATGTTTTTAAACGCGTTTCAGGTAACAAAATGTGAAAGCCAACTAGAAGCCAGCTGGACAACACTGAAGGCTTAGAAAAGTGGCTATAAAAGTTACCTAAATAAAGAAGATGTTTTATCTCAATAAAATGGGGTTTATCCCTATAAACCAGTTCGTAATGAAAACTTGGGATTTATCCCAATATGTTTAATTATATAAAATGTGGTGTTTTACTCTGATAAAATATTTCCTAACTACGGTCCTGATGTAATTTCCGCTGCCAAATTGATAAACACGGATACCACCGAAACTGATTCTCGCGGCCGCCCGTTCCCAGGACAGATAGGGGGCGGGGGTTGCGACACACACACACACACACACACACACACACACATATATATATATATATATAGGGAGAAGATCATGCGAGAACCACCTCTTATTGTGAGAACCGCGAGAACCAATGTGAACACAACCAAAAATGCCTAAAAATAGCTAAAAATCACACAAATTTTTTTTTTTAATATTTTTTATATAAAAATCGCTACTTTTCGAAGCAAAAAAAAATTAATTTTTTTTTGCCACTAAAAGTAGCGATTTGAGCATAAAAAATATTAAAAAAAAATTTAGATTTTTTTAGGTTTTTTGGGGGTTTAGTTTTTAGTATTTTAGCTTGGGGGGGGGGGGGTTTAGGTTTTTGGGGGGTGGGGGAGGGGGGTTAGGTTTTTTTTTAGGTTTTTTGGGGGTTTTAGTTTTTAGCATTTAGCTTGGGGGGGGGGGGGGTTTAGGTTTTTTTTTTTTTTGGGGGGGGGGGGTGGGGTTAGGTTTTTTTTAGTTTTTTTAGCTATTTTAGGTTGTGTTCACATTGGTTCTCGTGGTTCTCGCAATAAATGGAGTTCTCGCATGTGCCCCTCCCTATATATATATATATATAATATATATACACACATTCGGATCCCCTCTCTCTTTCTAAACCACCACCACCTTCATCTCCACACACCACCATAAAACCCCACCGTCGCCATCATCACCTTTAGTTTTCTCTATTAAGTCCATGTAAAATGGCAAAATTACATTTACTAACTAGAAAAACAATAATAAAAGTTGATTAATCTTTTAAAAACTAAGAACAAAAATAATCTTTTGTTAATTAACCTTTTACGAACTAATAACAAAAATAATCTATCAGTTAGTTAATTTGTGAGACCCACTTACCTACATACTTATCTTTCACCTCCACCCACCACCACCATCATCTACTTCATCTTCAACCTTCACCCACCACTGTCAACAAAATTTGGGGTTTATGTGATAGTGAATCAAAGTCCAGAAGAAAAAAAAGAGGTTTAGTCCAGTCTCCAAAGTTCAAAAACTATAAATAAAAGTATTTTTAACACAAAGACAGAGTTTCCTTGTAACTCAGCTAAACGCCCAGATGAAACAATAAGTCAACATTCACAAAACTTTAAACTTTCAAAAATATCAAAGAAATTTTCAACACCACAACAAGACGAAATCAATTTAATAAGAGAAACAAACTTCAAAATTACAGAAAACCATGAAACAAAAAATATGAATGAAATAAACTGATTCATCATCTCGTCTGAATCCACCAATAGCTGTGTGAAATTCAATTGCGATGATATGAAATCGGCCAGATCATAACTTCCTGCCCAGAACTGAAACTGTCACCACAGCCACCATTCTCGTTTAAAAGCCAGAACTAGAGCAAGTCATTTTGGTGATGTCGGGTCAGAAATCGCGTTATGTGTGAAAATTCGTGATAAACATGAGAAATATGTTTGAAGTAACTTGATGAGTTATTTGATATATATTGAGTGTTTAAACATGGTATATGTGTGTGAAATAACGTGATACGTGAATTATGATATATATATGCCGAATATGTCCATACTTATGCATATATGTTACGAAGCGCAACTCGTAGATATATATTGCGAATAAGTAGACATGATAAAGAGTCACCAATAAAATCGTTCAAATCGCGAAAATATTAATATGTATATGTACATGGAGGTACATATATGTATATAATTGCCAACATAATTAAAAACAAAAACTTTTCTTAAAAACCTCAAAGATATGTGAAAATCCTAAGTAATGGAGAAACTTGATTGTTTGTAGAACAATATGTTAATAAATTATTCCTATCTAAATTAGGATATGTGGATTTGATCTGAGGGATTGTGATATTGAAAAACGCACCCAAAGGTGAGTGTCACCGAAACCCCTCTTTTTACTGTTTTATAAACTGTTTTCGGGGTGAAGAACACTTCTTTAAAAAGAATGAATATATGTTTTCATATAAAACATGATTTCAATTAAATGTATAACATCATTTTTACTATCTTACATAATGTTTACAGAGAAAAGCATGTCGATAAAATAAAAGTATATGTTTTCATGTAAAAAATATGCTTTTAAATTATATAAAAATGTATTTTCATTGAAAGTACGATTTTAGAGTATCATAATATGTTTTATGAAAGATATTGTACCCTAATATTCTCTCTCTAGCAGGCGACTTTCTTCTCCTTCCATGAACTCTCGATTTTCTTTGTGATTTAGATGTATAACAGTCTGTGATCAGTGTTTGATTATCAAACCTCTGTAACGAACTCGTTAGCAGCTTCTAATCGATCTAAGTCAAGGGTTCTTCTTTCGTTTTGTTCAATCGCCAAGGTTTGATCTTTTGATTTCGAGTATGGTGGAATAGGGATTAGGGTTTATCGGTCCTACTGGTTGGGCAGTAACCTTGATTTACCTGAGTTTCTATTTCGCTTTTTTGCTAGAGTCATTAGGTTAAGCTGCTAGTATTAGGGTTTGCATGGTTTTCATTGGTTCGTGATTTTGTGTTTCATCTGCTGCATGGAGAGTGACAGGGATCGGAACTTGGAGGAACTAGGGTTTCAATCTTTTTCAGATAGAGTGCGTGGGGATGTGTTTATCTGTTCGAGTAATGTTAAGCCGTTGAACTCTCAGGAGGTGCGAGGGAAACCCCCATCGTTTGGCAAGAATTTTGATGGCCGGCCTATTAACATTGATGGTAATCCTCTCTTGCCGCGACGTGGGGTGGTTCAACAGGAACCAAGGATGATAAACGTTATTGATGAGCTTGAAAAGGTTACTGTTCCGGTTCAGTTGGAAACCTTGAATGCTGACGACAGCCTTCTTTATAAGCCTATGAACACAACGTTCTCTTATGCGGATACAGTTAAAAATTCTGTTTTGAAGAAGCGTGAGGTTAACTTTCGGAGAATGGAGTCGGTGGAAACTGTTAAGGATGCTGACGTTGTCATACCACGTGAGGTAATTCGTAAAGTTCAGGAGAAATTTAAAAATGTCCTTTATGGATATTTTTTAGGTAATCGGCTACCGTTTCCTGTAGTAGAATATTATGCTAAGAATGTGTGGTCTAAGTATGGATTTGCTAAGCTAATGATGAATTCGGATGGCTTCTTCTTTTTTAAATTTGATTCGAAAGAGGGTATGTCTAAAGCGCTAGAGGGGGGGGGGCCTGGTTGATACGTAAAATGCCTTTGTTTTTGAATATCTGGTCGCCGTCTATCAGTCTTAAAAAAGAGGGCATCAAATCTGTACCGGTGTGGGTTAAGTTGCATAATGTTCCTATATCAGTTTACACGGATGATGGTTTGAGTTTGTTAGCTTCCAAAATCGGGATTCCTACAAGATTAGACGGGTACACATGTGATATGTGCATGGAGAATTGGGGACCAAGTAGTTTTGCACGTGCATTAATTGAAATAAATACGGATAGCGAGTTGAAAGACTACATCGTTGTTGCAATTCCGAAATTGGATGAGGATGGGTACTTAACTGAAAGAATTAAAGTGGAATACGAATGGAAACCTCAACGCTGCTCCTTATGTTGTGTTTTTGGCCACTGTGATAATACATGTGCTAAAAATGTGATCAACAAGGAGAAGCAAGTGGTTGTTGATGACGAGGGTTTTATTACGGATAAAAGAAAGACGGCTAGGATGGGAGTTATGCATAAGAAGCAAAAGACAAAGTTTGTATATAAGCCGAAAATAACTAAGTCAGGAGCTAGTACGTCTGGTACTAAGGAGATTATAACTGATAATAGCAGCAATGCTAATGTGAAGACTGGTAACTCGTTTGAAGCTTTGTCAAAGGAAGATGTGGAAGATACTCTAGCCGATGTAGGGGTGGATAAGGAGTTGAGGCATAACTTGAAAAAAGGTAATGGGAAGTCTACTCAAGCCGAGAATGAGGTTGAGGTAACTTTACAAACAGAAATGTCCGAATTTATGCAATCTGATCAGAATCATGAATCTAAGGGGGCAAGCACTCCCGTTCAAACAGGTCTTAATGGATAGTATCATGTCATGGAACATAAGGGGTTTGAACCGTCCCCTGAAACAAAGTGAGGTTCGTCAAGTTGTTGCTGAAAATAAGTTAAAGGTTTGTGCTATCTTAGAGTCCCACGTTAATGTAGCTAAACTGGGTACCATTTGTCATAAGGTTTTTCGAAATTGGAATTGGACTTCTAATGGGGGATTGTGTAGTAGGGGAACCCGAATCATCTTGGGTTGGGATCCAGATGTGGTTGATCTTATGGTGCTCTCTCAAACTGATCAAGTCATACATACGCAGATGTTAGTTAAAGCTGATAATAAAGTCTTCTTTTGTTCCTTTGTGTACGCGGAGAATAAGTATCAAGATCGTAGAAGTCTTTGGGAAAGCTTATGTAACCATAAAAGCTTGTGTCACGATAAACCATGGGTTATTATGGGTGATTTTAACTCAACTCTTCAGCTTGAGGATTCGCTTTACGGATCATCCAAAGAAACGATAAGCATGTGTGAGTTTAAAGAGTGCATTCAATTTTCGGAGTTGCTGGATATTCAAGGTCATGGTCTTCATTATACATGGAATCAGAAACCTAAAGATGGAGTGGGCCTTCTAAAGAAGATAGATCGTGTAATGGGTGATGTTCAGTTCTTGGACATGTTTCCGAATACTTTTGTCATGTACCATCCTTTTCGAGTTTCGGACCATACGCCTTGTATTTTGAATATGGGAGCCATGATTGAGAAGAAAACTAAACCGTTCAGGTTTCCTAATTTCATTACATCCAAGCCGGATTTCATGAAGTGTGTGGAGCGGGAATGGAGGAAAACGATTCCTGGGGTTAATATGTTTTCGGTTACAAGGAAGCTTAGCAATTTAAAACCGCATCTAAGGAAGATATTATTCAATCAAGGAAATTTGCACGCTAAGGTGTCGGAACTTAGAAAAAAGTTGGATGATATTCAAGGTCTTATTGACAAGAATCCTTTGGATGGCCATCTCCGTCAATTAGAAGCGACATGTCTTCAAGACTTTCAGATTGCTGCTTATGATGAGGAATGCTTTCTCAAACAAAAGTCTAAAGTTGAATGGTTGTGTGCTGGAGATTCGAATACAAAATATTTTCACAATGTGGTGAAAAGCCGTAATGCTAGAAACAAGATTCATAGTGTGAAAGATATTGCTGGAAACCGTCATGAAGGTAGTAGGGTCGCGGATGCTTTGGTAAATCACTACTCGAATTTTCTTGGGGTTGAGGACCAGGTTACTTTGTTTAATCTGGATAATATCTTTATTAATGTTCTTAATCAACATGATGCTTCTAATATGGTACGGCAAGTTACTCGAGAGGAAATCAAAACGACAATGTTTAACATCGGTGAAAATAAGGCTCCCGGGCCTGATGGATATACTTCAGCTTTTTTCAAGAAGGCTTGGGATATTATTGGTAATGAAGTTACGGATGCGGTTCTTGACTTCTTTGAGAATGGTAAGCTCCTCAAGCAATTAAATCACACGATCCTTGCTTTGATTCCTAAGAAAGATATCCCGGACTCAGTTTTGGATTATCGGCCTATCTCATGTTGTAATGTGCTCTATAAATGTATCAGCAAAATCATAACAGATAGGATTAAAGGAAGTTTGGGGACTCTTGTTGGTATTAATCAATCCGCTTTTGTGCCGGGAAGGAAAATATCAGATAATATTCTCCTAACTCAGGAGCTGATGCATAACTATCATCTGAATAGAGGCCCTGCGAGATGTGCTTTTAAAATAGATATTCAGAAAGCCTATGATACGGTTAGTTGGTCTTTTTTGAGAGCTATTCTTATTCGTTTTGGGTTCAATCATCGTATGGTTGAGTGGATTATGACATGTGTTTCCACGGCTTCCTACTCGTTAAGTGTTAATGGTAATCTTCATGGTTTCTTTAAAGGGAAGAGGGGTTTGAGATAGGGAGACCCGATGTCGCCTTATCTATTTACTCTTATCATGGAGGTTCTATCCTTATTACTTCAACAGGTGGCAAACTCAAACTTGTCGTTTAAATTTCATCATCAGTGTGCTAAGCAGAGAATCATCAATGTTTCCTTTGCGGATGACTTGTTTATCTTTGTTCATGCTGATACTTGCTCAGTTAAGAAGGTTAGAGATGCTTTGGATATGTTCACAAGTTGGTCAGGATTAGTGCCGAGCCCGTCCAAGAGTACTGCATATTTTTCGAATGTTTCTTCTTTGGTTAAACAAGAGATCCTTTCGTTGATGCCTTTTCAAGAAGGTAGCCTTCCGGTTCGGTATCTTGGGGTGCCCCTTATATCAACCAAGCTTAGTTTTAAAGATTGTAAAATCTTGATTGATCGTATGGAGAGCAAAATCACAAGCTGGATATCTAAGTCTTTGTCTTTTGCGGGGCGCCTTCAGCTTATAAACTCAGTTTTATCTGCTATGCACATTTACTGGGCTTCTGTTTTCATTCTTCCAGTTCGTGTCATTTCAGAATTGGAGAAGAGGATGCGTCGTTTTCTATGGAATGCTGGCTCTTCTGGCAGGGTTCGAGCCAAAGTTGCTTGGTCTGATGTTTGTTTACCTAAAAACGAGGGTGGCTTGGGTATTCGAAATATTATGGATGTTAATAATGCCCTAATGGCAAACCATATATGGAGTATCATCTCGAATCGGCACTCTCTTTGGGTTCAGTGGATTCATTCCTATAAACTAAAGGGTAGAAGCTTTTGGGAGGTCCCGAGTAGAGGTAGTATGAGCTGGGGATGGCGTAAGATTTTATCTATCCAAAACTTGGTGCGTCCTTATACTGGTATAACTATCAGAAGTGGTGCTCAAACTAATGCTTGGTGTGATAATTGGTGCCCGTTGAGTCCGTTTACTTCATTCATTACTCCGAGAATTATCTCTAATGCGGGTTTTAGTATGCAGTCCACGGTTGCTGATATAGTTGATGATTCAGGCCAGTGGAGATGGCCGCAAGCTTGGTATGACCTATTTCCGGTGTTGATAAATTTGCAAACCCCAACTCTTGTTCATAATGTCCCAGATAAGCTTATGTGGAAAGACTTGGAAGGTAAAGATAGTTACTTCAGTTCAAAGGAAGTTTGGAATAACATTAGGGGCCGAGGTGATACGGTTTCATGGTCCAATATGATATGGTTTTCACAGTGTATTCCGAGGCACTCGTTCCATATGTGGTTGGTTATTAGGAATAAACTCAAAACTCAGGATCGTCTTTCTAGTTGGGAAGCAGGAAGTGATACGAATCTAAGACTTATGTGTTGGCCGCTTTGTTGCCATGATCGTGACTCGCGTGACCACCTTTTCTTCCAATGCAGTTTTGCGTCAAAAGTTTGGAATAATGTCAAAACTTCGGTTAACTTGGAGAGTGTTGATGATTCTTGGGTATCCATTTTTGCATGGATGGAACTAACGGCTTCTTCGAAGAAGATGGATGTGATTGTGGGCAAGATTCTGATTGCAGCTACGACGTACTTTATATGGAAAGAAAGAAATAATAGACTGTTTTCTCATAAGCACAACACGGTTGAAGCGGTGATGGAGATGATCAAGAGCACGGTTCGATTGAAGCTTATGGGGCTCGAGTTCCGTGGGATGGCTAGCCGGAATAGATTATTAACGGCATGGAAGATTTACTCTAATGATGAGGAAGAAGATCCGGGCTAGAAGTCTATTTCACTAGTTGCTCGTGTGTTTTTTTGTTTTCTTGGCTGTTTGTTGTGGCTGTTGCTTTCGTATGTTAACTTTCTGGTTGTATTTTTGTTTTGGTTCCTAGACTTGGTATGCCAAGTCTAGTTGGTGTGTTCGCTCTGGCACACCCTTGTACTTACTTGGTTGATTTATAAAATTTACCGGGGTAACCCTTTACCCAAAAAATAATATGTTTTATGAACTCAAAAAGATGTATAACTTAAAATGTTTTCAAGAAAAAACATGTTTTAAAGTATCATATGGGTTTCGGGGAGAAACTGGGTAAATGCCGATGTTATGGGTATAACGATAGTAAAGATTTAAAAACGTTTTCTTTAAATCTAAGTTGGGACAAATTCGCTAAAATCTCAAGAGTGTAAGTAATGGTATAGGCTTGCATTACGTAGGGGATGGCGGGGATTTATACAACACCCAATATTAAATTGTTATTCAGTAGGTTATATATATTGTTATATTGGGGCATGCAAGTGGTTTCCTAAATGCGGGAAACTAGGCACATATTTTAGCATTTAATCATTAAGTAATGCACACGTGTAATCGTTAATAGATCTATTGGGTTGACTACCCCGTCGTGACCGGTCGCTCCGATCTACGTAGCGGCGAATTTGAATTCTTGAATCGTCTATTATTGATTAAAACCTCAATCTTAGTATATAGCTCGTAATGTCTAGCTAACTTACGAAACTGAAGTCATAACGAAAAATTTAATATTAAAACTGAATAATGGAATATAATTTCAATGCGGAATGCGGTGCAGTGCCGATTCCAATAATATTATTAAAAATCATGAGTATAAGTTTTCATCAGAAACATGCCTGCGGGGCCGTTTCAAATAAATTCTTCCATGACATTTTACAAAGGAAATAAAATGATCTTTCTTAAATATACGTGAACGTTTTAAAACATAAAGATGTATCAAGAAAGATTTTCCTTAACATGCGGAATGCGGTACAGTGCCGATTCCGATAATATTACTATGACATTATTTTTAAGAAAATGAATGTCTTATTTTTAAACATATGTAAATGTTTTTAGACCATTAAAGGGTCAAATAAGGAAGTTTTCCTTACGAAAATTATATGTGAACTCACTTTCCTTTGTGTTGACACTTGATTTTTACGTGTTCTTCAGGTACATGAGTTCGGCTTCGGAGAATTTTGGCTTGCGTTGTCATGTGGTTGTGTGATGCTTATGTATTAAAATAATGTTGGACACTTTTAAACTATGGGACTATGTGTGTAATAAGACCTATAAGGGTCATCTAACTATGACTTGATCATGATGGATGTGGTAATCTTAAAAACAATGTTTTAAAAACATTAAAATGCCCAAATTAACTATAGCATCGACCACAAAGACTTATATGGGTACCAACCTCCGTCACCGCCACGTTTGTACTTCCGCTACGACGTTTTTGGGGTGTGACAGCACTAAACTTGAAGTGACGAGTTAGACATGTTAAAACATGTCTAACTAAGTTTATAAAATTGATTTGGTATCAAAACTTAGTGTTTTGTGTGACATTTGTGCTTCTGTAAACATTGTATGATTTAGAACAACTTCAATATCAATGAAACATTGTGTTTTGATCCCAATATTTGTTTATTTATGTTTAACAATTTCACGTTTTAATTCTTGTTCGATTTTGAGCTTTTAAACAAGTTCTGGAAAGTTATACGCAAACCGTTACGTAAACATAATCAGTTTAACGCGACGTGTAACATCTGTGCTTGTGTAATCATTGTACAACTTCGAACAACTTTATTATCAATAAAACATTGTGTTTTGATGCCAATATTCTTTATTTATGTTTAACATTTACATGTTTTAATTCTTGTTCAATTTCAAACTCTTAAACACTTTCTGGAAAGTTATACGCAAACTGTTACGTAAACGTAATCAGTTTAACGCGACGTACACTTTGAAATAGTGACATAAGCTAAAAATACCTTAAATATCCTTTACATAGCTTAGAAATAAGTTTTGAAGGATTCGGTATGGCAAAAACAAGTTTATTCAATCACAGGTACTATTTACGATAAACTGTAAAAGTCTGCCAATTCTCGTAGCAACGTATACTCCGAAACAAGGTCATAAGCTAAACATACCCTAAATACCCTTTACATAGCTTAGAAATAAGTTTTGAGGGGTTCGGTGTCTGAAAATATGCTTATTTGATCTCAGGAACTAAAAGCGTCAAAACTGCGAAAGTATGCAAATTCGTGCGTATCTTGCGTTCTGACCATATCCGCACATCCAAAAAAAAATTTAATCATTAAAATATTGTATTTTAGTGATGGGAATGCAAAAATACCATTCGTTGCGTAATTTGGATCGTTTTCATGTCCGTTCGAATGTTCTTCGTAATTAACCGAAAAACGCGACCGTACGACCGAACGAACTGACATCCATGATATTTTCAAGCCTATTTCACGTCCCCTATGCTTTAACATCCTTGTAAAGCCTTGAAATTGGGTTAACGGGGGTTAAATGCGTCGAAAAACATGTTTGGAGCATGTAGGGGCCTGTTTTGCCAAAAACTGAAAGTTCTGACTAGACCTGGCTCACCTGGGGCGACCCATTTAGCTATTTGGGTCGCGGCCTGCGAGAGCCTTCAGACCAGAAGGTTCAAAACAGCCTCCCAGCTGATGCAACTTGTTTTCCAACCTAGTTTTCTCAATCTTGTGGGCATTTTAAGTGTTCTCCAAAGCTTGCAAGCTGGTCCAAACACTTGTAGGGCTAGGATCCTTCCTTGGAGGCCACACAAAACACTTGTCAAGATCTTGGAAATCGTTGAACACTATAAATACCCATCCATTTTCATTCTTCCAACTTGCTCAATTCTTTTCTTTCTCATCATACACTCTAAGAGGAGTTGCTACCACTTGTTGGAGGCCTCCCACCTGAGTTATTTTCATCCTAGAACACTTGTAACTGTTCTTCCTAGTATTGTTTATTTATTTTTAACTATTTCAAGCTAAAAGTCAAACAATGTTTGACTTTCGGCTTTGACCATGAATTGTTCAAGACAAAGTTCAATTGAACTTTGTAACGTGATCGTAATCACGGTGGTTATAATCTCTTGCGATTATACCTACTGATTACCACATTTACTAGTCGAAGTGACGATGGTTATAATCACTTGCGATTATACCTGTGCATTTTACGACGGAACTATTTTCGGGTATCAAAACACTTTGTTTTGATACCAAATCAGTTTTCTAACCTAGTTAAACATGTTTTAACATGTTTAACTCGTCACTTCTAGTTTAGTGCTTATTTAGGGTCGTAAGTCAAGCGGTCTTGACAACCGCTTAGACTTTCGAACCCGACCCGTTTGGTCGATCATTAGGATCCGACCAAACACATTTTGAGACCATAGTTGTATAGGGAATAACCTCTAGAGGTTATACCTTATGGTCACTTCGTTTGGTTAGTTGTATGATAGGTAGTTTATATGCCTTAGGAAAATGACCAAAATGCCCTTTTTGCGCATAAATTCAATTTAAGCATATGTAACCTAAATTTTGACAGATGTTAATAAATCGCTGATGGCTTATATATCTACAGTATTCTTTCAGGCCGGAAATCTTTTTGGACTACTTGGGTCGGTCTTCATAGGCTCAAGGGGCGAAGTGTTTGGGACATTCCGGTTCATCTTAACTCTCCATGGGGTTGGAAAAAGTTGTTAAGATGTAGGTCTTTATTTCGTGATTTCTTATGGAATAAAGTGGGTAATGGTCGCACCACATTTCTCTGGTTTGATAAATGGTGCAATGAAGGTCCGCTAGCTGATGTTGTTACTCCGAGACAGATGGCTAGGTATGGATTTAGTCTTACGTCTAAAGTGGCGGATGTCATTGAGCATGGGTTGTGGGATTGGCCGGAAGCATGGAGGAATTTGTACCCGGTTCTTTTTTAGCTTCAACCGATGACCCTTTCCAATGCCCAGGATCGTATTTTGTGGTAAAATTTAGAAGGTAAAATGGTCCTGTTTCCTTCTAAGGAAGTGTGGAATACTATAAGAGTTCGTGATCAACCAAAAGCATGGTCAAAGATTGTGTGGTCTTCTTTTAATATTCCCAAGCATGCATTCTTTTGTTGGCTGATTTTTAAGAAGAAACTTTGGACGCAAGATAGAATTCTGCAGTGGAATTAAATTGTAACTGGTTCCATGAATCAGATGTGTTGTTTATTGTGTTACGCAGGCTTAGAGACGCATGAGCACCTATTCTTTCAGTGCCCCTACTCAAAACAAGTGTGGTATCTTGTCCGAGAGAAAGTTGGAATGCACTCGGTCCAAGAGAGATGGGAAGACATAGCTAATTGGATGGTGCAGAGAGCTAAATCAAAATCCGTAATGTCGATAGCTAGTAAACTGGTAGTGGCTGCCGCGGCTTATGTGTTATGGAGTGAATGTAATGCCAGGTTTTTCAGTAATCGGTTGCGTCCTCCTGAGCAGATTTCTGAAATTATCATAAGCACGGTTAGAGCAAAGTTAATATCCTTCAAGTATAAGCCAACGATCACTGTCAAGCGATTTTTGGAGGAGTGGAAGATTAATGGGGTAGAGTACTATGATGAGGACTGAAGACCTTAGCTAGTTGGTTGTTTATGTCTAGTTTTGGTTGTGTTTTATCTTGATTACTCTTTTGTGGTATGTCACGAAGAGAACTAGGGGGTATTTTCAGCCTTCATACTTGTATTCTTTTGTTTGATATAAAATCACCGGGGTAAACCCTTTACCCAAAAACCTAAATTTTGACACCTAAACTGATATTGCAACATTATTAAACATATTTAGGCATATAAGACTTATCATAGGACTAGTTAGACCATTCGAACGCGCTTTTGCGCAAACGACACGTTAAAGTAGCGTAAACTACCTTAACGAGTCGTAACGGGTCACAGGCACTTAGGGTTGTTTTCTAATTAGAATGTTAGGTTTATTAAATCATTTATATGAGTTCCAACACTCATATGATTTATGAAACCTCATTCTATACGATCCACCGGTTAGTATCCCGATTATTAACATAGTTATCCATATTAGGTGCCGATTGATTCCTAGATTCCTCAAGCGTTATTTGATCTTTATTACAAGACTATTAAGTAATCTCAAGTGAGTACATAGTCCCCTCTTTTACTTTTTGCAAATATTTTTGGGGTGATACACATGTGCCTATTTGTTACTTTCATGCTTTCATGACATATACTTGCTATGTTCATCTAGTACACATATAGTACATGATTTCAATTATGTTTTGCTATGTATGTTGACTGAGCATGCTAGCATATTGATTTCAAAGATACTTTTGCGGCATATGTTGACTTAGCATATGAGCACATTGATTTACATTGCATTTTACTATGTATGTTGACTGAGCATGCTAGCACATCGATTTCATGGACATTTCTACTTCGTATGTTGACTTAGCATACTTAGTACATAGTTTTAAGACATTTTACATGACATGCTTACATTGACTATGACATTTGGTATGTTTAACGGGACATGATACATTCATTAACATTGATCACGCCGCTCGGTAGTATGTAATGGTACCATAGGACTTGACAAATCATGTTCCTCGCTTCCTAGGTTTGTTTGGAAGTAGGGAATGACAGAATCCGAATACATTTTTGATAAACCTTTGACTTGATAAAGGTTTATCCGACAGTCTCAAGGCTTGAATGTATGTGATAAACAAAACAACATAAATGTTCGTCTCAATAAAAGCATTGGTTTTCAAAACATAACTTTTGATTTAAACTTTTGTTTATTCAAAGACCTTCTTTTGTACATGACATTTGGTTACACAAGACATTTGGTTATACATGACATTATTACATTTGGGTTGAGTAAAGACTTTTTATTCACCATACAAGACATTGGTTGTTACTTGACATTGAGACATTAGACATTGTTATACATGACATTTGACATTGGTTTAAACAAGACATTTTTTGTGGTTATTAGTAAGTGATTTAAATAACGAGGCGTATGTAATATGATAAAAGCATGGTGGATACGCCGCTGGTACTTCCTATATATAAGTGCTTTTATTTTATTACATATCGTGGCGTTATCTAACCCACTTCGACAAAGACAAGAAATGACATTTTTATACAAGACATGACATTTTTACACAAGACATGATATTTTCAAGACATGACATATTTTATACAAATTATTTTCATTTGGTTATTTATTTAACCATACATCATTCTTTTATATCATCTGATTTTCATATTGATTTTCACATGATTTTATAAAAGAAAACATTTTACAAGATTCATTACTGCTTTTTCGTTAAACACTTCTTTTAACTTATAAGTCATGAATCCTCATCAACGAAACCTATGTATCTCACAGGCATTTTTATGCTGACGTACCTATTTTCACATGTGTTTCAGGAGCTAATGTATGAGGATGATCATGATACACTTAGGCGGACTCGGGCCTTAGGACTTAAAATTAAGCAAGAAAATATAATTTATGTTATGTTTCAGTTATTTCCAAGACAATGTAAACGCTAATTTTAATAAAACCAAACTTTAAGTACCATGTGTTATGAAACAATAATTCTGTTACTCGACTCCCCGACGTTTCCGCCGCGGTTTGTTGTTTTACGGGGTCGGGGTGTGACACGACGTACACTCTGGAACAGTGACATAAGCTAAACATACATTAAATATCCTTTACATAGCTTAGAAATAAGTTTTGAAGGATTCGGTATGGCAAAAACAAGTTTATTCAATCACAGGGACTATTTGCGACAAACTGTAAAAGTCTGCCAATTCTCATAGCAACGTGTCACACCCCAAAAACGCCGCAGCGGAATATAAAACGTAGTGGTGACGGAAGTTGGTGCCCATTAATATCTTGTTGAACGATGCATCTAATTGTTGGACATTTTAACTTAATTAAAACTTAGATTTTAAACATAAAGTTTCAAAACACGGCACAACCACAACATAGTTTAGTTGTCTTAATCCTTATGGATCTTATTACATATGTCCCAAATAGTTTTAAAAGTTTGTCCAACACGTTACGAAAACAAACTTGCATCAACAACCACAAGATACGCCATAATTCCCGAAGCCGAACTCAAGTACCTGAAGAACACGTTAAAATCAAGTGTCAACACAAAGAAAGGTGAGTTCACATATTCAAATTTAAAATAATTTGATCCCAAGGAAAAACTTTCTAATTATGTGTTTATTATAAAAACATCCATATAATTTCCAAGAAAGTTAATTCATTTCCTTGTAAAATAACTCAAGAGGCAGCCGTCGCAAGCATTTCCGTAGAACCTTCCGACCATAGACATCTTTCCGAGTTTACATTTTAAATTTATAGTATCAAATGTTCGGACTCGTAAGTTAGCTAGACATTACGAACTATATATTTACAATGAAGGTATAATCAATGCTAGACAATGAACAGAATGTCAATTCGTCGTTTGACTTGACACGGAGCGACCGGTCACGATGGGGTTGTCAACCCGATAGATCTTCCAACAATTTCTCGCGTGCAATACTTAAATGATTAAATGACATCACTTGCGCATGGCCCATATCGAGGCCATCTATGATGCCTGCCTCACGTACACTATATATATATATATATATATATATATATATATATATATCCTACTAATATGACAAATTTAATATAAAATGTTATACGAATTTACTGAAATCCCTGGGACCAAGCAAATTCGTCCCAACTACACGGTCGTTTTCTCTGAAATACCATACAATCCCCGTTTCATCCCGAAACATATATTCAACAAAACTGTTTCATCCCGAAACATATATTTTCACCAAAACCTTTTCATCCCGAAACATATATTTTCACCAAAACTGTTTCATCCCGAAACATATATTTAACAAATCCATATATTTTCAATGAAAATATATAATTTATACCTATGTTTTATTCAAAAACATTATTAAACCCTTTTTGGCGTGCTCTTCCCCCAAAACATATACAAAACAGTAAAAAGAGGGGGGTTTAGTGACACTCACTTTTGGGTGCGTATTTTAAATAGCGCAATCCCACAAATTGATTTCTACACGTCCTCTTATGCGTAGGAACGATTTTATCAATCAATATATCACAAAAATTCCTAAGTTTCTCTGTTTCTTAGAATTTTCACAAAAAATTATCGTTTTAGATTATGTTGGCACGTTAATATATATATGAGTTCATATATATATATATTTTTAAGATATTGTGACCTGAACGATTTTATTGGTGACCATTATCATGTAAATCTGTTAACACTCCCGTTTATACGTAATATTATTTATGATTTGCGCGTCGTAATATATATACATAAACGTACACATAAATTAAGCATCGTAACACGCGAAATCTCGCTAACTTATTTATTTTGTCATTTTTAAGCCATGCATACATAAAATAACTTATATGTATCAATTTTCATGCTCGACAAACAAGTTACGCATTTAACGCGATTCTACTACTTTAAGCACATAGTCTAAATTCCCGCTATCATGTCAACACTTAACATATTATCATATTCACATGTCTAAATCACATAACACATTTTAACACATAAGGTTCACCCATAAATAAACCATGCTAGTGTTCATTGTAAAACGCGTATTTTAGTGATTCGGTAACGTTTTCGGGCGTCGGAAGTCACGTATGACCAACCAAACACCAAGTAAACTTAAAATTAGTTAAAATACTTATATTTAAACTAAAAATATCACTTTACTTACTGATCTAAAACAGTTATATAAAAATCGTTTGAAAAGCCGATTTTTGACCGTTTTACCGCATAGTTTTGCGTTAAACGTTACTATAACCATCCCAACTCGGAATGACTTGATATTTTAACACAATACATGTTATTTACTGATTAAAATGATGATTATAATCATATTAGTGCAGTTTTTGTGTAAGTCACATAAATCATGCGATTTCACGTATTTTACAACTCATATAGCACCAAGTACAACATGCAAAGCTAGTAAACTTTATGACAAAGTTTTATATCATTTTTAAACTTCAAATATTCATATTTTAGTGTTTAGAATCTGATCAAAACTTATTTTTATCAAATCATGTTTAAATCATCCTTTCATGATTACATATCAACATGCATGTCCATGTATGTGCATCTAATGCACCCATATCACATCATCATCATCATTACACATGATTTTAAATGCACCGATGAATATATTAACTTCATGTTCTTACAAATCACAACATATTTACCCCCCCTCCCTACATACACGACATATATACGCACACACATGAACTTCCAAAAGTTCACTTTTTGACATATCATTTCAAATCACAAGACCCTTTTTAGAACATTCTCTTATGACAACTTTTGATTCATGTATGTAATCAATCATTCAAGAATCATGTTATTCAAGAATCATTCAACAAAAATCAAAACGCAATCATATATACACCCACACATACCTACGGCCATACATACATATACATACACACCCATTTTCATTTTGTTTAAAATCTTATCCTTTATTAGTTTCAAGTTTATGTTTAATTCCAAGTTCAAGAGAAACTTTCCAACATCTCTATCATCACTAAAATCAAGAATGTGATTTTGAAAATAAGTTTATACCTTCCAAGATTTTAGTGGGTTTTGACAAGATTTTTGATGTTTGGAAGCTTGTTTCACATTGAAAACACATTTGGATCTTCAAACCACCTTGAGACCTTCTTGGAATGGACTTTAATCTTCAAGAAAAAGTTTGAAAATGGAAATGGTGTAGTGAAAGAGGGTGTTCAGCTGTGTATATTCAAGAAAGAGAGAATGAAAATTTTGAAATGGGGTTTCTTGGATTATGGTGAGATATGGAAGATTTGCAAAAAGGTTAATCATCATTCATGGATTCCAAGACCAACACTTGGAGGAGAGAGAGTGTGTTGTGTCTCCCTTAGCTGCCACCTTTCATCCAACTCACACACATCTCACATTCATCATATACATACATATATATATATATGTAAATTTGAGTAAAAGCTGGTATTTTACTGGATACCGGGTATTTTATCTAGCGTTTTAATCCCGTTTTCGTGCGTTTTAAATTATTTTTATCATTCTATAAAAATAATCTCACTAAAATATTACTGAAATAATTACCAGTTGCCTTGACTGGCTGCGTTGACAGCATTTTGTCAGATACGCGCAGTATCGCGTTGTACGCGCTCAAACTAAAAAATAGAGTTTATTAGCGTTTTAATTTTGTTTTTTCCGGATATGATTAAAATTACCTTTCTAATCATAACAGACTATTTTTAGGATTTTAACATTGATCGGGTGGTCACCGACGTTCTTTTCGCATTTTTATTCGTTACGCGATAAGTGTTTATCTTATTGTTGCCAACATAATTTTTATCAATATTTGGATTTACCAACACATCCAATATCACATATAAACATCAATATCAGTCAGATACAACCTTTTTATTTATTCATGACACGTGTTACATTTGTACGGTACGGCCTATATAGCCGGGTGTCACAGTCTCCCCCTGTTTAGGAAATTTCGTCCCCAAAATTCTACTCTACAGGTTTCGTTTTCGCACTAGGTGGGAAGAGATGAGGATATTCCCGTTGCATCTGGTCCTGTCGTTCTCAAGTGAACTCGGGTCCACGTTTAGAATCCCAGCGAACCTTGACCAACTTAATCCTACTCCTCCTAAATTTCTGAATTTTCCAATCCAGAACCTCTACTGGTTCTTCGATAAATCTCAATTTATCGTCCACTCGGACCTCACCAGGGGGTATAATCAGCGTCTCATCAGACATACACTTTTTCAAATTAGAGACATGAAACACGTCATGAACTCCACTCAATTCTTGCGGCAGCTTAAGCCTATACGCGACTGATCCAACTCGAGATACGATTTCGAAAGGACCTATATAACGCGGGCTCAACTTTCCCCCTTTTCCAATTCTTTTTCAACTTTGCTGATCAAGCAGGTATGCTGAAGGCTCTTACGGAGGGACCGTGGATTATTCGCTCACAGCCGTTGTTTTTGGAAGTTTGGTCGCCGTCGGTTAAGCTTGAGAAGAAGGAAGTGAAAAAGGTTCAGGTTTGGGTTAAAATCCATGAAGTTCCTATAGCTGCGTATACGGAGGATGGATTAAGTTTGATTGCAACAACTATTGGGGAGCCAAAAGCTTTGGATTCTTTCACAACTTCTATGTGCGTAGATATGTGGGGTAGAAGCAGTTTTGCCCGTGCACTGATTGAGATTTCAGCCGATAATGATCTCAAGGAGGAGTTGATTATTGCGGTTCCTTGCCTTGATGGAGATGGATTTGTTAAGGAGAAGGTTTATGTCGAATATGAATGGTGTCCCCATAGGTGTGGTCGATGCTGTGTATTTGGCCATAATGAGGATTGTTGTCCAAAGCAGGCAACTAAAGTGTCTAATGGTAAACCTCAAGATGGCAAGATTCCTGGTCATGATAAGAAGTTTAAGCAGCCGATTCAGGATAGGGGCCTTCAAAGCGTCAACCCACTGTGGACGAAGATGGTTACACGACTGTTCAAGGTAAGAAGGTAGCTAGGAAGGTTGGTTTTAATGTGAATAAACCTAAGCAAAAAATTGAATATAGGCCGATTACGTCTAAGAGTAAGGGAGGGACTCCTAATCTGATTCTGGTTCGGATGGAAACAGTGGCTACTCAAAATAAATTTGATGTTTTAGGGGATAATACCGATGTTGGCCAAAGTAGCTCGGGTGTTGGGCCGGATCAAAACGTTTCGGATGATGAGGAAGTGGTTGAAGTTTATAACGAAACGAACGAATTCATTAAGGTGGATTGTCGAGACACCAATGTTACGAAAGGGGCAAGCACTCTTATACAAGGGGTTTCTAATGATTAGTTTCGCTGTTTGGAACATAAGGGGGTTGAACCGCCCTCTGAAACAAATGGAGGTTCGACAAGCAGTCAAAGATAATAAGTTGAGTTGCTGTGTAATTCTAGAATCTCATGTGAATGTTGGAAACCTTAGTAGGGTTTGTTCGTCGGTGTTTAGAAACTGGGATTGGACTTCTAATGGGAATTGTTGTCATAAAAGAACTCGTATTATTCTTGGATGGAACCCGGATGTTGTTGATGTCATGGTGTTATCTCAAACGGATCAGGTGATGCATATACAAGTTTTATTAAAGTCGGACAAGAAGTTGTTTTTTGGTTCTATAGTGTATGCTGCGAATTCCTATATCCATAGAAGAGTTTTATGGAATAATTTAGCGAAGCATAAGATATTGGTTGATAATAAGCCGTGGGTGGTTATGGGTGATTTCAACTCAGCTTTGTTTCTAGAAGATAAGTCTGTGGGTACTTCATCGATGTCGCTGGGTATGAGGGAGTTCAAAGATTGTGTGGAGGTTCTGGAGATCTTTGATATTAATAGGACGGGAATGCATTTCACTTGGAATCAAAAGCCTAAAAAGGGTGTCGGTTTGCTTAAAAATCTCGATATAGTCTTGGGCAATACTGCTTTCGTTGCTGAATTTCCTAATTCGCATGCTATGTTTAAGCCTTATGGGATTTCAGATCATTGCCCATGTATCCTAAAAATTACAAAAGCGGGTAGAATGAAACCTAAGCCTTTTAAGTTTGCAAATTTTCTAGTTCACAAACAGGGATTTCTTGATATTGTTAAGAGCGGCTGGGAGGCTCAAGTTAATGGTGTTCATCAGTTTCGGGTTGTTAAGAAACTCTGGCTTCTTAAGCATCCGCTGAGGTCTCTCTTATTCAAGCAAGGTAACCTCCACTCGAAGGTTGTTGATTTGCGTGGAAAACTTGAGGCCATTCAAAAAGAGATTGACCGGAACCATACGGATGAGGAATTACGTATTGCTGAAGCAAATGTGCTTCGGGAGTATCAGGATGCTTGCTTGGATGAAGAAAGATTCCTTAAGCAAAAGTCTAAAGTTGAGTGGCTTCGAGCAGGGGATGCTAATACGTCTTTTTTCCACAGTTCTTTGAAGAGTAGGAACCATCGAAGCCGTATTGATGGGATTACGGATGCGAGTGGGCATGTTTTTGGAGGGTTACCATGTTTCGAAAGCCTTTGTGGATCATTATGAAAACTTTTTAGGTAGTCAAGGGGCCGTCTCCCTCACTCCTTCTCTGGATTTGTTTTCTAGAGTGCTGAATGGGGATGTGGCTAGTCATATGGTGCGTTCGTTCACTATTGATGAGGTTAAGGCGGCTGTTTTTTCTATAGGAAATGATAAAGCTCCGGGGTCTGACGGGTATACGGCTGCTTTCTTTAAGAGCTCCTGGCCGATCATAGGTAACGATGTTACTAATGCTATTATGGATTTCTTTATCACGGGTCGTCTGCTCCAAGAAATTAATCATACTCTTATAGTTCTGGTTCCGAAGGTATCTACGCCTTCCACGATATCTGACTATAGGCCGATTTCTTGCTGTAACGTCCTTTATAAGTGTATCAGTAAACTCCTGGCGGATCGTATTAAAGGTGCTTTAAGTGGGATTGTGAGTATCAACCAATCTGCGTTTGTTCCGGGTAGAAGAATATCGGATAATGTTTTACTTACCCAAGAGCTGATGCACAACTATCATAGGAACTCGGGTCCTCCTAGGTGTGCTTTCAAGGTAGATATTCAGAAAGCTTATGACACAGTGGAATGGAGTTTTCTAAAAAATGCTCTTATCAGTTTTGGTTTTAATAGACAAATGGTGGATTGGATTATGGTTTGTGTTTCGTCCCCTTCTTACTCGATATGTGTCAATGGCAATGTTCATGGATACTTTATGGGTAAACGAGGTTTACGACAGGGAGACCCTATTTCTCCTTATCTATTCACGCTGGTTATGGAAGTTTTGACTTGTATTCTGCAACAGGTGACTAGAATCGATTCGTCATTCAGGTTTCATAATAAATGCGAAAAACAACAAATCATCAATCTTTGCTTTGCCGATGACCTGTTTTTGTTTGCTAGAGGAGATGTTGGCTCGGCTAGTTGTATTATGACTTCGATCACTAAGTTCACGCAAATGTCGGGCTTAACTCCGAGCATTCATAAGAGTACAGGTTTCTTTTGCAATGTCCCTACTCATGTTAAAAATGCTATTCTTAATGTTTTGCCTTTCGTGGAGGGTTCCTGTCACACCCCGACCGCGTAAAACAACAAATCGCGGCGGAAACGTCGGGGCGTGTTGCAACAGAATTAATGTTTCATAACCATGGATACCAAAAAGTGTTTCGTTTTATTAAACATTGAAAAATTACATCGTCTGGAAATCTAAATACACAGTTTAAACATAGTCTATCATTGTTATTGAGTCACTAAGGCCTTGTCCAGTCCTATGTGAGCATGCATCCTATCAATCGATATCATTCAACAATACCTGAAACATATGTGAAAACGAGGTCAGCAAAGAAATGCTGGCGAGTACATAGGTTTTGTTAAAATAAGATTCATGACTTCTGTTTAAGAAAATGTTTAGTCATGAACCTTGTAATTTGCTTTGTCTTTGTAAATCATTTGAAAAATAATAAGTTCAGATGATATGTATAAATAAGAGAATAATGCATGATTAAATGAATAACCATGTAAAATGAGTTTGTATAAGATAAGTTGTTTGTAAATCAATGTCTTGTGAAAAGTATGTTACTTGTATAAAATGCTCTATGTCTCAAACTGAAATGATTCAAATAACGCTACAATATGTAATACCATACAAACACTTATATATAGGAAGTACCAGCGGCGTATCCACCATGCTTGTATCATATTACACACGCACCGTTACTCAAATCACTTACCCAAACAAACCACCAATGTAAGATGTCTATGTTTAAACAAATTGTCAAATGTAAACCATGTAATGTGTAATCAAAATGATATGTATGGCTAGTGAAATGCATCAACTAAACCATAGGTGAAACGCACAAAACAAAGTATTGAAGTAAAACTTGGTTTAAATCAATACTATGTTTCGTGGAAATGCATGATCAAATGTAAATCATGTCCAAATGTTTACCCAATCGTTAAAACCTTTTGTGAAATCGTTCAAATCGTTCTTGTTGTTTTAATCGTTCAAATCGTTCTTGTTTTAATTGTGAAACTACTTTATGGTCGATTTTCTAATAACATTCAAACCTTCTTGACTCGTTCATCGTTCCAACTCGTTCTCGTTCTTAACAAACCCTTACCAAAGGGTAAATTAATAATTACAGATTCAGTCGTTACCCAAAATACCCACACATAACCATGGGTATAGAGAACAACGGGATTTGTCAGATCCTATGGTACCATAACCTAATACTGGTCGGCTTGATCATTGCTAATGAATGTCATTGGTTATGTAACTACAACCAACAAGTTTGTTCACTTTATTGAAATCGTTCTTGAAACCATTGTAATTGTTCTTGAAACCACATTGTAATTGTTTTTGAAACCATTGTAATCGTTCTTGAAATCATTGTTAAGATATTTAGCACATATGAGTCACCCCAAAACAGTTGAAAACAGTAAAAGAGGGGAATAATGTACTCGCCTGAGAATGCTTAGAGGTCTTGAACAACGACCAAACAAAGCTAGAGGGAGCACGAAATCAGTCGGCAATCTAAAACTATATAAATAAACCGGACTTAAATCGGGAGATCGGATAGGATGAGGCTTGGTAAACCAAATGAGTATTGGAACTCATATGATATGGTTTAACAAGGCCTACATACTACATTGAGACTAACCTAAGTGCTTTCGACCCATCGCGACCCATTAAGGTAGCTTATGCTACTTTAACGCGTCGTGCGCGTGAAACGCGTTCGGACCGTCTAACTAGTCCTATGACAAGTGTTATATGCCTAAACATGTTACATAATCAGTTATGTGACAAAAGTTTAGGTTACATATGCTTAATTACCAATTATACATGAAAAGGGTATTCTGGTAATTTACCTAAGGCATATAAACTACCTATCATACAACTACTTAAACGAGGTGACCATAGGGTATAACCTCGGAAGGTTATTCCCTACCTACTATGGTCACCTAATGTATTTGGTCGGATCCTAATGATCGACCAAATGGGTCGGGTTCGAAGGTATAAGCGATTTATTAGATCGCTTACCCTACGACCCTAGACAACGTGGTAATCAGTAGGCATAGTCCCAAGGGACTATAACCAACGTGATTACACTCACGTTGCGAAGTTCAAACGAACTTCGCATTGACCATAAACTGGTCAACGCAGAAAGTCAAACAAAGTTTGACTTTCAGACTCGAAAAGACTCGAAAAGCAATAAAAGAACGAAAGAATACTTACGAAGGGTCCCCGAATGCTAATCGTGATCAAAATAACTCAGGTATGAAACAATGGTTCCAACTTAGAGTCTTTTTAATCAGATTCTTGTGAGTTTGAAGCAATGGGGGATGGGGTATTTATAGGAATACCCGAACCGTTAAGATCGCTTGTCGAATATCATGCCTTAATCGCATCCGTACAAGTGTCGGAAACTCATGGTAGATAAAAATGGGTCTAAATGAGCTGAATGTGCAGTTGTGAGTGTGTGGTTGTGGTTAAAACAGCTGGAATATGCTGACTGTTCGATCTAATCTGTTCTGGGAGGCGTACGCGGCCCGCTTCAGGATATGCATAAACTCAGGCGGGCCGCCTGGCCCTTCTGATCAGCATATAACTTTCAAAAATGGCAGTTTCAGCCCCTGCACGTGTTTAAGGTCATTCCCGACACTTCTAAGGCCCGTAAAGCCAACTTTAAGGCCCTAAAATGATGCCTAAACATTGTGGACATGAAACATGCTCAAAAATATGTCGGATATTGGTTCGTTTGGTCGTACGAACACGATGTTCGCTTAATTACGACGGAATGCGCACAAGCGCGAAAAACGATCCAAATGACGCAACGAATGGATTTTTCTTAAGCCAAACACTAAAGCATAATATAGTCATGCTTACATAAATTTTTGGATGTCCGGATGTATCACTAAACGGAAGTCGCTTTGGATTGAATGGGTGCATGATTATAAGCTAAAAGGGAAGAGTTTCTGGGTGGTAAAGGTTCCTACTAATTGTTCTTGGAGCTGGAGAAAACTTCTTCAGCTTCGGCCAATTATTAGTGAACATTTGTGGACGAAGCTTGGGGATGGGGTGTCGACATCGGCTTGGTATGACAACTGGTGTGTGTTAGGGCCTCTTGGTAATTTTTTGACTCCCAGAACCATTACGAGAGCAGGATTCAGCTTGGATAACTCTGTGGCAGATATTTATTCAGGAGGCGGTTGGCAATGGCCCTTGGCTTGGAGGGATTTATTTCCTGTTCTTATTCAGCTAGATCATGTTCACTTGGTGGCAGACAAGCGAGATATGGTTCAATGGCGAGTAGATGATAATATTTTTGAGGTTTCGGCTGCACAAATATGGGATTCTATTCGGTATAGGGATCAGGAGATCGACTGGTCTAAAGTTGTGTGGTTCGCTCATTGTATCTCGAGGCATTCTTTCTTACTATGGCTGATTATGAGGAAGAAGTTACTAACTCAAGATGTTATTCTCGGCTGGGATATTACGAGGAGAAAAAACATGAATATGATGTGCTGCTTGCTTTGTTATGAGAATCATGATTCTCATAATCATTTGTTTTTCGAATGTAAATTCTCATCGGAGGTTTGGGCGTTGGTCCGAGTTCGAGCGAGTATGGTTAGTGTTAATCCGAAGTGGGAGGATATTATTACATGCTTAATGTCCAGGTCTTCTTCTAAGTTAGCAGCTGATTATGTTAGCAGACTCTTGGTGGCGGCAAGTGCTTATTTTATATGGCAGGAGCGTAATTCTAGACTGTTTAAAAATCAGCTGAGACCTCCTGAGCAAGTGTACCAACTTATCATCAAGACTGTACGATATAAGCTTATGGGAGTCAAGATGAAGCGGACGGATAGGGTTCGAAAGCTTTTAGGTGAATGGGAGATTGCTGATGCTGAAAATGATGGTGATGGCGGTTGATTAGTTTTTAATTTTCTTTGTTTGTTGCTAGATTGTAGTCTAGTGGTCGTGTTAGTTGGATTGGTGTTTTTTTTTCTGGTTGTTTCTTGGTGTACAGTCATGGGGCATGTCTCATGATTGAACTAGTGTAGACTCTCTACGCTACTTGTTTTATTTGGTTGTGAATATATAGAATCACCGGGGTAACCCTTTACCCAAAAAAAAAAAAATGCAAACTTGTGCACTTTTTGACGCTTTTAGTCCCTGAATGACCCAAAAGTTTATTTTAGCACACCGAACCCCTCAAAGCCTATTTCTAAGCTATGTAAAGGATATTTATGGTATGTTTAACTTATGGTCATGTTCCGGAATGTCTGTTACAGTTCAGATTGGCATACTTTCGCAGTTTGTCAAATTTAGTCCCTGTAGACGAATTAACTTGTTTTTGCCATACCAAAGCCTTCAAAACTTATTTCTAAGTTATGTAAGGGTTATTTAAGGTATGTTAAGCCAATCTCACTATTCCGGAGTGTTTGTTGCATTAAACTGGTTATATTTACGCATTGGTGCGCGTATAACCTTCCAGAAAGCGATTTAGAGTTTGAAATCGAACAAGAATCGATATGTGCAAATGATACACATATTTTTATAAATCCCAAGTATGAAATACAATATTTCATTGGTTTGGTATTTGTTTGATGGCCGCAGTGACACAGGTGTCACAGTCTCCCATACTTTAGGAAATTTCGTCCCGAAATTTAATCAGAGGAAACTTGTGAGAGCTTGAAAACATGAAGTTGTAAAGACAAAACAACACTGGTTAGGGTTCTGAACTTCTAGTAACTTTAAATAGCATTATGCTTTCAATGCAAGAGGGACACTTATATACAAGTATATAAAGCGTCATTGGTGCGTCCACCGTACCTCCATTACATCGTTCTCATTTTGTTATTGTTGTCACTATCGGTTCTTACACATAATAAATCCTACTGGGTTTCTGTGCACTAAATTTCATAATTATGTACGCGTCCATAATTAGACAATTCCTTGCACAGTTCACACAGTCTATTTTATAACGTGTAGGGTAAAACCAAATGAGCAATCCTGTGATGAGTGTGACTGGACCACCATAGGGTCCTTTCAGCTGTATCATCACATGCCATTCTTAACCAGATCTTGAATCAATCTTTAACTAGACCACTCAAGGGTCTCTCATCGAATCATGGAATGGTACTATATAACCAAAGGGTCTTAACTACCACGTAGAAGCCCATAAGGATTTAAGGTAGTACCTTTTTAATATCCTACTATGAATCCCTCATATGAAGATATGAAAGATTCTATGAGGATTTGAAAAATCGTATCACACAAAAACATAGAGGAGAACACATAAACACATATCACATAATCGCATAATCGCACACTCGCATTATTGTTTAAATTGACCTTTAAATTTGTTATCTTTGGACACGGGTATTTAAAGCATACTAGGAATCAAGTCCTTAATTGCAGCAATTTGGATGGATCCACATGAATACCCTGCTTGTTGACTATATGACCCAAAAATTGAACTTCTTTAAGCCAAAATTTCCTCTTGGAGGATTTAGCGAAAAGTTTGTTCCTTCTTTAGGGGTTCCAATGTCAACGAAAGTGTTGATCGTGATCGGCTCGGAATATGAATAGATCAAGATGTCATTAATAACAATGACGAACTGATCCAAATAAAGCTTGCAGACTCTATTTATTAAGTCCATGTAGATGGCTGGAGCATTTGTCAACCCAAAAGGCATGACTGTAAACTCGTAATGGCCATACTTCATGCAGAAAACCGTCTTGGGAATATCTTCTTCGAGAATACAAAGTTGATGATACCCAAAACGCAAATCGATCTTGGAAAAGCATGAAACGCTATGCAGTTGATCGGAGAAATCGTTGATTTAAGGTGGGGGATATCGATTCTTGATGGTAAGCTTACTAGGCTTACGTTAATCGATTTACATTCGAAAAGATCCATTTTTCTTTTCACAAAGAGGACAGGAGTTTCTCCAAGGTGAAAAGTTCGGACGGATGAATCCTTTATCAGACAACTCTTGAAGCTGTTTTGATAATTCTTGCATCTCGAACGGTGCAAGATGATAAGATACTTCAGATTTAAAGGAAACAAGTGTTTGAGGTTCTTAGGGAGATCACAAGTGATCATAAAAATGACAGAACCACACGAGTAGTTTTGTCTTTGTGTTGACATCATAAGGTTGGATCAAACATTCATACAATTGCATTAGTTAAAAAAATAAAACCACAAATTTTTATTTATATAACAGCCGCATTGTCTTTAAATGTTATAAGATAACAACCAGAGGAAATACAAAATGCTAATTGTTCACTCCTTCATCATTGAGTGCCTCATTGATGTTAAACACTCGACCACGTGCTGGATTCACATTGACGTTGACGTTCGCATTTGGGTTTGCGTTAGCATTTGCATTCACCAGTCTTGGGTAGTTGTGGCGGAAGTGACCAATCTCTTCGCAGTTGAAACATGACCCCAGTGGGAATCTCGCAGCATTCCCTTGAACCGGAGCTTGAACCTGAGCAGCCTGATTTTGTCCCAAACAACAAACATTGGCCAAATGCCCAAGTTTCCCACACGTCGTGCATTGCCAGCAAGCTTGTTGTACCGCGTGATGACCGTTGCAGCGTGCACAATGAGGTGCGGTACCGGCATATGCTTTCTTTGTAGGTGGCTGAGCTGGTGGGTTCCGCGGGTTCTGAGCAATCTGTGCTGTAACAGCAAAGTTCTGAACACCCTTTCGCTTTCTTGATTTCTTTGACGTCTCACCTTCCTTACCCTTCTTGTTTTGACCTTCCTTGCTATCCTCCTTGTCAGACCCCTGCTTCTTACCCTTGTCACCCTTTCTGTGTAACTTATTCTTCCGAATCTGCGACTCAGTCAATGTCGCAGCTAACTCGATCGCCTGACGGAGTGTGGTAGGGCTACTACCAGTAAGGATGTCTTGTACCGAGTCAGGTAGGCCGTCGATGTACCTTTCGATAGCCTTGTCGAGTGGGGTAACCATTGTCGGGCAAAGCAGACTCAACTCCTCAAACCTATCAGTATACGCCCTGTGCTCACCACTATCTTGCTTCAACTCATCAAATTCCTTCTCCAAAGCTCGCTGCTCATGACGAGGACAAAATTCCCTCATCATAAGGGCCCTAAGTTCAGCCCATGTCTGTGCTAGAGTAACTTCTGCACCACGATCCCTCATAACCCCGTTCCACCATGTGAGAGCCCTCTTCTGAAACACACTCGAAGAAAACTCGACCTTGCGATAGTCAGGACACTGCACGTGGCGGAAAGTATTCTCAATGCTCTCGAACCATTGAAGAAGCCCAGTCGCTCCTTCAGAACCACTAAACTTGAGTGGTTTAGCCTGGTTAAAATCCTTGTATTTGCATGTAACATTGTTGTTGTTGTTGGCTTGGTTCCATTGAGCAAAGAGATTTGGGAATTGAGCAGCCATTTGCTGCGCAATGATTTCTGCCAATTCGGCAGTCGCTATCTGGCTTTCGCATCGAGGAGGCATTCTAAAAGAGGAAACATGAAAGGAAACGAGTGAGAGAATTAGACGAAAAGAATGAGATGAAACAAATCTGATGAAAGCAAGGATAGTGGTCATTTGTTTGTTACTACAAAGCAACAACCGACACACAGTGACTGATCAAAGTAAATGAGTCAAAAATAATGTATCGCGAAGACATGCTCGCCTATAAGTGAACACTCATCCCAAGAATTCCCAGGTAAGCACAACTGGTCTCGCGTCTGATGAGATGTATACGAAGTGCTTGCCTAGACAGAAAACCCAGAATACAGGCATTCACCCTTCCAGTTTGCACGTGTTCACATTATTTAAAACCCAAAACCTTGCCGAGATTTTGAAAATTCAAAGGGGTTCAAAACCATATAACAGAGGGTTCAAAACCTTACAATAGAGGGTTCAAAACCTTGTAATCAATCATCCTAGAACAGATGATTAGTTTTCAAAGCGGTTTTGAAATTTATGTTCTTGTTGTGGTCGTCGCCTAAGGATAGGTGACGGTATTGTTTTATGACTAAACGCAAGTAAACTCGCGTTAGGGTCCTAAGAAGGTTATAGACTAGGTCAAAGCATTACTAATAACCTAATTCCCTATAACCATTGGCTCTGATACCATCTTTTCTGTCACACCCCGACCGCGTAAAACAACAAATCGCGGCGAAAACGTCGGGGCGTGTTGCAACAGAATTAATGTTTCATAACCATGGATACCAAAAAGTGTTTCGTTTTATTAAACATTGAAAAATTACATCGTCTGGAAATCTAAATACACAGTTTAAACATAGTCTATCATTGTTATTGAGTCACTAAGGCCTTGTCCAGTCCTATGTGAGCATGCATCCTATCAATCGATATCATTCAACAATACCTGAAACATATGTGAAAACGAGGTCAGCAAAGAAATGCTGGCGAGTACATAGGTTTTGTTAAAATAAGATTCATGACTTCTGTTTAAGAAAATGTTTAGTCATGAACCTTGTAATTTGCTTTGTCTTTGTAAATCATTTGAAAAATAATAAGTTCAGATGATATGTATAAATAAGAGAATAATGCATGATTAAATGAATAACCATGTAAAATGAGTTTGTATAAGATAAGTTGTTTGTAAATCAATGTCTTGTGAAAAGTATGTTACTTGTATAAAATGCTCTATGTCTCAAACTGAAATGATTCAAATAACGCTACAATATGTAATACCATACAAACACTTATATATAGGAAGTACCAGCGGCGTATCCACCATGCTTGTATCATATTACACACGCACCGTTACTCAAATCACTTACCCAAACAAACCACCAATGTAAGATGTCTATGTTTAAACAAATTGTCAAATGTAAACCATGTAATGTGTAATCAAAATGATATGTATGGCTAGTGAAATGCATCAACTAAACCATAGGTGAAACGCACAAAACAAAGTATTGAAGTAAAACTTGGTTTAAATCAATACTATGTTTCGTGGAAATGCATGATCAAATGTAAATCATGTCCAAATGTTTACCCAATCGTTAAAACCTTTTGTGAAATCGTTCAAATCGTTCTTGTTGTTTTAATCGTTCAAATCGTTCTTGTTTTAATTGTGAAACTACTTTATGGTCGATTTTCTAATAACATTCAAACCTTCTTGACTCGTTCATCGTTCCAACTCGTTCTCGTTCTTAACAAACCCTTACCAAAGGGTAAATTAATAATTACAGATTCAGTCGTTACCCAAAATACCCACACATAACCATGGGTATAGAGAACAACGGGATTTGTCAGATCCTATGGTACCATAACCTAATACTGGTCGGCTTGATCATTGCTAATGAATGTCATTGGTTATGTAACTACAACCAACAAGTTTGTTCACTTTATTGAAATCGTTCTTGAAACCATTGTAATTGTTCTTGAAACCACATTGTAATTGTTTTTGAAACCATTGTAATCGTTCTTGAAATCATTGTTAAGATATTTAGCACATATGAGTCACCCCAAAACAGTTGAAAACAGTAAAAGAGGGGAATAATGTACTCGCCTGAGAATGCTTAGAGGTCTTGAACAACGACCAAACAAAGCTAGAGGGAGCACGGAATCAGTCGGCAATCTAAAACTATATAAATAAACCGGACTTAAATCGGGAGATCGGATAGGATGAGGCTTGGTAAACCAAATGAGTATTGGAACTCATATGATATGGTTTAACAAGGCCTACATACTACATTGAGACTAATCTAAGTGCTTTCGACCCATCGCAACCCATTAAGGTAGCTTATGCTACTTTAACGCGTCGTGCGGGTGAAACGCGTTCGGACCGTCTAACTAGTCCTATGACAAGTGTTATATGCCTAAACATGTTACATAATCAGTTATGTGACAAAAGTTTAGGTTACATATGCTTAATTACCAATTATACATGAAAAGGGTATTCTGGTAATTTACCTAAGGCATATAAACTACCTATCATACAACTACTTAAACGAGGCGACCATAGGGTATAACCTCGGAAGGTTATTCCCTACCTACTATGGTCACCTAATGTATTTGGTCGGATCCTAATGATCGACCAAATGGGTCGGGTTCGAAGGTATAAGCGATTTATTAGATCGCTTACCCTACGACCCTAGACAACGTGGTAATCAGTAGGCATAGTCCCAAGGGACTATAACCAACGTGATTACACTCACGTTGCGAAGTTCAAACGAACTTCGCATTGACCATAAACTGGTCAACGCAGAAAGTCAAACAAAGTTTGACTTTCAGACTCGAAAAGACTCGAAAAGCAATAAAAGTTTCTATGATTATGGTCGTGTTCTCTCTCCTTTAGGCGATTTTGGCGATTTTGTGTTTCTTGTTCTTTGATTTCCCTTGTTTTTTCTTGTGATCTTATGCATAACAGTCTGTGATTAGACCTTGATCTTCCAAGTGTCTATAACGAACTCGTTAGCATTAGGGATCGATTAAGAACTAGGGTTTTTCTTTTCTTTGTTTCTTGAAAATCGCTGCCTTAGTAATAAATTCTGAAACCCTAGTTTATTAATCTAGTAGCCATTGATTGCGGTTAACTGAGTTTAACTTAGCTAGATTGATGACACTAGTTTAATCGATCAAGGGTTGAAGTTTTGTTCTAGGGTTTAAAGGATTACGGGTTCGTTTGTTTTCGGTTTTCGGCTCTTGGTGTTGTGTTTCTTCTGTTGATTCTGACTGTTACTTGACGGCGTAGTAGGGTTTACGTGTGCATGTGAAGAATTGGCGCAACAATGAATTCGAAACCACCAGATATTATTGACGTAGATTCGTCACTTAATACTGATTACAGGGAGATGTTTATGAAGCCGCCTTCAATTATAACGGGTTTGGGAAGCAAAATCCTGAACATTGATGGAAAAACTATGGCTCCGAGAAGAGGTGTGGTAACGAGCAATAATCATGAACCTCGGGTTTACAATGTGATTGATGAACTTCAGAAAATTACAGTGCCTGTTCAAACTGATAAAGATAAGTAGGATGAGCCGGAGCCAGCTCATGTTTTTGGATCGTTCTCTTATGCTGAAAAATTGAAATCTAGTGTGACGTTCAAAACTGAAGTAAATTTTAGGATGATGGAATCTGGGGAATCGCACCAAGAAGCGGATGTGGTCATTCCTAGAGAGGTCGTTAAGAAGGTTCAAGATAGATTTGAGAATGTGTTATTTGGTTATTTTTTGGGCGATAGATTGCCTTTTCCGGTAGTCGAGTATTACGTTAAAAATGTATGGGCGAAGTTTGGGTTTGCAAAAATAATGATGAATTCGGAGGGCTTTTTCTTTTTCAAGTTTGACAACAAAGAAGGCATGAATAAAGTGCTTGAAGGTGGTCCGTGGTTAATCCGAAAGGTTCCGTTATTTCTAAACAAATGGTCTCCATCCACTAGTTTAAAGAAGGAGGGCATAAAATCAGTGCCCGTGTGGGTTAAGCTTCACAATGTTCCTATTGCAATTTACACTGATGATGGCCTAAGTCTGCTGGCGTCGAAAATTGGGGTTCCTAAAAGTTTGGATAGTTACACGGCTGACATGTGTGCAAAGAGTTGGGGTAGGAGTAGTTTCGCCAGAGCGTTAATTGAAATTAATGCGGAAAGGGAGCTGAAAGATCATATAGTAGTTGCAATTCCAAAGCTGGATGAGGAGGGGTTCATTATGGAAAAAATTTCTATCGAGTATGAATGGAAACCAAAGCGTTGTTCTTTGTGTTGCATATTTGGCCATAATGATCAAAATTGTCCGAAAAAACCTGAACAAATTCCGAAGCAAGTAACTATTGATGATGACGGGTTTATCACTGATAGAAGGAAGGTCGCAAAGGTTGGTACTGTGAATAAAAAACAAAAAACAAAATTTGTTTACAGGCCTAAGCCGAATAAGAATGGAGCAAGCTCTTCGGGTACGAAAAATGATGAAGTTCCGATTGTAAAGACTACTAATCAGGTTAAAGTGTCAAATGCTTTTGAGGTGCTAGACTCGGAAGGTAGAGATGAGAATGATAATGCTGTTGGTAAAAAAGATGGACAGGGAGGGAATGAAGTAGATGAAGTTATGGAAGGTATACCTACGGAAATGGCTAATTTTATGACTAATGATAAACGTGTTGATGCGTCTGAGGGGGCAAGCACTCCCGGTAATCACGGTTTAAATGGGTAGCTTAATGTCTTGGAATGTAAGGGGATTGAACCGTCCTCTGAAACAAAGTGAGGTTCGTACTCTTGTATCTGAAAATAATCTTGATTTGTGTGCTATTCTTGAGTCACATGTGGATGTTAGTAAGTTGGCTAGAGTGTGTAAATTTGTCTTTCGCAATTGGAATTGGACATCGAATGGTGGTTTGTGTAGTCGTGGAACGAGGATTATTCTGGGTTGGAATGCAGAGAATCTCGATGTTATGGTTATTGCCCAGACTGATCAGGTTATTCACACTCAGGTTATTTTTAAAGGTAGTAAAAAAGTATTGTTCTGTTCGTTTGTGTATGCTGAAAATCATTATAAAAATCGTAGAGTTCTTTGGGAGGATTTATGTAAACACAAGTTATTGTGTCATGATAAGCCATGGGTTGTAATGGGAGATTTTAATGCTGCGTTAAACATGGAAGATACCTTATATGGTACGTCAAATCAATCTATTGGCATGAGGGAGTTCAATGAGTGTGTGCAAAAGGCCGAATTGATGGATATTAATGCTCATGGTTTGCAATTTACTTGGAACCAAAAACCAAAAACTGGAGTGGGTCTTTTGAAAAAGATTGATAGAATAATGGGAAACGTGGTTTTTTTGGATAATTTTCCTGATGCTTATGCGATGTTTCACCCGTTTAGAGTTTCAGATCATACGCCTTGTATTCTCAAGGGGCTGGGCAATAATGGGTTTCGGCCTAAACCTTTCAAGTTTCCGAATTTTATAGCCGCTAAACCATAATTCAAGGAAGCAGTTAAGCTGGAATGGATGAAAAGAATTGAGGGAATAACTATGTTGTCGGTTGTGAAGAAATTGAGAAACTTAAAGCCGAAGATGAGGAAATTACTTTTTAATCAAGGAAACTTGCATGTAAAGGTAATTGACTTACGTAAAAAGCTGGATGATTTACAGGTTCAAGTAGACAGGAATCCGTTGGATGGTCAGTTGCGCCAGTTAGAAGCTCAATGTTTAAAAGATTTTCAAGAAGCCGCTTATGATGAAGAATGCTTTTTAAAGCAGAAATCTAAGGTTGATTGGCTGTGTGCTGGTGATTCGAATACAAAATTTTTTCACAATACTGTTAAATCTAAGAATGCTAGAGCTAAAATTTATAGTGTTGTGGATTCCATGGGTACGAGACATGAAGGTGAAGCAGTCGCGGACGCTATGGTCTTGCATTATTCGAATTTTTTGGGTTTTGAGGCGCAGGTGGAAACGACTAATCTGGATAACCTTTTCTCAAATGTTCTATGTTCGGATGTTGCTGACCATATGGTTCGTCCGGTTACTCGTGAGGAGGTTAAAAGTGCCATGTTTAGCATTGGAGATGACAAAGCTCCAGGGCCGGATGGGTATACTTCGGTTTTTTTCAAAAAAGCATGGGATATAGTGGGTAATGAAGTTACGGATGCGGTTCTTCAGTTTTTTGATAATGGTAAACTTCTTAATCAGATTAATCACACTATCATTGCTTTACTTCCGAAAAAAGAAACGCCAGATTCGGTTTTAGATTATAGGCCGATTTCATGTTGCAATGTTTTGTATAAATGCATAAGCAAAGTTATTACTGATCGGTTGAAAGCCAGTTTGGGGTATTTAGTCAGTATTAATCAATCAGCGTTTGTGCCGGGTCGGAGGATTTCGGATAATATTCTTCTTACACAGGAGCTTATGCATAATTATCATCTGAATAGGGGGCCGGCTAGATGTGCGTTCAAGATTGATATTCAGAAAGCTTATGATACAGTTAATTGGGAATTCTTGGAGGATATTCTGGTTCGGTTTGGGTTTCATAGCCGAATGGTGAAGTGGATCATGACATGTGTTTCCACAGTTTCGTACTCTTTGTGTATCAATGGCAATTTGCATGGGTTTTTCAAGGGTAAACGTGGGTTAAGGCAAGGGGATCCTATGTCCCCATACTTATTTACGTTGGTGATGGAGGTTTTGTCTTTGCTTCTTCGTCGAGCAGCCACTACTCCATTTAAATATCATGCCCATTGTGCGAAGGAGAAAATAATCAACGTTTCATTTGCGGATGATCTGTTCATTTTTGTTCATGGCGATATGATTTCTGTTAAGAAGATAAAAGAGGCGTTGGAGATGTTTACTAACATTTCTGGTCTTGTTCCTAGTCCGGCTAAGAGCACGGTATTTTTTTGCAACGTTCCTAACTCGACTAAGCAGGAAATTCTTGATATAATGCCGTTTCAAGAAGGTATTCTTCCTGTCCGGTATTTGGGTGTTCCTCTTATTTCTTCGAGACTCCTATATAATGATTGCAGGATTCTTATCGATCGAATGGAGAAAAAGATTGTAAACTGGGTTACTAAGTCGTTGTCGTTTGCTGGTCGTTTACAGCTTATTAATTCGGTTCTGTCATCCATGCCCATCTTTTGGGCTTCGGTTTTCATTATTCCTGCTCGTGTTATTAGTGACCTTGAAAAGAAGATTCGGAGGTTTTTATGGAATGCAGGTTCGGATGGTAGGATTCGTGCGAAAGTGGCATGGAAACATGTTTGTTTGCCTAAGAAAGAAGGGGGTTTGGGAATTAGAAGTATATCTGATGTTAACAAATCGCTGATGGCTAATCATATATGGAGTCTTCTTACCAAACGGGATTCTATTTGGGTTCGTTGGATTCACAACTATAAGCTTAGAGATCGAAATTTCTGGGAAGTGCCGTGCCGTGGGAATATGAGTTGGGGGTGGCGTAAGATTTTGTCTATCCGTCACATCATTCGTCCCCACGTATGGTCGGTTATTAATGGCGGGGCGCAAACAAATATTTGGAGTGATATGTGGTGCTCGGTTAGTCCGCTCAGCTCGTTTATATCTCCGAGAACCATTGCTAATGCTGGATTTTCTCTTAAGTCAACGGTTGCGGATATAGTTGATCAAAACGGTAACTGGCGCTGGCCACAAGCGTGGCTAGATCTTTTTCCTGTGCTAATCACTATAGCGGCTCCTCGTATTGTTCCAAATAGCGTTGATAGGCTGGTTTGGAAAGACTTGGAGGGAAAAACTTGTGATTTTAAATCGGCTTTTGTGTGGAATACTATTCGGAACCGTGAACATCAGGTGTTATGGGCTGATATGGTTTGGTATTCTCAATGTATTCCGCGGCATTCGTTTCATCTATGGCTCGCTTTTAGGAACAAACTTAAAACGCAGGATAGATTGGCTGTGTGGGAAGCAGGTAGTCAAACCAACTTGAACCTGATGTGTTGTCCATTGTGTAATTTTGATCGGGATAGTCGTGATCATCTATTTTTCCGATGTGCTTTCGCGACTCAAGTTTGGAATGAAGTCAAGAAGTTGGTTAATTTGGGTAATGTTGATGAGTCATGGTATTCGCTTTTATCTTGGGTGGAGCAGCATGCTAAATCCAAGAATGCGGATAATATTGTGTGTAAGTTGTTGATTGCTGCTTCTTCTTATTATATATGGCAAGAAAGGAACAATAGGCTTTTCAAGAATCATAAGAGAACGGCGAATCAAGTGGCGGAGGTGATTAAATCCTCGGTGCGTTTGCGGCTCATGGGATTCAGATTTCGGACTGATTCTACTAAGAGAAGGATTTTCAACCGCTGGAAGATTGAAGATAATGGAGCGGATCCGGGCTAGAGGATCTGTCTGTTTTTTGCTTGTATAGTGTTTTGGTTGTTTGAGTGTGGGTCGTTTAGTTTGGTTTTTTTCTTTGGATGATGTTTTTTGTTTCCTAGGCTTGGTATGTCAAGTCTAGTTGGTGTGTCATGCAGACACACCCTTGTATTATTGGTTCCATTTATAAAATTCATCGGGGTAACCCTTTACCCAAAAAAAAAGGGTCCCCGAATGCTAATCTTGATCAAAATAACTCAGGTATGAAACAATGGTTCCAACTTAGAGTCTTTTTAATCAGATTCTTGTGAGTTTGAAGCAATGGGGGATGGGGTATTTATAGGAATACCTGAACTGTTAAGATCGCTTGTCGAATATCGTGCCTTAATCGCATCCGTACAAGTGTCGGAAACTCATGGTAGATAAAAATGGGTCTAAATGAGCTGAATGTGCAGTTGTGAGTGTGTGGTTGTGGTTAAAACAGCTGCAATATGCTAACTGTTCGATCTAATCTGTTCTGGGAGGCGTACGTGGACCGCTTCAGGATATGCATAAACTCAGGCGGGCCGCCTGGCCCTTCTGATCAGCATATAACTTTCAAAAATGGCAGTTTCAGCCCCTGCACGTGTTTAAGGTCATTCCCGACACTTCTAAGGCCCGTAAAGCCAACTTTAAGGCCCTAAAATGATGCCTAAACATTGTGGACATGAAACATGCTCAAAAATATGTCGGATGTTGGTTCGTTTGGTCGTACGAACACGATGTTCGCTTAATTACGACGGAATGCGCACAAGCGCGAAAAACGATCCAAATGACGCAACGAATGGATTTTTCTTAAGCCAAACACTAAAGCATAATATAGTCATGCTTACATAAATTTTTGGATGTCCGGATGTATTCAGAACGTAAGTTATGCGTGAAAATGCAAACTTGTGCACTTTTTGACGCTTTTAGTCCCTGAATGACCCAAAAGTTTATTTTAGCACACCGAACCCCTCAAAGCCTATTTCTAAGCTATGTAAAGGATATTTATGGTATGTTTAACTTATGGTCATGTTTCGGAATGTCTGTTACAGTTCAGATTGGCATACTTTCGCAGTTTGTCAAATTTAGTCCCTGTAGACGAAATAACTTGTTTTTGCCATACCAAAGCCTTCAAAACTTATTTCTAAGTTATGTAAGGGTTATTTAAGGTATGTTAAGCCAATGTCACTATTACGGAGTGTTTGTTGCATTAAACTGGTTATATTTACGCATTGGTGCGCGTATAACCTTCCAGAAAGCGATTTAGAGTTTGAAATCGAACAAGAATCGATATGTGCAAATGATACACATATTTTTACAAATCCCAAGTATGAAATAAAATATTTCATTGGTTTGGTATTTGTTTGATGGCCGCAGTGACATAGGTGTCACAGTTCCCTCCCTATTCGGTATTTGGGTGTTCCTCTTATATCGTCTAGGCTCTCATATTCTGATTGTCATATCCTGGTGGAGCGAGTGGAAAACCGGATTAACAGTTGGAAAAATAAGTTTTTATCGTTCGCTGGGCTTCTTCAATTTATTATTTCAGTTTTGTCCTCTATGTACATCTACTGGTCTTCGGTTTTCTTATTACCGGCTAGTGTTTCTAAGAGCTTGGAAACTATCATGCGGAATTTCCTTTGGGCTACGGATTCGGCTCATAAAGGAAAAGCAAAAGTGGGTTAGAAGGTGGTTTGTCTTCCAAAACATGAAGGGGGTTTGGGTATTAGAAGGATCCGTGATGTTAATAGGGCTCTTATGGCTTTTCACGTATGGAGTATCGTTACAAACCGGGAATCACTTTGGGTTGCTTGGATCCATTCCTATCGGTTAAGGGGCCGCACCCTATGGAACTGTAAATCTGTCGCCAACTGTTGCTGGAGCTGGAGAAAGATTCTCCAGTTAAGATCAGATTTTAGACAATATATTTGGACAAAAATTGGAAATGGTAATTCTACGTCAGCCTGGTATGATTTTTGGTGCGATGGTGGTCCGTTATGTAATCTTCTTTCCCCTAGAGTTATTACTCGAGCATGTTTTGGGTTAGCGGATACTGTGAGTGACATTTATGGGGATGGAACCTGGAACTGGCCGGTTGAATGGAGAGGTTTATACCCGGTTATTAATCTTTTGGACCAAATTCATTGTAGTCCGGATACTAGTGATTGTATTCTTTGGAAGGATGGCGACAAAGTTAACGAGTTTTCTTCATCTTTAGCTTGGAACTCGATCAGAGCTACTGGGGCCGAGGTGGATTGGGTTAGAATTGTTTGGTTTTCTCAGTGCATTCTGCGCCATGCTTTCCATATGTGGTTGATAATGCAGGGTAAACTGTTGACTCAAGATAAAATTTTGCAATGGGATTTATCGAGGAGGAAGAGTATGAACATGATGTGTTGTGTGCTTTGCTATGCGAATGTGGACTCACATGAACATCTTTTCTTCGAATGTAGTTTTTCCTCGCAAGTGTGGAGTTCGGTTAAATCCAAAGGGGCTATGGCGCATCTGGATTCAAAAGTGGAGTAGCATTATTGATTGGTTATGTGCCCGGGCAAGCTCAAAATCGGCTAATAACTATGTGAGTAGATTAATTGTTGCGGCGACTGCTTATATCATCTGGCAGGAGAGGAACTCAAGACTTTTCAATAACCATGCTAGGCCGCCAGACACGGTTCGTGACATTATCTTAAGTACGGTCAGATACAAGTTGATGGGGGTTAAGTTCAGGAACACGGATAGAGTGAGGAAAATGCTGGAAAGCTGGGAGATTCATATGGATAGCGTGATTGACAATGGCGGCTGATTATTCTTGATTGTTTTTCTTATTTTTTCTAGATGTTTGTCTAGTTGTTGCTACGTTGTTTGGTTTATTTTCGTTGTCTGGTTTTTACAGTCATGGGGGTATGTCCTATGTCTGAACTAGCGTTGGATTCTCCACGCTACTTGTCTTATTGGTTGTGAATATATAGAATCACCGGGGTAACCCTTTTACCAAAAAAAAGGCGATACCTTCAACATAACCCGGTCACCAACCTGAAACTCTAGCGGTTTCCTCCTGTTATCCGCATAACTCTTCTGTCGATCTGCGACAGCTTTCAACCTTCCCTTAATCTGGACAACTTTGTCCGTGGTTTCCTGGATAAGCTCGGGTCCGGTCAAATGCTTCTCGCTGACTTCAGCCTAACAAAGTGGTGATCGACACTTCCTACTAGCGTGGTAACTGTTGTTGTAAGAAAACTCAGTCAATGGCAAGTGAGTATCCCAACTACCACCGAAATCAATTGCACACGCTCTTAACATATCCTCTAACGTCTTAATGGTTCTCTCACTCTGACCATCCATTTGAGGATGATATGTAGTACTCATGTCCAAACGAGAACCCAACGAATCTTGAAGAGATCGCCAAAACCTGGAGTCAAACCGACTGTCTCTATTCGAGATAATTGACACTGGTACTCCATGACGGGCTACAATCTCGTTAAGGTACAACTGCGATATCTTCTCCGTATTTTCTGTTTCCTTAAGCGCTAAGAAATGAGCAGACTTTGTTAATCGATCCACAATTACCCATGTCGTATCATGTCCATGCGACGTACGGGGTAACTTGGTGATAAAGTCTATCGTAAGATGTTCCCATTTCCACTTAGGAATCTCTGGTTGCTGCAGAAACCCAGACGGCTTCTGATGTTCAGCTTTAACCTTTGAGCACGTCAAACATTTACCCACATAGACCGCAATATCTCTCTTCATATTCGGTCGCCAGTATAACTCCTTGATGTCCTGATACATCTTGGTAGAACCTGTGTGAATGGAATATCTGGATTTATGAGCTTCGTTCATAACCAGTTCACGTAGGTTACCTCTAAGCGGAACCTAAATCCGGTTTATGAAGTACATTACTACATCCGCTTTTGGTATCAGTTCACACTCTAAGCCTCTCAAACCTTCTCTTCTCAGGTTCTCATCCTTCAAAACTTCTCGTTGCGCATTACGAATTTGATCAGTCAAACTTGTCTGTATGGTCAAGCCCAAAGCACGCACACGTAGAGGCTTCTCCCGCTCTTTCCTGCTGAGCGCATCCACAACAACATTTGCTTTACCAGGGTGATAATGAATATCACACTAGTAATCGTTAAGTAACTCTACCCAATGCCGTTGTCGCATGTTGAGCTCCTTCTGATCAAAGATATGCAGGAGGCTCTTATGGTCTGTGTATACCGGTACACTTCGTACCATACAAATAATGTCTCCAGATCTTTAAGGCAAACACAACAGCTCCTAACTCCAAATCATGTGTCGTGTACTTCTTCTCGTGCACTTTCAATTGTCTGGATGCATAGGCTATCACTTTGTCCTTCTGCATAAGCACGCATCCAAGGCCCAAACGTGACGCATCACAATATACAATAAAATCATCATTTCCCTCAGGAAGGGAAAGAATAGGTGCACTACACAACTTTTCCTTCAACAGCCGAAAAGCTTCCTCCTGCTTTTCCGTCCAATCAAACTTCATCTCCTTCTGGGTCAATAGCGTCAAAGGCTGCGCTATTCTGGAGAAATTCTCTATGAACCTCCGATAATACCCAGCAAGTCCTAAGAATTGTCGCACCTCCGACGGAGTCTTTGGTGCTTCCCAATTCTTGATCGCCTCTATCTTTGACTGATCCACGTGTATACCTTTCTCGTTTATGATGTGTCCGAGAAAACGAACTTCTCGAATCCAGAATTCACATTTAGAGAACTTGGCATACAAGTTCTCTTCCCTCAGCAGCTCCAAAATCAACTTCAAATGATGCTCATGACCTTCTTTGGTTCGCGAATAGATAAGTATATCGTCGATGAATACTATCACGAATTTATCCAAATAAGGTTTGCATACCCTGTTCATGAGATCCACGAACACAGCTGGTGCATTAGTTAAGCCAAAAGGCATGACTAAAAACTCGTAATGGCCATATCGTGTTCGAAAAGCAGTCTTCGGAAAATCTTCGTCAGCAACCTTCAGCTGATGATACCCTGAACGCATGTCGATCTTCGAATAGCAGATGGATCCCTGTAGCTAATCAAACAAATCGTCAATTCTCGGTAAAGGGTACCGATTCTTGATAGTCAACTTGTTCAGCTCTCTGTAATCAATACACATCCTGAAGGATCCATCCTTCTTCACAAACAAAACAGGTGCACCCCAAGGCGAAAAGCTTGGTCGAATGAAACCAGAATCAAAATCCAACCAAGTATGAGTATTATTCGAATAACTCTTAGTTCGGTTGCTATTGCATATAGAAACCACTTATTCCGAATCCTGCAGACTAGGATTGCAAAAGAATTTGTATTGAATCAAGTATGGATGATTTAGGATCCAGATACCACCCGTTCTAAATCCTTCTGGTTAGGGATGCTACATGAACCAAATCCAACCAAGTCATGATAATATTCAAATCACTATTAGTTCGGTTTCTTTTTTATTGGGAAAAAACCACCCATTCTAAATCATTTTTCTTGGGAAGCTACATGATCCGAATTCAACGAGTATGCATGATTCAGAATCCGAATACCTCCCGTTCTGAATCGTTCCTGTTAGGGATGCTACAGAGTCAAAATCCATCCTAATAGGAATGATATTCGAATCACTCTTAGTTCGGTTGCTATTGCATCCAGAAACCACTCATTCTAAATCCTCCAAGCTAGGATAGCTAAAGGATCCGAATTCAATCAAGTACGGATGATTAGGATCCAGATACCACTCGTTCTGAATCCTTCTCGTTAGGAATGCTACAGGAACCGAATCCAACCAAGTCATGATGACATTCAGATCACTTTTTGTTCGGTTTCGATTTGATCGGGAAAAAACCATCCATTCTAAATCCTTCTGTTATCTGAATTCAACGAGTATACTGATTCAGAATCCGGATACCTTCACATTCAAAATCGCTCTTGTTAAGGATGCCATATAATCAAAATCCAACCAAGTATGCATGATATTCGAATCACTCTTAGTTCGGTTGCTATTGCATACAGATCCCACATATTCCGAATCCTGGAGACTAGGATTGCTAAATAATCCGAATTGAATCAAGTACGAATGATTTAGGATCCAGATACCACCCGTTCTGAATCCTTCTGGTTAAGGATGCTACAGGAACCGAATCCAACCAAGTCATGATGATATTCAAATCACTATTAGTTCGGTTTCTGTTTGATTGGGAAAAAACCACCCATTCTAAATCATATTTTCTAGGGAAGCTACATGATCCGAATTCAACGAGTATGCATGATTCATAATCCGGATACCTCCCGTTCTGAATCGTTCTTGTTAGGGATGCTAATGAGTCAAAATCCAACCGAATACGAATGATATTTGAATTACTCTTAGTTCGGTGGCTATTGCATCCAAAAACCACTCATTCTAAATCCTCCAAGCTAGGATAACTAAAGGATCCAAATTCAATCAAGTACGGATGATTAGGATCCAGATACCACTCTTTCTGAATCCTTCTGGTTAGGAATGCTACATGAACCGAATCCAACCAAGTCATGATGACATTCAGATCACTTTTTGTTCGGTTTCTATTTGATCGGGAAAAAAACCACCCATTCTCATTCCTTTTTGATATCCGAATTCAACGAGTATACATGATTCAGTGTCCGGATACCTCACGTTCTCAATCGTTCTTGTTAGGGGTGCCATATAATCAAAATCCAACCAAGTATGAATGACATTCAGATCACTATTAGTTCGGTTTCTATTTGATCGGGAAAAAAAACACCCATTCTAAATCCTCTTTTCTAGGGAAGCTACATGATCCGAATTCAAAGAGTTTGCATGATTCAGAATCCAGATACGTCTCGTTCTGAATCGTTCTTGTTAGGGATGCTACATAGTCAAAATCCAAACCAATATGAATGATATTCGAACCACTCTTAGTTCGGTGGCTATTGCATCCAGAAACCACTCATTCTAAATCCTCCAGACTAGGATAGCCAAAGGATCCGAATTCAATCAAGTACGGATGATTTAGAATCTAGATACCACTCGTTCTGAATCCTTCTGGTTAGGGATGCTACAGGAACCGAATCCAACCAAGTCATGATGACACTCATATCACTTTTTGTTCGGTTTCTATTTGATCGGGAAAAAACCACCCATTCTAAATCCTTTTTGTTATCCGAATTCAACGAGTATGCATGATTCAGAATTCGGATACCTCCCGGTCTCAATCGTTCTTGTTAGGGTTGTCATAGAATCAAAATCCAACCAAGTATAAATGATATTCGAATCACTATTAGTTCGGTTGCTATTGCATACAGAAACCACTTATTCCGAATCCTGTAGACTAGGATTGCTAAAGAATCCGAATTGAATCAAGTAAGGATGATTTGGGATCCATATACCACCCGTTCTAAATCCTTCTGGTTAGGGATGCTACAAGAACCGAATCCAACTAAGTTATGATGATATTCAAATCACTATTAGTTTGGTTTATATTTGATTTGGAAAAAACCACCCATTCTATATCATATTTTCTAGGGAATCTAGATGATCCGAATTCAATGAGTATGCATGATTCAGAATCCGGATACCTCCCGTTCTAAATCGTTCTTGTTAGGGATGCTACATGATCAAAATCCAACCAAGTATGAATGGTATACGAATCACTCTTAGTTCGGTTGTTATTGCATCAAGAAACCACACATTCTGAATCCTCCAAACTAGGATAGCTAAAGGATCCGAATTCAATCAAGTACGAATGATTTAGGATCTAGATACCAATCGTTCTAAATCCTTCTGTTTAGGGATGCTATAGGAACCGAATCCAACCAAGTCATGATGACATTCAGATCACTTTTTGTTCGGTTTCTATTTAATCGGGAAAAAACCACCCATTCTAAATCTTTTTTGTTAAGGAAGTTACATTATCCGAAATCAACGAGTATGCATGATTCAGAATCTGGATACCTCCCATTCTGAATGGTCCTTGTTTGGGATGCTACGGAATCAAAATCCAACCAAGTATAAATGATATTCGAATCACTCTTATTTCGGGTCTATTGCATTAAGAAACCACACATTCTGAATCCTCCAGACTAGGATAGCTAAAGGATCCGAATTCAATCAAGTTCGGATGATTTAGGATCCAGATACCACTCATTCTGAATCCTTTTGGTTAGGGACGCTACGGGAACCGAATCCAACCTAGTCATGATGACATTCAGATCACTTTTTGTTCGGTTTCTATTTGATCAGGAAAAAACCACCCATTCTAAATCCTTTTTGTTATCCGAATTCAACGAGTTTGCATGATTCAGAATCCGGATACCTCCCATTCTCAATCGTTCTTGTTAGGGATGCCATAGAATCAAAATCCAACCAAGTATAAATGATATTCGAATCACTATTAGTTCGGTTGCTATTGCATACAGAAACCACTTATTCCGAATCCTACATACTAGGATTGCAAAAGAATCCGAATTGAATCAAGTACGGATGATTTAGGATCCAGATACCATCGGTTCTGAATCCTTCTGGTTAGGGATGCTACAGGAACCGAATCCAACCAAGTCACGATGATTCTCAAATCACTATTAGTTTGGTTTCTTTTTGATCGGGAAAAAACCACCCATTCTAAATCATTTTTTCTAGGGAAGCTACATGATCCGAATTCAACGAGTATGCTTGATTCAGAATCCGGATACCTCCCATTCTGAATCGTCCTTGTTACGGATGCTACAGAGTCAAAATCCAACCGAATATGAATGATATTCGAATCACTCTTAGTTCGGTTGCTATTGCATCCATAAACCCCTCATTCAAAATCCTCCAGACTAGGATAGCTAAAGGATCCGAATTTTATCAAGTACGGATGATTTAGGATCCAGATACCACTCGTTCTGAATCCTTCTGGTTAGGGATGCTACAAGAACCGAATCCAACCAAGTCATGATGATATTCAAATCACTTTTTGTTCCGTTTCTATTTGATCAAAAAAAAAACCACCCATTCTAAATCCTTTTTGTTAGGGAAGTTACATTATCCAAATTCAACGAGTATGCATGATTCAGAATCTGGATACCTCCCATTCTGAATGGTCCTTGTTAGGGATGCTACAGAATCAAAATCCAACCAAGTATAAATGATATTCGAATCACTCTTAGTTCGGGTCTATTGCATCAAGAAATCACACATTCTGAATCCTCCAGACTAGGATAGCTAAAGGATCCAAATTCAATCAAGTTCGGATGATTTAGGATCCAGATACCACTCGTTCTGAATCCTTCTGGTTAGGGATGCTACAGGAACCGAATCCAACCAAGTCATGATGATTCTCAAATCACTATTAGTTTGGTTTCTTTTTGATCGGGAAAAAACCACCCATTCTAAATCATTTTTTCTAGGGAAGCTACATGATTCGAATTCAACGAGTATGCTTGATTCAGAATCCGGATACCTCCCATTCTGAATCGTCCTTGTTACGGATGCTACAGAGTCAAAATCCAACCGAATATGAATGATATTCGAATCACTTTTAGTTCGGTTGCTATTGCATCCGTAAACCACTCATTCTAAATCCTCCAGACTAGGATAGCTAAAGGATCCGGATTTTATCAAGTACGGATGATTTAGGATCCAGATACCACTCGTTCTGAATCCTTCTGGTTAGGGATGCTACAAGAACCGAATCCAACCAAGTCATGATGATATTCAAATCACTTTTTGTTCCGTTTCTATTTGATCGAAAAAAAACCACCCATTCTAAATCCTTTTTGTTAGGGAAGTTACATTATCCGAATTCAACGAGTATGCATGATTCAGAATCTGGATACCTCCCATTCTGAATGGTCCTTGTTAGGGATGCTACAGAATCAAAATCCAACCAAGTATAAATGATATTCGAATCACTCTTAGTTCGGGTCTATTGCATCAAGAAATCACACATTCTGAATCCTCCAGACTAGGATAGCTAAAGGATCCAAATTCAATCAAGTTCAGATGATTTAGGATCCAGATACCACTCGTTCTGAATCCTTCTGGTTAGGGATGCTACAGGAACCGAATCCAACCAAGTCATGATGACATTCAGATCACTTTTTGTTCGGTTTCTATTTGATCGGGAAAAAACCACCCATTTTAAATCCTTTTTGTTATCCAAATTCAACGAGTATGCATGATTCAGAATCCGGATAAATCCCATTCTCAATCGTTATTGTTAGGGATGCCACAGAATCAACAGAAAAACAATATTCAGAAATGGGAGGATAATCCTCGTCATCCTCTTCCTGTTCTACTGCATGCACGTTCTGATTATCAGACTTGTTGTAAGATTTAGACTTGTTGTTCCTTAAGTAGGATCCTTGCTTTTCCTGCTTCGAGGATCCTGCCAGTCTTTCTTGGATCCTTTTATCATCCTCTAGTCGGATGAATCTAAGGGCCCTGGTTCTCACTTCATCAAGATTCCTGCAAGGGGTCATTACAAGATCATCATAGAACAATGAATCCCTAAGTAAACCCATTTTGAAGGCTTCTACAACCGTAGCAATATCCAAATTAGGAATATCTAAGGATTCTTTACTGAATTTAGTGATATAATCTCTAAGTGATTCATTTTGACCTTGTGTTACCCTATATAGGTCACTAGTTAAACGTTTAAATTTTCTACTACATGAGAATTGGCTATTAAACAGATTAACTAGATTAGCAAATGAAGTAATAGAGTAAGCGGGAAGACTTAGCAGCCATTTAAGAGCTGATCCTGTCAGTGTGGATCCGAAACCCTTGCATAGACATGCTTCTTTTAACCTCTCAGGAATGGGATTGATCTCCATCCTTTCTTTGTATTGAGCTATATGCTCTTCTGGATCCGTTGAGCCGTCATATAGCTTCATGGTCGGTATCTTGTGACTTCCATCTGGAATTTCAGGAATGGGTTTAACCACTCCTGGAACGCTGGATATCAATTATCCAAGGAAAAACCCTAACTCTCTCTCTAGCCAGGCGATTTTGGTCCTCCATGAATCCTTAGATCTTCATCGTGATTTCCTGTATAACAGTCTGTGATTAGGGATTGATCTTTCAATCTATATAGGAACTTGTTAGCAGTTTTGATCGATTTACATCTAGGATTTTTGTTTTTGTTTTTATCTTCAATCGCCGCCAGTATTCTGTGATCTCTAACGGTGTGTATAGCGATTTTGGTTTGTCGTTATTGTGTATATTGACTTACCAGCTTTTCTATATGTTTCGGAAGATTCATGGGGTAGGGTTGCTGGATTAGGGTTTTTGTTTTTTCTTTTCGTTCGCTGCTGGTTGGTCTCGTTTTTGGCATCTGGTCGTGCATGGTATATTGGTTATCGTTGTTATTGGGAGAGGAGATTGTCTAGTATGGATTCTCGGAAGAAGTTTGATGTGCATGTGGATCGGGGTAAGCCACCACTCTCTAAGGGTGTTGGCCGTGGTCAAACTGTTGAAGGTAACCCGAAGTTAGCCAGGCGGGGGATTTTCAAGCAGAATTATGATCCAAAATTGATTAATGTTATCGATGAACTTGAGAAGGTTACTATTCTGGTTCCTGTCGACAATGTTGTCAAGGAATCTTCACCGGACATTGGGGCTCTAGATAACTTTATTGATGTTGCTGGGAGTATGCAGGATAATGTGGAAGACCAGTTGAAGTCTGATAATTCGGAAGGGAAGAGACCTGAGGAGATTCAAGTAAAGGATGATAATATTCATATGGTAGCTGGAAATATAACTAAACCCTTATCATACGCGGAATCGGTCGTGGCAGAAAGCTTGAAGAAGGTAAATTTTCGGAAACTGGACACTGTTGAAAAGCATGATGGTTGTGATGTGGTTTTACCTAGGGAATCTATAAGGGTAGTCAAAGACAAAATGGCAAACACGTTGTATGGGTATTTTTGGGGGATAGAGTAGCATATCCAGTTGTGGAATACTTTGTTAGGAACAATTGGAAAAGATTTGGCTTGCAAAAATCAATGATGAACGCAAATGGTTTCTTTTTCTTTAAGTTTGGTGATCACGCGGGTATGATGAATGCTCTTAATGAGGGGCCGTGGATTATTCGATCACAACCGCTGTTCTTGGAGGTTTGGTCTCCTTCGGTTAAACTTGAAAAGAAAGAAGTTAAAAAGGTTCAGGTTTGGGTCAAGATTCATGAGGTTCCCATTGTGGCTTACACGGAGGATGGTTTAAGCTTGATTGCGTCAGCTATAGTGGAGCCGAAGGCTTTAGATTCCTTTACAATATCAATGTGTGTTGACATGTGGGGTCGTAGCAGTTATGCTCGTGCTTTAATTGAAATATCGGCTAACATTGAATTCAAGGATGAGTTGATCATTGCGGTTCCTTGTATTGATGGAGATGGGTTTGTTAAAGAAAAGGTTTATGTGGAATATGAATGGTGCCCCCATAGGTGTAGCCGTTGTTGTGTTTTTGGTCATAATGAAGACGTTTGTCCGAAGCAGGTGGTTCGAGTGGCTAATAGTGGTAATAAGGGTTCTAAGCATAATAAGCAAGCTTTGGGTCCGAAAAAAGCTAGAATCGCTGATGCGGATGGATTTATGGATGTGGACTCTCGGAAAGCGGCAAAGCGAACTGGGTTTCCAGTTAATAAGCAAAAACAAAAGTTTGAGTATAGGCCAGTGGCACCAAAACCCGAGGCTGATAAAGCGGGAGGTGGAGTGAAGATCCAACCGAAAATAGCTGGTAATGTTGATTTACACAACCCGTTTGATGTTTTATCGAAGGATGAAGGTGAATCTAGTAAAACAGGTGGTGTCACACCCCGACCGCGTAAAACAACAAATCGCGGCGGAAACATCAGGGCGTGTTGCAACAGAATTATCGTTTCATAACCATGGATACAAAAAGTGTTTCGTTTTATTAAACATTGAATATTTACATCGTCTGGAAATCTAAATACACAATTTAAACATAGTCTATCATTGTTATTGAGTCACTAAAGCCTCGTCCAGTCCTATGTGAGCATGCATCCTATCAATCGATATCATTCAACAATACCTGAAACATATGTGAAAACGAGGTCAGCAAAGAAATGCTGGCGAATACATAGGTTTTGTAGGAGTGTTGAAATCATGGCTAGTTTAGATATTGCAATACTTTATAAAAACCTTGTTTTGAAAAGAGTATAACATTGCAACTTAATTAACCAACTCAAATCAAGCGGGTTATAGTTTATAAAACCTCGTAGCCATGACTCGTAACCCAAAAACATTTGTTTTAGTAAAGCAAATTGTGAAAAGTATGTTATTTGTATAAAATGTTATATGTCCAAATTGAAATGATTCAAATAACGCTACGATATGAAATACCATACAAACACTTATATATAGGAAGTACCAGCGGCGTATCCACCATGCTTGTATCATATTACACACGCCTCGTTACTTAATCCCTTACTCAAACCAAACCAACAATGTAAGATGTCTATGTTTAAACCAACTTCCAAATGTATTGAAATAATATGTAAAAATGTTTATGTCAAGATGTAAATCATGTAATGTATAACCAATGTCAAAAGTATTTATGTGTCAAATGTAAACCATGTAATGTGTAACCAAAATGATATGTATGGCTAGTGAAAATGTATCAACTAAACCATATGCACAAGAACATAGTATTGAAGTAAAACTTGGTTTAAATCAAAACTATGTTTTGTGGAAATGCATGATCAATGTAAATCATGTAAACACTTAACCAAAACCCAATCGTATATCGCCTTGAAGCCAATCGTTTACCCAAATCGTTAAATTCGTTTTAGGTCGTGAAACTACTTATATGGTCGTCTCGCTAATAACATTCAAACCTTCGTGACTCGCTTACCTCGTCGCTTCTCGTTTTCGCATTAACAAACCCTTACCAAAGGGTAAGTTAACAATTTCAGATTCAGTCGCTACCCACCACACCCACACATAACCACGGGTGTAGTAAATAACGGGATTAGTCAGATCCTATGGTACCATAACCTAATACTGGTCGGCTTGATCATTGCTAATGAATGTCATTTGTTATGTAACCCAACCAACAAGTTCGTTCACATTATTGAAATCGTTATTAGTTTTGTATAAATCGTCTTAATCGTTTTTGAAACCATCGTTATAACATCGAAAATCGTTTTGATACCATCGTTAAAACCTTGAAAACATTTAGCACATATGAGTCACCCCAAAACAATTGAAAGCAGTAAAATAGGGGAATAATGTACTCGCCTGAGAATGCTTAGAGGTCTTGAACAACAACCAAACAAAGCTAGAGGGAGCACGGAATCAGTCGGCAATCTAAAACTATATAAATAAACCGGACTTAAATCGGGAGATCGGATAGGATGAGGCTTGGTAAACCAAATGAGTATTGGAACTCATATGATATGGTTTAACAAGGCCTACATACTACATGAAACCTAACCTAAGTGCTTTCGACCCATCGCGACCCATTAAGGTAGCTTATGCTACTTTAACGCGTCGTGCGCGTGAAACGCGTTCGGACCGCCTAACTAGTCCTATGACAAGTAGAATATGCCTAAACATGTTACATAATCAGTTATGTGACAAAGGTTTAGGTTACATATGCTTAATTACCAATTATACATGAAAAGGGTATTCTGGTAATTTACCTAAGGCATATAAACTACCTATCATACAACTACTCAAACGATGTGACCATAGGGTATAACCTCGAAAGGTTATTCCCTACCTACTATGGTCACCTAATGTGTTTGGTCGGATCCTAATGATCGACCAAATGGGTCGGGTTCGAAGGTATAAGCGATTTATTAGATCGCTTACCCTACGACCCTATATAACGTGGTAATCAGTAGGCATAGTCCCAAGGGACTATAACCAACGTGATTACACTCACGTTGCGAAGTTCGAACGAACTTCGCATTGACCATAAACTGGTCAATGCAGAAAGTCAAACAAAGTTTGACTTTCAGACTCGAAAGACTCGAAAAGCAATAAAAGAACGAAAGAATACTTACGAAGGGTCCCCGAATGCTAATCTAGATCTTAATAACTCAGGTATGAAACAATGGTTCCAACTTAGAGTCACTTAGATCAGATTCTAGTGGTTTTTGAAGTTGGGGTGTTGGGGTATTTATAGTATTCGGAGAACCGTTAAGATCGTTTGTCGAATATCGTGCCTTAATCGCATCCGTACAAGTGTCGGAACCTTATGGTGGCTAAAAATGGTTCTTATCAGCTGACTAAGCATGTGTGAGTGTGTGGTTGTGGATCAAACAGCTGGAAACTGCTGTTAAATGCAGTTAATCTGGTCCAGAAGGCGGACGCGGCTCGCGTGGGGATATACAGAAACTGAGGCGGGCCGCCTGGGCTGCACAGATCAGAAATAAGTTTCAGAATCTACAGTTTTGGTCCCTGCACGTGTTTAAGGCCATTCCCGACACTTCCAAGGCCCGTAAAGCCAACTTTAAGGCCCTAAAATGTTGCCTAAACATTGTGGACATGAAAAATGCTCAAAAATATGTCTGATGTTGGTTCGTTTGGTCGTACGAACGCGATGTTCGCTTAATTACGACGGAATGCGTATAAGCGCGAAAAACGATCCAAATGACGCAACGAATGGATTTTTGGCAAGCCAAACACTAAAGCATAATATAGTCATGCTTACATAAATTTTTGGATGTCCGGATGTATTCAGAACGTAAGTTATGCGCGAAAGTGCAAACTTGTGCACTTTTTGACACTTTTAGTCCCTGAATGACCCAAAAGTTTATTTTAGCATACCGAACCCCTCAAAGCCTATTTCTAAGCTATGTAAAGGATATTTATGGTATGTTTAACTTATGGTCATGTTCCGGAATGTCTGTTACAGTTCAAATTGGCATACTTTCACAGTTTGTCATATTTAGTCCCTGTAGACGAATTAACTTGATTTTGGCATACCAAACCTTCCAAATCTTATTTCTAAGTTATGTAAAGGTTATTTAAGGTATGTTTAGCCTATTTCACTATTCCGGAGTGTTCGTTGCATTAAACTGGTTATATTTACGCATCGGTGCGCGTATAACCATCCAGAAAGCGATTTAGAGTTTGAAATCGAACAAGAGTTGATATGTGTAAATGATACACATATTTTTACAAATCCCAACTATGAAATACAATATTTCATTGGTTTGGCGTTTGTTTGATGGCCGTGGAGGCACAGGTGTTACAGTCTCCCCTACTTTAGGAAATTTCGTCCCGAAATTTATTTAGAGGAAACTTGTGAGAGCTTGAAAACATGAAGTTGAAAAGATCGAACAACATTGATTAGGGTTCTGAACTTCTAGTAATCTTTAATAACATCATGACTGCAATGTAAGAGGGATACTTATATACAAGTATATGAAGCGTCATTGGTGCGTCCACCGTACCTCCATTTCATCGTTCTCATTTCGTTATTGTTGTCACTATCGGTTCTTACACATAATAAATATTACTGTGGTTACCGTGCACTGAATCTCACAATTATGTACGCGTCCATAATTAGACAATTCCTTGCACAGTTCACACAGTCTATTTTATAATATGTAGGGTAAAACCAAATGAACAATCCTGTGATGAGTGTGACTAGACCGCCATAGAGTCCTTTTGACTAAATCAATAATTGATCTAAATAGACTATTAAGGAGTCTGTCCAGCTACATCACTAGATGTCGTCCTTTAACCAAATTGTGAATCAATCTTTTTTTTACTAGACCACCAAAGGGTCTCGTATGAATCAAGGAGTGGTACTATATAATCCAAGGGTCTTAACTATTACATAGAAGCCCATTAAGGATTTAAGGTAGTACCTTTTGAATATCCTACTATGAATCCCTCATATGAAGATATGAAAGATTCTATGAGGATTTGAAAATCGGATCACACAAAAACATAGAGGAGAACACATAAACACATATCACATAATCGCATAATCGCATACTCGCATAATTGTTTAATTTGACCTTTAAATATGTTATCTTTGGACACGGGTATTTAAAGCATACTAGGAATCAAATCCTTAATTGCATCAATTTGGATGGATCCACATGAATACCCTGCTTGTTGACTACCTGACCCAAAAACTGAACTCCTTTAAGCCAAAATTTCCTCTTGGAGGATTTAGCGAAAAGTTTGTTCCTTCTTTAAGGGTTCTAGTGTCAATGAAGGTGTTGATCGTTGGATCTTGATCCTGGCTAGTTAGTTTGGCGTTTGTTTTGGGTTGTTTAGGCGGGGCCGGGCTTTGTCTGTTTAGTCGTGTTTTTGGTTGTTTGGTTTTGTTTTTGGTTGTTAGTTTTATCTAGTCTTGGCATGTCAAGTCTAGAGAGGGTGTAACATTTCAGTTGCACTATTGTGCTTTTTGTGATTTATAAAATTCACCGGGGTAAACCTTTACCCAAAAAAAAAAGGTGTTGATCGTTATCGGCTCGGGACATGAATAGATCAAGATGTCATCAATAACAACAATGACGAACTGATCCAAATAAGGCTTGCAGACTCTATTTATTAAGTCCATGTAGATGGCTGGAGCATTTGTCAACCCAAAAGGCATGACTGTAAACTCGTAATGGCCATACTTCATGCCGAAAGCCGTTTTGGGAATATCTTCTTCGAGAATACAAAGTTGATGATACCCAAAACGCAAATCGATCTTGAAAAAGCATGAAACGCTATGTAGTTGATCAGAGAAATCGTTGATTTAAGGTAGGGGATATCGATTCTTGATGGTAAGCTTACTAGGCTTACGTTAATCGATATACATTCGAAAAGATTCATTTTTCTTTTCACAAAGAGGACAGGAGTTTCTCCAAGGTGAAAAGTTTGGACGGATGAATCCTTTATCAGACAGCTCTTGAAGCTGTTTTGATAATTCTTGAATCTTGAACGGTGCAAGACGATAAGATACTTTAGATTTAAAAGAAACAAGTGTTTGAGGTTCTTAGGGAGATCACAAGTGATCATGAAAATGACAGAACCACATGAGTAGTTTGTCTTTGTGTTGACATCATACGGTTGGATCAAACATTCATACCATTGCATTAGTTAAAAATAAAACCACAAATTTTATTTATATAACAACTGCATTGTCTTTAAATGTTACAAGATAACAACCAGAGGAAATACAAAATGCTAATTGTTCACTCCATCATCATTGAGTGCCTCATTGATGTTAAACACTCGACCACGTGCTGGATTCACATTGACGTTGACGTTCGCATTTGGGTTTGCGTTAGCATTTGCATTCACCAGTCTCGGACAATTGTAGCGGAAGTGACCAATCTCTCCGCAGTTGAAACATGACCCCAGTGGAAATCTCGCAGCATTCCCTTGAACCGGAGCTTGAACCTGAGCAGCCTGATTTTGTCCAAAACGACAAACATTGGCCATATGCCCAAGTCTACCACACGTCATGCATTGCCTGCAAGCTTGTTGTGCAACGTGATGACCGTTGCAACGAGCACAGTGAGGTGCGGTACCAGCGTATGCCTTCTTTGCAGGTGGCTGAGCCGGTGGGTTCTGCAGGTTCTGAGCAGTCTTTGCTGTAATAGCAAAGTTTTGGGCACCTTTTCGCTTTCTTGATTTCTTCGATGACTCACCTTCTTCACCCTTTTTCTTGTCCTTTCCAGAATCAGTCGCCTTCTTTTTATCACCCTTGCGGGTGAGTTTACCCTTCCTGACTTGGGTCTCAGTCAGGGTAGCAGACAACTCTATTGCTTGGCGAAGGGTAGGAGGATTAACACCGATCAAAATCTCTAGAATGGAATCGGGTAAACCATCGATGTATCTCTCGATCGCTTTCTCCAGAGGGGTAACCATGGTGGGACACAATAGGCTGAGTTCTTCAAAACGATCCGTGTACGCACGGTGTTCAGCCCCATCTTGCTTTAAGTCGTCAAACTCTCGTTCCAAAACTCGAATCTCGTGACGGGGACAAAACTCCTTCATCATGAGAGCCCGAAGCTCCGCCCATGTTTGTGCCAAAGCCACTTCGGCACCCCTATCGCGCATAACACCATTCCACCAAGTAAGCGCTCGCTTTTCAAACACACTCGAAGCAAATTCAACCTTCCGCGCATTCGGACACTGCACATGTCTGAATGTGTTCTCGATGCTCTCAAACCACTGTAAGAGCGCAGTTGCTCCTTGCGACCCAGAAAACTTTTGCGGCTTTGCAGAATTGAAGTTCTTGAAATTACATTGTGCGTTATTGTTGTTGTTATTATTGTTGTTGTTGTTGTTGTTAAATATCTCGTGGACTTGGGTTACAACACCGGGAAGTACAGCAGCCACTTGCTGAGAAACCAGGGCTGCGATTTCTTCAATAGTAAAAGTTCGAGGATCGCGTCGAGGAGGCATTGTCTAACAAGGAAACAAGGGAGTCGAGTGAGGTTGAAATTTAGGAAAAACAAAAGTGGTATTGATAAAACACAAGGAAGGCGATCATTTGTTTGTTACCTCGAACAAACAAACGACACGCAGTGACTAATCAAAGTAAATAGGTTAAAATAATGTATAGCGAAGACATGCTCGCCTATAAGTGAACACTCATCCCAAGAATTCCCAGGTAAGCACAACTGGTCTCGCGGCTGATGAGATATATACGAAGTGCTTGCCTAGACAGAAAACCCAGAATACAGGCATTCACCCTTCCAGTTTGCACGTGTTCACATTATTTAAAACCCAAAACCTTGACGAGATTTTGAAAACTCAAAGGGGTTCAAAACCATATAATAGAGGGTTCAAAACCTAGTAATCAATCATCCTAGAACAGATGATTAGTTTTCAAAGCAGATTCGAAAATTGTGTTCTTGTTGTGGTTATCACCTAAGGATAGGTGACAGTTTTGTTTTAGAAATCTAAACGCAAATTTCTTCGCGTTAGGGTCCTAAGAAGGTTATAGACTAGGTCAAAGCATTACTAATAACCTAATTCCCTATAACCATTGGCTCTGATACCAACTTTTCTGTCACACCCCGACCGCGTGAAACAACAAATCGCGGCGGAAACATCGGGGCGTGTTGCAACAGAATTATCGTTTCATAACCATGGATACAAAAAGTGTTTCGTTTTATTAAACATTGAATATTTACATCGTCTGGAAATCTAAATACACAATTTAAACATAGTCTATCATTGTTATTGAGTCACTAAAGCCTCGTCCAGTCCTATGTGAGCATGCATCCTATCAATCGATATCATTCAACAATACCTGAAACATATGTGAAAACGAGGTCAGCAAAGAAATGCTGGCGAATACATAGGTTTTGTAGGAGTGTTGAAATCATGGCTAGTTTAGATATTGCAATACTTTATAAAAACCTTGTTTTGAAAAGAGTATAACATTGCAACTTAATTAACCAACTCAAATCAAGCGGGTTATAGTTTATAAAACCTCGTAGCCATGACTCGTAACCCAAAAACATTTGTTTTAGTAAAGCAAATTGTGAAAAGTATGTTATTTGTATAAAATGTTATATGTCCAAATTGAAATGATTCAAATAACGCTACGATATGTACTACCATACAAACACTTATATATAGGAAGTACCAGCGGCGTATCCACCATGCTTGTATCATATTACACACGCCTCGTTACTTAATCCCTTACTCAAACCAAACCAACAATGTAAGATGTCTATGTTTAAACCAACTTCCAAATGTATTGAAATAATATGTAAAAATGTTTATGTCAAGATGTAAATCATGTAATGTATAACCAATGTCAAAAGTATTTATGTGTCAAATGTAAACCATGTAATGTGTAACCAAAATGATATGTATGGCTAGTGAAAATGTATCAACTAAACCATATGCACAAGAACATAGTATTGAAGTAAACCTTGGTTTAAATCAAAACTATGTTTTGTGGAAATGCATGATCAATGTAAATCATGTAAACACTTAACCAAAACCCAATCGTATATCGCCTTGAAGCCAATCGTTTACCCAAATCGTTAAATTCGTTTTAGGTCGTGAAACTACTTATATGGCCGTCTCGCTAATAACATTCAAATCTTCGTGACTCGCTTACCTCGTCGCTTCTCGTTTTCGCATTAACAAACCCTTACCAAAGGGTAAGTTAACAATTTCAGATTCAGTCGCTACCCACCACACCCACACATAACCACGGGTGTAGTAAATAACGGGATTAGTCAGATCCTATGGTACCATAACCTAATACTGGTCGGCTTGATCATTGCTAATGAATGTCATTTGTTATGTAACCCAACCAACAAGTTCGTTCACATTATCGAAATCGTTATTAGTTTTGTATAAATCTTCTTAATCGTTTTTGAAACCATTGTTATAACATCGAAAATCGTTTTGATACCATCGTTAAAACCTTGAAAACATTTAGCACATATGAGTCACCCCAAAACAATTGAAAGCAGTAAAATAGGGGAATAATGTACTCGCCTGAGAATGCTTAGAGGTCTTGAACAACAACCAAACAAAGCTAGAGGGAGCACGGAATCAGTCGGCAATCTAAAACTATATAAATAAACCGGACTTAAATCGGGAGATCGGATAGGATGAGGCTTGGTAAACCAAATGAGTATTGGAACTCATATGATATGGTTTAACAAGGCCTACATACTACATGAAACCTAACCTAAGTGCTTTCGACCCATCGCGACCCATTAAGGTAGCTTATGCTACTTTAACGCGTCGTGCGCGTGAAACGCGTTCGGACCGCCTAATTAGTCCTATGACAAGTAGAATATGCCTAAACATGTTACATAATCAGTTATGTGACAAAGGTTTAGGTTACATATGCTTAATTACCAATTATACATGAAAAGGGTATTCTGGTAATTTACCTAAGGCATATAAACTACCTATCATACAACTACTCAAACGATGTGACCATAGGGTATAACCTCGGAAGGTTATTCCCTACCTACTATGGTCACCTAATGTGTTTGGTCGGATCCTAATGATCGACCAAATGGGTCGGGTTCGAAGGTATAAGCGATTTATTAGATCGCTTACCCTACGACCCTAGACAACGTGGTAATCAGTAGGCATAGTCCCAAGGGACTATAACCAACGTGATTACACTCACGTTGCGAAGTTCGAACGAACTTCGCATTGACCATAAACTGGTCAATGCAGAAAGTCAAACAAAGTTTGACTTTCAGACTCGAAAGACTCGAAAAGCAATAAAAGAACGAAAGAATACTTACGAAGGGTCCCCGAATGCTAATCTAGATCTTAATAACTCAGGTATGAAACAATGGTTCCAACTTAGAGTCACTTAGATCAGATTCTAGTGGTTTTTGAAGTTGGGGTGTTGGGGTATTTATAGTATTCGGAGAACCGTTAAGATCGTTTGTCGAATATCGTGCCTTAATCGCATCCGTACAAGTGTCGGAACCTTATGGTGGCTAAAAATGGTTCTTATCAGCTGACTAAGCATGTGTGAGTGTGTGGTTGTGGATCAAACAGCTGGAAACTGCTGTTAAATGCAGTTAATCTGGTCCAGAAGGTGGACGCGGCCCGCGTGGGGATATACAGAAACTGAGGCGGGCCGCCTGGGCTGCACAGATCAGAAATAAGTTTCAGAATCTACAGTTTTGGTCCCTGCACGTGTTTAAGGCCATTCCCGACACTTCCAAGGCCCGTAAAGCCAACTTTAAGGCCCTAAAATGTTGCCTAAACATTGTGGACATGAAACATGCTCAAAAATATGTATGATGTTGGTTCGTTTGGTCGTACGAACGCGATGTTCGCTTAATTACGACGGAATGCGCATAAGCGCGAAAAACGATCCAAATGACGCAACGAATGGATTTTTGGCAAGCCAAACACTAAAGCATAATATAGTCATGCTTACATAAATTTTTGGATGTCCGGATGTATTCAGAACGTAAGTTATGCGCGAAAGTGCAAACTTGTGCACTTTTTGACACTTTTAGTCCCTGAATGACCCAAAAGTTTATTTTAGCATACCGAACCCCTCAAAGCCTATTTCTAAGCTATGTAAAGGATATTTATGGTATGTTTAACTTATGGTCATGTTCCGGAATGTCTGTTACAGTTCAAATTGGCATACTTTCGCAGTTTGTCATATTTAGTCCCTGTAGACGAATTAACTTGATTTTGGCATACCAAACCTTCCAAATCTTATTTCTAAGTTATGTAAAGGTTATTTAAGGTATGTTTAGCCTATTTCACTATTCCGGAGTGTTCGTTGCATTAAACTGGTTATATTTACGCATCGGTGCGCGTATAACCTTCCAGAAAGCGATTTAGAGTTTGAAATCGAACAAGAGTTGATATGTGTAAATGATACACATATTTTTACAAATCCCAACTATGAAATACAATATTTCATTGGTTTGGCGTTTGTTTGATGGCCGTGGAGGCACAGGTGTTACAGGTGGGGGAGCCGATATGGATCAAGAGTATTCGGATGATGAAGAGGTAATGGAAGTTTACAACGAAACAAATGAATTCCTTAGAGAGGATAAGCATGGAACCAATATGAAGAAAGGGGCAAGCACTCCTGTTTCAGCGGTTTTAAATGGTTAGCTTCGCTACTTGGAATATTAGGGGTTTGAACCGACCCCTCAAACAGAAGGAGGTTCGTCAGGTTGTCAAGGATAATAATGTTAGTCTATGTGCCATTCTTGAATCTCATGTGGATGTAAGTAATTTGAGTAAAGTGTGTGACCTTGTGTTTCGAGATTGGGATTGGACGTCCAATGGTGGTTGTTGTCAAAAGGGGACTCGTATAATTCTCGGCTGGGATCCGGCAGTTGTGGATGTTATGGTTCTTGCTCAATCGTCTCAAGTGATGCACGTTTAGGTTATTTTTAAACTTGACAGGAGAATGCTCTTTTGTTCGATTGTCTATGCAGCAAATTATTATATTTCGCGTAGGGAATTATGGCAACAACTTAGAATGCATAAAGTGCTTGTTAATAATGCCCCTTGGGTTTTAATGGGAGACTTTAACTCGGCTCTTAATCTTGAAGACAAGTCTTTTGGCGTTTCTAATATTTCTCCAGGTATGCGTGATTTTAAGGAGTGTGTGGAGGATATTGAAATGTTTGATATTAATCGAGTGGGTATGCATTTTACTTGGAACCAAAAGCCGAAGAATGGTGTTGGTTTGTTGAAGAAAATTGATCGCGTATTGGGTAACACTCAGTTTGTGTCCGATTATCCGGATTCGGTTGCTTTGTTTCAACCATATGGAGTGTCAGATCACTGCCCTTGTATTTTGAAATTCCCGAAAGCTGCCAAACCGAAACCGAGACCGTTTAAGTTCGCTAATTTTTTAGTGTTCAAACCGAAGTTTTTGGAGATTGTTAAAAAGGAATGGGAAACTTCTGTCAGAGGTGTTTACCAGTTTCAGGTTATAAAGAAGCTTCGCTTGCTGAAATCTCCTCTTCGATCTCTCCTGTTTGCCCAAGGTAATTTACATAAAAAAGTTGTGGATCTTCGTGGAAGGCTTGAAAATTTACAAAAGGCCATGGATCAAGACCCGACTAATGAGGAGATTCGGATTCAGGAAACAAAAGTGTTATGTGAATTCCAGGAAGCTTGTCTTGATGAAGAAAGATTCCTGAAGCAGAAATCTAAAGTGGAATGGCTTCGTGCGGGAGATTCGAATTCAGCTTTTTTCCACATGTCGCTGAAGAGCAGGAACCACCGAAGTCGAATAGATGTTATATCTGATGCAAATGGCACATCTTATGAGGGTGATAACGTTCCTGATGCCCTTGTTAATCATTATGTGAACTTTTTGGGTTGTCAAAGTCAAACCTCTCTTGATCCTACTCCTGAACTGTTTACTAGAAAGCTGGATACGGTAGTGTCTAATAACATGGTCAGACCTGTCACTCTTGAAGAAATAAAGTCGGCTATGTTTGATATTGGCAATGATAAAGCCCCAGGGCCTGATGGTTTCACGGCTGCCTTCTTTAAATATGCTTGGGATACAGTGGGTAGTGATATATCTAATGCGGTCCTTGATTTCTTTAACACGGGGAAGCTTTTAAAACAATTAAACCACACTTTTCTTGCGCTGATTCCGAAGATTACGACGCCTACAAGAGTGACTGATTACCGTCCGATTTCTTGTTGCAACGTCATCTATAAATGCATTAGCAAGGTGTTGGTGAACCGCATAAAGGATGCTTTAAATGGAATAGTTAGTATTAATCAGTCCGCGTTTGTTCCGGGAAGGAAAATATCGGATAATATTTTGCTCACTCAGGAGTTGATGCATAATTATCATAGGAAAGCTGGTCCTCCCAGATGCGCGTTTAAAGTTGACATTCAGAAAGCATATGACACAGTTGACTGGGGCTTTCTGAAACAAGTTCTTGTGGGTTTTGGTTTTCATCGAGCTATGGTGGACTGGATTATGGTATGTGTGTCTACTACTTCATATTCGTTATGTATTAATGGCAATGTTCATGGGTTCTTTGATGGTAAGCGGGGTTTAAGGCAGGGTGATCCTCTTTCCCCGTATCTTTTTACGCTTGTTATGGAGGTGCTGACATGTATTTTGCAGCACATGGTTAGGATTGATACTTCATTCAGATTCCATAATAAATGTGAAAAGCAACAAATTGTTAATTTATGTTTCGCGGATGATTTATTTCTTTTTGCTAGAGGAGATGTTGATTCGGCTCGATGTATTATGAATTCGCTTAGTGATTTCTCTAAAATGTCGGGCTTGGTTCCTAGTTCTCAAAAAAGTACGGGTTTCTTTTGTAATGTCCCAGATCATGTTAAGATGGCGATTATGAGTACTATTCCCTTTGAGGAGGGTACGCTCCCGGTTCGGTATTTGGGTGTCCCTCTTTTATCTTCTAGACTCCTTTATAAGGATTGCAGCACTCTGGTTGAACGTCTGGATCAGCGTATTCATAACTGGAAGAATAAGCTTCTTTCGTTTGCAGGTAGATTACAGTTTATTATTTCAGTTTTAACAGCCATGCATGTCTACTGGTCTTCGGTCTTTATTCTGCCGGCTCGAATCATTCATGATTTAGAAGCCAAAATGCGAAATTTCTTATGGTCTCAGGGTCCCTTTCAACGTGGGAAGGCTAAAGTTTCTTGGAAATCTGTTTGTGTTCCCAAGAATGAAGGTGGCTTGGGTATTCGAAGGATTGGTGATGTTAACACGGCCCTTATGGTTTCTCATGCTTGGAGTATTCTTACAAATCGGGATTCTCTATGGGTGGCTTGGATTCATTCGCACAGGTTAAAAGGTAGAAATTTTTGGGAATGTAAACCAGTTCCGAATTGCTGTTGGAGTTGGAGGAAATTGCTACAGTTGCGACCGTTAATTAGAGGTTTTTGTTGGTCCAAAATTGGTAATGGTAGAGATACTTCAGCTTGGTATGATAATTGGAGTGGTTTCGGTCCGTTAAGTTCCTTTCTGTCGCCTAGGACTATCACAAGGGAGGGGTTTTCTTTAAAAGCTACAGTTGCTGATTTGTCCTTTAATGGTTCTTGGTTATGGCCGGCTGCTTGGAGAAACACCTACCCAGTCCTTATACAACTTGATCAGGTGCAACAGGATGCTAATAATCAAGATTGTTTACTCTGGAAGGATGGGGACGAGATTAGTGATTATTCGTCATCGGAGGTATGGAATTCTATCAGAAATAGCGAACCAGAGGTGGATTGGCATAGTACAGTTTGGTTTTCGCAATGTATACCTCGTCATGCATTTTTTATGTGGCTTATTATGCGGCGTAAGTTGGTGACTCAAGATAAAATCATGCTTTGGAATTCCACAAGAAGAACTAATATGAATATGATGTGCTGCCTCTTATGCTATGAGAATGTGGACTCGCATGATCATTTGTTTTTCGAGTGCAAGTTTTCGGCTAAGGTTTGGGAATTGGCTCGTGTGAAAGCAGGAATGGGTAATGTGGAAGCTAAATGGAGTGCTATCATCGACTGGCTCCGTCAACGTACCAGATTCAAGTCCGCTGATAACCTAGTTCGTCGGTTGATTGTGGCTGCCACTGCTTATGCTATTTGGCGGGAAAGAAATACTCGTTTATTCAAGAACCATGCAAGGCCCCCAGAAACTATATGTGAGTCGGTTTTTGATACAGTCCGATACAGGTTAATGGGTTTAAAATTCAAGAATACGGCTAGAGTGAGGAATCTTCTTCAGAAGTGGGAGATTCATAGTGATTCGGTTGTCGACGATGGAGGCTGATTGACGTGTTGTTTTGTTATTTTGTTTTCTAGATGTTTGGTCTAGTTGAGGTTGCTTAGGCTTGGTTTTTGCTTTTGTTTTTGTTTCCACTCTCATGAGGCATGTCTCATGTTTGAACTAGTAAGGGCTCTCCTTACTACTTGTTTTTTTTTTATGGTTTGTGAATATATAAAATCACCGGGGTAACCCTTTACCAAAAAAAAAAAACGCTGGATATCATATCCTTCAGTTTCTGTAATTCCCTGGCCATAACTTGGTTGACACCTGTATCCTGCACAAAACCATGGTTAGCATTATAAGAATTATTCAAAGTGTTACCTCCTGAAGGATTCAAGTTTGGAATTCCAGATGTGAATCCATATTGGCGAGATTCTGGTATGATTGAGGGACCAGATGAAGCAATAGTTTGCATAGGTATGAAGTCTCCCAAATGAATCTCTGAACTTCTGGGTTCGGCACTTCCTAAGGATCCTTGACCCTAAAAGATGTTGGGTCCTTGATGCACTGAAGTTGGGGGTCTTGGAGGATAATCCATGGATCCATGAGCCTAAGATGAGGATCCTTGACCCTGAGATGAGGATCCCTGAACCTGAAACGAGGATCCTGGATGCTGAGAGTAGGATCCTTGAACCGTCTGCGTCCCCATGTATCCTCCTGAACTGGTGAAGGATCCCTGATGCTGGAAGGAGGATCCTTGAGGCTGGAAAGAGGATCCCAAAGGCTGAAAGTAGGATCCTAGAGCCTGAGTCATTGCCGTTGATCCATAATGCATTCCCAATGATCCACCCTGGTACTAGACATCCGGAGCTGCAGATTGCTGGGCAGTTATGGCTGGAGTGTCAAAATTCAGTGATCTAGGCACCAATGGAGAGTGATCTTCCGCTGATCTCTTCAATTTCTTGATGTCATCAATCTCCCGAAGGATCCTGTCATTGGTTTTGTCCTGCTGCTGCATGTAATCCCTCATCTGCAAAATCAGAGAATAAAGATCATTGTTAGTAGGGCTAGAAGAAACAGCAGAAGTTGGTGGTTTTGAGAAAACGGGGGTTTGTTTCTTCGCAGCATTCTCAGCATTCTTATGGGATCCAAAAGGTGCTGGAGGCAAAGGTGGAATGCCTTGTGAAGAAGTGACCGCCGGCATGGAGCTTGAAGTGTTCTTCGCTTGAGAAGCCATGTGGTTGAAGGCGATGAACCGAAATGATCGAAATGAACAAAATTCCTCAGAAATGAAGCACCAATTGCCTCACGGTGGGCGCCAAACTGTTTTGGTCAAAAATCACACAAGGATAATACAACCAAATCCGATTTTGTGAGGTGTGATGCTTGAATTAATGGATAAATGTATGAACAATATATGAATGAAATGAATGTGTGACACAAGGATTTATACGAGGAAAAAGCCCTTGATCAAGATATGATCTCCGGCACAAAAAACCTCGGGTGATGGAAACTACCGATCACCAACTATATTAAACAAGTAAAGGTTACAAATCGGGATGATAACAAGCTTGTTACAAGGATCACTAGTGTGCACAATGTGTGTAATCGACAATAAGTTGCAGAGAGTTTTCGAAAGTGTGTGTGTTGCCAATTGTTCTAACTATCAAGCTTGTTATCCCCTTATAAAAATGGAAATAATCTAACTAACTAACATTCCGCAAATCATGCTAGCTTCCCACGACTTCCATAATGGTCATACAAGCCATGCACGTGCAGAATAATGGAGCATATTCCCCTAGAATCTCGGCAAGACCAAGTCCCATTCGAATGCTCCTGTAAAACAAGTTCAAACATAGTGGAAACAATCGTTAGTGTAAGGATAATAATGAGGATCCTGGATCCTTAAACCTGCAACGTCTTCTAAGGATCCTTAATTCAAACTGAACTGAGGATCCGTGATCCTGGCTGCACTTGAGGATCCGTGATCCTGGCTGCAATTGAGGATCCGTGATCCATATATTGGAAAATCCATCCCTAACAGTAATGATGACATCCAGATCACTTTTTGTTCGGTTTCTATTTGATTGGGAAAAAACCACCCATTCTAAATCCTTTTTGTTATCCGAATTCAACGAGTATGCATGATTCAGAATCCGGATAAATCCCGTTCTCAATCGTTCTTGTTAGGGATGCCACATAATCAAAATCCAACCAAGTATGAGTGATATTCGAATCACTCTTAGTTTGGTTGCTATTGCATACAGAAACCACTTATTCCGAATCCTGCAGACTAGGATTGCTAAAGAATCCGAATTGAGTCAAGTACGGATGATTTAGGATCCAGATACCATCGGTTTTGAATCCTTCTGGTTAGGGATGCTACAGGAACCGAATCCAACCAAGTCATGATGATACTCAAATCACTAAATAGTTCGGTTTCTATTTGATCGGGAAAAAACCACCCATTCTAAATCATTTTTTCTAGGGAAGCTACATGATCCGAATTCAACGAGTATGCATGATTCATAATCCGGATAACTCCCGTTCTGAATTGTCATTGTTAGGGATGCTACAGAGTCAAAATCCATCCGAATATGAATGATATTCGAATCACTCTTAGTTCGGTTGCTATTGCATCCATAAACCACTCATTCTAAATCCTCCAGACTAGGATAGCTAAGGGATCCGAATTCAATCAAGTACGGATGATTTAGGATCCAGATACCACTCGTTCTGAATCCTTCTGGTTAGGGATGCTACAGGAACCGAATCCAAACAAGTCATGATGATATTCAAATCACTTTTTGTTCGGTTTCTATTTGATCGGGGAAAAAACCACCTGTTTTGGTCAGAAAATCTGAAGAGGATATTGCAACCAAACTCTTTGTTTAGGGGAATGATGCTTAAAATGTATAACAGTGATGAGGATCACTTCAATGTAAAGTGCACAAACAACACAAAGATTTATACGGGGAAAAAGCCCTTGATCAAGAGTTGATCTCCGGCACAAAAAACCCCGGGTGATGGAAACTACCGATCACCAAGCTAAAATAAATGGTTAAATGTTTACAACTTCGGATAGTAACGAGCTAGATACAAAGATCACTACGGTGAAGTGTGTGAAAAGCGTATGAAGTTGCTAAGTGTTTGAATGAGAGCTTGTATGAGCGTGTTTGCGAGTGTGTGTAACTGAGAAATGTCTAAGTGTCTTCTACTAGCTCGTTACTCCCTTTTTAAAATAGAAATAACCACCTAAACTAACTATCCGACTTTCGTGCCAAGCTTCCACGTTCTCCACAACGTCCATTTTTAGCTAAGCACGTGCATAATAGTTTAGGAATATTCTCCAGGAATGTCGCCAAGACTTGGTCAAGCTTAATATACCTGCGAGATATTACAAAACATAAGTAAACAATCGTCAGTACGAGGATCCTTAAAGTGATCCATGATCCTGATCCTGAAGCTCTTCTGAGGATCACCACCTGTCACAGAAGTAAGGATCACCGGTTAGGATAACAAATAAGGATCACTAATTGTTAGAAAATCCTCCCCTAACAATTGCCCCCAAAATATAAGGAGTAAAATTGTAAATGTGTGAGTTATATTTTCTGATCTTATCCGCAACAAATTAACGGATATGTAGCCGTTAGAATAGAACTAGCCGTTGCGATGATGATGTCACGGAAGTGACAATCCTGCAGAATCATAATTATAAATAGAGATAGGGATAGGATCAATATGCATTTAAATTCGAAAGAAACTCCCTTTATAATCTCAGTTGAAGATCAATCAGGTATCTCTTTCTCCTCTCTCTCCCCTTCTTACTCTGTTCTTCTTTCTTTATCTTTATCACTTCGAAAATGTTGCTCCGAAGTTCCCCGGCCAAGGATCACAAAAAGGATAGCCCTTTGAAGAGTCAGAAGATCATCAAGGACTCAGTGAACGAGAGATGTTGCTTTAACGACGCACAAATAGATAACATTCGTCACCGTTTTCCGGCGAATGTCTTTTTCAAATCCTTCGATCCAACTGTTCTGAGCGACTACGTTTCTAATACATGGGTTGCCTTTCCGGTCACTCCATTTGCTATAGGGTACTCCTATCCTTTCCCGGAGTTCACACAATCCTTCTTTTCCCTTACCGGCATATCCTATATTCAAGCCATGCCTATGATTTGGAGGGTTTTATACACCCTAGAGAGGATCATTGAGCAAGAGAGTCTTGATTTAGGAATGTCAGAACTGGCGGAGTTGTATGATCTTACTACCTTCGGTTCCCATCGTTATTTATTCAAACGAAAACCCAGTGCAGATCATCCTCTTCTCAAAGTCACCAAAAACGACAAAGATTGGAAGCGTCGCTTCTTCCTTGTAAGAAGGGATACCATTCCAGATGGAGAGCATTTACCGAGAACATGGTCCACCCATGGTAGGCTGGAGGATCCTTGGAAGGATCACCAGATTGTCATGTTTTTGTAATAGGATCACTAACCCCTTCTTTGTCTTGTGTCATGCAGCCATCTCCTTTTCACGTCTCATCACAACACCCGCAACCAGGGAAAGACTTGCTACTTTCTGGGGACTTGACCCTGAAACTAGAACGTTTAAGACAACAACCCAAGACTCACAGGAGGTATCCTCAGGCTCTGTCACAATGTCAAGTAAGTATCCCTGTTTTAAAATTTAAATAAATAGTTAAATGTATATTAAGAAAAGATACTTATCTTGTTTTGGTTGTGTAGGTGCTGGAAAATCTGCCAAAGCTGCTTCAAGGTTCAGTGTCACCGATCTCACCACTGTCAAATCCTCCAAAAGAAAAGTCCCTACTAGCCCGACAGCCTCAATCCCCAAGGCACCCCTCAAGGGGAAGGGAATCAAGAAAAGAAAGACTTCCGAGGCTGAGGATTTGCAGGGTCTGCCCTTAATTCGTCACCAGTTCCTCGAGTACTTCAATGATGTAAGGATCACTATCTCTGCTTATATATCCTGCTGATCTAAGGATCACTTGCTCTTGAACTGTTTTATCCTTTTCCTTTGCAGAAATTTGCTGAGATCGAGGATTACGTCGGCCATGTTGAGGATCAAGATAAGAAGATTGCCGATCTCCAGCAGGTTGCTGTGCTCAAGGATCTTGCACTTGCTGATCTTCAGAAGGAACTCCAGGATACTAAGCAGAAGATGGCTAAGGTGCTGGTTAACTTTGACTATGAAAGGCAAGAGATCACAGATGATGCTAAAGTTTCTGCCGCCATAGCAATGTACAAAACCAAGCTTCAAATGGCCTCGGAAGCTCAGGATCCTGCCTTTGACAAAAGCAGCTGGGAAATCGAAGAATGGAAGGCAAGGCTGGCTGAATTGGGTGATGAAGAAGAGGCTGAGGAGATTCTGGCAATTGAGGCTAGTGGCAGCGGGTTGAAGGATAAAGCTGAGGATGCAGCGGCTGGTGGTGATGATGCAGCAAAGGTGTAGGCTGCACAATTGGGCGATGATGGATATATGTGCTAAGGCCGGAGCCCAATTTTTTTTAGTTTGATGGTTGTGATGTTTGAAACAATTTATGGTTTGTAATAACTCTAAACAATAGTTCTTAGGTTTAAGGATCATATATGATCCTTTGGACAATAGGCAGGATTGCAATTGGTGGAGGGATCCTCTGTTTGGGGGATGAAGCCATTGTGATCCTGCTGCTTTTATATTCCTGCACTACTTTTGAACTCATTATCATGGACACCCTTTACCTACCCCAGCGGACGGGCCACGTTTTGCTGGTAGATGCTCGGGTAGGTAATTTTGACAACTTTTAAAGGGTTAGCCTTATGTTAATAAATAAAAACTTAACCTTTTGTCGCTTATCATGTGTTGTTATCCTTTTTTAATATGTTAATTTCCAACTGTTGTAATGTTCATTCTGTTTATACTTATCAAGCCTTGACAAATTAGAAAAGATATCCAAAAAGTTTAGGATATGAACAAGGATCACATATCCCATAACCGATAGGTTTAAAAAGTGATATGATTTAAGAAATACAAGTTCAGTTGTCAAGTATAAGGGTTATTTAAAAGAATAATGAATAAAATCAAAAGAGTTAAGGATCATACCTGAGGATCCAAGTTAGAATCCTAACCATAATAAGGATAACTATAAGATAAACCTTAGGGTGAAATAAGGAACAAAGATCCCTAGCTGCCTATCTTCAAGGACCTGAAATAGAGCATAACTTGGGACTAAGCCAATATAAGAGAAGAGTTAGCAACTGGGGACAAGCCCAAGGATAACTGGGGACAAGCCCAAGGATAACTGGGGACAAGCCCAAGGATAACTGGGGACAAACCCATGGATCGTGTGTAAACTGGAGTATGGCCCTAACTGGCGACTATCCAAACTTAGTGACATGACGATGCCAAAACCTTAGCTAACGTGAAAACGTTAGAAACCTTAGCTAACGTGAAAACGTTAGAAACCTTATGACCGGATGTATGGTACGTCTACCATTATACGTAGGATCCTAAGCATAGCCAGAACAATGGAATTATCAGCCCCTAGAACGAGTACTGGTCCCAAGGCCTTGAACTATACCAGGATCATCGTGCGCTACAGGCGGAATCCGGGGACAAGCCCGAATAACTAGGGTTAAACCCAAAAGACGGATTGCTTCTGTGGATAACCAACGTTATGCTAAGGATACCTGAACTTTCAAAACTTAAATTCACGTGAGAGATGGATAAAGGATACATGATCCTTATCCTTATAAGAGAAAATAATAAAATGAAATAGCTTAATTTTAGGATATTACCTAAGTAAGGATCATCGGTACTTTGAGGATCCTTTAAGGATATCCCTTTCCTAAGGATCACCTATGTCATAAGGATCCTGCTTATATGAAATATTTCTTCAAGTGGACAGCATTCCAAGCTCTTGGTAGCAAATCACCTTCCATGGTTAGCAATCTATATGCCCCCTTTCCTGCTTCAGCTTCAATCAAATAAGGGCCTTCCCATTTTGGAGCCAACTTCCCATCAGCAGGATTGGTAGTATTCTGGAATGCTTTCCTTAATACCATATCTCCAACTTGAAACCTCCTGATCCTGACATTTTTGTTGTAAGCACCAGCCATTCTTTGTTGATAACTGGCCATCCTGATCCTAGCCATATCCCTGATTTCTTCAATAGTATCCAGGTCTTGAGCCAAGTTTTCATCATTTTCCTCAGGATCACGGGTACTTGTTCTAGCAGTAGGAACCACCATTTCTGTTGGGATCACTGATTCTGCCCCAAACACCAAAGAGAATGGTGTTTGACCAGTAGCATTCTTAGGGGTTGTCCTGTCAGCCCAGAGCACATAGGGTAGTTCTTCTGCCCATTTCCCTTTCTTGGATCCAAGCTTCTTCTTCAAGTTGTTGATGATGATCTTGTTGGATGATTCTGCTTGACCATTAGCTTGTGGGTGGACTGGTGTTGATGTTATCATCTTAATCCCCCAGCTGTCACAAAAGTTAGTGGTTCTGCCCCCAATAAATTGGGAACCATTATCACATATAATCTCAGAAGGAATTCCAAATCTAGTTATAATATTTCTTTTAATGAAGGATATAACTTCCTTTTCTCTAACTTGAGCAAAAGCTTCAGCCTCTATCCACTTGGAGAAGTAATCAGTCATAGCTAGCATGAATACTTTCCCACCAGGTGCCTTAGGGAGCTTTCCAACTATATCCATACCCCATCTCATAAATGGCCAAGAGGAGGATATAGGATGCAATAATTCAGCTGGTTGATGAAGGATATTGCTGTGTCTCTGGCAAGGATCACATCTTCTGGCGTACTCCACAGCATCTTTCTTCATGGTTGGCCAGTAGTATCCTGTCCTCAGGATCCTTGAGAATAATGCTCTGCCCCCAGTGTGGTTTCCACAATCTCCTTCATGGAAGTCTTTTAAAACTTCTTGAACTTCAGGATCCTCAATGCATCTCAAGTATGGTCCTGCAAGAGATCGCCTATACAACATATTATTCATAATTGTGAATTGAGATACCTTAGATTTGAAAGCCCTAGGGTTTTCTCCTGTAGGAATCTCTCCATGTTGTAAGTATCTCATAATTGGTGAGATCCATGATCCGGATCCTGAATAGGATTGAGTATCCTCACTAGGGATAACTGCAGAATCATCTCCTATCTCCATAGTCTGGTGATCCTCGATAGCCGGGGTCAGGATATGGATAATGGGAATCCTGATATCCTGTGGGATCTTCAAAGATGATCCTAAGTTAGCCAATGCATCAGCTTCCGTATTTTCTTCCCTTGGTACCTGTGACAGACTAAAGGAAACAAAAGAGAGTGCCAAACTTTTGACTATCTCCAAATATTTGGTTAGCTTTTCACCTTTAACAGCATAAGATCCATTAAAGTGGTTTGTAATCAACAAAGAGTCTACGTATACCTCAAGATACCTGATCCCCATATGTTTTGCAATTTGCAAACCAGCAATTAAGGCTTCATATTCAGCCTCATTATTAGTGGTTTGGAACTCACAAGCTATAGAATGGGGTATTATGTCCCCCTGTGGCGATTTTAGTAGTATTCCGAGCCCTGTGCCTTTGACATTTGAGGATCCATCAGTATAAAGTATCCAAGGATCCTTGGTCTCTTCTAGCTGCTGGACTTCTAGCTCAGCTTCTTCTTGTAAATCACTACTGAAATCAGCCACAAAGTCAGCTAATGCTTGGGATTTGATGGCTGTCCTAGGCTCATATCTTATATCATATGCACTCAATTTCACTGCCCACTTAGCCATTCTTCCCGACATCTCTGGTTTCCTGAGGACATTCTTAATTGGAAAATTAGTTTTAACAATGATAACGTGAGTTTCAAAATAATGTCTTAACTTGGTAGATGCCATTATTAATGCAAGAATAAGCTTTTCAAGGTGTGAATACCTGGATTCGGCATCAAGTAAACTTTTACTTACATAATAGACAGGATGTTGTGTACCTTGATGATCCTTAACAAGGACCGCACTTACTGCTTTTGAGGATACTGCAAGATACAAGGATAACACATCACCTTTTTCTGGTTTCATCAAAGCCGGGGCCGAGGATAGGTAATCTTTGAGGGCTTTTAAAGCATTTTCATGCTTCTCCGTCCACTCAAATTTCTTGTTCTTCCTTAGGATATCATAGAATTCTTTACACTTCTCGGAGGACTTGGATATGAATCTGTTCAAGGCTGCTATCCTTTCTGTTAACCTTTGAACATCCTTAGCATTGGCCGGAGATTTGATGTTCACTATTGCTTTGATTTGTTCCGGGCTAGCTTCGATGCCTCTCTTAGTCACCATGTATCCTAAGAATTTACCTGCTTTAACACCAAAATGACATTTTGAAGGATTAAGCTTCATGTTATATTTGTCAAGGATATCGAATGCTTCCTCCAAGTCTCTTAGGTGATCCTCAGCTTTTAAGGATTTTACCACCATATCATCTATGTAAACCTCCATAGTTTGTCCAATCTGATCCTTGAACATCATATTCACCAGCCTTTGGTACGTTGCACCTGCATTTCTCAATCCGAACGGCATAGCAATATAGCAATATATACCAGTTGGAGTCATGAAGGCTGTATCCTCTTGGTCGGATGGTTCCATTTGGATTTGTTGAAATCCAGATGAAGCATCCATAAAAGTTAACAGTTCATGACCCGCAGTTGCATCCACCATGGAGTCAATGTGGGGTAAAGGGAAAGGATCCTTGGGACATGCCTTATTTAAATCGGTAAAATCGACACATACCCTCCACTTTCCGTTTTTCTTTTGAACAACAACCACATTGGCCAACCATCTTGGATACTTGACCTCTCTAATCATACCTGCCCGGAGCAATTTCTCTACCTCTTCCTGGATAATGGCATTCCTTTCTGGTGCAAACTTCCTTCTCCTTTGATGGATTGGTTTGAAGGATCTGTCGATGCCGAGCTTGTGAGTGATAACATCCTTGGATATACCAGTCATGTCTTCGTGTTTCCATGCAAAGGTAGTCTTTCTCCTTTTGAGGAAGGATATGAGGTCTTCTTTCATTTCGCCAAGGATCCCTGACCCGATATAGATTTTGGATTCAGGATCATCAGGATCCATGAGGATTTCTACCACATCCTGCTCTCTGGCCTCCAAGACACTCCTTGGAGGATACCTTGATTGCTATTGCTCCCTTGACTTCGAAGCTGGTTTCATCGATGAAGTGTAGCAATTCTTAGCTTCCTGCTGATCGCTATCAATCTTTACTATTCCCCAAGGACTAGGGAGCTTCACACATTGATGGTAAGTAGATGGGACTACTTTCATATCGTGTATCCAGGGCCTGCCAAGGATAACATTACAACAAGATAAACAGTCAATAACACAAAACTTTTGATAAGAGTGTAAGCCTTCAATATATATTGGGAGTTTAATGTCCCCCAGGGTGTTCTTGGTTTCGCCACTAAATCCCACGAGCACGGAGGATCTTGGTATGATCTCTGATTCAGGGATACCCATCTTCTTTAGAACATCAAGCTGGATAATGTTCACTGAACTTCCTCCGTCTATTAGGATCCTGCGGACAAAATAGTTAGATATAAAAAGAGTAATAACTAAACCATCGTGATGAGGATCCTGGATATCAATACGATCCTCTTCATCAAAGGTTATGACTTTTCCTTCGGAGACACTCGATGTTCGAACTGGTCTTTCTCCATTATCCATTTTAGTTTCCTTTGCATGCCTCTTAGCTGCTGAGAAGGATGTGCCACAAATGTCGGATCCCCCAGAAATAAAGTTTATCACTTGTGCGTCTGCTGGAGGGGCTGGAGCCTTCTCAGGGATCCTTTCAGGATTCTGAGTCCTTGACTTTTTTCTTCCCAACAACTCTTTTAGATGCCCTTTGCTCAACAAGTATCCAATTTCCTTTCTTAATGCAATGCATTCTTCTGTGAGGTGCCCAAAATCTTCATGATATGCACACCACTTTGATTTATCCTTAGTTGCAGCTGGCCTGTCATTCTTTCTTGGCCATCTAGCTTTATCACCTAGGTTCTGCATGGCAAGGATTAGTTCATTGTTATCAACACTAAAGCAATATTCAGAAATTGGAGGATAATCCTCATCATCCTCTTCTTGATCAATAGAATGCACGTTCTGATTATCAGATTTGTTGTAGGATCTGAACTTGTTGTTTCTGAATGAGGATCCTTGCTTATCCTGCTTTGAGGATCCTGTTATCCTCTCCTGAATCCTCTTGTCATCCTCTAGCCGAATGAACCTGAGGGCCCGGGTTCTTACCTCATCTAGGTTCCTGCATGGTGTCATAACAAGATCATCATAAAATAACGAATCCCTAAGCAGTCCCATTTTGAAGGCCTCAACAGCCGTGGCTATATCTAAGTTGGGAATGTCTAAGGATTCTTTACTAAATTTGGTAATGTAATCCCTTAATGATTCATTATGACCCTGGGTTATCCTATATAAATCACTAGTTAATCGTTCAAATTTTCTACTACAGGAAAACTGAGTATTAAACAAGTTAACTAGGTTTGCAAATGAGGTAATAGAATAGGGAGGAAGACTTAGCAGCCATTTGAGAGCTGATCCAGTAAGAGTGGATCCGAATCCTTTGCATAGGCATGCTTCCTTTAGCTTTTCTGGGATTGGATTGATCTCCATCCTCTCCCTGTATTGTGCTATGTGTTCTTCAGGATCCGTCGAACCATCATACAGTTTCATTGTAGGCACATGGAACCTCTTGGGTATCTCAGCATCACAGATTGGTGGTGCAAAGCGAGATATCTTATGGCTCCCATCTGCAATCTCTGGAATAGGTTTGACTACTCCCGGAACACTCGAGATCATATCCTTTAGCTTTTGCAATTCTCTGGCCATGGCATGATTGATACCTGGATCCTGCATAAGACCATGGTTAGTAGTATGAGAATTATTAAAAGTGTTACCTCCCATTGGATTCAAGTTAGGAAGTATGGAGGTTAATCCATATTGTTGAGACTCTGGAATGATCGAGGGACCAGCAGAGGCATTGGTCTGCATTGGAATAAAATCTCCTTGATGGACATCTGAACTTCCTGTTTGCAAACTCCTCAAGGATCCTGGCATCTGGAAGGATCCCTGAAACTGGGATGATCCTGGAACAAAGGAGGATCCTTGAACCTGGGATGATCCTGGGACGAAGGAGGATCCTTGAACCTGGGATGATCCTGGGACGAAGGAGGATCCTTGAACCTGGGATGATCCTGGAACGAAGGAGGATCCTTGAACCTGGGATGATCCTGGAACGAAGGAGGATCCTTGAAACTGCTGCATTCCTGAATATCCTCCTGTACTCGTGAGGGATTCCATATGCTGGGGATAGGATCCTGCTGGCTGGAAATATGAACCTAGTGCCTGGGTCATAGCTGTTGTTCCGTAGTGCACTCCTTTTGGTCCACCCGCATATTGAATGTTTGGAACCACTGACGGCTGAGAAGTAACCACCGGAGTGTCAAAATTCAAAGATCTGGGCATCAGTGGGGAATGATCCTCTGCCGTTTTCTTCTGTTTCTTAATTTCGTCAATCTCCCGGAGGATCCTTTCATTGGTCTTATCCTGCTCTTGTGCATGATTCCTCATCTGCAAAATCAAGGCATAGAGATCATTAGTAGTAGGATTAGTTGAAACAGAAGAAGTAGGTGGTTTTGAGAAAATGGGAGTCGGTTTCTTCGCAGCATTCTCTGTATTCTTCTGGGATCCAGAAGGTGGTGGAGGCAAAGGAGGAACGCCTTGTGAGGAAGTGAATGAGGGCATCAAGTTTGAAGCATTCTTTAATGAGGAAGCCATCTGCTTGGTTGTAGTGAGCCGAATTAAGCACAGAAATGCGTATTTTCTTAAGGATGAAGCACCAATTGCCCCACGGTGGGCGCCAAACTGTTTTGGTCAGAAAATCTGAAGAGGATATTGCAACCAAACTCTTTGTTTAGGGGAATGATGCTTAAAATGTATAACAGTGATGAGGATCACTTCAATGTAAAGTGCACAAACAACACAAAGATTTATACGGGGAAAAAGCCCTTGATCAAGAGTTGATCTCCGGCACAAAAAACCCCGGGTGATGGAAACTACCGATCACCAAGCTAAAATAAATGGTTAAATGTTTACAACTTCGGATAGTAACGAGCTAGATACAAAGATCACTACGGTGAAGTGTGTGAAAAGCGTATGAAGTTGCTAAGTGTTTGAATGAGAGCTTGTATGAGCGTGTTTGCGAGTGTGTGTAACTGAGAAATGTCTAAGTGTCTTCTACTAGCTCGTTACTCCCTTTTTAAAATAGAAATAACCACCTAAACTAACTATCTGACTTTCGTGCCAAGCTTCCACGTTCTCCACAACGTCCATTTTTAGCTAAGCACGTGCATAATAGTTTAGGAATATTCTCCAGGAATGTCGCCAAGACTTGGTCAAGCTTAATATACCTGCGAGATATTACAAAACATAAGTAAACAATCGTCAGTACGAGGATCCTTAAAGTGATCCATGATCCTGATCCTGAAGCTCTTCTGAGGATCACCACCTGTCACAGAAGTAAGGATCACCGGTTAGGATAACAAATAAGGATCACTAATTGTTAGAAAATCCTCCCCTAACACCACCCATTCTAAATCTTTTTTGTTAGGGAAGTTACATTATCCGAATTCAACGAGTATGCATGATTCAGAATCCGGACTCCTCCCATTCTGAATGGTCCTTGTTAGGGATGCTACAGAATCAAAATCCAACCAAGTATAAATGATATTCGAATCACTCTTAGTTTGGGTCTATTGCATCAAGAAACCACACATTCGGAATCCTCCAGACTAGGATAGCTAAAGGATCCGAATTCAATCAAGTTTGGATGATTTAGGATTCAGATACCACTCGTTCTGAATCCTTCTGGTTAGGGATGCTACAGGAACCGAATCCAACCAAGTCATGATGGCATTCGGATCACTTTTTGTTTGGTTTCTATTTGAACGGGAGAAAACCACCCATTCTAAATCCTTTTTGTTATCCGAATTCAACGAATATGCATGATTCAGAATCCGGATAAATCCCATTCTCAATCGTTCTTGTTAGGGATGCAACAAAATCAATATCCAACCAAGTATGAGTGATATTCGAATCACTATTAGTTCGGTTGTTGTTGCATACAGAAACCACTTATTCCGAATCCTGCAGACTAGGATTGCTAAAGAATCCGAATTGAATCAGGTATGGATGATTTAGGATCAAGAAACCATCAGTTCTGAATCCCTCTGGTTAGGGATGCTACAGGAACCGAATCCAACCAAGTCGTGATGATACTCAAATCACTATTAGTTCGGTTTCTATTTGATAGGGAAAAAACCACCCATTCTAAATCATTTTTTCTAGGGAAGCTACATGATCCGAATTCAACGAGTATGCATGATTCAGAATCCGGATACCTCCCGTTCTGAATCGTCCTTGTTAGGGATGCTACAGAGTCAAAATCCAACCGAATATGAATGATATTCCAATCACTCTTAGTTCGGTTGCTATTGCATCCATAAACCACTCATTCTAAATCCTCCAGACTAGGATAGCTAAAGGATTCGAATTCAATCAAGTACGGATGATTTAGGATCCAGATACTACTCGTTCTGAATCCTTCTGGTTAGGGATGCTTCAGGAACCGAATCCAACCAAGTCATGATGATATTCAAATCACTTTTTGTTCGGTTTCTTTTTGATCGGGAAAAAACCACCCATTATAAATCTTTTTTGTTAGGGAAGTAACATTATCCGAATTCAACGAGTATACATGATTCAGAATCCGGATACCTCTCATTCTGAATGGTCCTTGTTAGGGATGCTACAGAATCAAAATCCAACCAAGTATAAATGATATTCGAATCACTCTTAGTTTGGGTCTATTGCATCAAGAAACCACACATTCCGAATCCTCCAGACTAGGATAGCTAAAGGATCCGAATTCAATCAAGTTCGGATGATTTAGGATCCAGATACCATTCGTTCTGAATCCTTCTAGTTTGGGATGCTACAGGAACCGAATCCAACCAAGTCATTATGACACTCAGATCTCTTTTTGTTCGGTTTCTTTTTTATCGGGAAAAAACCACCCATTCTAAATCCTTTTTGTTATCCAAATTCAACGAGTATGCATGATTTAGAATCCGGATAAATCCCGTTCTCAATCGTTCTTGTTAGAGATGCCACAGAATCAAAATCCAACCAAGTATGAGTGATATTCGAATCACTCTTAGTTCGGTTGCTATTGCATACAGAAACCACTTATTCCGAATCCTGCAGACTAGGATTGCTAAAGAATCCGAATTGAATCAAGTACGGATGATTTAGGATCCAGATACCATCGGTTCTGAATCCTTCTGGTTAGGGATGCTACAGGAACCAACTCCAACCAAGTCATGATGATACTCAATTCACTATTAGTTCGGTTTCTATTTGATCGGGAAAAAACCACCCATTCTAAATCATTCTTTCTAGGGAAGCCACATGATCTGAATTCAACGAGTATGCACGATTCAGAATCCGGATACCTCCCGTTCTGAATCATCCTTGTTAGGGATGTTACAGAGTCAAAATCTAACCGAATATGAATGATATTCGAATCACTCTTAGTTCGGTTGCTATGGCATCCATAAACCACTCATTCTAAATCCTCCAGACTAGGATAGCTAAAGGATCCGAATTCAATCAAGTACGGATGATTTAGGATCCAGATACCACTCGTTCTGAATCCTTCTGCTTAGGGATGCTAAAGGAACCGAATCCAACCAAGTCATGATGATATTCAAATCACTTTTTATTCGGTTTCTATTTGATTGGGAAAAAACCACCCATTCTAAATCCTTTTTGTTAGGGAAGTTACATTATCCGAATTCAACGAGTATGCATGATTCAGAATCCGGATACCTCCCATTCTGAATGGTCCTTGTTAGGGATGCTACAGAATCAAAATCCAACCAAGTATAAATGATATTCGAATCACTCTTAGTTTGGGTCTATTGCAACAAGAGACCACACATTCTGAATCCTCCAGACTAGGATAGCTAAAAGATCCGAATTCAATCAAGTTTGGATGATTTTGGATCCAGATACCACTCGTTCTGAATCCTTCTTGTTAGGGATGCAACAGGAACCGAATCCAACCAAGTCATGATGAAATTCAGATCACTTTTTGTTCGGTTTCTATTTGATCGGGAAAAAACCACCCATTCTAAATCCTTTTTGTTATCCGAATTCAACGAGTATGCATGATTCAGAATCCGGATAAATCCCATTCTCAATCGTTCTTGTTAGGGATGCCATAGAATCAAAATCCAACCAAGTGTGAGTGATATTCGAATCACTCTTAGTTCGGTTGCTATTGCATATAGAAACCACTTATTCCGAATCCTGCAGACTAGGATTGCTAAAGAATCCGAATTGAATCAAGTACGGATGATTTAGGATCCAGATACCATCGGTTCTGAATCCTTCTGGTTAGGGATGCTACAGGAACCGAATCCAACCAAGTCATGATGATACTCAAATCACTATTAGTTTGGTTTCAATTTGACCGGGAAAAAACCACCAATTCTAAATCATTCTTTCTAGGGAAGCTACATGATCCGAATTCAACGAGTATACATGATTCAGAATCCGGATACCTCCTGTTAGGGGTGGATTTCTAAATGACCCGTGATCCTCAATTATTATCCTGTTTGGTGATCCTTACTTCTGTTTCAGTTAGTGATCCTCAAAAGTGCCTCAGGATCAGGATCATGGATCATCCTAAGGATCCTTATACTAATGATTGTCTACTTTGAATTCGTAACTGTTTTGCAGGAATATCAATTGGGACTTGGTCTTGGCGATATTTCTGGAGAATATTCTAAGTCTATTCCGCACGTGCTTGGTCAAAAATGGACGTTGTGGAGTCGTGGAGGACTTGCACCATTTGCGGATAGTTTGTTATTTAGATTTTTATTAGATTTAAATGGGGTAGCGAGCTAATTAGACAACACTTTTTTGCTATTTTTGGCTACACACACTCTGAAAACCGCTCACAACAGCTCTCGTTCATTCACTTAGCAATTTCGTACACTTTTTACACAGAACACTATAGTGATCCTTGTATTTAGCTCGCTATCATCCGAAGTTGTATCACATTACTTGTTTAATTTGAGTTGGTGATCGGTAGTTTCCATCACCCGGGGTTTTTTGTGTCGGAGATCAACTCTTGATCAAGGGCTTTTTCCCCGTATAAACCTTGTGTCACTTGTTATATATTTTTCATAGTGATCCTTATTGCTATAAACTAATTCAAGCATCATACCCCGTTACAGAGAGTTTGGTTACATTATCCTCGTCTGATTTTTTGACCAAAACAGTTTGGCGCCCACCGTGGGGCAATTGGTGCTTCATTTCTAAGAAATTCTCATCTTTGTGATCATTCCGGTTCATTGCATACGAGCAAATGGCTTCATCATCAAAGAATACCTCCAGTGCGATGTCTGCAGTCAATTCATCCCAGGGCATTCCACCTTTGCCTCCACCACCTTCTGGACCTCAGAAAAATGCCGAGAAGAAACCAACTCCCATTTTCTCAAAACCTCCAACTTCTTCTGCTTCTTATACTCCTACTACTAGTGACTTGTTTACTCTGATTTTGCAGATGAAGGAGCATATCCAGCAGCAGAACAAGACCAATGAAAGGATCCTTAGAGAAATTGGAGACATCAAGAAACAGAAGAGATCGGCAGAGGATCATTCCCCACTAATGCCCAAATCTTTGAATTTTGATACTCCGGTTATAACTTCTCAGCCTTCAGTGGTTCCAGACGTTCAATATGTGGGAGGACCAAAAGGAGTGCATTACGGGTCATCAGCAGTGACTCAGGCTTCAGGGTTACACTTTCAACCATCAGGATCCCATCCTCAGCATATAGGATCCTTTGCAAGCTCAGGAGGATACTCGGGAGCGCAGCAGATTCAAGGGTACTGGCCGTTTCAAGGATCCTCCCAGGTTCAAGGATCCTCCCAGGTTCAAGGATCCTCTCAGTTTCAAGGATCCTCCCAGGTTCAAGGATCCTCTCAGGTTCAAGGATCCTCCCAGGTTCAAGGATCCTCCCAGGTTCAAGGATCCTCCTATGTTCCAGGATCCTCCCAGGTCCAAGGATACTCTCAGTTTCAAGGATCCTTCCAGATTCCGGGATCCTTAAGGAGTTTGCAATTAGGAAGTTCCGACATCCATCAGGGAGATTTCATTCCAATGCAAACCATTGCTTCTACTGGTCCATCGATCATTCTTGAGCCCCAACAATATGGATTAACATCCACTCTTCCTAATTTGAATCCAATGGGAGATAACACTTTTAATAATTCTTATACTACTAACCATGGCCTTATGCAGGATACAGGTATCAATCATGCCATGGCAAGAGAATTGCAAAAGTTAAAGGACATGATATCAAGTGTCCCAGGAGTGGTCAAGCCTATCCCGGAGATTGCAGATGGGAGCCACAAGATATCTCGTTTTGCACCACCAATCTGTGATGCTGAGATACCCAAGAGGTTCCATGTACCTACCATGAAGTTGTATGATGGTTCAACGGATCCTGAGGAACACATAGCTCAGTACAGGGAAATGATGGAGATCAATCCCATCCCAGAAAGATTAAAGGAAGCATGTCTGTGCAAGGGATTTGGATCCACTCTTACTGGATCAGCTCTTAAATGGCTGCTAAGTCTTCCCCTTACTCTATTACCTCATTTGCTAATCTAGTTAATCTATTTAATAACCAGTTTTCTTGTAGTAAAAAATTTGAGCGTTTAACTAGTGATCTGTATAGGATAACCCAGGGTCATAATGAATCATTAAGGGATTATATCACTAAATTTAGTAAAGAATCCTTAGATATTCCTAACCTGGATATAGCAACGGCTGTTGAAGCCTTTAAAATGGGATTGCTTAGGGATTCGTTATTCTATGATGATCTTGTTATGACACCATGCAGGAATCTAGATGAGGTAAGAACCCAGGCCCTTAGGTTCATCCGGCTAGAGGATGACAAAAGGATCCAGGAGAGGTTAGCAGGATCCTCAAAGCAAGAGAAGCAAGGATCCGAACAACAAGTTCAGATCCTATAATAAATCTGATAACCAGAATGTGCATGCTGTTGAACAAGAAGAGGATGATGAGGATTATTCTCCAATCTCTGAGTATTGTTTTTCTGTTGATAACAATGAACTAATCCTTGCGATGCAGAATTTAGGTGATAAAGCTAGATGGCCAAGAAAAAATGATAGACCAGCTGCAACTAAAGATAAGTCAAAGTGGTGTGCATACCATGAAGATTTTGGGCATCTCACAGAAGAATGCATCGCATTGAAAAAAGAAATTGGATACTTGTTGAGCAAGGGGCACTTGAAAGAATTATTGGGGAGAAAGAAGTCAAGGACTCAGGATCCTGAAAGGATCCCAGAGAAAGCTCCAGCCCCTCCAGCAGATGCACAAATTATAAACTTTATTTCTGGAGGATCAGACATTTGTGGAACATCCTTCTCTGCAGCCAAAAGACATGCAAAGGAAACCAAGATGGATAATGGAGATAGACCCATTCGAACATCCAGTGTCTCCGAAGGAAAAGTTATAACTTTCGATGAGGATGATCGTGTTGACATCCAGGATCCTCATCATGATGGTTTGGTTATCACTCTTTTTATTTCTAACCATTTTGTTCGCGGGATCCTTATAGATGGAGGAAGCTCTGTGAACATTATCCAGCTTGATGTTCTCAAGAAGATGAACATCCCTGAATCTGACATCATACCAAGATACTCTGTGCTCGTGGGATTCAGTGGCGAGACTAAGAATACTCTGGGGGACATTAAACTCCCAATCTATATCGAAGGCCTACATTCTTACCAAAAGTTTTGTGTTATTGACTGTTTATCTTGTTGTAATGTGATCCTTGGCAGGCCTTGGATACACGATATGAAGGCAGTCCCATCCACTTATCATCAATGTGTGAAGCTTTCTAGTCCATGGGGAATAGTGAAGATTGATAGTGATCAGCAAGAGGCTAAGAACTGCTACACGTCATCAATGAAACCAGCATCAAAGTCAAAGGAGCAATAGCAAGTAAAGCGTCCTCCAAGGGATGTCTTGGAGGCAAGTGAACAGGATGTAGTGGAAATCCTTATGGATCCTGATGATCCTGAATCTAAAGTTTACATAGGATCAGGGATCCTTGGCGAAATAAAGGAAGACCTCATATCCTTCCTCAAAAGGAGAAAGACTACTTTTGCATGGAAACACGAAGACATGACAGGTATACCTAAAGATATAATCACTCACAAACTTGGCATTGATAGGTCCTTCAAACCAATCCATCAAAGGAGAAGGAAATTTGCACCAGAAAGAAATGCCATTATCCAGGAGGAGGTAGAGAAACTACTCTGAGCAGGTACGATTAGAGAGGTCAAGTATCCAATATGGTTGGCCAATGTGGTTGTTGTTCAAAAGAAAAACGGAAAGTGGAGGGTATGTGTCGATTTCACCGATTTAAATAAGGCATGTCCCAAGGATCCTTTCCCATTACCTCACATTGACTCCATGGTGGATGCAACTGCTGGTCATGAACTGTTAACTTTTATGGATGCTTCATCTGGATTTCAACAAATTCAAATGGAACCATCCGATCAAGAGGATACAGCCTTCATGACTCCAACTGGTATATACTGCTATGCCATTCGGACTAAGAAATGCAGGTGAAACTTATCAAAGGCTAGTGAATATGATGTTCAAGGATCAGATTGGAAAAACTATGGAGGTTTACATAGATGATATGGTGGTAAAATCAATAAAGGCTGAGGATCACCTAAGAGACTTGGAGGAAGCATTCAATATCCTTGACAAATATAATATGAAGCTTAATCCTTCAAAATGTCACTTTGGTGTTAAAGCAGGTAAATTCTTAGGATATATGGTGACAAAGAGAGGCATTGAAGCCAGTCCAGAACAAATAAAAGCTATAGTGAACATCAAGTCACCTGCCAATGCTAAGGATGTCCAGAGGTTAACAGGCAGAATTGCAGCTTTAAACAGATTCATATCCAAATCCTCAGAAAAGTGCAAGGAATTCTATGATATCCTAAGGAAGAACAAGAAATTCGAGTGGACTGAGAAGCATGAAAGTGCCTTAAGAGCTCTTAAGGATTACCTATCCTCGGCCCCGGCTTTGATGAAACCAGAAAAAGGAGATGTGTTATCCTTATATCTTGCGGTATCCTCAAAAGCAGTAAGTGCCGTCCTTGTTAAGGATCACGAAGGTACACAACATCCTGTCTATTATGTAAGTAAGAGTTTACTTGATGCTGAATCCAGGTATTCACACTTAGAAAAACTTATCCTTGCATTAATTATGGCATCTACTAAATTAAGACATTATTTTGAAACTCATGCTATTATCGTCAAAACTAATTTTCCAATTAAGAATGTCCTCAGGAAACCTGAAATGTCAGGAAGGATGGCTAAGTGGGCAGTAAAGCTAAGTGCATATGATATAAGATATGAGCCCAGGACAGCCATTAAATCCCAAGCATTAGCTGACTTTGTGGCAGATATCAGTAGTGATTTGCAAAAGGAAGCTGAATTGGAAGTCCAGCAGCTAGAAGAGACCAAGGATCCTTGGATCCTCAAACATCAAAGGAACAGAGCTTGGAATACTACTAAAATCGCCACAGGGGGACATAATACCCCACTCTATAGCTTGTGAGTTCCAAACCACTAACAATGAGGCTGAATACGAAGCCTTGATAGCTGGCTTGCAAATTGCTAAGCAAATGAGGATCAGGTATCTTGAGGTACATGGATCCTGTGCTGTTAAAGGTGAAAAGCTAATCAAATATTTGGAGTTAGTCAAATAATTGGCACTCTCTTTTGTATCCTTTAGTTTGACATAGGTACCAAGGGAAGAGAATGCAGAGGCAGATGCACTAGCCAATTTAGGATCATCCTTGAAGATCCCGGAGGATATCAAGATTGCTATTATCCATATCCTGACCCCGGCTATCGAGGATCATGTGGCTATGGAGATAGGAGAGGATTCTGCAATCACCCCTAGCGATGATAATCAATCCCATTCAGGATCATGGATCCTCCCAATCATGAGATATTTACAACATGGAGAGATTCCTACAGGAGAAAACCCTAGGGCTTTCAAAATTAAGGTATCTCAATTCACAATTTTAAATAATATGTTGTACAAACGATCTCTTGCAGGACCATACTTAAGATGCATTGAAGATCCTGAAATCCAAGAAGTTTTAAAAGACTTCCATGAAGGAGATTGTGGAAATCACACTGGGGGCAGGGTGTTATTTTCAAGGATCCTGAGGACAGGATACAACTGGCCAACCATGAAGAGAGATGCTGTGGAGTATGCTAAGAAATGTGATCCTTGTCAGAGACACAGCAATATCCTTCATCAACCGGCTGAATTATTACATCCTATATCCTCCACTTGGCCATTCATGAGATGGGGCATGGATATAGTTGGTAAGCTTCCTAAGGCACCTGGTGGAAAAGTGTTCATGCTCGCTATGACTGATTACTTCTCCAAGTGGATAGAGGCTGAAGCTTTTGCCCAAGTCAGAGAAAAGGAAGTTATATCCTTCATTAAAAGAAATATTATAACTAGATTTGGTATTCCTTCTGAAATTATATGTGATAATGGTTCCCAATTCATTGGGGCCAGAACTACTAACTTTTGTGACAGCTGGGGGATTAAGATGATAACATCAACACCAGTCCACCCACAAGCTAATGGTCAGGAAGAATCTTCCAATAAGATCATCATCAACAATCTGAAGAAGAAGCTTGGATCCAAGAAAGGGAATTGGGCAGAAGAATTACCTTATGTGCTTTGGGCTGATAGGACAACTCCTAAGAATTCTACAGGACAAACTCCATTTTCTTTGGTATTTGGGGCAGAATCAGTGATCCCTACAGAAATGGTGGTTCCAACTGCTAGAACCAGTATTCGTGATCCTGAGGAAAATGATGAGAACTTGATTCAAGACCTGGATACTATAGAAGAAATCAGAGATTTGGCAAGGATAAGGATGGCCAGTTATCAGCAAAGAATGGCCGGTGCCTACAACAAAAATGTTAGGATCTGGAAATTCCAAGTTGGTGATATGGTACTAAGGAAAGCATTCCAGAATACCACCAATCCTGCTGATGGAAAGTTGGCACCAAAATGGGAAGGCCCTTACTTGATTGAAGCTGAGGCAGGAAAGGGGGCATATTGTGACAACCCGAGTTTTCAAAGTCTCTACCCGATTTAACTTCGTATTTATTTGCAATGTGTGTTGTATATATTTGGGGTGCAGTATATGTGTGGGTCCCCTAAAATAATTTGCTTTGTGTTAATATTCTGTAATGTGTAATTAAGTGGAACCTTGCCTAACACCCTTGTGGTGAAAACACTTTGTGTTTTCGTCCACTATAGGTCCAACATGAACTAGAGTGGGCCTTTGGCCCAGTAATGTTTAGTTAAATGGTTTTACTTAACCTGTACGCAAAGGGCAACGATTAGAAAACCCTAATCACCTCTCACATTTTCTCTCGCCCACTTTTGAAACCCAACGGCAGTTCCTAGCACTCGAGCCTTGCACACCGATCGAAGTACTGTCTTCTCTGTTTAGGTTAGTAATCCACTATTGATATATAATTGTTTGAAATCATCATGTATTGTTTGTTGGTATCTTATATTAACTGCTACTGCGAGGTATTATGATCCGATGATCTGATTGTGATTGATGAATAAATGTTAGATCGTTGTTTTTTTTTTATGGGGATTGTTAATCTTCGAGATAAAGTGATCGTAGATAGTCAGTGATGAATGCATAAACTAGATCTCCTGTTAAATGTTAAACACTATGATGTTGTTGGATGTTAATCCTGATAATACAGATGAGTAAATATCTAATCGAATGTTTTAGCTTCTGTTTGATCGATTGTTCGTACAAATGGTTGAATCTGATAAGTGATGATATACCCAACGAAATCCCCCTCTCAACGAAATCACCTAAGGGATTTCGTTGGCCCAAGTGTTTTCGGTCAAAGGAGTTTTGGCCCAAGTGTCTTCGGCCCAAAAAGGGATTTCGGCCCATAGGTGATTTCGCCACTACAGGATTTCGTCGAAGTGTCCTGCATAATTTACTTTATTAGTTAGGTAACTCTGTTAGTTATAACTCTGTTAGTTGTAACTCTGTTATATATGCAAACTCTGTTAAGCGGCTAAACCCCTGTTAAATGGTTGAGCTTTTAACTCTATTGTTTAATTAACTCTGATGGTTTATTATCCCTGCTCAGCTAAGATTGTTAACCTTGTTATGTATGTTAAGTCTGTTGATACTGATTAACCCTGGTATGTATTTAACGTTGTTAAGATAACTATAAAAACTCCGTTAAGCTTGTTAAAATATGTTACTCTGATAAGCAAGATAAATGAGTTAAGGAACTTGCATGTAAATTGGAATCTTGTATGGATAGACTAACTGTTTATGTGTAGATGAGGTTAACTGTCAAACACACTCTGTGATATTGAATACATGCGAATCGCTACGAACCTAAACTGATTGAGTATATGTGCACACTATAGGACTTGACTGATTTCTTGTGGGTACTTAACCTAGCATACCGAGCAAACCAAGGTGAGTTCACACTCTTACCAAGGCATGGGATTCCCGGGGATTGGGAATGGGTTGAATGATGGGATTTAACAATTACTCGTACTTACACGGCTACTAGACTATCTACCATCGTCCTCGGGTTAAGCAGGGCACTTACGTAAAACCTACGTAAACAAGTACTTACCACTGTCCTCAGGTTTCGAGGGACACTTACGTAAAACCTACGTAAACTCACACATGCTACTGTCTTCCGGGGTCAGGAAGGACACTTACGTAAAACCTACGTAAACCCCACGCGTACCACTGTCCTCGGGTAAAGAAGGGCACTTACGTAAAACCTACGTAAACCTTGTACGTACTACTGTTCTCGGGTTAAGAAGAACACTTATGGTTACAAATAGTCTAGTGTAAATACAAACATGGGAAGCCCCCACTGATAGTAAATACAAACATGGGAAGCCCCCACTGATAGTACATACAACATGGGAAGCCCCCACCAATTGAATCTACACAACGGCTTAGTTAATAACGCATAGTTATGCAACGAACTTACTTACTGTGAACTCGCTCAACTAGTTGTTGACTTTCTGTTACATGCCTTGCAGGACCATAGGTACTCATGGAGCTTGCACGGGAGGCGCGGTCGTTGTGGGCATGGATTGTGGATGTTTTGATGAAAACTTTATGACTCTTTAAACTTATTACTTATGTTGGGTTTTACATTTATGCTTCCGCTAAACATTGATGCTATACTTTGGTTTTCGAACACCTTCCATATTGTTTGGTTGATTTACATTTAATAATAACATGGTTCAATATGATTGGTGGCTTGATCCTGGTCAGTCACGCCTCCAAGCGGTGGTACTCCGCGTGTGGATTTTGGGGGTGTGGCAGATTGGTATCAGAGCCATTGGTTATAGAGAACTCGGTTTTAATAAGGGGAAAACGTTTTTATTAAAACCAGACTATAACCTGTACAGTGCTCAACGATCCACAATGACGCCTCGCTCCACGTGCAAGACTCAACATTCTAGGTAATATGGTATATGTTTTATTGCCTACTTGCTAGAATTACATAGAACTTTGCTCATGGTATGCTTAGATACACATAACCCCTATTGCTTGAGAATACTTGTGTGCTCACTCTCTTCTGTCATCGCACTATTCGCGAACCTCTCTCACTCATGTTCTCTTTGATATCAAGATCATGAGAGGACGCGTTAACCTAACTCAAGCCCAGTTGGCGGCTTTGATCACTGAACAAGTTACTGCAGCACTCGCAGCTGCCCAGGCAGGAGGTATAACCTGCCATCACAACTCACTCTAGGATCCTTAGATCCTACTTTCGTAAACCGACACTTGTGCTTAATTTTGTTTACTCTTACACACACGACAAGTCAACACGCTCAGCCACATGTATGCACATTCAAGACGTTCATGGACTGTCGTCCTAATACTTTCAGTGGCACTGAAGGAGTCGTTGGACTCCTCCATTGGTTTGAAAAGCTCGAATCGGTCTTCGAGATGTGTGAATGCCCTGAGGCTCGCAGGGTGAAGTACGCCACTGGTGCTCTCGAAGGCACTGCGCTAACTTGGTGGAACGCGCAAGTTCAGATGTTGGGGCTGACGGCTGTTAATGCCACCCCATGGAAGGATTTCAAGGAACTGATCAAACGTGAATACCGTAGTCGTGATGACATCCATAAACTGGAAGTGGAGTTCCTTAACCTGAAGATGACGGGGTCAGAGATAGAAGCGTACACGAAACGATCCAATGAACTGGCAGTGTTATGTCCAACTATGGTGGATCCTCCCATCAAACACATTGAGCTGTACCTCAAAGGCTTAGTACCAGAAATTCAAAGCCATGTGACTTCGGCTAATCTTGCTACCATTCAAGATGTTACTCGTCTAGCTCATCGTCTCACAGACCAGGCAGTGGAACAGGATAGGCTGCCTAAACTTATCGGTGCTACCACTACTACTACTACCTCTGCTATTCCCAGTGATAACAAGCGAAAATGGGATGGAACCTCCAGCAAGGGTTCAACTTCGGTTCAGTCCCAGGCACAGCAGTGAAAGACAGATAACTACCAGAGCCCCAGTCAGCAGTCTTCTGGTAGTCAAGGGCAGGGTGGATATCGAGGGAATCACCCAAAGTGCAATAGATGCAACAGACACCACAGTGGTCACATAGTCAAGGGTTGTAACCTCGTCTTAGCCGGTCAGACATTCTCCATCAATCTCATTCCTATAGTTCTGGGTAGTTTCGACATCGTCATTGGGATGGATTGGTTATCCCAACAGCAAGCGGAAATCCTATGCAAAGAGAAGATCATTCGCATTCCCCGTACTGGAAAAGAACCTCTCGAAGTTCAAGGCGACAAGAGTGGTGTCGTGAGTGGCATCATCTCCTTCTTGAAGGCACAGAAGTGTTTGTGAAAGGGCCACACAGCTATTTTAGCACTCGTTACAGATACATTGACGAAAGAGAAGAAGTTAGAGGATATTCCTATTGTACGCGACTTTCCTCAAGTGTTTCCTGAAGAGTTACCTGGGTTACCGCCTCATCGCCAGGTCGAATTTCAGATCGAGCTAGCTCCAGGAGCAGCACCCATAGCTCGAGCACCTTATCGCTTAGCTCCAACTGAACTGGAAGAACTGTCTAAGCAATTGCAAGAACTCTTGGAAAAGGGTTTCATACGTCCTAGCTCTTCGCCCTGGGGAGCTCCAGTATTATTTGTGAAGAAGAAAGACGGTACCTTCCGCATGTGTATTGATTACTGCGAACTGAACAAGGTGACCGTGAAGAATCGCTATCCTCTTCCACGCATCGACGACTTATTCGACCAGTTGCAAGGGTCGAGTTATTACTCGAAGATTGACTTGAGGTCAGGCTATCACCAACTGAGAGTCCGGGATGAGGACGTCTCCAAAACAACATTCAGAACTCGCTACGGCCATTACGAGTTTTTGGTCATGCTATTCGGGCTAACGAACGCGCCTGCGGTTTTCATGGATCTTATGAACAGGGTGTGCAAACCTTATCTTGACAAGTTTGTTATTGTTTTCATCGATGACATCCTGATCTACTCGAAGAGTCAGGAGGAACACGAGCATCATTTACGACTTATTTTGGAACTTCTTCGAACGGAACAGCTGTACGCCAAGTTTTCAAAATGCGACTTCTGGCTTCGTGAAGTCCACTTCCTAGGCCACGTGGTAAACAAGGATGGGATTCATGTCGATCCATCCAAGGTAGATTCGATCAAGAAGTGGCCTGCACCTCGCACACCAACCGAAATACGCCAATTTTTGGGTTTGGCGGGTTATTATAGACGGTTCATCAAAGACTTCTCAAAGATTGCACAGCCGCTTACATTACTGACACAGAAAGGTGTTGCTTATCGTTGGGGTAATACACATAAAACAGCGTTTTAGCACTTAAAGGATAGACTTTGTAGCGCACCTATCCTCTCATTGCCTGAAGGCACGGACGATTTTGTAGTCTACTGCGACGCATCCATCCAAGGTCTTGGATGTGTGTTGATGCAACGGGATAAAGTCATTGCTTATGCTTTGCGCCAACTTAAGATTCACGAACGGAATTACACTACACATGATTTAGAGCTGGGAGCTGTTGTTTTTGCGCTCAAGATATGGCGACATTACCTGTACGGTACCAAGTGCACCATCTACACCGATCACAGGAGTCTTGAGCATATCTTCAAGTAGAAAGAGTTGAACATGCGACAACGATGATGGGTCGAATTACTGAACGATTACGAATGTGCTATAAAGTACCATCCGGGCAAAGCCAATGTGGTGGCTGACGCCCTCAGTCGAAAGGATACTACACCTAGGCGTGTACGAGCGTTGCAACTCACTATTCAGTCTAGTCTTCCTTCTCAGATACGAGATGCTCAGGTAGAAGCATTGAAACCAGAAAACGTCAGGGCTGAAGCCCTACGCGATTCAAGACAACGGCTGGAACAAAAGGCAGACGACGCTTACTATGTAACAGGACGCAGTTGGGTCCCACTCTATGGCAACTTACGCGAGCTTGTAATGGATGAAGCTCATAAGTCTCGCTACTCAGTACATCCTGGTTCGGATAAGATGTACCACGACTTGAGAACTACATATTGGTGGCCTAGCATGAGAGCTCATATAGCAACTTACGTTAGCAAGTGTTTGACTTGTGCGAGAGTCAAAGCGGAATATCAGAAACCATCGGGCCTACTCCAACAACCAGAGATAGCACAATGGAAATGGGAGCAAATTTCCATGGATTTTGTTACTGGCCTACCTAGATCTCAACGTGGGAATGATACTATTTGGGTGATCGTGGATCGACTCACTAAGTCTGCACACTTCTTGGCTATCAAGGAAACAGATAAGTTCTCTACTCTAGCAGACGTATATCTCAAGGAAGTTGTTTCAAGGCACGGGGTGCCAACCTCTATTATCTCTGATCGTGACGCACGCTTTACTTCAGAACTGTGGCAAGCAATGCACAAATCTTTTGGCTCTCGTTTAGACATGAGCACGGCTTACCACCCTCAGACGGATGGGCAATCTGAGCGCACTATTCAAACTTTAGAAGACATGCTTCGTGAATGTGTAATTGACTTTGGCAACGGCTGGGAAAAGCATTTGCCACTTGTGGAATTTTCGTATAATAACAGCTACCACACCAGCATTAAAGCTGCTCCGTTTGAGGCATTGTACGGGCGTAAATGCCGGTCACCTCTTTGTTGGGCAGAGGTGGGAGATAGTCAGATCACTGATCCAGAACTTGTGGTAGACACAACAGAACGAATTGCTCAAATACGACAACGCATGGCGGCAGCTCGCGACCGTCAGAAAGCATACGCCGATAAAGACAGGAAACCACTCGAGTTCCAGGTTGGGGATCGAGTGCTACTCAAAGTTTCACCCTGGAAGGGTGTGGTTCGTTTTGGCAAACGAGGCAAGCTCAACCCACGATATGTCGGACCATTCGAAATCATTGAGAAAATAGGCAAGGTGGCCTACAGACTGAACTTACCAGCAGAACTCAGTGCAGTTCACAACGTTTTCCATGTGTTGAATCTGAAGAAGTGTCTGTCAGATGAGACCCTCATAATTCCTTTGAAGGAGCTCACTATCGACGAACAGTTACATTTCGTCGAAGAACCAGTTGAAATCACGGACCGGGATGTTAAGGTCCTCAAGAACACTAGAATACCTCTTGTTCGAGTTCGTTGGAACTCCCGTCGTGGCCCAGAGTTCACCTGGGAACGAGAAGATCAAATGAAACTCAAATATCCCCAGTTATTCGGAAACAGTGCAACCACAACTGAGGCTGAAGCTACTATAGAATTTCGGGACGAAATTCCAAATCAACGGGGGGATGATGTGACACCCCAGGAAAACCAGTAAATTACACAACACAACTGGCTTCCTCAGTAACCACGCGCTAAATTTCGGGACGAAATTTCTTTCAAGTTGGGGATAATGTGACAACCCGAGTTTTCAAAGTCTCTACCCGATTTAACTTCGTATTTATTTGCAATGTGTGTTGTATATATTTGGGGTGCAGTATATGTGTGGGTCCCCTAAAATAATTTGCTTTGTGTTAATATTCTGTTATGTGTAATTAAGTGGAACCTTGCCTAACACCCTTGTGGTGAAAACACTTTGTGTTTTCGTCCACTATGGGTCCAACATGAACTAGAGTGGGCCTTTGGCCCAGTAATGTTTAGTTAAATGGTTTTACTTAACCTGTACGCAAAGGGCAACGATTAGAAAACCCTAATCACCTCTCACATTTTCTCTCGCCCACTTTTGAAACCCAACGGTAGTTCCTAGCACTCGAGCCTTGCACACCGATCGAAGTACTGTCTTCTCTGTTTAGGTTAGTAATCCACTATTGATATATAATTGTTTGAAATCATCATGTATTGTTTGTTGGTATCTTATATTAACTGCTACTGCGAGGTACTATGATCCGATGATCTGATTGTGATTGATGAATAAATGTTAGATCGTTGTTTTTTTTATGGGGATTGTTAATCTTCGAGATAAAGTGATCGTAGATAGTCAGTGATGAATGCATAAACTAGATCTCCTGTTAAATGTTAAACACTATGATGTTGTTGGATGTTAATCCTGATAATACAGATGAGTAAATATCTAATCGAATGTTTTAGCTTCTGTTTGATCGATTGTTCGTACAAATGGTTGAATCTGATAAGTGATGATATACCCAACGAAATCCCCCTCTCAACGAAATCACCTAAGGGATTTCGTTGGCCCAAGTGTTTTCGGTCAAATGAGTTTTGGCCCAAGTGTCTTCGGCCCAAAAAGGGATTTCGGCCCATAGGTGATTTCGCCACTACAGGATTTCGTCGAAGTGTCCTGCATAATTTACTTTATTAGTTAGGTAACTCTGTTAGTTATAACTCTGTTAGTTGTAACTCTGTTATATATGCAAACTCTGTTAAGCGGCTAAACCCCTGTTAAATGGTTGAGCTTTTAACTCTATTGTTTAATTAACTCTAATGGTTTATTATCCCTACTCAGCTAAGATTGTTAACCTTGTTATGTATGTTAAGTCTGTTGATACTGATTAACCCTGGTATGTATTTAACGTTGTTAAGATAACTATAAAAACTCCGTTAAGCCTGTTAAAATATGTTACTCTGATAAGCAAGATAAATGAGTTAAGGAACTTGCATGTAAATTGGAATCTTGTATGGATAGACTAACTGTTTATGTGTACATGAGGTTAACTGTCAAACACACTCTGTGATATTGAATACATGCGAATCGCTACGAACCTAAACTGATTGAGTATACGTGCACACTATAGGACTTGACTGATTTCTTGTGGGTACTTAACCTAGCATACCGAGCAAACCAAGGTGAGTTCACACTCTTACCAAGGCATGGGATTCCCGGGGATTGGGAATGGGTTGAATGATGGGATTTAACAATTAATCGTACTTACACGGCTACTAGACTATCTACCATCGTCCTCGGGTTAAGCAGGGCACTTACGTAAAACCTACGTAAACAAGTACTTACCACTGTCCTCAGGTTTCGAGGGACACTTACGTAAAACCTACGTAAACTCACACATGCTACTGTCTTCCGGGGTCAGGAAGGACACTTACGTAAAACCTACGTAAACCCCACGCGTACCACTGTCCTCGGGTAAAGAAGGGCACTTACGTAAAACCTACGTAAACCTTGTACGTACTACTGTTCTCGGGTTAAGAAGAACACTTATGGTTACAAATAGTCTAGTGTAAATACAAACATGGGAAGCCCCCACTGATAGTAAATACAAACATGGGAATCCCCCACTGATAGTACATACAACATGGGAAGCCCCCACCAATTGAATCTACACAACGGCTTAGTTAATAACGCATAGTTATGCAACGAACTTACTTACTGTGAACCCGCTCAACTAGTTGTTGACTTTCTGTTACATGCCTTGCAGGACCATAGGTACTCATGGAGCTTGCACGGGAGGCGCGGTCGTTGTGGGCACGGATTGTGGATGTTTTGATGAAAACTTTATGACTCTTTAAACTTATTACTTATGTTGGGTTTTTCATTTATGCTTCCGCTAAACATTGATGCTATACTTTGGTTTTCGAACACCTTTCATATTGTTTGGTTGATTTACATTTATTAATAACATGGTTCAATATGATTGGTGGCTTGATCCTGGTCAGTCATGCCTCCAAGCGGTGGTACTCCGCGTGTGGATTTTGGGGGTGTGACACATATCGATTGCTAACAATGGAAGGTGACTTACTACCAAGAGCTTGGAATGCTGTCCATTTGAAGAGATATTTCATGTAATAAGGATCCATGATCCTCACATGATAAACATCCTTAAAGGATCCATAAAGCATAGATGATCCTCATTTGGGTAACATTCTAATCTTGAACTATTTCATTTCCTTACTTTATCACATAAGGATAAGGATCTTGCATCCTTTATCCCCATTTCACGAGATTTTGAGTTTTGAAGGTTCATGTACTCTTAGCAAAAGCATGATTATCCACACAAGCAACCAGTTACTTTGGTTTGACCCCAGTTGTTTGGGCTTGACCCCAGTACCGCCAGTAGCGCACGATGATCATGGTATAGTTCATGGCAGTGGGACCAGTACTCGTTTTAGGGGCTGATAATTCCATTGTACTGGCTATACCTAGGATCCTACGTATAATGGTAGACGTACCATACATCCGTTCTTAAGGTTTCTAGCGTTTTCACGTTAGCTAAGGTTTTGGCATTTTCATGCCACTAAGTTTGGATAGTCGCCAGTTAGGGCCATACTCCAGTTTACATACGATCCTTGGGCTTGTCCCCAGTTATCCTTGGGCTTGTCCCCAGTTATCCTTGGGCTTGTCCCCAGTTATCCCTTGGGTTTGTCCCTAGTTGCTAACCTTTATCTTATAATGGCTTATGTGACACCTGGGTCACTGCGACCATCAAACAAATGCCAAGCCAATGAAATATTGTATTTCATACTTGGGATCTGTATAAATATGTGTATCTTTTGCACATATCAAGTCTTGTTCGATTTCAAGCTCTAAATCGCTTTCTGGAAGGTTATACGCGCACTGATGCGTAAATATAACCAGTTTAATGCAACGAACACTCCGGAATAGTGACATATACTTAACATACCTTAAATAACCTTTACATAACTTACAAATAAGTTTTGAAGGCTTTGGTATGGCAAAAACAAGTTAATTAACTTACAGGGACTAAACTTGACAAACTGCGAAAGTATGCCAATTTGAACTGTAACAGACATTCTGAAACGTGACCATAAGTTAAACATACCATAAATATCCTTCACATAGCTTAGAAATAGGCTTTGAGGGGTTCGGTGTGCTAAAATAAACTTTTGGGTCATTCAGGGACTAAAAGCGTCAAAAAGTGCACAAGTTTGCACTTTCGCGCATAACTTACGTTCTGAATACATCCGGACATCCAAAAATTTATGTAAGCGCTAAAACATTTTATTTTAGTGTTTGGCATAAGAAAAATCCATTCGTCACGCATTTTGGATCGTTTTTCGCGCTTATGCGCATTCCGTCGTAATTAAGCGAACATCGCGTTCGTACGACCAAACGAACTGACATCCGACATATTTTTGAGCATGTTTCATGTCTACAATGTTTAGGCATCATTTTAGGGCCTTAAAGTTGGCTTTACGGGCCTTAGAAGTATCGGGAATGGCCTTAAAACACAACAGGGACTGAAACTGTCAAAATGGAAACTTGTTTTCTGATCAGAAGCTCCAGGCGGCCCGCCTGAGCTTTGTCTGATCCTGAAGCGGGCCGCATCAGCCCCCTGACAGCAGAAAACATGCAGAAACATTGTATCTGGTCCTTTCCTCTTGTGCACATGGTTTTGGGCAATACTAGGGGCTCAAATGGTTTTCAAAAACCACTATCTTGAGGTGTATGGCCATGATCAAAGCACGGTTTCCTAGAAACGATCCTAACGGCTAACCGAACACTATAAATACCCCATGCCTTCATTTGCCAAAACCCACTAGAATCTTGATTTGAGAAGCTCTAAGTTGAAACCATTGTTTCATACCTGAGCTACTTGGATCGAGGTTAGCATTCGGGGACCCTTCGTAAGTATTCTTTCGTTCTTTTATTGCTTTTCGAGTCTGAAAGTCAAACTTTGTTTGACTTTCTGCGTTGACCAGTTTATGGTCAATGCGAAGTTCGTATGAACTTCACAACGTGATTGTAATCACGATGGTTATAGTCCCTTGGGACTATGCCTACTGATTACCACGTTGTCTAGGGTCGTAAGGTAAGCGATCTAAACAATCGCTTATACTTTCGAACCCGACCCATTTGGTCGATCATTAGGATCCGACCAAATACATTAGGTGACCATAGTATATAGGGAATAACCTTCCGAGGTTATACCTTATGGTCACGACGTTTAAGTAGTTGTATGATAGGTAGTTTATACGCCTTAGGTAAATTACCAAAATACCCTTTTTATGTGTAATTGGTAATTAAGCATATGTAACCTAAACTTTCATCACTTAACTGATTATGTAACATGTTTAGGCATATAACACTTGTCATAGGGCGTCTCGAGTGCGCTTTTGCGCGCACGACGCGTTAAAGTAGCATAAGCTACCTAAACGGGTCGTAATGGGTCGAAAGCACTTATGTTAGGTTTCATTTAGTATGTAGGCTTTGTTAAACCATATGACACGAGTCTCTATACTCGTTTGGTTTACGAACCCTCATTCTATCTAAATCCTCCGATTTAGGTCCGGTTTATTAACATAGTTACCTATATTAGGTGCCGTTTGATATCCGCGATCTCTAGCATTGCTTGGTGGTTATCTTAGGACTTCTGAGCAATCTCAAGTGAGTACATAGACCCCTCTTTTACTGTTTTCCAAACATTTTGGGGTGGAACACATGTGCCTACTTGTTTCTTTCATGCTTTCCTGCTTTCCTGCTTTCACATCATATACTTTCTATGTTCATTAGTACATTTATAGTACATGATTTCATTGTTTTACATTACATTTTATACTATGTGTGCCCATTGTGTGTATACTTAGTACATTGTTTTACATTTACATTTTATGCTATGTATGTCCGTTGGTTACATACTTAGTACAGTGTTTTCATCACATGCTTACATTTTGTTATGACATTTGGGTTGTTTACAATGGAACAATACATTCATTAACATTAGCTACGCCGTTCGTTAGTAGGTAGTGGTACCATGGGAATTGACAACTCCCGTTCCTGAAATCCTGGGTTTGTTTGGATTGGAAGGAATGACCGAATTCAATATACATAATTTAGATAAACCTTTAAGTTGTTTAAGGGTTTATCGCCACAGTCTCAAGGCTTGGATGTATGCATTTTCACAACACCGCATAGATGTTCGTATCAGTATAGCATGCATTTCCACAGAACATAACTTTGATTTAAACCAAGTTTTACTTCAATACTATGTTCTTGTGCATATGGTTTAGTTGATACATTTCACTAGCCATACATATCATTTTGGTTACATATTACATGATTTACATTGATCATGCATTTCCACAGAACATAACTTTGATTTAAACCAAGTTTTACTTCAATACTATGTTCTTGTGCATATGGTTTAGTTGATACATTTCACTAGCCATACATATCATTTTGGTTACATATTACATGATTTACATTGATCATGCATTTCCACAGAACATAACTTTGATTTAAACCAAGTTTTACTTCAATACTATGTTCTTGTGCATATGGTTTAGTTGATACATTTCACTAGCCATACATATCATTTTGGTTACATATTACATGATTTACATTGATCATGCATTTCCACAGAACATAACTTTGATTTAAACCAAGTTTTACTTCAATACTTTGTTTTGTGCATTTCATCTATGGTTTAGTTGATGCATTTCACTAGCCATACATATCATTTTGGTTACACATTACATGGTTTACATTTGACACATAAACACTTTTGACATTGGTTATACATTACATGATTTACATCTTGACATAAACATTTTAACATATTATTTCAATACATTTGGAAGCTGGTTTAAACATAGACATCTTACATGGTGGATACGCCGCTGGTACTTCCTATATATAAGTGATTGTATGGTATTACATATCGTTGCGTTATTTGAATCATTTCAATTTTTACATATAACATTTTATACAAATAACATACTTTTCACAATACATTGTTTTACAAACAACTTATCTTATACAAACTCATCTTACATGGTTATTCATTTAACTTTACATTTATTTATACATATCATCTAATCTTATCGTTTTTCAAATGATTTACAAGACAAAGCAAATTACAGGGTTCATGACTAAACATTTTCTTAAACAATAAGTCATGAATCCTATTTTCATAAACCTATGTATCTCACAGGCATTTTTATGCTGACGTACCTATTTTCACATGTGTTTTTCAGGAGATGATGCATAGGATTTATCAAGTCATACTTAGGCGGACCTGTGCCTTAGTGACTTAAAACGAGACAAGAACTAGTTAAATTTTGTTATGTACTCTTTATTTCTTGTTTAAAGACAATGTAACTCGCTTGTTTGATGAATAAAACGAAACTTAAATTTCCATGGTTGTGAAACATTAATTCTGTTACAACACTCTCCGATGTTTCCGCCACGTTTTGGTTGTCCTACGTGGTCGGGGTGTGACAGCTTAGTCCCAAGTTATGTTCTATTTCAGGTCTTTGAAGTTAAACAACCAAGGATCCTTGATCCTTACCTTTTACTAAGGTTTGTTCTGTGGTTATCCTGTTTATAGTATTAAGAGTTAGGATCCTAACTTGGATCCTCAGGTATGATCCTTAACTATTTTGATTTTATTCATTGATTATTTGAATAACCCTAATACTTTGACAACTGAACTCATGATCTTTAAAATATACCACTTTTCGGAATTTTTCAACTATAGGATATTTGATCCTGGATCATATCCTAAATATTTTCTATCTAATTTGTTCAACTTTTTCTGTTCAGACAAGTGTATATCAAGATAAATGAAAATTTAAAAAAGAACAGAAAAGGATAACAACACAAGATAAGCCAAAAAAGATTAAGGTTATTTTATTAACAAAAGTTTAACCATCGAAGGTTGTCAAAATCACCTACCCCGAGCATCTACCAGCAGTACGTGGCCCGTCCGCTGGGGTAGGTAAAGGGTGTCCATTGTCTAAAGGTCTTGGTAGTGCAGGAATTAAAAAGATGGCAGGATCACAATGGCTTCATCCCCCAAACAGAGGATCCCTCCACCAGTTGTAATCCTACCTATTGTCCAAAGGATCATTCATGATCCTTAACCCTAATAGCTATTGTTTAGTTATTACAGACCATCATTGTTTTAAAAACATCACAACCACAAAAAACTACTACCAAATTTAAAAATTGGGCTCCGGCTACGTCTAAGAATGTCCATCATTGCCCAATCATGCAGCCTACACCTTCGTTGGGCCATCATTTCCTCAACATCCCAGCTGCTTCTGTCGAAGTTAGGATCTTGAGCTTCCTGGGCCATCTTTAGTTTTGTCTGATACATTGTGATGGCAGCGGAGACCTTTGCACCTTCTATGAGATCATGCTTCTCGTAGTCGATGTCGATCAAGATTTTAGCTGTCTTAGTCTTGGCATCTTGAAGGGCTTTTTCAAGATCAGCGATCTTAAGATCCTTAAGCACTGCAACTTATTGGAGGTCAGCAATCTTCTTATCCAGCTCCTCGACGCCTCCCACATAATCTTCAATCTCAGCAAATTTCTGCAAAGGAAAAAACAAAGCAATTCAAGATCAGATGATCCTCAAATGAGTAGGATACCTAGGCAGAATTGATGATCCTCACGTCATTGAAGTATTCAAGGAACTGGTGGCGGATCAGTGGTAGGCCTTGTAGGTCCTCTATATCAGAAGTTTTCCTCTTCTTGCCACCCCTTCCTTTAGTGGGTGCCTTGGGAATGGAGACGCTAGGACTGGCAGTGGCCCTCTTCTTCCTGGATCGAACAGCATCAAGGTCGGCCGTGTTGAACTGGGAGGCAGGCTTGGAAGATTTTCCGGCACCTACATATTTAAAGCAAGATAAGTATCCTTATCCTATTTCAATTTAACTATTTACTTTAATATTCAACTATACAAAAAGCAGGATACTTACTTGACATGGTGATGGAACCTGAGGATACTTCTTGTGAGTCTTGGGTGTCTATCTTGAATGACCTTATTTCAGGATCAAGCTTCCGAAAAGCAGCAAGCCTTTCCTTGGTTACGGGTGTTGAGATGAGGTGCGAAATAGAGATAGCTGCATAACACAAGACAAAAAGGGGTTAATGATCCTTTCACAAGAGTAAGATTACCTGTGATCCTTCTCAGGATCCTCTGTCCTACCATTGGTGGACCACTTCCTGGGTAAATGCTTTCCGTTTGGAATGGTATCCCTCCTGACAAAGAAGAAGCGTCGTTTCCAATTTGTGTCATTCTTGGTGGCTTTAAAAATGGGATGTTCTTCGCCGGGTTTTCGCTTAAACAGATATCGATGGGATCCAAACGTCGTGAGATCATACATCTCTGTCAGTTCTGACATTCCTAAGTCAATCCCTTCCTGCTCTATGATCCTCTCCAGGGTATACAAGACCCTCCAAATCATCGGCATAGCTTGGATGTAAGAGATGCCGGTAATGGAAAAGAAGGATTGGGTAAAGTCTGGAAAAGGATAGGTGTGTCCTATGGCGAATGGAGTAACTGGAAAGGCAACCCATGTTTCAGAAACATAGTCGCTGAGAACCGTGGGATCGAAAGGTTTGAAAAAGGCGTTCGCCGGAAAGCAATGGCGGATCTTATCTATTTGAGCATCGGTAAAGTAACACCTTTCATTCACTGAGTCCTTGATGATCCCTTGACTCTTCAAGGGGCTATCCTTCTGGTGATCCTTGGAGGGGGAAGACCGGAGCATCATTGATGTTGGTAAAGAAAGAAAAACAGAGTAAGAGAAGGAGAAATAAGAGAAGAGATACCTGATTGATCTTCGAACGAGAATTTAAAGGGAGTTTCTTCGGATTTAAATGCATATTGATCCTATCTCTAACTCCTATTTATAATGATGATTTGCAGGATTGTCACTTCAGTGACGTCAGCTTTGCAACGGCTAGTCCGTCTTCAACGGCTAGTTATCCGTTAGTTTGTTGCGGATAAGATCAACAAAATACAACTCGTTTATTTACAATATAACTCCTTATATTTTGGGGGAAATTGTTAGGGGTGGATTTCTAAATGACCCGTGATCCTCAATTATTATCCTGTTTGGTGATCCTTACTTCTGTTTCAGTTAGTGATCCTCAGAAGTGCCTCAGGATCAGGATCATGGATCATCCTAAGGATCCTTATACTAATGATTGTCTGCTTTGAATTCGTAACTGTTTTGCAGGAATATCAATTGGGACTTGGTCTTGGCGATATTTCTGGAGAATATTCTAAGTCTATTCCGCACGTGCTTGGTCAGAAATGGACGTTGTGGAGTCGTGGAGGACTTGCACCATTTGCGGATAGTTTGTTATTTAGATTTTTATTAGATTTAAATGGGGTAGCGAGCTAATTAGACAACACTTTTTTGCTATTTTTGGCTACACACACTCTGAAAACCGCTCACAACAGCTCTCGTTCATTCACTTAGCAATTTCGTACACTTTTTACACAGAACACTATAGTGATCCTTGTATTTAGCTCGCTATCATCCGAAGTTGTAACACATTACTTGTTTAATTTGAGTTGGTGATCGGTAGTTTCCTTCACCCGGGGTTTTTTGTGCCGGAGATCAACTCTTGATCAAGGGCTTTTTCCCCGTATAAACCTTGTGTCTCTTGTTATATATTTTTCATAGTGATCCTTATTGCTATAAACTAATTCAAGCATCATACCCCGTTACAGAGAGTTTGGTTACATTATCCTCGTCTGATTTTTTGACCAAAACACCTCCCGTTCTAAATCACCCTTGTTAGGGATGCTACAGAGTTAAAATCCAACCGAATATGAATGATATTCGAATCACTCTTAGTTCGGTTGCTATTGCATCCATAAACCACTCATTCTAAATCCTCCAGACTAGGATAGCTAAAGGATCTGAATTCAATCAAGTACGGATGATTTAGGATCTAGATACCACTCTTCTGAATCCTTCATCTTAGGGATGCTACAGGAACCGAATCCAACCAAGTCATGATGATATTCAAATCACTTTTTATTCGGTTTCTATTTGATTGGGAAAAAACCACCCATTCTAAATCCTTTTTGTTAGGGAAGTTACATTATCCGAATTCAACGAGTATGCATGATTCAGAATCCGGATACCTCCCATTCTGAATGGTCCTTGTTAGGGATGCTACAGAATCAAAATCCAACCAAGTATAAATGATATTCGAATCACTCTTAGTTCGGGTCTATTGCATCAAGAAACCACACATTCTGAATCCTCCAGACTAGGATAGCTAAAGGATCCGAATTCAATCAAGTTTGGATGATTTAGGATCCAGATACCACTCGTTCTGAATCCTTCTGGTTAGGGATGCTACAGGAACCGAATCCAACCAAGTCATGATGACATTCAGATCACTTTTTGTTCAGTTTCTATTTGATTGGGAAAAAAACCACCCATTCTAAATCCTTTTTGTTTGGGAAGTTACATTATCCGAATTCAACGAGTATGCATGATTCAGAATCCGGATACCTCCCATACTGAATGGTCCTTGTTAGGGATGCTACAGAATCAAAATCCAACCAAGTATAAATGATATTCGAATCACTCTTAGTTCGGGTCTATTTCATCAAGAAACCACACATTCTGAATCCTCCAGACTAGGATAGCTAAAGGATCCGAATTCAATTAAGTTTGGATGATTTTGGATCCAGATACCACTAGTTCTGAATCCTTCTGGTTAGGGATGCTACTGGAACCGAATCCAACCAAGTCATTGTTTTGGTAAAAAATCACACAAGGATAATGCAACCAAATATGATTTTGTGAGGTATGATGCTTGGTTAATTGTATGAACGACAAGTATATGAAATCAACGATGAACACCGAGATTTATACGAGGAAAAAGCCCTTGATCTTTAGCAGATCTCCGGCATAAAAAACCTCGGGTGATGGAAACTACCGATCACCAAATATATTGCAAAAACAATAATGATCCTTGTACAACTTCGGAAGAAAACAAGCTCAATACAATGAATTGCTAGTATACGTGTGTATTTTTGCTAAGTGTTTGCAGAGAATTCGAGTGTTGTGTGTTTTTTCTGTGGTGTGTTCGACTTATGCTTCAAATGAGATCGTTTTCCCCTTAAAAGATAAGAAATATCCAGCAACAAACTTTCCTAAATAGGTGGAGGTCACCCATGTTCTCCAAAACGGTTATTTCTTCATTAAGCACGTGCCTATGAAGCATATTCCACGAGATTCCAGCAAAGACTAAGGCCATGTTGTCCATTACCTGCATATAAACATTAAAAACGTGACAATTGTTAGAAATCATAAGTTCTGTTAAGGATCCTGGATCCTCAGACTCTGGATCCTCAGACTCCCTGCATCATCCATTAAGGATCAGTGATCCATGCCCAGTCTCAGGATAGATGATCCTTAGCATAAAATTAATTCCCTAACAATTGCCCCCAATATGGCAGTTGTGATAAGGATTCACAGCTGTCATATTTCCGTTAGAAGCGGACTAGCCGTTGCTGCTGGTAACTAGTCGTTACACTGCCTGTCGTCACTGATAAGACCTGCTATAATCATCATTGCAAAATATAGAGTTAGAGATAACTCCTCAAATGCCTTTACAGACAAGAAGATCCTTCTGTTTGTGGAGAATGAATCCTTCTACACAGTTCGCTATTAACCTTCCTGCACTTTAATTTCTGCATAGACACTTTAACTGTAAGATAGCCTTATCCGGCCTGGGTACGGTTTTGCTGGTGAAATCCAGGCTAGATGATTTGATACATAATGAATGGGTAATAACATTAAACTTTTTTAGCTACAACTGTTGTTGTTTCTTTCCTCTTTATTTTTCATGTATGCTTTCTATTTTCAAAGATATCATCGCCAAACAACTGGAAAGTTATTGGAAATCTGATGATAATGTTAAACTTTTAACAGAAAACTTGAAGTGTTCATACAAATGTGGATCAATGATTCTTAACCAAAAAGGATAAGAGACAACTTACAGCTTAGAAAAAGTTAGAATATAACATACCAGAGAATCCAAGTTAGGATTCTATATCCTTGTAAATTATTGCTGAATAAACAAAGTGTGAAAGGTAAAGTTTCTAGGATCCAGGATCTTTATTGTCAGAACTTGTATAACTTTAGAGCTCCAAGATCCTGTAAGAAAAAAAAACTTGGGACCAAGCCAAATAATTGGGAATGAACCCATAATAACTGGGGACAAGCCCAAATAAACTGGGGACAAGCCCAACAAACTGGGGACAAGCCCAAAAAACTGAGGACAAGCCCAAATAATCTTGTGTAAACTGGAGTATGGCCCTCACTGGCGACTATCCAAACTTAGTGACATGAAAATGCCAAAATCTTAGCTAACGTGAAAACGTTAGAAACCTTAGGAACGGATGTATGGTACATCTACCATTATACATTGGATCCTGAATACAGCCAGTACAATGAAATTGTCAGCCCCTAAAGCGGGTACTGGTCGCATTGCCTTGAACTGCACCAGGATCATCGTGCGCTACTGGCGAAACCGGGGATAGGCCCAAAAACTGGGGACAAGCCCAAAAACTGGGGACAAGCCCATAAACTTTGGAGAGTTGGCCAACCACTTTGATCTTCTGTAAAATGATAACAACTCTGCAAAAGCTTAAACTTTGTGAAAATAGATGTTAACTGATTAACATCTTTAACTTATGATAAGTAATAAGAATAAAATGAATGAAAATGAAAGTAATGTGTTACCAAATGTAGAATCATATATCCTTTGAGGATCCCGGATCCTTAATCAGAATACTGGTAACGCTGAGTATCCCTGATCCTTCTTACTTAAAGTATTTTTTGAGATGAACAGCATTCCAAGCTCTTGATAGGAGATCATCATCCATTGTTAAAAAGCGATATGCCCCCTTTCCTGCTTCAGCTTTAATTAGATAGGGGCCTTCCCATTTTGATGCTAATTTGCCATCAGCCGAATTCGTAGTGTTTTGGAATGCTTTCCTTAGCACAACATCACCAACTTGATATCTTCTGATCCTGACATGCTTGTTGTATGCTCCAGCCATTCTTTGTTGATAACTGGCCATCACTTCCTTTTCTCTGACTTGAGCAAAGGCTTCAGCTTCTATCCACTTGGAAAAGTAATCAGTCATGGCAAGCATAAACACTTTTCCTCCTGGTGCCTTGGGAAGTTTGCCAACTATATCCATTCCCCATCTCATGAATGACCAAGAAAAGGATACAGGATGCAGAGGCTCCGCTGGTTGATGAAGGATATTGCTATGTCTTTGACAAGCATCACATTTCTTTGCATATTCCACAGCATCCTTCTTCATGGTAGGCCAATAGTATCATGTTCTAAGGATCCTTGAGAATAGTGCTCTGCCCCCAGTGTGGTTTCCACAATCTCCTTCATGAAAATCCTTTAGAACTTCTTGGATTTCAGGATCCTCGATGCACCTTAGATATGGACCTACAAGAGATCGTTTATATAACATGTTATTTAGTATGGTGAATTAAGATACCTTGACTTTGAAAGATCTAGGATTTTCTCCATTAGGAATCTCTCCATGTTGTATATATCTCAGGATCGGAAGTGTTTTGGTCAAAAATCACACAAGGATAATGCAACCAAATATGATTTTGTGAGGTATGATGCTTGAATAATTGAACAAATGTGTGAACAAGTAGCAAATAAAATCAACGATGAACACCGAGATTTATACGAGGAAAAAGCCCTTGATCTTTAGATGATCTCCGGCATAAAAAACCTCGGGTGATGGAAACTACCGATCACCAACTATATTGTATAAAAAAGATTACAACTTTGGATGTTGATCAAGTATGTTACAACTGATTGAATGCTAAGTGTGTTGTGAAAGCTCTGATTTGCGAGTGTGAATGTGTGTGTTCGAGAATGTGAATGTGTTCTCCTCTAACACTTGATCAACCCCTGAATAAATAAGCTAACAATATGTCCTATTTTCTAGGGAGACCATGTCTACTCCATAACCGTTGTGAAAATAACACATGTGGGGCATCTTGAACGAATATTCCCCTAAATTCCAGCTGAGAGTTAGCCCACTACGTCCATTATCTGCATATAAACATTAAAAACGTGACAATTATTAGAAATCATAAGTTCTGTTAAGGATCCTGGATCCTCAGACTTTGGATCCTCAGACTCTGGATCCTCAGACTCCCTGCATCATCCATTAAGGATCCGTGATCCATGCCCAGTCTCAGGATAGATGATCCTTAGCATAAAATTCATGCCCTAACAACTGCCCCCAATATGGCAGTTGTGATAAAGATTCACAACTGTCATACTTCCGTAAGAAGCGGACTAGTCGTTGCTGCTGGTATCTAGTCGTTACACTGCTTGTCGTCACTGATAAGACCTGCTATAATCATCATTGCAAAATATAGAGTTAGAGATAACTCCTCAAGTGCCTTTATAGACAAGAAGATCCTTCTGTTTGTGGAGAATGAATCCTTCCTCACTATTCGCTATTAACCTTCCTGCACTTTAATTTCTGCATAGACACTTTAACTGTTAGATAGCCTTATCCGGCCTGGGTGGATGGTCCATGGTTCTACTGGTGAAATACAGGCCAGACGATTTTGATACATAATGAGTAGGTAACAACATTAAACTTTTTTAGCTACATCTGTTGTTGTTTCTTTCCTCTTTATTTTCCATGTATGCTTTCTATTTTCGAAGACATCATCGCCAAACAACTGAAAAGTTATTGGAAATCTGATGATAATGTTAAACTTTTAACAGAAAACTTGAAGTGTTCATATAAATGTGGAACAATGATCCTTAACCAAAAAGGATAAGAGACAACTTGCAGCTTAGAAAAAGTTAGAATATAACATACCAGAGAATCCATGTTAGGATTCTATATCCTTGTAAATTAATACTGAATAAACAAACAGTGAAAAGTAAAGCTTCGAGGATCCAGGATCCTTATTGTCAGAACTTGTATAACTTTAGAGCTCCATGCTCCTGTAAGAAAAATAAACTTGGGACCAAGCCAAATAATTGGGAATGAACCCATAATAACTGGGGACAAGCCCAAATAAACTGGGGACAAGCCCAACAAACTGGGGACAAGCCCAAAGGATCTTGTGTAAACTGGAGTATGACCCTCACTGGCGACTATCCAAACTTAGTGACATGAAAATGCCAAAACCTTAGCTAACGTGAAAACGTTAGAAACCTTAGGAACGGATGTATGGTACGTCTACCATTATACGTAGGATCCCGGATACAGCCAGTACAATGAAATTGTCAGGCCCTAAAGCGAGTACTGGTCCCATTGCCATGAACTGTACCAGGATCATCGTGCGCTGCTGGCGATACTGGGGACAGGCCCAAAAACTGGGGACAAGCCCAAATAACTGGGGACAAGCCCAAATAAATTGGGGACAAGCCCAAACAACTGGGGACAAGCCCAAAAACTTTGGAGAGTTGGCCAACCACTTTGATCTTCTGTAAAATGATAACAACTCTGCAAAAGCTTAAACTTTATGAAAATAGATGTTAAATGTTTAACATCTTTGACTTATGATAAGTGATAAGTATAAAATGAATGAAAATGAAAATGAAAGTAATGTGTTACCAAATGTAGAATCATATATCCTTTGAGGATCCCGGATCCTTAATCAGAATACTGGTATCGCCGAGGATCCCTGATCCTTCTTACTTAAAGTATTTCTTTAGATGAACAGCATTCCAAGCTCTTGGTAAGAGATCACCATCCATTGTTAACAAACGATATGCCCCCTTTCCTGCTTCAGCATTAATTAAGTAGGGACCTTCCATTTTGGTGCTAATTTGCCATCAGCCGAATTCGTAGTGTTCTGGAATGCTTTCTTTAATACCATGTCACCAACTTGAAATTTTCTGACTCTGACATTCTTGTTGTAAGCTCCAGCTAATCTTTGTTGATAACTGGCCATTTCTTCATTGTAGGCTAATAGTATCCTGTTCTAAGGATCCTTGAGAACAGTGCTCTGCCCTCAGTGTGGTTTCCGCAATCTCCTTCATGGAAATCCTTCAGAACTTCTTGAATTTCTGGCTCCTCGATGCACCTTAAATATGGATCTGCAAGAGATCGTTTATATAACATATTATTTAGTATTGTAAATTGAGATACCTTGACTTTTAAAGCTCTAGGATTTTCTCCAGTAGGAATCTCTCCATGTTGTATATATCTCAGGATAGGAAGGATCCAGGATCCTGAATGTGGTTGTGCAACATCTCTGGGTATGATTTCAGAATCCTCCCATATTTCCATAGCTGTGTGATCCTCATGAGCAGGAGCCAAGATATGGATAGTGGGAATTTTTATATCCTCTGGAATCTTCAAGGATGATCCTAGGTTGGCCAATGCATCAGCTTCTGCATTTTCTTCTCTGGGTACCTATGTTAGACTTAAAAACGCAAAAGAATCTGCCAATTTCTTGACTAATTCTAAGTACTTGATTAGCTTTTCACATTTGATAGTGTAAGAACCGTTATAATGATTAGTAATTAATAGAGAATCTAAATATACTTGAAGATACCTGATCCTCATATTGTTAGCTAATTGCAAACCTGCTATCAAGGCCTCATACTCTGCCTCATGATTAGTGGTTTGGAATTCACATTCAATGGATTGGGGTATAATGTCCCCCTGTGGCGATTTTAGTAGTGTGCTTTGTCTAGTTCCTTTAACATTTGAAGCTCCATCCGTGAAGAGTGTCCAAGGATCCTTGGTCTTCTCAAGTTGTTGAACTTCTAGTTCAGCTTCCCTTTGTAGATCACTACTGAAATCAGCCACAAAGTCAGCTAAAGCTTGGGACTTGATGGCAGTCTTGGGTTCATACTTAATGTCATATGCAATAAGCTTGATTGCCCACTTTGCCATTCTACCTGACATTTCAGGTTTCCTGAGGACATTCTTAATTGGAAAGTTAGTCTTAACAATAGTAGCATAAGTTTCAAAGTAATGGCGTAATTTAGTAGATGCCATAATCAAAGCAAGGATAAGTTTTTCTAAATGTGAATACCTGGATTCAGCATCAAGCAAACCTTTACTTACATAATATACAGGATGTTGTGTACCTTCATGATCCTTAACAAGGATCGCACTTACTGCTTTAGCTGAAACAGCTAAGTATAAGGATAATGATTCTCCATTTTCTGGTTTCATCAGGGCTGTTGCTGAGGATAGATAATCCTTAAGAGCCTTGAGTGCAGCTTCATGCTTATCAGTCCACTCAAACTTCTTATTCTTCCTCAATATGTCTTATCTGCCTTGAGCAATTTGTCTACCTCTTCTTGGATAATGGCATTCCTTTCAAGTGCAAGTTTCCTTCTTTTTGGGTGGATTGGCTTGAAAGACCTGTCAATACCAAGTTTGTGAGTAATAACATCCTTAGATATACCTGTCATGTCTTCATGTTTCCAAGCAAAGGTAGACTTTCTTCTTTTCAAGAAGGATAGTAAATCCTGATCAATACTGTCTAGGATCCCGGATCCTATAAAAATTTTGGATTCAGGATCCTCTGGGTTCAACAGAATATCCTTGACGTCTTGCTCTCTTGCCTCCATGACGTCTTGCTCCTTGGAGGCTGGTTTCATTAAAGAAGTGTAACAGTTCTTTGCCTCCTGCTGATCACTTTCTATCTTCACCACATTCCATAGAGTTGGGAGCTTGAAACATTGATGATATGTTGAGGGGGACTGCCTTCATATCGTGTATCCATGGCCTGCCAAAGATAACATTACAGCAAGATAAGCAATCAATAACATAGAATTTTTGAACAAAATTCACTCCCTCTATATAAATAGGAAGTTTGATGTCCCCCAATGTAATCTTTGTCTCTCCACTGAATCCCACAAGGACAGATGATCTTGGGACAATATCAGATTCAAGGATGTTCATTCTTTTGAGGACATCCAACTGGATTAGGTTCACTGAGCTTCCCCCATCAATGAGAATCCTGCGAACAAAATGGTTAGATATAAATAATGTAATAACCAAACCGTCATGATGAGGATCCTGTATGTCCACACGATCATCCTCATCAAAGGATATGACTTTTTCTTGGGTAAGAATGGAAGTTCGAATAGGTTTGTCCCCATTCTCCATCTTTGTTTCCTTTGCATGTCTTTTAGTTGCTGAGAACCTCCGGAGATGAAATGGATGATTTGAGCATCAGCTGGTGGAGGAGGAGCTTTTTCAGGAACTTTCTCAGAATCCTGGATCCTTGACTTCTTCCTTCCAAGCAATTCCTTCAAGTATCCTTTGCTCAAAAGATAACCTATCTCCTTCCTTAATGCTATGCACTCATCTGTGAGATGACCAGAATCCACATGGTAAGCATACCATTTCGATTTGTCTTTGGTAGTAGGCGGTTTGTCATCCTTCCTTGGCCACCTAGCCTTGTCGCCTAAATTCTACATAACAAGGATTAGTTCATTATTATCAGCAGAAAAACAATATTCAGAAATAGGAGGATAATCCTCATCATCTTCCTCTTGTTCCACAACATACACATTCTGGTTGTCATGCTTGGAGTATTGCTTGGATCAGTTATTCTTGAAATAGGATCCTTGTTTGTCTTGCTTTGAGGATCCTGAAAACCTCTCCTGGATCCTTTTATCATCCTCTAAACGGATGAACCTAAGGGCCCTGTTCCTTACCTCATCTAAGTTCCTGCAAGGTGTCATAACAAGATCATCATAGAACTGAGAATCCTTAAGTAAACCCATTTTAAAAGCCTCTACAGCTGTAGCAATATCTAAGTTAGGGATTTCTAAGGATTCTCTACTGAATTTAGTAACGTAATCCCTAAGTGATTCATCACAACCTTGGGTGATCCTATATAAGTCACTAGTTAATCGTTCAAACCTCCTACTACATGAGAATTGGCTATTAAACAAATTAACTAGATTAGCAAATGAAGTAATAGAGTAAGGGGGAAGACTTAGCAGCCATTTAAGAGCTGATCCTGTCAGTGTGGATCCGAAACCCTTGCATAGACATGCTTCTTTTAACCTCTCAGGAATTGGATTGATATCCATCCTTTCTCTGTATTGAGCTACATGCTCTTCTGGATCCGTTGAACCATCATATAGCTTCATGGTTGGTATTTGAAGTCTCTTCGGTATCTCTGCATCACAAATAGGTTGTGCAAAACGAGATATCTTGTGGCTTCCATCTGGAATTTCAGGAATGGGCTTAACCACTCCTGGAACGCTGGATATCATATCCTTAAGCTTTTGTAATTCTCTGGCCATAGCTTGGTTAATACCTGTATCCTGCATAAAGCCATGGTTAGTAATATAAGAATTATTCAAAGTGTTACTTCCTGGAGGATTCAGGTTTGGAATTCCAAACGTGAATCCATATTGACGGGATTCTGGTATGACTGAGGGACCAGAAGAAGCAATAGTCTGCATGGGAATGAAGTCTCCCACATGAATTTCTGAGCTTCTGGTTTGTTGACTCCTTAAGGATCCTTGATCCTGGAAGATGTTGGATCCTTGATGCACCGAAGCTGGGGGTCTTGGAGGATAATCCATAGATCCGTAAACCTGTGATGAGGATACTTGAACCTGGACGGAGGTTCCTTGAACCTGGAAGGAGGATCCTTGAACCTGAGAGGATCCTTGAACCTGAGAGGATCCTTGAATCGGCTGCGTCCCCATGTATCCTCCTAAACTGGTGAAGAATCCCTGATGCTGAAATGAGGATCCTGAAGGCTGGAAAGAGGATCCTTGAGCCTGAGGCATTGCCGATGATCCAGAACGCATTGCTGTTGATCCACCCTGGTATTGGATACCTGGAGCTGCAGAATGCTGGGAGGTTATGACCGGAGTGTCGAAATTCAGCGACCTCGGCGTCAAAGGGGAGTGATCCTCTGCTGATTTTATCAATTTCGCAAAGGATCCTGCCATTAGTTTCGTCCTGTTGTTTCATGTATCCTCTCATCTGCAAAATCAAAGCATAAAGATCACTGTTAGTAAGTGTAGAGGAAGAAACAACAGTTGGTTTTGTGAAAACGGGGGTTGTCTTCTTCGGAGCATTCTCAACATTCTTCTGGAATGTAGGGATAAGATGATGCAACGGTGGAATGCCCTGTGATGAGGTAACCGCCGACATGGAACTTGAAGAAGTTTTTCCCTGAGAAGCCATGTGGTTGAAGGTGATGAACCGAAATGACCGAAATGAACAAAATTTCTCAGAAATGAAGCACCAATTGCCCCACGGTGGGCGCCAAACTGTTTTGGTCAAAAATCACACAAGGATAATGCAACCAAATATGATTTTGTGAGGTATGATGCTTGAATAATTGAACAAATGTGTGAACAAGTAGCAAATAAAATCAACGATGAACACCGAGATTTATACGAGAAAAAGCCCTTAATCTTTAGAAGATCTCCGGCATAAAAAACCTCGGGTGATGGATACTACCGATCACCAACTATATTGCATAAAATAAGTACAACTTTGGATGTTGATCAAGTATGTTACAACTGATTGAATGCTAAGTGTGTTGTGAAAGCTCTGATTTGCGAGTGTGAATGTGTGTGTTCGAAAATGTGAATGTGTTCTCCTCTAACACTTGAGCAACCCCTGAATAAATAAGCTAACAATATGTCCTATTTTCTAGGGAGACCATGTCTACTCCATAACCGTTGTGAAAATAGCACATGTGGGGCATCTTGAACGAGTATTCCCCTAAATTCCAGCTGAGAGTTAGCCCACTACGTCCATTATCTGCATATAAATATTAAAAACGTGACAATTGTTAGAAATCATAAGTTCTGTTAAGGATCCTGGATCCTCAGACTCTGGATCCTCAGACTCCCTGCATCATCCATTAAGGATCCATGATCCATGCCCAGTCTCAGGATAGATGATCCTTAGCATAAAATTCATGCCCTAACAGGAAGGATCCAGGATCCTGAATTTGATTGTGCACCATCACTAGGTATGATTGCAGAATCTTCTACTATCTTCATAGCCGTGTGATCCTCAATAGCAGGAGCTAAGATGTGGATAATGGGAATTTTAATATCCTCTGGAATTTTCAGTGATGATCCAAGGTTGGCTAATGCATCAGCTTCTGCATTTTCTTCCCTGGGTACCTGTGTTAGACTGAAAAAAGCAAAAGAATCTGCCAATTTCTTGACTATTTCTAAGTACTTGATTAGCTTTTCACCTTTGACAGCATAAGAACCGTTATAATGATTAGTAATTAATAGGGAATCTACGAATACTTGAAGATACCTGATCCTCATATTCTAAGCTAATTGCAAACCTGCTATCAAGGCCTCATACTCTGCCTCATGATTAGTGGTTTGGAATTCACATGCAATGGATTGGGGTATAATGTCCCCCTGTGGCAATTTTAGTAGTGTGCCTTGTCAAGTTCCTTTAACATTTGAAGCTCCATCCGTGAAGAGTGTCCAAGGATCCTTGGTCTTCTCAAGTTGTTGAACTTCTAATTCAGCTTTCCTTTGTAGATCACTACTGAAATCAGCCACAAAGTCAGCTAAGGCTTAGGACTTGATGGCAGTCCTGGGTTCATACTCAATGTCATATGCAATAAGCTTGATTGCCCACTTTGCCATTCTACCTGACATTTGAAGTTTCCTGAGAACATTCTTAATAGGAATGTTAGTTTTCACAATAATGGTGTGAGTTTCGAAATAATGTCTATGCTTAGCAGAAGCCATCATTAAATCAAGAATTAATTTCTCCAAATGAGAATACCTGGCCTCAGCATTAAGTAGAATTTTACTTACATAGTTTACTGGATGTTGAGAGCTTTCATGATCCTTAACTAGGACCGCACTTACTGCTTTAGCTGAAACAGCTAAGTATAAGGATAATGATTCTCCATTTTCTGGTTTCATCAGGGCTGGTGCTTGTTAGGGGAGGATTTTCTAACAATTAGTGATCCTTATTCGTTATCCTAATTAGTGATCCTTACTTCTGTGACAGGTGGTGATCCTCTGAAGGGCTTTAGGATCAGGATCAGGATCATGGATCACTTTAAGGATCCTCGTACTGACGATTGTTTACTTATGTTTTATAGCATCTCGCAGGTATAACAAGCTTGACCAAGTCTTGGCGACATTCCTGGAGAATATTCCCAAACTATTATGCACGTGCTTAGCTAAAAATGGACGTTGTGGAGAACGTGGAGGCTTGGCACGAAAGTCGGATAATTAGTTTAGGTGGTTATTTCTATTTTAAAAAGGGAGTAACGAGCTAGTAGAAAACACTTAGTCATTTCTCAGTTACACACACTCGTACAAACGCTCATACAAGCTCTCGTTCAAACACTTAGCAATCTCATACACTTTTTACACATTTCACGGTAGTGATCCTTGTACCTAGCTCGTTACTATCCGAAGTTGTAAACATTTAATCATTTATTAGAGCTTGGTGATCGGTAGTTTCCATCACCCGGGGTTTTTTATGCCGGAGATCAACTCTTGATCAAGGGCTTTTTCCCCGTATAAATCCTTGTGTTGTTTGTGCAAATCTACATTGAAGTGATCCTCATCGCTATTATATAATTAGCATCATACCCCCATAACATAGAGTTTGGTTGCAATATCCTCATCAGATTTTTTGACCAAAACAGTTTGGCGCCCACCGTGGGGCAATTGGTGCTTTGTCCTTAGAAGAATTCGCATTTCTGTGCTCATTCCGGTTCACTACAACCAAGCAAATGGCTTCCTCAGCGAAGAGTGCTTCAAACTTGATGCCATCATCCACTTCTTCACAAGGCGTCCCTCCTTTGCCTCCACCACCTTCTGGATCCCAGAAGAACACTGAGAATCCTCCGAAGAAACCAACTCCCATTTTCTCAAAACCACCTACTTCTTCTGTTTCAACTAATCCTACCACTAATGATCTCTATGCCTTGATTTTGCAGATGAGGAATCATGCACAAGAGCAGGATAAGACCAACGAAAGGATCCTCCGGGAGATTGACGAAATTAAGAAACAGAAGAAAACGGCAGAGGATCGTTCCCCACTGATGCCCAGATCTTTGAATTTTGATACTCCGGTGATTACTTCTCAGTCGTCAGTGGTTCCAGACATTCAATATGTGGGTGGACCAAAAGGAGTGCACTACGGAACAACAGCTATGACCCAGGCATTAGGTTCATATTTCCAGCCAGCGGGATCCTATCCTCAGCATATGGGGTCCCTCACGAGTACAGGAGGATATTCAGGAATGCAGCAGTTTCAAGGATCCTCCTTCGTTCCAGGATCATCCCAGGTTCAAGGATCCTCCTTCGTTCCAGGATCATCCCAGGTTCAAGGATCCTCCTTCGTTCCAGGATCATCCCAGGTTCAAGGATCCTCCTTTGTTCCAGGATCATCCCAGGTTCAAGGATCCTCCTTCATTATAGGATCATCCCAGGTTCAAGGATCCTCCTACGTTCCAGGATCATCCCAGGTTCAAGGATCCTCCTTCGTTCCAGGATCATCCCAGGTTCAAGGATCCTCCTTCGTTCCAGGATCATCCCAGGTTCAAGGATCCTCCTTCGTTCCAGGATCATCCCAGGTTCAAGGATCCTCCTTCTTTCCAGGATCATCCCAGGTTCAAGGATCCTCCTTTGTTCCAGGATCATCCCAGTTTCAGGGATCCTTCCAGATGCCAGGATCCTTGAGGAGTTTGCAAACAGGAAGTTCAGATGTCCATCAAGGAGATTTTATTCCAGTGCAGACCAATGCCTCTACTGGTCCCTCGATCATTCCAGAGTCTCAACAATATGGATTAACATCCATTCTTCCTAACTTGAATCCAATGGGAGGTAACACTTTTAATAATTCTCATACTACTAACCATGGTCTTATGCAGGATCCAGGTATCAATCATGCCATGGCCAGAGAATTGCAAAAGCTAAAGGATATGATATCAAGTGTTCCGGGAGTGGTCAAACCTATCCCAGAGATTGCAGATGGGAGCCACAAGATATCTCGTTTTGCACCACCAATCTGTGATGCTGAGATACCCAAGAGGTTCCATGTGCCTACAATGAAGCTATATGATGGTTCGACTGATCCTGAAGAACACATAGCACAATATAGGGAAAGGATGGAAATCAATCCAATTCCAGAAAGGTTAAAAGAAGCATGCCTGTGCAAGGGATTCGGATCCACTCTTACTGGATCAGCTCTCAAATGGCTGCTAAGTCTTCCTCCTTATTCTATTACCTCATTTGCTAACCTAGTTAACTTGTTTAATAATCAGTTTTCTTGTAGTAGAAAATTTGAACGATTAACTAGTGATTTATATAGGATAACCCAGGGTCATAATGAATCATTAAGGGATTACATTACCAAATTCAGTAAAGAATCCTTAGACATTCCCAACTTAGATATAGCCACGGCTGTTGAGGCCTTCAAAATGGGATTGCTTAGGGATTCGTTATTTTATGATGATCTTGTTATGACACCATGCAGGAACCTAGATGAGGTAAGAACCCGGGCCCTCAGATTCATCCGGCTAGAGGATGACAAGAGGATCCAGGAGAGGTTAACAGGATCCTCAAAGCAGGATAAGCAAGGATCCTCATTCAGGAACAACAAGTTCAGATCCTACAACAGATCTGATAATCAGAACGTGCATTCTATTGATCAAGAAGAGGATGATGAGGATTATCCTCCAATTTCTGAATATTGTTTTAGTGTTGATAACAATGAACTAATCCTTGCGATGCAGAGTCTAGGTGATAAAGCTAGATGGCCCAGAAAAAATGATAGGCCAGCCGCAACTAAGGATAAATCAAAATGGTGTGCGTATCATGAAGATTTTGGGCACCTCACAGAAGAATGCATTGCATTAAGAAAGGAAATTGGATACTTGTTGAGCAAGGGGCATCTAAAAGAATTGTTGGGAAGAAAAAAGTCAAGAACTCAGGATCCTGAAAGGATCCCTGAGAAGGCTCCAGCCCCTCCAGCAGATGCACAAGTAATAAACTTTATTTCTGGAGGATCCGACATTTGTGGCACATCCTTCTCAGCAGCTAAAAGGCATGCAAAGGAAACTAAAATGGATAATGGAGAAAGACCAGTTCGAACATCAAGTGTCTCCGAAGGAAAAGTCATAACCTTTGATGAAGAGGATCGTGTTGATATCCAAGATCCTCATCACGATGGTTTAGTTATTACTCTTTTTATATCTAACCATTTTGTCTGCAGGATCCTTATAGACGGAGGAAGTTCAGTGAACATTATCCAGCTTGATGTTCTAAAGAAGATGGGTATCCCTGAATCAGAGATCATACCGAGATCCTCCGTGCTCGTGGGATTTAGTGGCGAAACTAAGAACACCCTGGGGGACATTAAACTCCCAATATACATTGAAGGCTTACACTCTTATCAAAAATTTTGTGTTATTGACTGTTTATCTTGTTGTAATGTTATCCTTGGCAGGCCCTGGATACACGATATGAAAGCAGTCCCATCTACTTACCATCAATGTGTGAAGCTCCCTAGTCCTTGGGGAATAGTAAAGATTGATAGTGATCAGCAGGAGGCTAAGAATTGCTACACTTCATCGATGAAACCAGCCTCGAAGTCAAGGGAGCAATAGCAATCAAGGTATCCTCCAAGGAATGTCTTGGAGGCCAGAGAGCAGGATGTGGTAGAAATCCTCATGGATCCCGATGATCCTGAATCCAAAATCTATATCGGATCAGGGATCCTTGGCGAAATGAAAGAAGACCTCGTATCCTTCCTCAAAAGGAGAAAGACTACATTTGCATGGAAACACGAAGACATGACTGGTATATCCAAAGATGTTATCACCCATAAACTCGGCATTGACAGATCCTTTAAACCAATCCATCAAAGGAGAAGAAAGTTTGCACCGGAAAGGAATGCCATTATACAAGAAGAGGTAGAGAAATTGCTCCGGGCAGGTATGATTAGAGAGGTCAAGTATCCAAGATGGTTGGCCAATGTGGTTGTTGTTCAAAAGAAAAACGGAAAGTGGAGGGTATGTGTCGATTTTACCGATTTAAATAAGGCATGTCCCAAGGATCCTTTCCCTTTACCCCACATTGACTCCATGGTGGATGCAACCGCGGGTCATGAACTGTTAACTTTTATGGATGCTTCATCTGGATTTCAACAAATCCAAATGGAACCATCCGACCAAGAGGATACAGCCTTCATGACTCCAACTGGTATATACTGCTATATTGCTATGCCGTTCGGATTAAGAAATGCAGGTGCAACATACCAAAGGCTGGTGAATATGATGTTCAAGGATCAGATTGGACAAACTATGGAGGTTTACATAGATGATATGGTGGTAAAATCCTTAAAAGCTGAGGATCACCTAAGAGACTTGGAGGAAGCATTCGATATCCTTGACAAATATAACATGAAACTTAATCCTTCAAAATGTCACTTTGGTGTTAAAGCAGGTAAATTCTTAGGATATATGGTGACAAAGAGAGGCATCGAAGCTAGCCCGGAACAAATCAAAGCAATAGTGAACATCAAATCTCCGGCCAATGCTAAGGATGTTCAAAGGCTAACAGGAAGGATAGCAGCCTTGAACAGATTTATATCCAAGTCCTCCGAGAAGTGTAAAGAATTCTATGATATCCTAAGGAAGAACAAGAAATTTGAGTGGACGGAGAAGCATGAAAATGCTTTAAAAGCCCTCAAAGATTACCTATCCTCGGCCCCGGCTTTGATGAAACCAGAAAAAGGTGATGTGTTATCCTTGTATCTTGCAGTATCCTCAAAAGCAGTAAGTGTGGTCCTTGTTAAGGATCATCAAGGTACACAACATCCTGTCTATTATGTAAGTAAAAGTTTACTTGATGCCGAATCCAGGTACTCACACCTTGAAAAGCTTATTCTTGCATTAATTATGGCATCTACCAAGCTAAGACATTATTTTGAAACTCATGTTATCATTGTTAAAACTAATTTTTCAATTAAGAATGTCCTCAGGAAACCAGAGATGTCAGGAAGGATGGCTAAGTGGGCAGTGAAATTGAGTGCATATGATATAAGATATGAGCCTAGGACAGCCATCAAATCCCAAGCATTAGCTGACTTTGTGGCTGATTTCAGTAGTGATTTACAAGAAGAAGCTGAGCTAGAAGTCCAGCAGCTAGAAGAGACCCAGGATCCTTGGATACTTCATACTGATGGATCCTCAAATGTCAAAGGCACAGGGCTTGGAATACTACTAAAATCGCCACAGGGGGACATAATACCCCATTCTATAGCTTGTGAATTCCAAACCACTAATAATGAGGCTGAATATGAAGCCCTAATTGCTGGTTTACAAATTGCAAAGCATATGGGGATCAGGTATCTTGAGGTACACGTAGATTCTTTGTTGATTGCAAACCACTTTAATGGATCATATTCTGTTAAAGGTGAAAAGCTAACCAAATATTTGGAGATAGTCAAAAGTTTGGCACTCTCTTTTGTTTCCTTTAGTTTGTCACAGGTACCAAGGGAAGAAAATACAGGAGCTGATGCATTGGCTAACTTAGGATCATCTTTGAAGATCCCAGAGGATATCAAGATTCCTATTATCCATATCCTGACCCCGGCTATCGAGGATCACCAGACTATGGAGATAGGAAATGATTCTGCAGTTATCCCTAGTGAGGATACTCAATCCTATCCAGGATCAGGATCATGGATCTCACCAATTATGAGATACTTACAACATGGAGAGATTCCTACAGGAGAAAACCCTAGGGCTTTCAAATCTAAGGTATCTCAATTCACAATTTTAAATAATATGTTGTATAGACGATCTCTTGCAGGACCATACTTGAGATGCATTGAGGATCCTGAAGTTCAAGAAGTTTTAAAAGACTTCCATGAAGGAGATTGTGGAAACCACACTGGGGGCAGGGCTTTATTCTCAAGGATCCTGAGGACAGGATACTACTGGCCAACCATGAAGAAAGATGCTGTGGAGTATGCCAGAAGATGTGATCCTTGCCAGAGACACAGCAATATCCTTCATCAACCAGTTGAACTATTGCATCCTATATCCTCCTCTTAGCCATTTATGAGATGGGGTATGGATATAGTTGGAAAGCTCCCTAAGGCACCTGGTGGGAAAGTATTCATGTTAGCTATGACTGATTACTTCTCCAAGTGGATAGAGGCTGAAGCTTTTGCCCAAGTCAGAGAAAAGGAAGTTATATCCTTCATTAAAAGAAATATTATAACTAGATTTGGAATTCCTTCCGAGATTATATGTGATAATGGTTCCCAATTTATTGGGGGCAGAACCACTAACTTTTGTGACAGCTGGGGGATTAAGATGATAACTTCAACACCAGTCCACCCACAAGCTAATGGCCAAGCAGAATCATCCAACAAGATCATCATCAACAATTTGAAGAAAAAGCTTGGATCCAAGAAAGGGAAATGGGCAGAAGAACTACCCTATGTGCTTTGGGCTGATAGGACAACCCCCAAGAATGCTACTGGTCAAACACCATTCTCTTTGGTGTTTGGGGCAGAATCAGTGATCCCAACAGAAATGGTGGTTCCTACTGCTAGAACAAGTACCCGTGATCCTGAGGAAAATGATGAAAACTTGGCTCAAGACCTGGATACTATTGAAGAAATCAGGGATATGGCTAGGATAAGGATGGCCAGCTATCAACAAAGAATGGCTGGTGCTTACAACAAAAATGTCAGGATCAGGAGGTTTCAAGTTGGAGATATGGTGTTAAGGAAAGCATTTCAGAATACCACCAATCCTGCTGATGGAAAATTGGCTCCAAAATGGGATGGCCCTTATTTGATTGAAGCTGAAGCAGGAAAGGGGGCATATAGATTGCTAACCATGGAAGGTGATTTGCTACCAAGAGCTTGGAATGCTGTCCACTTGAAGAAATATTTCATGTAAGCAGGATCCTTATGGCATAGGTGATCCTCGCGATAGGGATATCCTTAAAGGATCCTCAAAGTATCGGTGATCCTTACTCAGGTAATATCCTAATCTTGAACTATTTCATTTCTTTATTTTCTCATATAAGGATAAGGATCATGCATCCTTTATCCATCTCTCACGTGAGTTCAAGTTTTGAAAGTTCAGGTATCTTTAGCACAACGTTGGTTATCCACAGAAGCAATCCGTCTTTTGGGTTTAACCCCAGTTATTTGGGCTTGTCCCCAGATTCCGCCTGTAGCGCACGATGATCCTGGTGTAGTTCAAGGCTTTGGGACCAGTACTCGTTCTAGGGGCTGATAATTCCATTGTTCTGGCTATGCTTAGGATCCTACGTATAATGGTAGACGTACCATACATCCGTTCATAAGGTTTCTAACGTTTTCACGTTAGCTAAGGTTTCTAACGTTTTCACGTTAGCTAAGGTTTTGGCATCTTCATGTCACCAAGTTTGGATAGTCGCCAGTTAGGGCCATACTCCAGTTTACATACGATCCTTGGGCTTGTCCCCAGTTATCCTTGGGCTTGTCCCCAGTTATCCTTGGGCTTGTCCCCAGTTATCCTTGGGCTTGTCCCCAGTTGCTAACTCTTTTCTTATATCGGCTTAGTCCCAAGATATGCTCTATTTCAGGTCCTTGAAGATAGGCAGCTAGGGATCCTTGATCCTTATTTCACTCTAAGGTTTATCTTATAGTTATCCTTATTTTGGTTAGGATTCTAACTTGGATCCTCTGGTATGATCCTTAACTCTTTTGATTTTATTCATTATTCTTCTAAATAACCCCTATACTTGACAACTGAACTTGTGTTTCTTAAACTATATCACTTTTTAGAACTTATCGGTTATGGGATATGTGATCCTTGATCATATCCTAAACTTTCTGGATATCTTTTCTAATTTTTCAAGGCTTGATAAAAATAAACAGAATGAACATTACAACAGTTGGAAAGTAACATACTAAAAAGGATAACAACATAAGATAAGCGACAAAAGGTTAAGTTTTTATTTATTAACATAAGGCTAACCCTTTAAAGGTTGTCAAAATTACCTACCCGAGCTTCTACCAGCAAAACGTGGCCCGTCCGCTGGGGTAGGTAAAGGGTGTCCATGATAATGAGTTCAAAAGTAGTGCAGGAATATAAAGGCGGCAGGATCACAATGGCTTCATCCCCCAAACAGAGGATCCCTCCACCAATTGCAATCCTGCCTATTGTCCAAAGGATCATACATGATCCTTAATCCTAAAACCTATTGTTCAAAGTACAAACCATGAAATTGTTTTAAACATCACAACCATCAAACTAAAAAAATTGGGCTCCGGCCTTGGCACATATATCCATCATCGCCCAATTGTGCAGCCTACACCTCTGCTGCATCCTCTTCTCCTCCAGCTGCGGTATCCTTCACCTGATCCTTCCCACTGCCACTTGCTTCAATCGCCAAGACCTCAGTAGCCTCTTCTTCATCATCCTCAAGATCAGCCAACCTTGCCTTCCAACCCTCAACATCCCAGCTGTTTTTATCAAAGCTAGGATCTTGAGCTTCCTGGGCCATCTTCAGTTTTGTCTGATACATCGTAATGGCGGCAGAGACCTTAGCATTTTCAATGAGGTCATGCTTCTCATAGTCAAGGTCGATCAGAAGTTTGGCTGTCTTAGTCTTCTCATCTAGGAGTTCCTTCCGAGCATCAGCAAGTGCAAGATCCTTGAGCACGGCAACCTGTTGGAGGTCGGCAATCTTTTTATCTTGATCCTCAACGTGGCCCACATAATCCTCAATCTCAGCAAATTTCTGCAAAAGAAAAGGATAAAAGCAGTTCAAGACCAAGTGATCCTCATACGAGTAGGATACATAGGCAGAGATTTTGGCATCCTCGGTGATCTCACTCTTCTCATAGTCAACATTAACCAGCACTTTGGCCATCTGCTGTTTGGTATCCCGGACTTCCTTCTGAAGATCAGCAATTGTGAGATCCTTCAACACCGCAACCTGCTGGAGATCAGCGATCTTCCTATCTTGATCCTCAACGTGGCCCACATAGTCCTCAATCTCAGCGAATTTCTGTAAAAAGGATAAGGTCAGGATCAAGTAATAAGCAGGATATACCAGCAGGATATACCAGCAGGATATGTTAACAGGATATACGAGTAAAGACAGTGATCCTCACATCGTTAAAGTACTCAAGAAATTGATGACGGATCAGAGGCAGACCCTGCAGATCCCCAGCTTCAGAGGCTTTTCTCTTCTTGATTGCCTTCCCCTTGAGGGGTGCCTTGGGGACCGAAGCTGTCGGACTGGTAGGAGCTTTCCTCTTGGAAGATCTGACGGTGGTGAGATCAGCAACGTTGAACTTGGAAGCAGACTTGGTGGATTTTCCAGCACCTACACAATCAAAACAAGATAAGTATCTTTTCTTAATCCATATTTCACTATTTATTTAAATTTTAAATAAGGATACTTACTTGACATTGTGACAGAGCCTGAGGATACCTCCTATGAATCTTGGGTTGTTGTCTTGAAATTTCTTGTATCAGGATCAAGTTTCTTGAAAGCGAGGAGCCTTTCCTTAGCAGCAGGGGACAGTTTGAGGTGTGAGACGGTGATAGCTGTATAAAAAGAAAACAAAAATATAAGTTATCCTTACATCAAAAGAAAGTTCCTGGTGATCCTTATCAGGATCCTCCATCCTACCATGGGTAGCCCATTTTTTAGGAAGATCCTTTCCATCCTGGATGGAATCTCTCTTGATAAAAAAGAAGCGCCGTTTCCAATTAGCATCATTCTTGGTGGCTTTGAAGATCGGGTGTTCCTCGCCGGGTTTACGTTTGAATAAATAACGGTGAGAGCCAAAGGTGGTAAGATCATACAGTTCTCCCAGCTCTGCCATTCCTAGATTTATTCCCTCCTGATCGATGATCCTTTCAAGGGTGTACAAAACCCTCCAAATCATCGGCATGGCTTGGATATAAGAGATGCCGGTTAGGGAAAAGAAAGATTGGGTGAAGGCTGGAAAAGGATATGTATAGCCTATGGCGAAAGGAGTGACGGGGAAAGCAACCCACTTATCGGAGATATGATCGCTCAAGGCATTGGGGTCAAAAGGCCTGAATTCGGTGTTTGCCGGGAAGCAGTGGCGGATCCTATCTATCTGAGCATCATTGAAGAGACAGCGCTCTTTAATGGAGTCTTCAATAATCCCCTGGCTTTTCGGAGGACTGTTCTTTGGGTGATCCTTGGCTGGTGAACTTCGGAGCAACATTTTCGAAGTGGCGGAGATAAAGAAAGAAAAACAGAGTAAGAGAGGAAGAAAGAGGAGAAAGAAATACCTGATCGATCGTCGGCTGAGAATTTAAAGGGAGTTTCTTTCGAATTTGAATGCATAATGATCCTATCTCTATCTCTATTTATAATTATGATTCTGCAGGATTGTCACTTCCGTGACATCATCATCGCAACGGCTAGTTCTATTTTAACGGCTATATATCCGTTAGTTTGTTGCGGATAAGATCAGAAAATATAACTCACACATTTACAACTTTACTCCTTATATTTTGGGGGCAATTGTTAGGGGAGGATTTTCTAACAATTAGTGATCCTTATTCGTTATCCTAATTAGTGATCCTTACTTCTGTGACAGGTGGTGATCCTCAGAAGGGCTTTAGGATCAGGATCATGGATCACTTTAAGGATCCTCGTACTGACGATTGTTTACTTATGTTTTATAGCATCTCGCAGGTATAACAAGCTTGACCAAGTCTTGGCGACATTCCTGGAGAATATTCCCAAACTATTATGCACGTGCTTAGCTAAAAATGGACGTTGTGGAGAACGTGGAGGCTTGGCACGAAAGTCGGATAATTAGTTTAGGTGGTTATTTCTATTTTAAAAAGGGAGTAACGAGCTAGTAGAAAACACTTAGTCATTTCTCAGTTACACACACTCGTACAAACGCTCATACAAGCTTTCGTTCAAACACTTAGCAATCTCATACACTTTTTACACATTTCACCGTAGTGATCCTTGTACCTAGCTCGTTACTATCCGAAGTTGTAAACATTTAATCATTTATTAGAGCTTGGTGATCGGTAGTTTCCATCACCCGGGGTTTTTTATGCCGGAGATCAACTCTTGATCAAGGGCTTTTTCCCCGTATAAATCCTTGTGTTGTTTGTGCAAATCTACATTGAAGTGATCCTCATCGCTATCATATAATTAGCATCATACCCCCATAACATAGAGTTTGGTTGCAATATCCTCATCAGATTTTTTGACCAAAACAGTGCTGAGGATAGATAATCCTTAAGAGCCTTGAGTGTAGCTTCATGCTTATCAGTCCACTCAAACTTCTTATTCTTCCTCAATATGTCTTACCTGCCTTGAGCAATTTGTCTACCTCTTCTTGGATAATGACATTTCTTTCAAGTGAAAACTTTCTCCTTTTTTGGTGTATTGGATTGAAGGACCTGTCAATACCAAGTTAGTGAGTAATAACATCCTTAGATATACCTGTCATGTCTTCATGTTTCCAAGCAAAGGTAGATTTTCTTCTTTTCAAGAAGGATACTAAATCCTGCTCAATACTCTCTAGGATCCCGGATCCTATAAAAATTTTGGATTCAGGATCCTCTGGGTTCAACTGAATATCCTTGACGTCTTGCTCTCTTGCCTACATGACGTCTTGCTCCTTGGAAGCTGGCTTTATTGAAGAAGTGTAACTGTTCTTTGCCTTCTGCTGATCATTTTCTATCTTCACCACATCCCATAGAGTTGGGAGCTTGACACATTGATGATATGTTGAGGGGGACTGCCTTCATATCGTGTATCCATGGCCTGCCAAAGATAACATTACGGCAAGATACGCAATCAATAACATAGAATTTTTTAACATAATTCACTCCCTCTATATAGATAGGAAGTTTGATGTCCCCTAATGTAATCTTTGTCTCTCCACTGAATCCCACAAAGACAGATGATCTTGGGACAATATCAGATTCAAGGATGTTCATTCTTTTGAGGACATCCAACTGGATTATGTTCACTGAGCTTCTCCCATCAATGAGAATCCCACGAACAAAATGGTAAGATATAAATAATGTAATAACCAAACCGTCATGATGAGGATCCTGTATGTCCACACGGTCATCCTCATCAAAGGATATGACTTTTTCCTGGGTAAGAATGGAAGTTTGAACAGGTCTATCCCCATTCTCCATCTTTGTTTCCTTTGCATGTCTTTTAGCTGCTGAGAACCTCCGGAGATGAAATGGATGATTTGAGCATCAGCTAGTGGAGGAGGAGCTTTTTCAGGAACTTTCTCAGAATCCTGGATCCTTGACTTTTTCCTTCCAAGCAATTCCTTTAAGTATCCTTTGCTCAAAGGATAACCTATCTCCTTCCTTAATGCTATGCACTCATCTGTGAGATGACCAGAATCCTCATGGTAAGTGTTTTGGTAAAAAAATCAAGCAATGATAATGCAACCAAACTTTCTGTTGTGAGGTATGATGCTTGAAATGTTGAACAACAACAAGGATCACTATGAAATGTAATGAACAAGTGACACAAAGATTTATACGAGGAAAAAGCCCTTGATCAATGAATGATCTCCGGCATAAAAAACCTCGGGTGATGGAAACTACCGATCACCAACTCAAATTAAACAAGAAATGTAATACAACTTCTGATGATAGCGAGCTAAGTACAAGGATCACTATAGTATATTGTGTGAAAAAGTATGTAATCGCCAAGTGAGTTAATGAGAGCTGGTGAAAAGCAGTTGTACGAGTGTGTGTGTAGCCAAAAATAGCCAAGTGTTTTCTAATTAGCTCGCTACCCCTTTAAAAATGGAAAATATCTACTCTAACTAACATTCCGCAAATGGTGCAAGTCCTCCACGACTCCATAACGTCCACTTCTGGCCAAGCACGTGCGGAATAAACATAGAATATGCTCCAGGAATATCGCCAAGACCAAGTCCAAGTTGATACTCCTGCAAAACAATTTCGAATTCAAAGTAGACAACCGTTAGTACAAGGATCCTTACGATGATCCATGATCCTGATCCTGCAACACTTCTGAGGATCACTACTTCAGACAGAATTAAGGATCACTAAACCCAACAGTAAATGAGGATCACTGATCATTTAGAAATCCACCCCTAACAATTGCCCCCAAAATATAAGGAGTAATTATGTAAATAAATGAGTTATATTTTGTTCTTATCCGCAATTAACCAACGGATAACTAGCCGTTATAATCGGACTAGCCGTTGCGAACATGACGTCACTGAGGTGACTATCCTGCAGAATCATCATTATAAATAGGAGTTAGAGATAGGGATCATTTCACATTTAAATTCAAGAGAACTCCCTTTAAATTCACATCCGACGATTAAGCAGGTATTTCTCTTCCTCTTCTTCCTTTACGTTTTCTTTCTCTGCTCCTTCTTTCTTTACCTTCTTCGAAACCAAGATGATGCTAAGATCCTCACCAGCCAAGGATCATAAGAAGGATAGTCCTCTCAAGAGCCAAGGGATCATCAAAGATTCACCGAAAGAAAGATGTTGCTTCTCTGACCCACAAATAGACAGAATCCGGCATTGCTTCCCGGCGAACACTACTTTCAAATCGTTTGATCCCACTGTTCTGAGCGATTACGTTTCCGAAACTTGGGTAGCTTTCCCAGTCACTCCTTTCTCAATAGGATACTCGTATCCTTTCCCTGAATTCACCCAATCCTTTTTCTCACTCACCGGCATCTCCTATATTCAAGCTATGCCAATGATCTGGAGGGTCTTATATACCCTTGAAAGGATCATTGAGCAAGAAGGAATTAACCTGGGAATGTCGGAATTGGCCGAGATGTATGATCTCACAACATTTGGATCCCACCGATATTTATTCAAGCGTAAACCCGGAGAAGAACACCCAATCTTCAAAGCCACAAAAAATGATACCAGCTGGAAACGTCGATTCTTCTTCGTTAGAAGGGATTCTATCCCTGATGGAAAGGATCTGCCAAGGAAGTGGAGCACTCATGGTAGGATAGAGGATCCTTAGAAGGATCACTGAGTAAGCTCATTTCTGATGATGATTACTAATATGCTTCTGTTTCTCTTGTACAGCTATCACAATCTCACGCATTATACCTTCACCTGCCACCAAGGAGAGACTCGCTGCTTCCAGAAGACTTAATCCTGCAACAAGGTCATTCAAGACAAACACCCAGGATTCACAAGAAGTATCCTCAGGTTCTGTCACCATGTCAAGTAAGTATCCTGTATTTTGTATAGTCAAATATTTAAATAAATAGTTGAATAGAAATAGGATAAGGATACTTATCTGTTTTGAATGTGTAGGCGCTGGGAAAATCCTCGAAATCCGCCTCCAAATTCAGTGTAACTGATCTTGACACTGTCAGATCCTCAAGGAAAAAGTCTGCTGCCAGCCCCTCTGTCGTAATCCCCAAGGCTACTGTTTTGGTCAAAAAATCAGACGAGGATAATGTAACAAAACTCTCTGTTAAGGGGTATGATGCTTGAATTGGTTTATAGCAATAAGGATCACTATGAAAAATAAATAACAAGCGACACAAGGTTTATACGGGGAAAAAGCCCTTGATCAAGAGTTGATCTCCGGCACAAAAAACCCCGGGTGATGGAAACTACCGATCACCAACTCAAATTAAACAAGTAATGTGTTACAACTTCGGATGATAGCGAGCTAAATACAAGGATCACTATAGTGTAATGTGTAAAAAGTGTATGAAATCGCTAAGTGAATGAACAAGAGCTGGTCTGAGCGGTTGTAAGAGTGTGTGTAGCCAAAAATAGCATAAGTGTTGTCTAATTAGCTCGCTACCCCATTTAAACCTAGTAAAAATCTAAGTAACAAACTATTCGCAAATGGTGCAAGTCCTCCACGACTCCACAACGTCCATTTCTGACCAAGCACGTGCGGAATAGACTTAGTATATTCTCCAGAAATATCGCCAAGACCAAGTCCCAATTGATATTCCTGCAAAACAGTTACGAATTCAAAACAGACAATCATTAGTATAAGGATCCTTAGGATGATCCATGATCCTGATCCTGAAGCACTTCTGAGGATCACTAACTGACACAGAAGTAAGGATCACCAAACAGGATAATATTTAAGGATCACGGGTCACTTAGAAATCCACTCCTAACAATTGCCCCCAAAATATAAGGAGTGATATCGTAAATAAACGAGTTATATTTTTTTTTTGATCTTATCCCCAACAAACTAACGGATAACTAGCCGTTGGAGACGGACTAGCCGTTGCAAAGCTGACGTCACTGAAGTGACAATCCTGCAAATCATCATTATAAATAGGAGTTAGAGATAGGATCAATATGCATTTAAATTCGAAGAAACTCCCTTTAAATTCTCGGTCGAAGATCAATCAGGTATCTCTTCTCTTATCTCTCCTTCTCTTACTCTGTTTTTCTTTCTTTGCCAACATCAATGATGCTCCGGTCTTCCCCCGCCAAGGATCACCAGAAGGATAGCCCCTTGAAGAGTCAAGGGATTATCAAAGACTCAATACATGAGAGGTGTTGCTTTAACGATGCTCAAATAGATAAGATCCGTCTCTGCTTTCCGGCGAACACCTTTTTCAAACCCTTCGATCCCACTATTCTGAGCGACTATGTTTCTGAAACATGGGTTACCTTTCCAGTTACTCCATTCACCATAGGATACACCTATCCTTTTCCAGACTTTACAGAATCCTTCTTTTCTCTTATCGGCATCTCTTACATCCAAGCTATGCCGATGATTTGGAGGGTCTTGTATACCCTGGAGAGGATCATAGAGCAGGAAGGGATTGATTTAGGAATGTCAGAGCTGACACAGATGTATGATCTCACAACGTTTGGATCACATCGATATCTGTTTAAGCGAAAACCCGGCGAAGAACACCCCATTTTTAAAGCCACCAAGAATGACACAAATTGGAAACGACGCTTCTTCTTTGTCAGGAGGGATACCATTCCAAACGGAAAGCATTTACCCAGGAAGTGGTCCACCAATGGTAGGACAGAGGATCATGAGAAGGATCATCAGGTAATCTGGCTCTTGTGAAAGGATCACTAACCCTTTTTTGTCTTGTGTTATGCAGCTATTTCTGTTTCGCACCTCATCACAACACCCGCAACCAAGGATAGGCTTGCTGCTTTTTGGAAGCTTGATCCTGAAATAAGGTCATTCAAGATAGACACCCAAGACTCACAAGAAGTATCCTCAGGTTCCATCACCATCTCAAGTAAGTATCCTGCTTTTTGCATAGTTGAATATTAAAATAAATAGTTACATTGAAATAGGATAAGGATACTTATCTTGCTTTAAATATGTAGGTGCCGGAAAATCTTCCAAGGCTGCCTCCCAATTCAACACGGCCGACCTTGATGTTGTTCGATCCAAGAAGAAGAGGGCCACTACCAGTCCTAGCATCTCCATTCCCAAGGCACCCACTAAAGGAAGGGGTGGCAAGAAGAGGAAAACTTCTGACACCGAGGACCTACAAGGCCTACCACTGATCTGCCACCAGTTCCTTGAATACTTCAATGACGTGAGGATCATCAATTCTGCCTAGGTATCCTACTCATTTGAGGATCATCTGATCTTGAATTGCTTCGTCTTTTTCTTTGCAGAAATTTGCTGAGATTGAAGATTATGTGGGAAGCGTCGAGGAGCAGGATAAAAAGATTGCTAACCTTCAACAAGTTGCAGTACTTAAGGATCTCAAGATTGCTGATCTTGAAAAGGCCCTTCAAGATGCCAAGACTAAGACGGCTAAAATCCTGATCGACATTGACTATGAGAAGCATGATCTCATAGAAGGTGCAAAGGTCTCTGCTGCCATCACAATGTATCAGACAAAACTAAAGATGGCCCAGGAAGCTCAAGATCCTAACTTTGACAGAAGCAGCTGGGATGTTGAGGGCTGGAAAACAAGGTTGGCTGATCTTGAAGATGATGAAGAGGCTGAGGAGGTTTTGGCGATCGAAGCTAGAGGCAGTGGGAAGGATCAGGTTAAGGATACCGAAGCTGGAGGGGATGAGGATGCAGCGAAGGTGTAGGCTGCACAATTGGGCGATGATGGACATTCTTAGACGCAGCCGGAGCCCCATTTTTAAATTTGGTAGTAGTTTTTTGTGGTTGCGATGTTTTTAAAACAATGATGGTCTGTAATAACTAAACAATAGCTATTAGGGTTAAGGATCATGAATGATCCTTTGGACAATAGGTAGGATTACAACTGGTGGAGGGATCCTCTGTTTGGGGGATGAAGCCATTGTGATCCTGCCATCTTTTTAATTCCTGCACTACTAAGACCTTTAGACAATGGACACCCTTTACCTACCCCAGCGGACGGGCCACGTATTGCTGGTAGATGCTCGGGGTAGGTAATTTTGACAACCTTTGATGGTTAAACTTTTGTTAATAAAATAACCTTAATCTTTTTTGGCTTATCTTGTGTTGATATCCTTGTTATTGTTTTATTTTTCAATTGTTTTGATTTACACTTGTCTAAGTAAGAAAAGTTGAACAACTTAGATAAAAAATTTAGGATATAATTGTCACACCCCGAAATATCAGAGCATTGGCGTGACTGGACTGGATTCATTGCACAGCGGAAGCAAATAAGCTAAGTCTTTTAGAAACTGAACGCCCACTAAGTACTCGAGTCTCCAATGGTTCTCCTATTCCAACCGTGCCTTGTCTTAGAAATGCAACCTGAGAAATAAGCATGCGAAAAAGTCAACATAAAGTTGAGCGAGTTCATAGTTTGTTTGTAAAAGATTTGAAATAAATCTTTTGAGTTGTGAAAGGTTGGAAATAAATCTTTGGTATTGTGAAAGATTTGAAATAAATCTTTGGAATAACCGGTTTTTGAAATAGTATTGAGAAAATGAATTTAAAAATCATTTTCTTGCCAAGTTATATGGAAACGTTGTGTTTGTAACACGTTATGTTCATAAAACCATGTATTTGTAATGTTCGCATAACCGTCAATGCCCACCCTGACTTTGACTCCATACCCGCATAACCCTATGCTTTGAATTTGTATAAAACATGGTATTAAATTTTGTATGAACAAGTAGTTTCGTAAGTATATATGTCCCTGGTATGTAGCAAATAAGGAAATAAAGAGATCACCAATGGTTTGCAAGGCCATTGATATGTGTGAAGTGCAAGTAGGAAGACTCAAACCTAGCAAATTTATGCGTCGGGCACAAAGTCACCCCGAGGTCCGTTCTGTTTGGCCTGGGGGCTGGGCTCGCTACACCCAGATAGATCTACCGCTCCTGTCCCTCGGTCCTACAATGAGGATTAATGATCCCAAGTTGCGCCTACCCACTCACATGATCTAAGTAGTAAACCCTCCTTACGCTAATCATACCATGTATAAAAATCCCTGGTATCCCCGACCAAATCCCTGGTCACCCTCATTTATTTTTTCAATGCTCTTTTTCTTCGCAAGTATGGAATAGCATCAAGGTGATGGTCAACATGGGGGCTGTAAACGATTCCTGGGCTTCTATTTTATCATGGATGGATAGCAACTCAAATTCTAAGAAGATTGAGCATATTGTTAGCAAGTTGGTGGTTGCAGCGGCCACGTATTTCATCTGGCAAGAGAGGAATAATCGTTTATTTTCTACAAGTCAAAGCAATGTATCTACAATCATTGAAAGGATAAGGAACACGGTTAGATTAAAACTAATGGGGTTCAAGTTCGGTGGGGATGCAAGCCACAAGCGGATATTGAAGACATGGCATATTCCTTTGAATGAAGATGAGGGCGACCCGGGTTAGCGTCTAGGGTTGTTCTGTTTTTGATACAAGTGTTTTTTGGGTCTTGTTTTGGTTGTTTGTTCGGGTTATGTTTCTTGTTTGGTCTTGTTTCTCTTGTTTTACTAGTCTTGGTATGCCAAGTCTAGCCTAGTGTGCTGTTCTGGCTCACTCGTGTACATTATTGTTCCATTTATAAAATTCACCGGGGTATCCCATTTACCCAAAAAAATCCCTGGTCACCCTGACCGAAAATCCCTGGTCACCCTGACCGAAAATCATTCACATTTCAAAAAATAAGCATTTGCATCATACTTGGTACTCGTTCTCACCAAGAGTGCTTCTTGTATTTACCCGTAGTTTAGAAAACTAGAATTCGTGGGTATGCATATTCCGAAAGATACGTTTGTTTGAAAACCGGTATGTTTAGTATAAACCTTTCGTAAATCATTTGTGTTCCTCGAAATCCCTTCGTAATATGATTTAGAAATACGAGTTTTGCGTTTGTTCAAAACTTTGTATGTTTTTGCAAAACGTGCATGTCTTTCCACCCCGAAAACATTTACAAAAATGTAAAACCGTAAAAAAAGTGGGGTTATGAACTCACCTGAATATTCCTGTGCGAAGCTAGCTAAATACGACTTCGTGATGTCGTTTCCAAGACGAGACTCGCTAGCATGCATTCTACAATATTCCTAACACGGAATATCTAATAAGTTTCTAATATAAACGTAGCTAAACTACGTGTCTGAGCTCTACCGAATCGTTAACCGAACGATTCAACGGTAAATTGATAACTTAATAGTAACGATTAAGTTATACTCGTTAGGTTTCGCCTAATGTCGGTAATGGTTTAATAAGTCTTGTAAAGACTTAGTTCTCGAGAGATTTAAAATATATGAATATTTATATAAAAGTATATAAATATATTGTTATAATCGCGTTAGTTGTCTCGAGAAATCGTACGTGTATGTTCAAAAGTTTGTATGAAAATAACGTATAACCAATTCGTATCATATATACGTCTCGTATGATATTTATCAAAGTGTATGTCTATGCCATTTAGGCGTTTGACGTGAATATAAAAAGTCATATTCATGAAAGAATCGTCAGATTGTCGTGTTTGAAAATAAATATGTAACTATATTTATTTTTATAAACGAATGTGTGTTCGGCGTTTGAAACAATATAAATAATTATATTGACTTTAGAAAGGAGTTGTCGAAATTCCGAAGTTTATAATAAATATAATAATTATATTTATTTGTTGTAAATAAATTTCCGACTCGTCATTTATTGTAAGTTGTAAAGTGTTATCGAAAGAAACTATATGCTTGTATTCGTCTTTCCAAAATATCATTTGAATCCGATGTTTGTTTTATAATAAAACACGTTCCTTTTTTTACGGATTTTCTCGAAAAACAGGCAGAGTTTCCTCTGTTTCTGGACGCCCCCGACAAACACGTGTCGATATATTTTGTCAAACTCAACAATATTCTCAATATCAATATGTATACTTTTCGTAAAAGCGACAAAAATGTAGATTAAGCACTAGTTTGTATCGGTTCGAGCTCGTTCACGATATAAATAAGATTATAAGAATAATGAAATGTATTGTGCCGTAAAATCTTTACCATCTTCTCCCGCGTCGAACCGTGGACCGCCTAACCGAGTTGACCGAGTTAGCTCACTGTTGACCTGAGTTGACTCGGTTTGACCGAGTCAACCCGAACGGAGTCTAACCCAAAGCCATTTAACCCGAACCGAGCTGTTGACCGTCTTTGACCGAACCCAGCTGAAACCCCAAAGCCACTGATTTTGACTGAACCCGGGCCGAGACCCAAACTTGCGACCCGACCCGAACTGAACCAAAGCTAAATCTGACCGAACCACATCATCATCATCCTCGTCACTACCTGGAACACCAAGTATTCGACCAGATCAACACGGATCTGTTACAGATCGAGGAGAAGAAGAAGGATGGAGGAGGGTTAAACCACTTACCGGAGAAGAAGGGGGGGGGGGGGGGGGGGTGTGCTCGTGGCTGACCGGACGAACCGACGCTGGATCTACGGTTGGTGTCCCTCCTCCGACCTCTGATCTCTGTTTCTCTGCTCGTACGAGTTCTCGAGGGCACCACAATGCCGCCGCCGCCTCCGATGGTCTCTGCCGGAGCTCCGCCGGTGTCGGCCGAAGTCCGGTTAGGTGTCTGCCGAGAGAGAGAGAGTGTGTGTGCTAGGGTTTGAATGAGTTCCTGTATGTGTGTTCTGTATAAGAGATCGAGAGGGAGGGTAAGGCAGACTTAGAGTCTGTGCAATAGAGTGAGAGAGATGATAAAAAAATGAGAGGGTATTGGTTCTTTTATAGAGAATATGGAGATCTTCTCAAGAGATCTTGTGTGATTTTGTAGTTTTAGTCAGGATTTTATCGAGATAATATTGAGATTCTATAGGATTTTATAAGATTTTGATAGCCAAAAATCTCTATATGTAGGTTTAGGCTTCTGGGTGTTGGGCTTGGGCCCAAGGCCCACAAGTCCATCTTACGTGTAAGTGGCCCGTAATTCCTTCGAGACCCGTTTTCAAAACCGAAATCACCGTAGCCTTGTAAAATAATATTTCAGAGTTAAAAATAATGTCGGTATCTATCGTGGTCGCGTCCGTGCGTTGGTAACAGTAAAAATCGCGTAAAATTATATCGTTGCCGTCTGTAATTCGTTTTTCGATCTGGTTTTGACTGTAGTCACTAAAATTTTATTACGGGGCTAAACACAACGTAAAAGTAAGTTTCGAAGGTGACAGGCGTCTCCGTTGCTTCCGTTTTGTTGCCGATGCGTTTCCTGCTATCGCGTTTTTAGTTCATGTTGCATTTGTGTCGCACGGAAGCCCAATAAATTCACAAAATTAATTTCATAAACATAAAATATTCAAGTAACATCCATACTTGTCGGCGTTGTCAGTATTTTGTACGGCATCAGTTCGTTGTCGCTTAATATTCAGCAGATTTTGCGTAAATCACCATACGCGCACTGTAAAGTCGTATAGACGTTCCTAGGCACTCCAAAGGCCTAATTAAGTTAATTTGCGCTGTAAACACTATTTATTATCGCGTTAATCACCTGTTAATCACGTTATTAAGAGCCGTAAATCACGGGTTGTCACATTCTCCCCCTGTTACAGAAATTTCGTCCTCGAAATTTAGACTATGTTATCTCCTCAGAATTGTGTTGTTCGCAGGTAAGTCCGAATAATAACAAAGTGAATGACCGCGTAATCGAAACAAGACTTTTTCGAATCAGGTGAATTTAATGACATTCCTCAACAATAAGAACCCAACGGTTTAAAAAGTAATGTGTCTCAGTAATTGATGTCAAAGGAAACGAGACGTAATGATACAGTCACCAGTGCGACTAAGTTAACAAGGATCCAACAATGAACAGGAACTTCGACCAATCGAATTTCATATGAACGTTCACAATGAGTTCTAGAAGCAATATCATCCACTGGATGAGCTTAGAAGCAACAATCTCAAATGTACTAGTATGCACGAAACGCTCGATCGTGATCAGCACAAGCTGCAAGTTATACCGACGCCACAAGGTGTCGCAATGAATGGAACAATTCAATAATAGGGGTGATCGAACAAGTATCACCTGTGTTTTGCATGAAACGCTCAATCATGATTAGCCCAGGCTACAAGTTTGTACTGACACCACAAGGTGTCGTAGTGATTCAAATAATTCAATAATAGCGGTGATCAAACAAATTCACCGTGTTTGAAATCAAATGAAAGCGTAATAAAGTGAATCTGAAAGTTTGTTTCAAATGACCTCATAGAATTTTCAATTGAAAATGGAACATCAATGAAACAATGTTTTCGAGCGAAGGTGAAGAAGCAATGAACGTCGCAAAGCATTCGATCGATGTTGAAAGAACCGTTATGAGGTACACCGGAATATGAAATGAATTTGTGTACTATTGTCTTAACACACAATTGTATTAAGACTGTTGTAATGTGATAAATCAAAGCGGATTTAAAACAAATTAATAAGGAAATAATTAAATCCGTGCATGAGACGCGTAAACGAGTTTAGCGCAAGCTTCAAGTTAATGAATACACCACCACAAGGTGTCGAAATCAACAAATGACTTATTGGAGTCGTAGACCAAACAAGTCTACTACGACTCGGAACAAATGAAACTCTTGTTAAAACGAATTTGAATATGATGTCATCAATACATCATATGGTATCTTGAATTAAGTATGTGTAATGCAGAAGTTCAAACAATCGAACTTGGTTTTAGCGCAATCCGAAAATATATGTATTAACAAGAAAACTTTAGGCATGGTTACAACGAAAAACCATGTATGTAACTTGTAAAGAATTGATCGTGATACAACGACCATTAAGAGGAGTAGAGATACGAAAATCTACTCAGTAAGTGTGAAATTCGAAATTTCAATAAAAGAAATTTGAGGACTTTACCTGGGGTTTCGTGTGACGACCAATTGTTAGGTGACATTACCATGGAATGTCGAACATAGCGTATTCGTCATTAGTTAGGTGGGGGGGATGCGGAGACAATAGTCTTCTCCCTGGCGTGATTCGTGTCGTTGCAGGATCGCGTGACAAGTTGTCGTTTCCTGATCGTTAGTTCTCCTGCTGACAGGGATCTAGCGTCGTCGTTAAATTTGCGTCATCGTTCCTTCTCAAAGGCCTCGCCTCGATAGTCGTATGTGCCGTACTTCAACCTCCGTTGATGTACAGCTTAAGTTTCACGTATACCTGTGCACTAGCGTTACGTTCTGCGTAGAATGTGATGTACTTCGACATCCGTTGACGTAAAGTTTGAGTTTCATGTATTCTTGTGCACTCGTTTTGTTATGCGTAGGCTGCCTGCTCGGGAAGTTAAATATTAAAGACAATATGGATAACAGTGTGTGCCCGAGTTAATATTCGCGGTTCCTACGTGATGACCTTTAATAAACACACACATGCACAAATAATCAATCATATAATCAAATGAACATGTTAGTCACCAATAAGCAATCAAGTAATTCCCCTAGTCCCACTAGTCTATCCTCCCAGCCTCTCAGACTGAACTTCCTAGTCCCACTAGTCTATCCTCCCAGCCTCTCAGACTGAACTTCCTAGTCCCACTAGACTATACTCCCAGCCTCTCAGACTGAACTTCCTAGTCCCACTAGTCTATCCTCCCAGCCTCTCAGACTGAACTTCCTGGTCCCACTAGACTATCCTCCCAGCCTCTCAGACTGAATCTCCTAGTCTCTCAGACTGACTCCCTGTTCCGAAGGTCTTAAATGCATGTTTCCTAAACTCTCAGATTTTTGTGTACTGTATGTAATCGTTTTGTGTACCGTGTATAAAACATCACAATAGCGTATGTTTGAAAACAAAATTTTGACTGTTTGTTTTTCGGCAACGGTTGGAGACCATATTCGAGTACTAGGCGTTCTGTATGTATTCAGGTTTTAATATTCTAAGTTCCCAGAGAAAAGTGAGGTTAGAGCCTAGGTATCACAACTGAAACTTAATTCGCTGTAACCTATAGCTCTGATACCAATCTGTCACACCCCGAAATATCAGAGCATTGGCGTGACTGGACTGGATTCATTGCACAGCGGAAGCAAATAAGCTAAGTCTTTTAGAAACTGAACGCCCACTAAGTACTCGAGTCTCCAATGGTTCTCCTATTCCAACCGTGCCTTGTCTTAAAAATGCAACCTGAGAAAGAAGCATGCGAAAAAGTCAACATAAAGTTGAGCGAGTTCATAGTTTGTTTGTAAAAGATTTGAAATAAATCTTTTGAGTTGTGAAAGGTTTGAAATAAATCTTTGGTATTGTGAAAGATTTGAAATAAATCTTTGGAATAACCGGTTTTTGAAATAGTATTGAGAAAATGAATTTAAAAATCATTTTCTTGCCAAGTTATATGGAAACGTTGTGTTTGTAACACGTTATGTTCATAAAACCATGTATTTGTAATGTTCGCATAACCGTCAATGCCCACCCTGACTTTGACTCCATACCCGCATAACCCTATGCTTTGAATTTGTATAAAACATGGTATTAAATTTTGTATGAACAAGTAGTTTCGTAAGTATATATGTCCCTGGTATGTAGCAAATAAGGAAATGAAGAGATCATCAATGGTTTGCAAGGCCATTGATATGTGTGAAGTGCAAGTAGGAAGACTCAAACCTAGCAAATTTATGCGTCGGGCACAAAGTCACCCCGAGGTCCGTTCTGTTTGGCCTGGGGGCTGGGCTCGCTACACCCAGATAGATCTACCACTCCTGTCCCTCGGTCCTACAATGAGGATTAATGATCCCAAGTTGCGCCTACCCACTCACATGATCTAAGTAGTAAACCCTCCTTACGCTAATCATACCATGTATAAAAATCCCTGGTATCCCCGACCAAATCCCTGGTCACCCTGACCGAAAATCCCTGGTCACCCTGACCGAAAATCATTCACATTTCAAAAAATAAGCATTTGCATCATACTTGGTACTCGTTCTCACCAAGAGTGCTTCTTGTATTTACCCGTAGTTTAGAAAACTAGAATTCGTGGGTATGCATATTCCGAAAGATACGTTTGTTTGAAAACCGGTATGTTTAGTATAAACATTTCGTAAATCATTTGTGTTCCTCGAAATCCCTTCGTAATATGATTTAGAAATACGAGTTTTGCGTTTGTTCAAAACTTTGTATGTTTTTGCAAAACGTGCATGTCTTTCCACCCCGAAAACATTTACAAAAATGTAAAACCGTAAAAAAAAGTGGGGTTATGAACTCACCTGAATATTCCTGTGCGAAGCTAGCTAAATACGACTTCGTGATGTCGTTTCCAAGACGAGACTCGCTAGCATGCATTCTACAATATTCCTAACACGGAATATCTAATAAGTTTCTAATATAAACGTAGCTAAACTACGTGTCTGAGCTCTACTGAATCGTTAACCGAACGATTCAACGGTAAATTGATAACTTAATAGTAACGATTAAGTTATACTCGTTAGGTTTCGCCTAATGTCGGTAATGGTTTAATAGGTCTTGTAAAGACTTAGTTCTCGAGAGATTTAAAATATATGAATATTTATATAAAAGTATATAAATATATTGTTATAATCGCGTTAGTTGTCTCGAGAAATCGTACGTGTATGTTCAAAAGTTTGTATGAAAATAACGTATAACCAATTCGTATCATATATACGTCTCGTATGATATTTATCAAAGTGTATGTCTATGCCATTTAGGCGTTTGACGTGAATATAAAAAGTCATATTCATGAAAGAATCGTCGGATTGTCGTGTTTGAAAATAAATATGTAACTATATTTATTTTTATAAACGAATGTGTGTTCGGCGTTTGAAACAATATAAATAATTATATTGACTTTAGAAAGGAGTTGTCGAAATTCCGAAGTTTATAATAAATATAATAATTATATTTATTTGTTGTAAATAAATTTCCGACTCGTCATTTATTGTAAGTTGTAAAGTGTTATCGAAAGAAACTATATGCTTGTATTCGTCTTTCCAAAATATCATTTGAATCCGATGTTTGTTTTATAATAAAACGCGTTCCTTTTTTTACGGATTTTCTCGAAAAACAGGCAGAGTTTCCTCTGTTTCTGGACGCCCCCGACAACCACGTGTCGATATATTTTGTCAAACTCAACAATATTCTCAATATCAATATGTATACTTTTCGTAAAAGCGATAAACTAGTTTGTATCGGTTCGAGCTCGTTCACGATATAAATAAGATTATAAGAATAATGAAATGTATTGTGCCGTAAAATCTTTACCATCTTCTCCCGCGTCGAACCGTGGACCTCCTAACCGAGTTGACCGAGTTAGCTCACTGTTGACCTGAGTTGACTGAGTTGACTCGGTTTGACCGAGTCAACCCGAACGGAGTCTAACCCAAAGCCGTTTAACCCGAACCGAGCTGTTGACCGTCTTTGACCGAACCCAGCTGAAACCCCAAAGCCGCTGATTTTGACCGGTTTGACTGAACCCGGGCCGAGACCCAAACTTGCGACCCGACCCGAACTGAACCAAAGCTAAATCTGACCGAACCACATCATCATCATCCTCGTCACTACTTGGAACACCAAGTATTCGACCGGATCAACACGGATCTGTTACAGATCGAGGAGAAGAAGAAGGATGGAGGAGGGTTAAACCACTTACCGGAGAAGAGGGGGGGGGGGCTGTGCTCGTGGCTGACCGGACAAACCGACGCCGGATCTACGGTTGGTGTCCCTCCTCCGACCTCTGATCTCTGTTTCTCTGCTCGTACGAGTTCCCGAGGGCACCACAATGCCGCCGCCGCCTCCGATGGTCTCTGCCGGAGCTCCGCCGGTGTCGCCCGAAGTCCGGTTAGGTGTCTGCCGAGAGAGAGAGAGTGTGAGGTGAGTGTGTGTGCTAGGGTTTGAATGAGTTCCTGTATGTGTGTTCTGTATAAGAGATCAAGAGGGAGGGTAAGGCAGACTTAGAGTCTGTGCAATAGAGTGAGAGAGATGATAAAAAAAATGAGAGGGTATTGGTTCTTTTATAGAGAATATGGAGATCTTCTCAAGAGATCTTGTGTGATTTTGTAGATTTAGTCAGGATTTTATCGAGATAATATTGAGATTCTATAGGATTTTATAAGATTTTGATAGCCAAAAATCTCTATATGTAGGTTTAGGCTTGTGGGTGTTGGGCTTGGGCCCAGGGCCCACAAGTCCATCTTACGTGTAAGTGGCCCGTAATTCCTTCGAGACCCGTTTTCAAAACCGAAATCACCGTAGCCTTGTAAAATAATATTTCAGAGTTAAAAATAATGTCGGTATCTGTCGTGGTCGCGTCCGTGCGTTGGTAACAGTAAAAATCGCGTAAAATTATATCGTTGCCGTCTGTAATACGTTTTTCGATCTGGTTTTGACTGTAGTCACTAAAATTTTATTACGGGGCTAAACACAACGTAAAAGTAAGTTTCGAAGGTGACAGGCGTCTCCGTTGCTTCCGTTTTGTTGCCGATGCGTTTCCTGCTATCGCGTTTTTAGTTCATGTTGCATTTGTGTCGCACGGAAGCCCAATAAATTCACAAAATTAGTTTCATAAACATAAAATATTCAAGTAACATCCATACTTGTCGGTGTTGTCAGTATTTTGTACGGCATTAGTTCGTTGTCGCTTAATATTCAGCAGATTTTGCGTAAATCACCATACGCGCACTGTAAAGTCGTATAGACGTTCCTAGGCACTCCAAAGGCCTAATTAAGTTAATTTGCGCTGTAAACACTATTTATTATCGCGTTAATCACCTGTTAATCACGTTATTAAGAGCCGTAAATCACGGGTTGTCACAATAATGCAGGATCAAATATCCTATAGTTGAAAAATTCCAAAAAGTGGTATATTTTAAGGATCATGAGTTCAGTTGTCAAAGTATTAGGGTTATTCAAATAATCAATGAATAAAATCAAAATAGTTAAGGATCATACCTGAGGATCCAAGTTAGGATCCTAACTCTTAATATTACTATAACCAGGATAATCACACAACAAACCTTAGTAAAAGGTAAGGATCAAGGACCCTTGGTTGTTTAACTTCGAAAACCTGAAATAAAACATAACTTGGGACTAAGCCATTATAAGATAAAGGTTAGCAACTGGGGACAAGCCCAAAGGATAACTGGGGACAAGCCCAAAGGATAACTGGGGACAAGCCCAAGGATCGTATGTTAACTGGAGTGTGGCCCTAACTGGCGACTATCCAAACTTAGTGGCATGAAAATGCCAAAACCTTAGCTAGCGTGAAAACGCTAGAAACCTTAAGAACGGATGTATGGTACGTCTACCATTATACGTAGGATCCTAGGTATAGCTAGTACAATGGAATTATCAACCCCTAAAACGAGTACTGGTCCCACTGCCATGAACTATACCAGGATCATCGTGCGCTACTGGCGGAACTGGGGTCAAACCCAAGGATAACTGGGGTCAAACCCAAGTAACTGGTTGCTTGTGTGGATAATCATGCTTTTGCTAAGAGTACCTGAACCTTCAAAACTCAAAATCTCGTGAAATGGGGATAAAGGATGCAAGATCCTTATCCTTATGTGAAAAAGTAAGGAAATGAAATAGTTTAAGATTAGAATGTTACCAAAAATGAGGATCATCTGTGCTTTAAGGATCCTTTAAGGATATTTATCATGTGAGGATCATGGATCCTTATCACATGAAATATCTCTTCAAATGGACAGCATTCCAAGCTCTTGGTAGTAAGTCACCTTCCATTGTTAGCAATCGATATGCCCCATTTCCTGCCTCAGCTTCAATCAAGTAAGGGCCTTCCCATTTTGGTGCCAACTTTCCATCAGCAGGATTGGTGGTATTCTGAAATGCTTTCCTTAGTACCATATCACCAATTTGGAATTTCCTGATCCTCACATTTTTGTTGTATGCACCGGCCATTCTTTGCTGATAACTGGCCATCCTTATCCTTGCCAAATCTCTGATTTCTTCTATAGTATCCAGGTCTTGAACCAAGTTCTCATCATTTTCCTCAGGGTCACGAATACTGGTTCTAGCAGTTGGAACCACCATTTCTGTAGGGATCACTGATTCTGCCCCAAATACCAAAGAGAATGGAGTTTGGCCTGTAGCATTCTTAGGAGTTGTCCTATCAGCCCAAAGCACATAAGGTAATTCTTCTGCCCATTTCCCTTTCTTGGATCCAAGCTTCTTCTTCAAATTGTTGATGATGATCTTATTGGAGGATTCTGCCTGACCATTAGCTTGTGGGTGAACTGGTGTTGATGTTATCATCTTAATCCCCCAGCTGTCACAAAAGTTAGTGGTTCTATTCCCAATAAATTGGGATCCATTATCACAAATAATCTCAGAAGGAATACCGAATCTAGTTATAATATTTCTTTTAATGAAGGATATAACTTCCTTTTCTCTGACTTGGGCAAAAGCTTCAGCCTCTATCCACTTGGAGAAGTAATCAGTCATAGCAAGCATGAATACTTTTCCACCAGGTGCCTTAGGGAGCTTACCAACTATATCCATACCCCATCTCATAAATGGCCAAGAGGAGGATATAGGATGCAAAAATTCAGCTGGTTGATGAAGGATATTGCAGTGTCTCTGACAAGGATCACATCTCTTAGCATACTCCACAGCATCTCTCTTCATGGTTGGCCAGTAGTATCCTGTCCTCAGGATCCTTGAGAATAACGCCCTGCCCCTAGTGTGGTTTCCACAATCTCCTTCATGGAAGTCTTTTAAAACTTCTTGGATTTCAGGATCCTCAATGCATCTTAAGTATGGTCCTGCAAGAGATCGTCTATACAACATATTATTTAAAATTGTGAATTGAGATACCTTAATTTTGAAAGCCCTAGGGTTTTCTCCTGTAGGAATCTCTCCATGTTGTAAATATCTCATGATTGGGAGGGTCCATGATCCTGAATGAGTTTGAGTATCCTCACTAGGGATAATTGCAGAATCCTCTCCTATCTCCATAGCCACATGATCCTCGATAGCCGGGGTCAGGATATGGATAATAAGGATCTTGATATCCTCTGGGATCTTCAAGGATGATCCTAAATTGGCTAGTGCATCTGCCTCTGCATTCTCTTCCCTTGGTACCTGTGTCAAACTAAAGGATACAAAAGAGAGTGCCAATTCTTTGACTAACTCCAAATATTTGATTAGCTTTTCCCCTTTAACGGCATAGGATCCATTGAAGTGATTAGTGATTAACAAAGAATCTACATGTACCTCAAGATACCTGATCCTCATATGCTTAGCAATTTGCAAACCAGCTATCAAGGCTTCGTATTCAGCCTCATTGTTAGTGGTTTGGAACTCACAAGCTATAGAGTGGGCTATTATGTCCCCCTGTGGCGATTTTAGAAGTATTCCAAGCCCTGTTCCCTTGATGTTTGAGGATCCATCAGTGTAGAGTATCCAAGGATCCTTGGTCTCTTCTAGCTGCTAGACTTCTAATTCAGCTTCCTTTTGCAAATCGCTACTGAAATCTGCCACAAAGTCAGCTAATGCTTGGGATTTAATGGCTGTCCTGGGCTCATATCTTATATCATATGCACTAAGCTTCACTGCCCACTTAGCCATCCTTCCTGACATTTCAGGTTTCCTGAGGACATTCTTGATTGGAAAATTAGTTTTGACGACAATAACATGAGTTTCAAAGTAATGTCTTAATTTGGTAGATGCCATAATTAATGCAAGGATAAGTTTTTCTAAGTGTGATTACCTGGATTCAGCATCAAGTAAACTCTTACTTACATAATAGACAGGATGTTGTGTACCTTCGTGATCCTTAACAAGGACGGCACTTACTGCTTTTGAGGATACCGCAAGATATAAGGATAACACATCTCCTTTTTCTGGTTTCATTAAAGCCGGGGCCGAGGACAGGTAATCCTTAAGAGCTCTTAAGGCACTTTCATGCTTCTCAGTCCATTCGAATTTCTTGTTCTTCCTTAGGATATCATAGAATTCCTTGCACTTTTCTGAAGATTTGGATATGAATCTGTTTAAAGCTGCAATCCTGTCTGTTAATCTCTGAACATCCTTAGCATTGGTAGGGGACTTGATGTTCACTATTGCTTTGATTTGTTCTGGACTGGCTTCAATGCCTCTCTTTGTCACCATATATCCTAAGAATTTACTTGCTTTAACACCAAAGTGACATTTTGAAGGATTAAGCTTCATATTATATTTATCAAGGATATTGAATGCTTCCTCCAAGTCTCTTAGGTGATCCTCAGCCTTTATTGATTTTACCACCATATCGTCTATGTTAACCTACATAGTTTGTCCAATCTGATCCTTGAACATCATATTCACTAGCCTTTGATAAGTTGCACCTGCATTTCTTAGTCCGAATGGCATAGCAATATAGCAGTATATACCAGTTGGAGTCATGAAGGCTGTATCCTCTTGATCGGATGGTTCCATTTGGATTTGTTGAAATCCAGATGAAGCATCCATAAAAGTTAACAGTTCATGACCCGCAGTTGCATCCACCATGGAGTCAATGTGGGGTAATGGGAAAGGATCCTTGGGACATGCCTTATTTAAATCGGTAAAATCGACACATACCCTCCACTTTCCGTTTTTCTTTTGAACAACAACCACATTGGCCAACCATCTTGGATACTTGACCTCTCTAATCATACCTGCTCGGAGTAATTTCTCTACCTCCTCCTGGATAATAGCATTTCTTTCTGGTGCAAATTTCCTTCTCCTTTGATGGATTGGTTTGAAGGACCTATCGATGCCAAGTTTGTGAGTGATTACATCTTTAGATATGCCTGTCATGTCTTCGTGTTTCCATGCAAAGGTAGTCTTTCTCCTTTTGAGGAAAGATATGAGGTCTTCCTTCATTTCACCAAGGATCCCTGATCCTATATAAACTATAGATTCAGGATCATCAGGATCCATAAGGATTTCTACTATATCTTGTTCTCTTGCCTCCAAGACATCCCTTGGAGGATACTTTGATTGCTATTGCTCCCTAGACTTTGATGCTGGTTTCATTGATGAGGTGTAGCAGTTCTTAGCCTCTTGCTGATCACTATCAATCTTCACTATTCCCCAAGGGCTAGGAAGCTTCACACATTGATGATAAGTGGATGGGACTGCCTTCATATCGTGTATCCAAGGCCTGCCAAGGATCACATTACAACAAGATAAACAGTCAATAACACAAAACTTTTGGTAAGAATGTAGGCCTTCGATATAGATTGGGAGTTTAATGTCCCCCAGAGTATTCTTGGTCTCGCCACTGAATCCCACGAGCACAGAGGATCTTGGTATGATGTCGGATTCAGGGATGTTCATCTTCTTGAGAACATCTAACTGGATAATATTCACAGAGCTTCCTCCAGCTATAAGGATCCTGCGAACAAAATGGTTAGAAATAAAAAGAGTGATAACCAAACCATCATGATGAGGATCCTGGAGGTCAACACGATCATCCTCATCAAAAGTTATAACTTTTCCTTCGGAGACACTAGATGTTCGAATGGGTCTATCTCCATTATCCATCTTGGTTTCCTTCGCATGTCTTTTGGCTGCGGAGAAGGATGTTCCACAAATGTCTGATCCTCCAGATATAAAGTTTATAATTTGTGCATCTGCTGGAGGGGCTGGAGCTTTCTCTGGGATCCTTTCAAGATCCTGAGTCCTTGACTTCTTTCTCCCCAATAATTCTTTCAAGTGCCCCTTGCTCAACAAGTATCCAATTTCTTTTCTTAATGCGATGCATTCTTCTGTGAGATGCCCAAAATCTTCATGGTATGCACACCACTTTGATTTATCTTTAGTTGCAGTTGGTCTATCATTTTTTCTGGGCCATCTAGCTTTATCACCTAAATTCTGCATCGCAAGGATTAGTTCATTGTTATCAACAGAAAAACAATATTCAGAGATTGGAGGATAATCCTCATCATCCTCTTCTTGTTCAACAACATGCACATTCTGGTTGTCAGATCTATTAAAGGATCTGAACTTGTTGTTCCTGAATGAGGATCCTTGCTTCTCTTGCTTTGAGGATCCTGCTAATCTCTCCTAGATCCTTTTGTCATCCTCTAGCCGGATGAACCTAAGGGCCCGGGTCCTTACCTCATCTAGGTTCCTGCATGGTATCATAACAAGATCATCATAGAATAACAAATCCCTAAGCAATCCCATTTTAAAGGCTTCAACAGCCGTAGCTATATCCAAGTTAGGAATATCCAAGGATTCTTTACTAAATTTAGTGATATAATCCCTTAATGATTCATTATGACCCTGGGTTATCCTATATAGATCACTAGTTAAACGCTCAAATTTTCTACTACAAGAAAACTGATTATTAAATAGATTAACTAGGTTAGCAAATGAGGTAATAGAGTAGGGGGGAAGACTTAGCAGCCATTTAAGAGCCGATCCAGTAAGAGTGGATCCAAATCCCTTGCACAAACATGCTTCCTTTAATCTTTCTGGGATGGGATTGATCTCCATCCTTTCCCTGTATTGAGCTATGTGTTCCTCAGGATCCGTTGAACCATCATACAACTTCATGGTAGGTACATGGAACCTCTTGGGTATCTCAGCATCACAGATTGGTGGTGCAAAACGAGATATCTTGTGGCTCCCATCTGCAATCTCTGGGATAGGCTTGACCACTCCTGGGACACTTGATATCATGTCCTTTAACTTTTGCAATTCTCTGGCCATAGTATGATTGATACCTGTATCCTGCATAAGGCCATGGTTAGTAGTATAAGAATTATTAAAAGTGTTACCTCTCATTAGATTCAAATTAGGAAGAGTGGATGTTAATCCATATTGTTGGGGCTCTGGAATGACCGATGGACCAGTAGAAGCAATGGTTTGCATTGGAATGAAATCTCCCTGATGGATGTCGAAACTTCCTGATTGCAAACTCCTTAAGGATCCTTGAAACTGTGAGTATCCTTGGACCCGGGAGGATCCTGGAACATAGGAGGATCCTTGAACTTGGGAGGATCCTGGAACATAGAAGGATCCTTGAACCTGGGAGGATCCCTGAACCTGGGAGGATCCTTGAACCTGGGAGGATCCTTGAAACGGCCAGTATCCTTGAATCTGCTGCGCTCCCGAGTATCCTCCTGAGCTTGCAAAGGATCCTATATGCTGAGGATGGGATCCTAATGGTTGAAAGTGTAACCCTGAAGCCTGAGTCATTGCTGATGACCATGCACTCCTTTTGGTCCTCCAACATATTGAACGTCTGGAACCACTGAAGACTGAGAAGTTATAACCGGAGTATCAAAATTCAAAGATCTGGGCATTAGTGGGGAATGATCCTCTGCCGATCTCTTTTGTTTCTTGATGTCTCCAATTTCTCTAAGGATTCTTTCATTGGTCTTGTCCTGCTGCTGGATATGCTCCTTCATCTGCAAAATCAGAGTAAACAAGTCACTAGTAGTAGGAGTATAAGAAGCAGAAGAAGTTGGAGGTTTTGAGAAAATGGGAGTTGGTTTCTTCTCAGCATTTTTCTGAGGTCCAGAAGGTGGTGGAGGCAAAGGTGGAATGCCCTGGGATGAATTGACTGCAGACATCGCACTGGAGGTATTCTTTGTTGATGAAGCCATTTGCTCGTATGCAATGAACCGGAATGATCGCAAAGATGAGAATTTCTTAGAAATGAAGCACCAATTGCCCCACGGTGGGCGCCAAACTGTTTTGGTCAAAAAATCAGACGAGGATAATGTAACCAAACTCTCTGTTAAGGGGTATGATGCTTGAATTGGTTTATAGCAATAAGGATCACTATGAAAAATAAATAACAAGCGACACAAGGTTTATACGGGGAAAAAGCCCTTGATCAAGAGTTGATCTCCGGCACAAAAAACCCCGGGTGATGGAAACTACCGATCACCAACTCAAATTAAACAAGTAATGTGTTACAACTTCGGATGATAACGAGCTAAATACAAGGATCACTATAGTGTAATGTGTAAAAAGTGTATGAAATCGCTAAGTGAATGAACAAGAGCTGGTGTGAGCGGTTGTAAGAGTGTGTGTAGCCAAAAATAGCATAAGTGTTGTCTAATTAGCTCGCTACCCCATTTAAACCTAGTAAAAATCTAAGTAACAAACTATCCGCAAATGGTGCAAGTCCTCCACGACTCCACAACGTCCATTTCTGACCAAGCACGTGCGGAATAGACTTAGTATATTCTCCAGAAATATCGCCAAGACCAAGTCCCAATTGATATTCCTGCAAAACAGTTACGAATTCAAAACAGACAATCATTAGTATAAGGATCCTTAGGATGATCCATGATCCTGATCCTGAAGCACTTCTGAGGATCACTAACTGACACAGAAGTAAGGATCACCAAACAGGATAATATTTAAGGATCACGGGTCACTTAGAAATCCACTCCTAACAGCTACCACTTCAAAGGGAAGAGGTGGAAAGAAAAAAAAAACCTCTAAAGCTGACAACCTTCAAGGCTTGCCTCTGATCCGCCTTCAATTCCTCGAGTACTTTAATGATGTAAGGATCACTGACTCTGTCTAGTTATCCTATCCACTTGAGGATCACCTGACTCTAATCTTTGCATTGTTTTCTTTGTAGAAATTTGCTGAGATCGAGGACTACGTGGGGAGTGTTGAGGAGCTTGAGGAGAAGTACTCTGATCTCCAGAAAGTTGCAGTGCTCAAGGATCACAAGATTGCCTCCCTTGAAAAGGATCTCAAAGATGCCAAAACTCGGACAGCTTCAATTCTGATCAATTTTGATTATGAGAAGAGCGAGATCACGGAGGATGCTAAGGTTTCCGCTGCCATAGCCATGTACAAGACCAAGCTACAAATGGCCCAAGAAGCTCAGGATCCTGCCTTTGACAGGAGCAACTGGGACATAGAAGGCTGGAAGGCTAGACTGGCTGAATTGGAGGATGATGCTGATGAGGCTGAGGAAGCTGATGAGGTTCTGGCAATCGAGGCTAGTGGTGGTGGCAAGGATCAAGCGAAGGATAGGGGAGCTGACGGCGATGCAGCGAAGGTGTAGGCTGCATGAATGGGCGATGAAGGACATTTCTAGACGTAGCCGGAGCCCGTTTTTTAAGTCTGGTTGTGGTTTTTATTTTGATGAACAATGGTTGGTCTGTACTTAAACAATAGTAATTAGGGTTGAGGATCATGGATGATCCTTTGAACAATAGGTAGGATTACAAATGGTGGAGGGATCCTCTGTTTGGGGGATGAAGCCATTGTGATCCTGCCGTTTTTAATTTCCTGCACTACCAAGACCTTTAGACAATGGACACCCTTTGCCAACCCATGTGGACGGGCCACGTTTTGCTGGTAGAAACGTGGGTTGGCAATTTTGACAACCTTAAAGGGTTTAATCTTTTGTGAATAAAAATAATTTTAACTTTTTGGCTTATCCTGTGTTGATATCCTTGTTAATATTTTACTTTCCACCTGTTGTGATGTATATTTTGTTTAAACTTATCAAGTAGAGAAAAAATTTAAGAAATATCCCCAAAAAGTTTAGGATATGATCAAAGATCACATAATCCATAGCCGATTAATTTTGAAAAGTTATATAGTTTAAGGATCACAAGTTCAGTTGTCAAAGGATAAGGGTTACTTAAATAAATAATGAATAGAATCAAAATAGTTAAGGATCATACCCGAGAATCCAAGTTAGAATCCTAACCTTTAACAGTTGTAAATAGGATAATCCAAAAGACAAACCTTAGTAAAAGGTAAGGATCAAGGATCCTTGGTCATTTAGCTTCGTGAACCTGAAAGAGGATGTAACTTGGGACTAAGCCAATATAAGATAAAAGTTAGTAACTGGGGACAAGCCCAATATACTGGGGACAAGCCCAAAGGATAACTGGGGACAAGCCCAAAGGATAACTGGGGACAAGCCCAAGGGATAACTGGGGACAAGCCCAAGGATAACTGGGGACAAGCCCAAAGGATCGTATGTAAACTGGAGTATGGCCCTCACTGGCGACTATCCAAACTTAGTGACATGAAAATGCCAAAACCTTAGCTAACGTGAAAATGTTAGAAACCTTAGGAACGGATGTATGGTACGTCTACCATTATACGTAGGATCCTGAATATAGCCAGTACAATGAAATTGTCAGCCCCTAAAGCGGGTACTGGTCCCATTGCCATGAACTATACCAGGATCATCGTGCGCTACTGGCGAAACTGGGGTCAGACCCAAACTGGGGACTAGCCCAAATGACTGGGGTCAAGCCCAAATAACTGGGGTCAAGCCCAAATAACTGGATACTTCTGTGGATACTCAATCCTCAGTTAAGGATACCTGAACCTTCAAAACTCAAACTCAAGTAAAAGGAGGATAAAGGATACAGGATCCTTATCCTTATATAAGAGAATAAAAATGAAATAGTTTGGGATTAGAATGTTACCAGAATGAGGATCATCTGTTCTGTAAGGATCCTTCAAGGATACTAGCTAGGTAAGGATCATGGATCCTTGTCACATAAAGTATTTATTCAAATGGACAGCATTCCAATCCCTTGGTAGCAAATCACCTTCCATTGTTAGCAATCGATATGCCCCCTTTCCTGCTTCAGCTTCAATCAAGTAAGGGCCTTCCCACTTTGGCGTCAACTTTCCATCAGCAGGATTGGTGGTATTCTGAAATGCTTTTCTTAGCACCATATCACCAACTTGGAATTTCCTGATCCTGACATTTTTGTTCTAATTCAGCCTCCTTTTGCAAATCACTACTAAAATCTGCCACAAAGTCAGCTAAGGCTTGGGATTTGATGGCAGTCCTTGGTTCATATCTTATATCATATGCACTTAACTTCACTGCCCACTTAGCCATCCTTCCCGACATTTCAGGTTTCGTGAGAACATTCTTAATTGGAAAATTAGTCTTAACAATAATGGCATGAGTCTCAAAATAATGTCTTAATTTAGTAGATGCCATTATTAATGCAAGGATAAGTTTTTTCTAAGTGTGAATACCTTGATTCAGCATCAAGTAAACTCTTACTTACATAATAAACAGGATGTTGTGTACCTTGGTGATCCTTAACAAGGACCACACTTACTGCTTTTGAGGATACTGCTAGGTACAAGGATAATACATCCCCTTTTTCTGGCTTCATCAAGGCTGGGGCTGAGGATAGGTAATCTTTAAGAGCTTTGAGGGCACCTTCATGCTTCTCAGTCCATTCAAATTTCTTGTTCTTCCTCAGGATATCATAGAATTCCTTACACTTTTCTGAGGATTTAGATATGAATCTGTTCAAGGCTGCGATCCTGCCCGTCAATCTTTGCACATCCTTAGCATTGGCAGGAGATTTGATATTCACAATAGCCTTAATTTGTTCTGGACTTGCTTCAATGCCCCTCTTTGTTACCATATATCCTAAGAATTTACCTGCCTTCACACCAAAATGACACTTGGAAGGATTAAGTTTCATATTATATTTATCAAGGATATTGAATGCTTCCTCCAAGTCTTTAAGGTGATCCTCAGCCTTCTTGGACTTAACCACCATGTCATCAATGTAGACTTCCATAGTGTGTCCAATTTGTTCCTTGAACATCATATTGACAAGCCTTTGGTAAGTAGCACCTGCATTCCTTAGTCCAAATGGCATAGCAATATAACAATATATACCAGTTGGGGTCATGAATGCTGTATCCTCTTGATCAGATGGTTCCATCTGAATTTGTTGAAATCCAGATGAAGCATCCATAAAAGTTAACAACTCATGACCCGCGGTAGCTGTTAGGGGTGGATTTCTAAATGATCAGTGATCCTTATTTACTGTTGGGTTTAGTGATCCTCAATTCTGTCTGAAGTAGTGATCCTCAGAAGTGTTGCAGGATCAGGATCATGGACCACCATAAGGATCCCTGTACTAACGATTGTCTACTTTGAATTCGTAATTGTTTTGCAGGAGTATCAACTTGGACTTGGTCTTGGCGATATTCCTGGAGAATATTCTAAGTCTATTCCGCACGTGCTTGGCCAGAAATGGACGTTATGGAGTCGTGGAGGACTTGCACCATTTGCGGGCAATTAGTTAGGCTAGATATTTTCTAGTTTTAAGGGGGTAGCGAGCTATCAGATAGAACACTTGGCTATTTTTGGCTACACACACACTCGTACAACTGCACTCACCAGCTCTCGGCAAAACACTTAGCATTTTTCATACATTTCTACACGATACACTATAGTGATCCTTGTACTTAGCTCGCTATCATCCGAAGTTGTAATACATTTCTTGTTTAATTTGAGTTGGTGATCGGTAGTTTCCATCACCCGAGGTTTTTTATGCCGGAGATCATTCATTGATCAAGGGCCTTTTCCTCGTATAAATCTTCGTGTCGCTTGTTCATTACACTTCATAGTGATCCTTATTGTTGTTCATCAATTCAAGCATCATACCTCACAACAGAAAGTTTGGTTACATTGTCATTGCTTGATTTTTGACCAAAACAGTTTGGCGCCCACCGTGGGGCAATTGGTGCTTTATTCCTAGAAAGATTCGTATTTTCGTGGTCATTTCGGTTCGCTACAACCAAACAGATGGCTTCCTCAGTGAAGAATACTTCAAGTTTGATGCCCTCATTCAGTTCTTCACAAGGCGTTCCTCCTTTGCCTCCACCACCTTCTGGATCCCAGAAGAATGCTGAGAATGCTGCGAAGAAACCAACTCCTATTTTCCAAAAACCACCTACTTCTTCTGTTTCAACTAATCCTACTACTAATGATCTTTATGCCATGATTTTGCAGATGAGGAATCATGCACAAGGTGATAAAACCAACGAAAGGATCCTCCGGGAGATCGATGAAATCAAGAAACAGAAGAAATCAGTGGAGGATCACTCCCCTCTGATGCCAAGGTCGCTGAACTTCGACACTCCGGTCATAACTTCCCAACACTCAGCAGTTCCGGACGTGCAATACTTGGGTGAACTACCAGGAAGGCGTTATGGAACAACAACAATGAGTCAGGCATTTGGCTCTTACTTCCAGCCGCAGGAATCCTCTTCTCAACCATCAGGATCCTCCTCTCAGCATCAGGGATACTTCATGTCAGGAGGATATGTGGGAACGCATGCAGTACAAGGATCCTCCCAGGTCCAAGGATCCTCCCAAGTACGAGGATCCTCCCAGGTCCAAGGATCCTCCCAGGTCCAAGGATCCTCCCAGGTCCCAGGATCCTCTTTGGTCCCAGGATCCTCTCTGGTCCCAGGATTCTCCCTTGTTCAAGGATCCTCCCTGGTCCCAGGATCCTTTCAGGTTCAAGGATCATCTCAATTCCAAGGATCCAACCTCCTTCAAAATCAAGGATCCTTGAGAAGTATGCAGCCTCATAACTCGGACGTTCATCAAGGAGACTTCATACCAATGCAGACCATTGCCTCCTCTGGTCCTTCAATCATGCCAGAGTCTCGACAAGATGGATTCACATCCGCAATTCCAAACTCGAATCCTGTGGGAGGTAACACTTTTAACAATTTATATAACACTAACCATGGCTTTATGCAGGATACAGGTATCAATCAGGCCATGGCTAGGGAGCTACAGAAGCTAAAGGATATGATATCCAGTGTACCAGGAGTGCTTAAACCCATTCCTGAGATTGCGGATGGTAGCCATAGGATATCTCGTTTTGCACCACCTTTATGTGATGCTGAGATACCTAAAAGATTCCAGATACCATCAATGAAGCTATATGATGGTTCAACGGATCCAGAAGAGCATGTAGCTCAGTACAGGGAGAGGATGGAGATCAATCCAATTCCTGAAAGGTTGAAAGAAGCATGTCTATGCAAGGGATTTGGATCCACACTTACAGGATCTGCTCTTAAATGGCTGCTAAGTCTTCCCCCTTACTCTATTACTTCATTTGCTAATTTAGTTAACTTGTTCAATAGTCAATTCTCTTGTAGTAGAAAGTTTGAACGATTAACTAGTGATTTATATAGGGTAACACAAGGTCAAAATGAATCACTTAGAGATTATATCACTAAGTTTAGTAAAGAATCCTTAGATATTCCTAATTTGGATATTGCTACGGCTGTAGAAGCCTTTAAAATGGGATTGCTTAGGGATTCATTATTCTATGATGATCTTGTTATGACACCTTGCAGGAATCTTGATGAAGTAAGGACTAGGGCCCTTAGGTTCATCCGCCTAGAGGATGACAAAAGGATCCAGGACAGATTGACAGGATCCTCAAAACAGGATAAACAAGGATCCTACTTCAGGAACAACAAATCCAAGTCCTACAACAGATCTGATAACCAGAATGTGCACGCAGTGGAACAAGAAGAGGATGATGAGGATTATCCTCCTATTTCTGAATATTGTTTTTCTGTTGATAACAATGAACTAATCCTTGCAATGCAGAATCTAGGTGAGAAAGCTAGGTGGCCAAGGAAAAGTGATAAACCAGCTGCTACAAAGGATAAATCCAAATGGTGTGCATATCATGAGGATTTTGGGCATCTCACTGAAGAGTGTATTGCACTTAGAAAGGAAATTGGTTACTTGTTGAGCAAGGGGCATTTAAAGGAACTCTTGGGACGAAAGAAGTCAAGGACCCAGGATCCTGAAAGGATCCCGGAAAGGGCTCCTGCTCCTCCAGCAGATGCACAAGTCATAAATTTCATATCCGGTGGATCAGACATCTGTGGTACATCCTTCTCAGCAGCAAAAAGACACGCTAAGGAAACCAAGATGGATAATGGAGACAGACCCGTCCGGACCTCCGTTGTCACCCAGGATAAAGTCATTACTTTTGGTGAGGATGATCGTGTCGACATCCAGGATCCTCATCATGACGGTCTTGTAATTACATTGTTTATTTCTAACCATTTTGTTCGCAGGATCCTTATAGATGGAGGAAGCTCTGTGAACATCATTCAGCTGGATGTTCTTAAGAAAATGAATATCCCAGAGTCTGATATTATCCCAAGATCCTCAGTACTGGTGGGATTCAGTGGAGAAACAAAGAATACATTGGGGGACATCAAACTCCCAATCTATATTGAATGATTGCATTCTTATCAAAAGTTTTGTGTTATTGATTGCTTGTCGTGTTGTAATGTTATCCTTGGCAGGCCATGGATACATGATATGAAGGCAGTCCCATCCACCTATCATCAGTGTGTAAAGCTTCCAAGTCCATGGGGAGTGGTGAAAATTGAGAGTGATCAACAGGAAGCTAAGAATTGCTATACCTCATCAATGAAACCAGCCTCATGACCAAGGGAGCAATAGCAATTAAAGTATCCTTCAAGAGATGTCTTGGAGGCAAGAGAACAGGATTTGAAAGAAATCCTCATGGATCCTGATGATCCTGAATCCAAGATCTTCATAGGGTCAGGGATCCTTAGCGATATTGAACGGGAGCTAGTATCCTTTCTCAAAAGAAGGAAAACCACCTTTGCCTGGAAACATGAAGATATGACAGGTATATCTAAAGATATAATTACTCACAAACTTGGCATTGACAGGTCATTCAAGCCGATTCATCAAAAGAGGAGGAAGTTTGCACCTGAAAGAAATGCTATTATCCAGGAAGAGGTAGATAAGCTCCTTCTAGCAGGTATGATTAGAGAGGTCAAGTATCCAAGATGGTTAGCCAATGTGGTTGTTGTTCAAAAGAAAAATGGAAAGTGGAGGGTATGTGTCGACTTTACAGATTTAAACAAGGCATGTCCCAAGGATCCTTTCCCATTACCCCACATTGACTCCATGGTGGATGCTACCGCGGGTCATGAGTTGTTAACCTTTATGGATGCTTCATCTGGATTTCAACAAATTCAGATGGAACCTTGTAATCAAGAGGATATAGCCTTTATGACCCCAACTGGTATATACTGTTATATTGCTATGCCATTTGGATTAAGGAATGCAGGTGCTACCTATCAAAGGCTAGTCAATATGATGTTCAAGGAGCAAATTGGACACACTATGGAAGTCTATATTGATGACATGGTGGTTAAGTCCAAGAAAGCTGAGGATCATCTTAAACACTTGGAGGAAGCGTTCAATATCCTTGATAAATATAATATGAAACTTAATCCTTCTAAGTGTCATTTTGGTGTAAAGGCAGGTAAATTCTTAGGATATATGGTGACAAAGAGGGGCATTGAAGCAAGTCCAGAGCAAATTAAGGCTATTGTGAATATCAAATCTCCTGCCAATGCTAAGGATGTGCAAAGGTTGACTGGCAGGATCGCAGCCTTGAACAGATTCATATCCAAATCCTCAGAAAAGTGCAAGGAGTTCTATGACATCTTGAGGAAGAACAAGAAATTTGAATGGACTCAAAAGCATGAAAGTGCCCTCAAAGCTCTTAAGGATTACCTATCCTCAGCCCCAGCCTTGATGAAACCAGAAAAAGGAAATGTGTTATCCTTATATCTTGCGGTATCCTCAAAAGCAGTAAGTGCCGTCCTTGTTAAGGATCACGAAGGTACACAACATCCTGTCTATTATGTAAGTAAGAGCTTACTTGATGCTGAATCCAGGTATTCACATTTAGAAAAACTTATCCTTGCATTAATTATGGCATCTACTAAATTAAGACATTATTTTGAGACTCATGCCATTATTGTTAAAACTAATTTCCCAATTAAGAATGTTCTCAGGAAACCTGAAATGTTAGGAAGGATGGCTAAGTGGGCAGTGAAGCTTAGTGCATATGATATAAGATATGAGCCCAGGACAGCCATTAAATCCCAAGCATTAGCTGACTTTGTGGCAGATTTCAGTAGTGATTTGCAAAAGGAAGCTGAATTAGAAGTCCAACAGCTTGAAGAAACCAAGGATCCTTGGATACTGTTCACTGATGGATCCTCCAATGTAAATGGAACAGGGCTTGGAATACTACTAAAATCGCCACAGGGGGACATAATACCCCACTCCATAGCTTGTGAATTTCAAACTACCAACAATGAGGCTGAATATGAAGCCTTGATAGCTGGTTTTCAAATTGCAAAGCACATGAGGATCAGGTACCTTGAGGTACATGTAGATTCTTTGTTGATCACTAATCACTTTAATGGATCCTATGCTGTTAAAGGTGAAAAGCTAATCAAATATTTGGAGATAGTCAAAGAATTGGCACTCTCTTTTGTATCCTTTAGTTTGACACAGGTACCAATGGAAGAGAATGCAGAAGCTGATGCATTAGTCAATCTAGGATCATCTTTGAAGATTCCTGAGGATATCAAGATCCCTATTATCCATATCCTGACCCCTGCTATCAAGGATCATGTAGCTATGGAGATAGGAGAAGATTTTGCAATCATCCCTAGTGATGATACCTAATCTCATTCAGGATCATGGATACTCCCAATCATGAGATACATACAACATGGAGAAATCCCTACAGGAGAAAACCCAAGGGCTTTCAAAATTAAGGTGTCACACCCCGACCACGTAGGACAACAAAACGTGGCGGAAACGTCGGGGAGTGTTGTAACAGAATCATTGTTTCATAACACATGGAAATTTAAATATTGTTTTATTGATTAAAAGAGTTACAATATCTTGACAATCAAAGAAACATAACATAAATAACTAGTCTTGCATCTTTTATTGTCACTAAGGCCCAAGTCCGCCTATGTGTATCTTGATAAGTCCTATGCATCATATCCTGAAAACACATGTGAAAATAGGTACGTTAGCATAAAAATGCCTGTGAGATACATAGGTTTTGTGAAAACAGAATTCATGACTTATGTTTGAGAAAATGTTTAGTCATGAACCTTGTAATTTGCTTTGTCTTGTAAATCATTTGAAAAACGATAAGATCAGATGATATGTATAAATAAGAGAATAATGTATGGTTAAATGAATAACCATGTAAAATGAGTTTGTAAAAAAAGTAAGTTGTTTGTAAATTAATGTCTTGTGAAAAGTATGTTATTTGTATAAAATGTTATATGTCTCAAATTGAAATGATTCAAATAACGCTACGATATGTAATACCATACAATCACTTATATATAGGAAGTACCAGAGGCGTATCCACCATGCTTGTATCATATTACACACGCCTCGTTACTTAAATCACTTACTCAAACCAAACCAACAATGTAAGATGTCTATGTTTAAGCCAATTGCCAAACGTATTGAATAATATGTCAAAATGTTTATTGCCAAGATGTAAGTCATGTAATGTATAACCAATGTCAATAATGTTTATGTGTCAAATGTAAATCATGTAATGTGTAACCAATGTCAATAATGTTTATGTGTCAAATGTAAATCATGTAATGTGTAACCAAAATGATATGTATGGCTAGTGAAATATATCAACAACCATATGCACAAAAACAAAGTATTGAAGTAAAACAAGGTTTAAATCAAAGCTATGTTTTGTGGAAATGCATGCTATACTGATACAAATATCTATGCGGTATTGTGAGAATGCATACATCCAAGCCTTGAGACTATGGCGATAAACCCTTAAACAAATTAAAGGTCTATCTTGTTGTAAATGTATATCGAATTCGGTCATTCCGTTCATCCCCACCTACCCAGGATGTCCGGAACGGGAGTTGTCAATTCCTATGGTACCACTACCTACTAACGAACGGCGTGATCGGTGTTAATGAATGTATATTGATCCATCAAAACAAACCAAATATCATATCAAAATGTAAGCATGTGATGAAAACAACTGTACTAAGTGTGCAACAAATGAACATACATAGCATGTGATGTGATGTGAAACGATGTACTAAGTATGAACTAAATGGACATACATAGCATAAAATGTAATGTAAGACAATGAAATCATGTACTATAAATGTACTAATGAATATAGCAAGTATATGATGTGAAAACATGGAAAGCACGAAAGTAACAAGTAGGCACATGTGTTCCACCCCAAAATGTTTGGAAAACAGTAAAAGAGGGGTCTATGTACTCACTTGAGATTGCTCAGAAGTCCTAAGATAACCACCAAGCAATGCTAGAGATCATGGAATCAAACGACACCTAATATAGGTAACTATGTTAATATACCGGACCTAAATCGGAAAATCGGATAGAATGCGGGTTCGTAAACCAAACGAGTATGGAGACTCGTGTAATATGGTTTAACAAAGCCTACATACTAAATGAAACCTAACATAAGTGTTTACGACCCATTACGACCCGTTTAGGTAGCTTATGCTACTTTAACGCGTCGCTCGCGTGAAACGCGTTCGGAACGCCTAACTAGTCCTATGACAAGTAAAATATGCCTTAACATGTCTAATATGGTTGTCAAATCAGTTTAGATGTCAAAAGTTATGTTACATATGTTTAAAATGAATTTTGGCATCAAAGGGGTATTTTGGTAATTTACCTAAGGCATATAAACTACCTATCATACAACTACTTAAACGAAGCGACCATAAGGTATAACCACGGAAGGTTATTCCCTGTATACTATGGTCACCTAATGTGTTTGGTCGGATCCTAATGATCGACCAAATGGGTCGGGTTCGAAGGTATAAGCGATTTATTAGATCGCTTACCCTTACGACCCTAGACAACGTGGTAATCATTAGGCATAGTCACAAGAGACTATAGCCATCGTGATTACAATCACGTTGCGAAGTTCAAACGAACTTCGCATTGACCATAAACTGGTCAATGCAGAAAGTCAAACAAGGACTCGAAAAGCAATAAAAGAACGAAGGAACACTTACGAAGGGTCCCCGAATGCTAATCTAGATCAAAATAGCTCAGGTATGAAACAAAGGTTTCAACTTAGAGCACATAAGATCAGATTCTTGTGAGGAAAAGTGAAGGGTGGAGGTGGGTATTTATAGTTTTTGGTTCACCGTTAGGATCATTTCTTGGAAAAGGGGGCACGATCTAAGCCGTACACTTGTTGGAAAGTTGTGGTAACTCATTTGCCATCCACCATAAGAGTTTGACACTTGGCCTTTGGAGAGTGTTAAGGGCTGTTAACAGCTGTAAAAAAACGTTTTGCTGCATCTGGCCCCTACTTACGGACCTAGTTTGGCAGATTTACAGTTTCAGTCCCTGCAACCTCAAAACTTGGTTTTCGATGCGTTTTTTTGACACGTTTAAGCCCCGTTAACTCCATTTCAAAGTTCTAAAATGAAGTTAAAGTATAGGGAACTTAAAATGTGTTCAAAAATATCTTGGGTGTCGGTTCATTTAGCCGTACGGTTACGTTGTTCGGTTAATTACGAAGGAATGCGCATAAGTGTGAAAAATGATCCAAATGGCGTGACGAATGGATTTTTCTCATGCCAAACACTATAATTAAATTGTTTTAGTGCTTACATAAATTTTTGGATGTCCGGATGTATTCAGAACGTAAGTTATGCGCGAAAGTGCAAACTTGTGCACTTTTTGGCACTTTTAGTCCCTGAATGACCCAAAAGTTTATTTTAGCGTACCGAACACCTCAAAGCCTATTTCTAAGCTATGTAGAGGATATTTATGGTATGTTTAACTTATGGTCATGTTTCGGAATGTTCGTTACAGTTCAAATTGGCATACTTTCGCAGTTTGTCAACTTTAGTCCCTGTAAGCGATTTAACTTGATTTTTGCCATACCAAAGCCTTCGAAACTTATTTCTAAGTTATGTAAAGGTTATTTAAGGTATGTTAAGCCTATTTCACTATTCCAGAGTGTTCGTTGCATTAAACTGGTTATATTTACGCATCGGTGCGCGTATAACCTTCCAGAAAGCGATTTAGAGTTTGGAATCGAACAAGAATTGATATGTGCAAATGATGCACATATTTATACAAATCCCAAGTATGAAATACAATATTTCATTGGTTCGGTATTTGTTTGATGGCCGTGAAGGCACAGGTGTCACAGTCTCCCCTACTTTAGGAAATTTCGTCTCGAAATTTATTTAGAGGAAACTTGTGAGAGCTTGAAAACATGAAGTTGAAAAGATCGAACAACATTGGTTAGGGTTCTGAACTTCTAGTAACTTTAATAACATTATGCTTGCAATGTAAGAGGGACACTTATATACAAGTATATGAAGCGCCATTGGTGCGTCCACCGTACCTCCATTACATCGTTCTCATTTTGTTATTGTTGTCACTATCGGTTCTTACACATAATAAATCTTACGAGGTGCCAAGTTAATTGCAATCAATAACAAGGTAATAACAATTAAACAACTATGTGTTTATGTGCTTATGAACATTACAAGACAAACTGTGCGGACTATGCAAGGAATTACGTAATTATGGATGCATACATAATTATGGAATTTAGTGCACAGAAACCACAGCGAGCTTTGTCATGTACCTAGAAGTTAACCCTATTCATTTCCAATTCTGATGAAGTATCCGTTGAGGAAAAATGAACTAGCTATTCATTTTTCACTTCTGAAGAATATCCGTTGAGGAAATGAATATCCGTTTATCCTTCATTTCCAATTCTGAAGAATAACCGTTGAGGAAAATGACTCCGTTTGTGCATTTTCGTTCTGAAGAGTATCCGTCGAGGGAAATGAATATCCGTTTATCCTTCATTTCCAATTCTGAAGAATACCCGTTGAGGAAAATGACTCCGTTTGTGCATTTTCGTTCTGAAGAGTATCCGTCGAGGGAAATGAATATCCGTTTATGTAATCCTTCATTTCCGAACCTGAGGAAACAACCGTTGAAAATGACTCCGTTAGTTCATTTTCGTTTCTGAAGATTATCCGTTGAGGAAATGAATATCCGTTGTTTAATCTTTCATTTCCGAAACCTGAGGAAACAACCGTTGAAAATGACTCTGTTTGTTCATTTTCGTTTCTGAAGATTATCCGTTGAGGAAATGAACATCCGTTTGTCTATCATCTTCATTTCCGAACCTGAGGAAACAACCGTTGAAAATGACTCCGTTAGTTCATTTTCGTTTCTGAAGATTATCCGTTGAGGAAATGAACATCCGTTTATCTATCATTTTCATTTCCGTTTCTGAGGAAGCAACCGTTGAAAATGACTCTGTTGTTCATTTTCGTTTCTGAAGATTATCCGTTGAGGAAATGAACATCCGTTTATCTATCATTTTCATTTCCGTTTCTGAGGAAGCAACCGTTGAAAATGACTCTGTTGTTCATTTTCGTTTCTGAAGAATTGTCCGTTGAGGAAATGAATATCCGTTTGTCTATCATTCTCATTTCCGTTTCTGAGGAAGCATCTGTTGAAAATGACTCCGTTTGTTCATTTTCGTTTCTGAAGATTTTCCGTTAAAGAAATGAATCCCCGTTTGTTTATTCCTTCATTTCCGCTTCTAAAGAATACTCGTTGAGGAAATTGACTCCGTTTGTTCATTTTCATTCTGAAGAATGTCCGTTAAGGAAATGACAGGATTATGCTTCACATATCTCTGGTGGTTATCTGACACAAAGTCACAAATAGACTCCTACGAATTAATTTCGGGACGAAATTTCCTAAAGTAGGGGAGACTGTAACACCTGTGTCATTTCAACCATCGAACAAATGCCAAACCAATGAAATAATGTATTTCATACTTTGGTTCGTTTTTCGCGCTTATGCGCATTCCGTCGTAATTAAGCGAACATCGCGTTCGTACGACCAAACGAACCATCATCCGGCATATTTTTGAGTATGTTTTGAGTTCCCTATACTTTAACTTCATCTTAGAGCCTTGAAATGAGGTTAACGGGGTTCAAACGCATCGAAAAAGGCCTTAAACACGTGCAGGGACCATTGCTGCCAATTTTGAAACTTTCTGATTCAGGGGGAGTGCTAGCGTAGCGCGACGCCTATAGGGCTACCTGTCGCGCTACGCGACTGACTATCTGATCAGATTCAATGTTTCTAAACACAAGTTGCAGCTGATTGATCCTTAACCACATGTTTTAAGTTGCTTAGTCACTAAGATAAGGAGCATATGTGGCTTCCATAACCTTTCAACAAGTGTACGGATGGGATCGAATCACGGTTTCCATGAAACGATCTCAACGGTTCACCGAAAACTATATATACCCCATGCCTTTCATTGTTTTAAAGCACAAGAATTCTTATTTGAGAGCTCTAAGTTGAAACCATTGTTTCATACCTGAGTTCTTGGATCGGGATTAGCATTCGGGGACCCTTCGTAAGTATTCTTTCGTTCTTTTCCTTATTTTACTGCTTTTCGAGTCAGAAAGTCAAACTTTGTTTGACTTTCAGCGTTGACCAGTAATGGTCAATGCGAAGTTCGTTTGAACTTCGCAACGTGATTGTAATCACGATGGTCATAGTCCCTTGGGACTATGCCTACTGATTACCACGTTGTCTAGGGTCGTAGGGTAAGCGATCTAATAAATCGCTTATACCTCGAACCCGACCCAGTTTGGTCGATCATTAGGATCCGACCAAACACATTAGGTGACCATAGTAGGTAGGGAATAACCTTCCGAGGTTATACCCTATGGTCACATCGTTTAAGTAGTTGTATGATAGGTAGTTTATATGCCTTAGGTAAATTACCAGAATACCCTTTTCATGTATAATTGGTAATTAAGCATATGTAACCTAAACTTTTGTCACATAACTGATTATGTAACATGTTTAGGCATATAACACTTGTCATAGAGCTAGTTAGGCGGTCCGAACGCGTTTCACGCGAACGATGCGTTAAAGTAGCATAAGCTACCTAAACGGATCATAATGGGTCAATAAGACTTAGGTTAAGTTTCATTTAGCATATAGGCTTTGTTAAACCATATCAAGTGAGTTCCTACACTCATTTGGTTTACAAACCCTAATGCTACCCAATCTCCCGAGATAGGTCCGGTTTATTAACATAGTTACCTATATTAGGTGCCGTTTGATTCCGAGATCTCTAGCGTTACTTGGTGATTATCTTTAGACATCTGAGCAATCTCAAGTGAGTACATAGACCCCTCTTTTACTGTTTTCCAAACTGTTTTGGGGTGGAACACATGTGCCTACTTGTTACTTTCATGCTTTCCTGTTTTCACATCATATACATGCTATGTTCGTTAGTACATTATAGTACATGATTTCATTACATTTTATGCTAGGTGTGCCCATTGTGTGCATTACTTAGTACATCATTCTACATTACATTTCATACTACGTATGTCTATTTTGTGCATACTTAGTACATTGTTTTACATTGCTTTTCTGTTGCATGTGCTTATCCAGCATATGAACACATTATACTACATATTGAACCGTTGAAATCATTTGACTATGTGATCCGTTGATATCTGTGAACCGTTTGTATCTGTGAACCGTTTGTATCTGTGAACCGTTTGTATCTGTGAACCGTTTGTATCTATGAACCGTGTGAACCGTCTTTGACCATACATAAACATTTCTATAACTGTTAAACATTACTTTGGTGTTTTGGTTTGATTAAGTGATTAAGTAACGATGCGTGTGTAATATGATACAAGCATGGTGGATACGCCGCTGGTACTTCCTATATATAAGTGTTTGTATGGTATTACATATTGTAGCGTTATTTGAATCATTTCAGTTTGATACATATAACACTTTATACAAATAACATACTTTTCACAAGACATTGTTTTACAAACAACTTATCTTATACAAATCCATTTTACTATGGTTATTCATTTAACCATACATTATTCATTTATTTATACATAATCATCTGAACTCATTGTTTTTCAAATGATTTACAAAACAAAGCAAACTAAAAGGTTCATGACTAAACATTTTCTCAAACATAAGTCATGGAACCTATTTTCACAAAACCTATGTATCTCACAGGCATTTTTATGCTGACGTACCTATTTTCACATGTGTTTTTCAGGAACTGTTGCATAAGATGATCAAGATACATATAGGCAGACTTGGGCTTTAGTGACAATAAAAGATGCAAGACTAGTTAATTATGTTGTATTTCTTGTTTGTTAAGACATTGTAACACTTTTAATCAATAAAACGAAACTTCAATTGCCATGGATTTGAAACAATTAATTCTGTTACAACACTCCCCGACATTTCCGCCACGTTTTGTATGTTCTACGTGGTCGGGGTGTGACAGAAAAGATGGTATCAGAGCCAATGGTTATAGGGAATTAGGTTATTAGTAATGCTTTGACCTAGTCTATAACCTTCTTAGGACCCTAACGCGAGTTTACTTGCGTTTAGTCATAAAACAATACCGTCACCTATCCTTAGGCGACTACCACAACAAGAACATAATTTTCGAAACCGCTTTGAAAACTAATCATCTGTTCTAGGATGATTAATTACTAGGTTTTGAACCCTCTGTTATAAGGTTTTGAACCCCTTTGAGTTTTCAAAAATCTCGTCAAGGTTTTGGGTTTTAAATAATGTGAACACGTGCAAACTGGAAGGGTGAATGCCTGTATTCTGAGTTTTCTGTCTAGGCAAGCACCTCGTATACATCTCAACCAGACGCGAGACCAGTTGTGCTTACCTGGGAATTCTTGGGATGAGTGTTCACTTATAGGCGAGCATGTCTTCGCGATACATTATTTTTGACCTATTTACTTTGATTTTTCACCGAGGTCGTTTGTTGCTTTGTAGTAACAAACAAATGACCACTATCCATTGCGTTCATCAAATTTGTTCATCTCATTCTTTTCGTCTAATTCTCTCACTCGTTTCCTTTCATGTTTCCTCTTTTAGAATGCCTCCTCGACGCGAGAACCAGATAGCGACTGCCGAGCTGGCAGAAATCATTGCGCAGCAAATGGCTGCTCAATTCCCAAACCTCTTTGCTCAATGGAATCAAGCCAACAACAACAACAATGGTCCATGCAATTTCAAGAGTTTTAACTCGGCGAAACCACTCAAGTTTAGTGGTTCTGAGGGAGCGACTGGGCTTCTTCAATGGTTCGAGAGCATTGAGAATACTTTCCGCCACGTGCAGTGTCCTGACAATCGCAAGGTCGAGTTTGCTTCGAGTGTGTTCCAGAAGAGAGCCCTTACGTGGTGGAACGGTGTTATGAGAGATCGTGGTGCAGAAGTTGCACTCGCACAGACATGGGCTGAACTTAGGGCCCTTATGATAAAGGAATTCTGTCCTCGACACGAGATCAGGGCTTTGGAAAGGGAATTCGACAATCTTGAGCAAGACAGCGGTGAGCATCGAGCCTACACGGACCGTTATGAGGAGTTAAGTCTGTTATGCCCAAACATGGTCACGCCTTTGGATAAGGCAATCGAAAAGTACATTGATGGCCTCCCTGACTCAATACAAGACATTGTGACTGGTAGCAACCCTACTACAGTTAGACAGGCCATTGAGCTATCTGCAACCTTGACTGAATCAAAGATCAGGAAAGGTAAACTTTTCCGAAAAGGTGACAAGAAGCCGGTCGAAGAATCGAAACCAATCGAGGAATCAAAGATCATGGATGAACAGACTGGATCCCCTAAGAGGTCAAAGAAGCGAAAGGCTTCTCAGAACTACGCTGTGGTCGCTCACAATGATCAAGCCGTCCTCAACCAACCAGCTCAACCCCCTGCCAGGAAACCCTACAACGGAACTGCACCCTTGTGCAACCAATGTGGCCTACACCATCATGCTGGGGTGAAGTGCCGCACATGCCAAGTTTGCGGACTTATAGGTCATACAGCTAGGGTTTGCCCAACCGCAGCTGCACCAAATCAAGCTGGCAACAATCCTGCTCAAGCTCGTTTTCCACCGGGATCTTGCTACAACTGTGGCGAGATAGGCCATTTTCGTAGGAATTGCCCAAGGCTTGCTAATGCAAATCCAGCGCAGGGATGAGCATATGATCAACCAGAAGACAACATCGTTTAGAAATAATCACGTCTTATGTATTATTTTCTTTTGTTGTCGGGATCCAAGAAACAGTTGTTATCGTTGTTTATAAATAAATCTTTTATTTACATTGCAATGTATTTATGTGATTGTATGTATAAACAACATATCCCCTACAATACCGACAATCAAGGAACCGCATTCCTTGAAAAACAGACTACTCCCAAATTTCTTCCATTGTATGATCTTTTGCGTTTTTTTTTACAAAAATCCTAAGTACCCGTTTCTTCCAAGAGAAACGAAGTACGAGGTGCCAAGTTAATTGCAATCAATAACAAGGTAATAACAATTAAACAACTATGTGTTTATGTGCTTATGAACATTACAAGACAAACTGTGCGGACTATGCAAGGAATTACGTAATTATGGATGCATACATAATTATGGAATTTAGTGCACAGAAACCACAGCGAGCTTTGTCATGTACCTAGAAGTTAACCCTATTCATTTCCAATTCTGATGAAGTATCCGTTGAGGAAAAATGAACTAGCTATTCATTTTTCACTTCTGAAGAATATCCGTTGAGGAAATGAATATCCGTTTATCCTTCATTTCCAATTCTGAAGAATAACCGTTGAGGAAAATGACTCCGTTTGTGCATTTTCGTTCTGAAGAGTATCCGTCGAGGGAAATGAATATCCGTTTATCCTTCATTTCCAATTCTGAAGAATACCCGTTGAGGAAAATGACTCCGTTTGTGCATTTTCGTTCTGAAGAGTATCCGTCGAGGGAAATGAATATCCGTTTATGTAATCCTTCATTTCCGAACCTGAGGAAACAACCGTTGAAAATGACTCCGTTAGTTCATTTTCGTTTCTGAAGATTATCCGTTGAGGAAATGAATATCCGTTGTTTAATCTTTCATTTCCGAAACCTGAGGAAACAACCGTTGAAAATGACTCTGTTTGTTCATTTTCGTTTCTGAAGATTATCCGTTGAGGAAATGAACATCCGTTTGTCTATCATCTTCATTTCCGAACCTGAGGAAACAACCGTTGAAAATGACTCCGTTAGTTCATTTTCGTTTCTGAAGATTATCCGTTGAGGAAATGAACATCCGTTTATCTATCATTTTCATTTCCGTTTCTGAGGAAGCAACCGTTGAAAATGACTCTGTTGTTCATTTTCGTTTCTGAAGATTATCCGTTGAGGAAATGAACATCCGTTTATCTATCATTTTCATTTCCGTTTCTGAGGAAGCAACCGTTGAAAATGACTCTGTTGTTCATTTTCGTTTCTGAAGAATTGTCCGTTGAGGAAATGAATATCCGTTTGTCTATCATTCTCATTTCCGTTTCTGAGGAAGCATCTGTTGAAAATGACTCCGTTTGTTCATTTTCGTTTCTGAAGATTTTCCGTTAAAGAAATGAATCCCCGTTTGTTTATTCCTTCATTTCCGCTTCTAAAGAATACTCGTTGAGGAAATTGACTCCGTTTGTTCATTTTCATTCTGAAGAATGTCCGTTAAGGAAATGACAGGATTATGCTTCACATATCTCTGGTGGTTATCTGACACAAAGTCACAAATAGACTCCTACGAATTAATTTCGGGACGAAATTTCCTAAAGTAGGGGAGACTGTAACACCTGTGTCATTTCAACCATCGAACAAATGCCAAACCAATGAAATAATGTATTTCATACTTTGGTTCGTTTTTCGCGCTTATGCGCATTCCGTCGTAATTAAGCGAACATCGCGTTCGTACGACCAAACGAACCATCATCCGGCATATTTTTGAGTATGTTTTGAGTTCCCTATACTTTAACTTCATCTTAGAGCCTTGAAATGAGGTTAACGGGGTTCAAACGCATCGAAAAAGGCCTTAAACACGTGCAGGGACCATTGCTGCCAATTTTGAAACTTTCTGATTCAGGGGGAGTGCTAGCGTAGCGCGACGCCTATAGGGCTACCTGTCGCGCTACGCGACTGACTATCTGATCAGATTCAATGTTTCTAAACACAAGTTGCAGCTGATTGATCCTTAACCACATGTTTTAAGTTGCTTAGTCACTAAGATAAGGAGCATATGTGGCTTCCATAACCTTTCAACAAGTGTACGGATGGGATCGAATCACGGTTTCCATGAAACGATCTCAACGGTTCACCGAAAACTATATATACCCCATGCCTTTCATTGTTTTAAAGCACAAGAATTCTTATTTGAGAGCTCTAAGTTGAAACCATTGTTTCATACCTGAGTTCTTGGATCGGGATTAGCATTCGGGGACCCTTCGTAAGTATTCTTTCGTTCTTTTCCTTATTTTACTGCTTTTCGAGTCAGAAAGTCAAACTTTGTTTGACTTTCAGCGTTGACCAGTAATGGTCAATGCGAAGTTCGTTTGAACTTCGCAACGTGATTGTAATCACGATGGTCATAGTCCCTTGGGACTATGCCTACTGATTACCACGTTGTCTAGGGTCGTAGGGTAAGCGATCTAATAAATCGCTTATACCTCGAACCCGACCCAGTTTGGTCGATCATTAGGATCCGACCAAACACATTAGGTGACCATAGTAGGTAGGGAATAACCTTCCGAGGTTATACCCTATGGTCACATCGTTTAAGTAGTTGTATGATAGGTAGTTTATATGCCTTAGGTAAATTACCAGAATACCCTTTTCATGTATAATTGGTAATTAAGCATATGTAACCTAAACTTTTGTCACATAACTGATTATGTAACATGTTTAGGCATATAACACTTGTCATAGAGCTAGTTAGGCGGTCCGAACGCGTTTCACGCGAACGATGCGTTAAAGTAGCATAAGCTACCTAAACGGATCATAATGGGTCAATAAGACTTAGGTTAAGTTTCATTTAGCATATAGGCTTTGTTAAACCATATCAAGTGAGTTCCTACACTCATTTGGTTTACAAACCCTAATGCTACCCAATCTCCCGAGATAGGTCCGGTTTATTAACATAGTTACCTATATTAGGTGCCGTTTGATTCCGAGATCTCTAGCGTTACTTGGTGATTATCTTTAGACATCTGAGCAATCTCAAGTGAGTACATAGACCCCTCTTTTACTGTTTTCCAAACTGTTTTGGGGTGGAACACATGTGCCTACTTGTTACTTTCATGCTTTCCTGTTTTCACATCATATACATGCTATGTTCGTTAGTACATTATAGTACATGATTTCATTACATTTTATGCTAGGTGTGCCCATTGTGTGCATTACTTAGTACATCATTCTACATTACATTTCATACTACGTATGTCTATTTTGTGCATACTTAGTACATTGTTTTACATTGCTTTTCTGTTGCATGTGCTTATCCAGCATATGAACACATTATACTACATATTGAACCGTTGAAATCATTTGACTATGTGATCCGTTGATATCTGTGAACCGTTTGTATCTGTGAACCGTTTGTATCTGTGAACCGTTTGTATCTGTGAACCGTTTGTATCTATGAACCGTGTGAACCGTCTTTGACCATACATAAACATTTCTATAACTGTTAAACATTACTTTGGTGTTTTGGTTTGATTAAGTGATTAAGTAACGATGCGTGTGTAATATGATACAAGCATGGTGGATACGCCGCTGGTACTTCCTATATATAAGTGTTTGTATGGTATTACATATTGTAGCGTTATTTGAATCATTTCAGTTTGATACATATAACACTTTATACAAATAACATACTTTTCACAAGACATTGTTTTACAAACAACTTATCTTATACAAATCCATTTTACTATGGTTATTCATTTAACCATACATTATTCATTTATTTATACATAATCATCTGAACTCATTGTTTTTCAAATGATTTACAAAACAAAGCAAACTAAAAGGTTCATGACTAAACATTTTCTCAAACATAAGTCATGGAACCTATTTTCACAAAACCTATGTATCTCACAGGCATTTTTATGCTGACGTACCTATTTTCACATGTGTTTTTCAGGAACTGTTGCATAAGATGATCAAGATACATATAGGCAGACTTGGGCTTTAGTGACAATAAAAGATGCAAGACTAGTTAATTATGTTGTATTTCTTGTTTGTTAAGACATTGTAACACTTTTAATCAATAAAACGAAACTTCAATTGCCATGGATTTGAAACAATTAATTCTGTTACAACACTCCCCGACATTTCCGCCACGTTTTGTATGTTCTACGTGGTCGGGGTGTGACAACATGTGATTATACTTGTATATCAGAATTGCGAACAACAACTTTTATTTATGAACGAGACACATTGTTTCACAATACACGAAAACAAAAGAAACCAAGGCATAAGACAGCAACATCCTTTGTTCAGCCGAATGCTCATCCAAGGGTTGGATTTGCATTAGCAAGCTTTGGGCATTTGTTCCTGAAATGGCTTGTCTCGCCACAGTTGTAGCACGATCCAGGCAGAAAGCGAGCTTGAGCAGGATTGGCTTGTGGTTGGTTTGGACCACTTTGGTTTGGGGTAAATCGACAAGCATTTACCAGGTGACCGCGTCGCCCACATGATGCACACAAACGACACTGTAGGTGAGCTAAGTGGTGTGCATTACATTTGTCGCATATTGGTGTTGTTCCCTTGTATTGCTTCTTAACAGGTGGTGTTGCCACCCGGACGGGTCTTGTTTGATTTGGTACTGCTGTAGTTGGGCAAACCCTTGCCGTATGACCTATAAGTCCACAAATTTGGCATTTGCGGCACTTCACGCTAGCCTGATGATGAAGGCTACATTGGTTGCACAAGGGTGCAGTTCCGTTGTATGGCTTCCTAGTAGGGGGTTGAGCTGGTTGGTTGGGGACGGCTTTACCATTGTGAGCGACCATGGCGAAGTTCTGAGAAGCCTTTCGCTTTTTTGACTTCTTAGGGGATCGTTCATCCATGGTCTTTGATTCCTTGATTGGTTTCTTGGCTGGTGGTGCCGTCACTTGGCTAGGTCTTGCCTGTTTTGGTGCAACCTGTCACGACCCCCGACCCGGTTTGACCCGTTTCAGGAGCTGCGGGACAGAAAATCCCGTGGTATTTAATTAATTGAGTTTAACAGCGGAAGTTTAACATCAGGATCTTTTTAAAACTGAAATATTTCCCGATTATTTTATTTCACAACGCGGGATAAAACCCGTTATTTTACAATCTTTGGATTTCACGAAGAAATCTTTTATTTTACAAAACATGTTTCTTTATTTTATACTGAGCCACTTCTTTGAGCTTGTAGTGCTATATGGCACTTTTCCTGGATCATAATAGATCACCTGAAACATGTTTGAAAAAGGTTTTGTCAGCGGGAAATACTGAGTGAATCATTCTATTTTGCGTAATGATGCATAGTTATTAATTACAGCATAAGAGCGATTACAATGGCTTCTATCTTATTTTTATCTGGTCTTCTGTCACAATGGTGACATGTCACAATGGTGACGATGGTCATACCACTATTTAGATCAATGAACCTAAATAGTGATGATTATCCCTGTAGGTCAATGAACCTAACAGTGATTATCCCGAGTAGGTCAATGAACCTAACTGGGAGAAAATTAGTAATGTGCACAATACCCCACTAACCAGTAATTCAAGATATCCACGACTTAGTCCCTGTAATTATAACCTTGAAAATAATTTGAGGTATTGTAAAATAGTTGATAAAAAGAGAATGACTCACATTGCAGATTTATACGGGCAGAGTTTAGCCTACTGATTAGCCTTTTTAACCTAAATTTAATAACAGGCACACAATTCAGGGTTAGTAATCAATACAGCATTTACGATAACTCACGAGATCAACCCTCACAACGAATGACAAAGTGCTATGCTTAAACATCCATCGAATTAACGACTAATGACAAAGCATCACCCTAATGTGGGCAGCACTTAAACATCCATTGAGTACATTGATCGATCGGACAATGAATCGTAATAGCGATCGAGTTAATACCCTGATTGCGGCGTCGATTAGTGACCCGTGTGTGTTAATTGAATAAACAGAAATTATCTCGGAGCATAGAACGAATTTCTTCGTCGAACATACGCAGAATTTCAAGTGCCAACCTCTGCTATTTATACACAAATTTGGCTTAGCTTACGGACCGTAACAAATAATCCTTACGGTCCGTAAGGGTCTAGAAATCAGCATAGGGTGGCCACGTGTGGGACTAGCTCAGCTGAGTCGATGGATTTCATTAATTCGATTTTGACAGCACATTATGTAGATAATCGTTAACTAGGAAATACCCCCCCTGAGTTTTAGGGGCCCTGATCCTGATTCTGATTGTTCTGAAAATTTTAGGGTTTGTTCAGAATCACTTGGGTGTCTCAATTAGGGTTTCCTATTGGTTAAATTAAAATAATAATTATGACTTTTGATGAGAGTTGTTACATTCTCCCCACCTTAATAAAAATCTCGTCCTCGAGATTTACTGGAATAATTGAGGATACTTTCGCTTCATTTCTGATTCTAACTCCTAAATGTATTAGGATCATATCTTTGAATCCTACTTTCCTTTAACTAACACTACTCGTTTACCTTTCTATCTTGGAAAGGTACTACCACAGATTCGTCTGATAGACATTTCTTGAGATTGGATACATGAAATACATCATGTACCCCAGCTAACTCTCCTGGTAGTTGTAAATGATAAACAACTGGTCCTATACGTTGGATCACTGGAAATGATTCTACGTACCTTGGTTTTAGCTTTCCTTTCTTATCAAATTTAACAACTCCTTTCCAAGGAATTACTTTCAATTAGCATTTTGTCTCCAACTTGAAACTCCAACGGCCTTCGTCTATTATCTGTATAACTCTTCTGATGATCTCTAGTCGTCTTCATCTTTTCCTTCGTGATATTGAATATCACAGTTGTAGTCACTTAGGATTTTCATCCATCTCCTTTGCCTCATGTTTAATTCTTTTTGCCCAAATATATATCTTAATTTCTTATGATCCGTATAGACAGTAAACTTACTTCCATACAGATAATGTCTCCAAATCTTAAGGGCAAAAATTTATGGCTCCTAATTCTAAATTATGTGTTGTATAGTTCTCTTCGTGCTTTTTTTTCAACTGTCTTGAAGCATACGCAATTACCTTCTTGCGTTGCATAAGCACACATCCTAATCCTAGCTTTGAAGCATCACCGTATACTTTAAAATTTTCTGTTCCCTCTGGTAAGGCAATTTGCTTTAAGATCCTAAAGGCTTCTTCTTGTTTAAGTCCCTTATTCAAACTTAACTGTTTTATAGGTTAGCTTAGTTAATGGTATAGTTATCTTTGGAAAAATCCTTAATATAGTATCCGACTAAACCTATAAAACTTCTGAATTCCATTGCGGATTGCAGAATCTTCCATTTGGTAATTGCTGCTATCTTAGCAGAATTTACGTGAATACCTTCATGATTCACCATATGACCTAGAAATTGCACTCCTTGCAACCAAATTTCATTACTGATATGAACTTTATGGGTTTATATGGCTTATCTCCTGTAAGCATTATTACTTCTCCATTTGATGCACAAATTTCTATGGAATTCTTATCACAGATAATTTGAGCATAATTGTTTTACTAATCAATCCATTCTTAGCACAACCTTGATTTCAACTAATTTCATAGATAATAGGGTTGCAGAAAATTTATGACTTAAAAGTTCTATTTCTACGTTTTGCAGAACCTTATTTATTTTAAATGAATTCCCATCTGCCGTTTCTATTGTAGAAATTTGCCTAATGCTGGTTAAAAGTAAGTTAAGAGTTTGGCAGAATGAAGTATTTATAAAACTTTGGTTTGCACCAGAGTTAAATAATACTTTTGTGTAAACGTTGTGAACTAAGAACATACCGGCTATCACATCTGGAATGAGTTCTGCTTCCTTAGCAGTTAGTTGGAAGGCTCTTACATTCCTTTTTGCTCCTTCTGCAGGTTTGGCTTTATTGTCAGATGTTTTGTTCAGTTTTGGACAATCTGGCCTAAGATGTCCAGCTTCTCCACAGTTGTACCAGACTGAAAATTTCTTCCTCCTGCAGTCTTCTTCTTGATGCCCCGGAATTTTGCAAAAATCGCAATATCCTTTGCATATTCCAAAATGCTTCCTTTTTGCAAGAATTGCAAAATGGACTAGTGGAAGATTGCCCATTTCCTCTTCTCTTGAAATTGTTATGATTACCCGGATGGAATTCTTGGGTAATCTTTTGGGCTACTTCCTTCCTTCTATTTTCTTCTCTTGTCCGTACTAATTCGTCAGTCAGAGTATTGGCTAAATCCACCGCATCATCAATCGTAAGAGGTTTCGCAGCCTTGACGATATTACGGATTTCGGAAATCAATCCCCAAATATAACGAAAAATAAGTACCGGCTCTGGCGAAGCCAGGGTTGGTACCACTCGAGCATATTCGAAGAATGTCGTAGTATACCCTCGACAATCTACATCCACCATCCGATGGGTTAGAAACTTATTTGTCATTTGTTCCTTTTCATACTCGGGACAGAATTTTCTTTCTACAATGCTCTTAAATTCTTCCCAGTTCATAGCATACGCCATCCTTCTTCCTTTTGCTTGTAACACCGTATTCCACCATTCTAGCGCCACTTCTTTGAAAAGATTTGACGCGTACATGACCTGATCATCCTGAGCACATTTACTTATGGCAATTACTGCCTCGGTTTTCTCTAACCAACGCAGTGCCGTAGTCGCTCCTTCATTGCCTGCAAACTCAGTGGGTTTACAAGCAAGAAATTCTTTGTAAGTGCAACCAGGCGTTGCAGCTTTCCTTTTCTTAGGGAGCGGAGCTTGCCGTGGTTCATTATCATGATTAACATGATTACTGCCTCCGTTTATACTATTACTGAAGTTATCTTCAGAAATACGTTTACTAGGAACAATTTGTTGCGGTTCGATTGGATTTTTAACAGCAGCAACGATTGCTGGAATAGCATTAGCTATCCCTTGAGCAACTATTTCTGGAATAGCGTTGGCTATCCCTTGAGCAATGATATTTTCTATATCCTGCCTAGTCATAAATTGATCCCCCTGTTGTTGCTCAGATTGATTAACCTCATTAACTGGTTCATTATTAGCGTTTTCCATCTGATAACTAATTTATAGATAAATAATTAGTATAAAAGAAATAATCCAATGTCACAATTAATTGCACATAATCACGTAAACGAATATACAACAAAATTGTAAATTTCTAAAATTTCATTTGTTTTATAGATTATATCATGCTTCTATATACAACCGTTTTATTATTTATTTTACACATACTGATTTTACTATTACTATTACACAACCACAGTTCCATAATTCCCTTATCCTTTATCAGATGATATTCTAGTAACGGCGTTCCCTCTCATCGTATTTCCAGGAGATCTGTCCTAAAATCTCTTGGATCCTATTCCCAGCATCCATTTTGTCAAATTGATGGAGTTCAGCCATATTCTCGTTACTTATTGGTGAATTTGGTAAAGGTTCTGGATTGAACTTAGGAAAAAGCTTATAGGGATGGTTTTGTAACAGTATTTCATTAATCACCCATTCGTCTATTTGCGAGTGGATTGAAAGGGTTGGAATAGCTGGTTCTAAGTTCATTGGTAGTTGTGTTTCAAGAGAATGAATAAAGTCATTTTCATTAATAGGCTCAATAGTATTATCGTTTGCCATTATAAAATCCAACTCTTCCTGAGATGGTAACCCCTCAAATTGCCTAGAGCTTTCCCCAATTTCCATTTTCTTAGGCTTGGGTTTCTTGAAAGGTAAATCGTTGAATTCTATAGGTTCTTCTATGTCTGGTATATATCTATTGAAATCTCTGGAAACTTCTATTCTTACTGGATATAGATTTAAATTCTGAAGGGCTTCAGACAAGTCACTCATGCTGTTTAAAATACACACAATTATTAAGTTAAAATCATAACAAAATTTTATAGAAAACTTTTAAATATTATTTCATACTGGGTAACTATCAAAACAACTGAAAATTAAAACACACTAAGTTTTATTTGTAAATTTATTTATTTACTGAATCAGATTTCTGATTTATATTTAATAAGGATGCTAAAACTTGAATCAAAATATTTAAAGATTTGTATTTACTGCTACAGTGGTTAGCATATAAATATCTGCCCATACTGTACATAATTAGTCAGATAATAAAACACATAATCATAAAATAGTAATTAATTAAGTATTTTCTAAATACTTAATTGGCTTAATCAGTGGCTCGATCAGTGGCTCTGATACCACCTTTTTCTGTCACGACCCCCGACCCGGTTTGACCCGTTTCAGGAGCTGCGGGACAGAAAATCCCGTGGTATTTAATTAATTGAGTTTAACAGCGGAAGTTTAACATCAGGATCTTTTTAAAACTGAAATATTTCCCGATTATTTTATTTCACAACGCGGGATAAAACCCGTTATTTTACAATCTTTGGATTTCACGAAGAAATCTTTTAACTTACAAAACATGTTTCTTTATTTTATACTGAGCCACTTCTTTGAGCTTGTAGTGCTATATGGCACTTTTCCTGGATCATAATAGATCACCTGAAACATGTTTGAAAAAGGTTTTGTCAGCGGGAAATACTGAGTGAATCATTCTATTTTGCATAATGATGCATAGTTATTAATTACAGCATAAGAGCGATTACAATGGCTTCTATCTTATTTTTATCTGGTCTTCTGTCACAATGGTGACATGTCACAATGGTAACGATGGTCATACCACTATTTAGATCAATGAACCTAAATAGTGATGATTATCCCTGTAGGTCAATGAACCTAACAGTGATTATCCCGAGTAGGTCAATGAACCTAACTGGGAGAAAATTAGTAATGTGCACAATACCCCACTAACCAGTAATTCAAGATATCCACGACTTAGTCCCTGTAATTATAACCTTGAAAATAATTTGAGGTATTGTAAAATAGTTGATAAAAAGAGAATGACTCACATTGCAGATTTATACGGGCAGAGTTTAGCCTACTGATTAGCCTTTTTAACCTAAATTTAATAACAGGCACACAATTCGGGGTTAGTAATCAATACAGCATTTACGATAACTCACGAGATCAACCCTCACAACGAATGACAAAGTGCTATGCTTAAACATCCATCGAATTAACGACTAATGACAAAGCATCACCCTAATGTGGGCAGCACTTAAACATCCATTGAGTACATTGATCGATCGGACAATGAATCGTAATAGCGATCGAGTTAATACCCTGATTGCGGCGTCGATTAGTGACCCGTGTGTGTTAATTGTAATAAACAGAAATTATCTCGGAGCATAGAACGAATTTCTTCGTCGAACATACGCAGAATTTCAAGTGCCAACCTCTGCTATTTATACACAAATTTGGCTTAGCTTACGGACCGTAACAAATAATCCTTACGGTCCGTAAGGGTCTAGAAATCAGCATAGGGTGGCCACGTGTGGGACTAGCTCAGCTGAGTCGATGGATTTCATTAATTCGATTTTGACAGCACATTATGTAGATAATCGTTAACTAGGAAATACCCCCCCCCCCCGAGTTTTAGGGGCCCTGATCCTGATTCTGATTGTTCTGAAAATTTTAGGGTTTGTTCAGAATCACTTGGGTGTCTCAATTAGGGTTTCCTATTGGTCAAATTAAAATAATAATTATGACTTTTGATGAGAGTTGTTACACAACCGCTGCGGGATTCTTTGAAGCTTTACGTTTCTTTGGTTTTGGTGAAGGCTTGGCTTCCGTCTCCTTTGGTGATTCTTGAGTGGCTTCATTCTGGAGACGATACATGGCAGTAGCTAATTCGATAGTCTTCAGGACTACTTCGCCTATTCGCTGGGCAAATTTGGCAGTCTGCTCGGATATCTGGGCATCATCGTAATGGAGAGACATTCTAGAAGAAAATGAAAGACATAGCAAGAAACAAGTGAAACGTCATCGGATAAACAATACAGAATGGCAATGCATAAGAATTTACGATCATTTGTTTGTTACCTAAGGCAAACAAATGAGATGGTGACTAATAAAGTGAACGAATCATATTAATGTATCATTGAAGACATGCTCGCCTATAAGTGAACACTCACCCCAAGAGTTCCCAGGTAAGAGTGACTGGTCCGATATTGCGGATTTGTACGAACACTCTAGCCTTCGACAGAAAACTCAGGGTACAGGCATTCACTCTTCCAGTTTGCACGTGTTCACATTATACGACCCAAACTTTGACGAGATTTTTGAAAATTCAAAGGGGTTCAAAACCATATAACAGAGGGTTCAAAACCTTACAATAGAGGGTTCAAAACCTAGTAATTCATCATCCTAGAACAGATGATTAGTTTTCAAAGCGGTTTTGAAATTTATGTTCTTGTTGTGGTTGTCGCCTAAGGATAGGTGGCAGTATTGTTTTATGACTAAACGTAAGTAAACTCACGTTAGGGTCCTAGAAAGGTTATAGACTAGGTCAAAGCATTACTAATAACCTAATTCCCTATAACCATGAGCTCTGATACCAACTTTTCTGTCACACCCCGACCACGTAGGACAACAAAACGTGGCGGAAACGTCGGGGAGTGTTGTAACAGAATCATTGTTTCATAACACATGGAAATTTAAATATTGTTTTATTGATGAAAAGAGTTACAATGTCTTGACAATCAAAGAAACATAACATAAATAACTAGTCTTGCATCTTTTATTGTCACTAAGGCCCAAGTCCGCCTATGTGTATCTTGATAAGTCCTATGCATCATATCCTGAAAACACATGTGAAAATAGGTACGTCAGCATAAAAATGCCTGTGAGATACATAGGTTTTGTGAAAACAGAATTCATGACTTATGTTTGAGAAAATGTTTAGTCATGAACCTTGTAATTTGCTTTGTCTTGTAAATCATTTGAAAAACGATAAGATCAGATGAAATGTATAAATAAGAGAATAATGTATGGTTAAATGAATAACCATGTAAAATGAGTTTGTAAAAATAGTAAGTTGTTTGTAAATTAATGTCTTGTGAAAAGTATGTTATTTGTATAAAATGTTATATGTCTCAAATTGAAATGATTCAAATAACGCTACGATATGTAATACCATACAATCACTTATATATAGGAAGTACCAGCGGCGTATCCACCATGCTTGTATCATATTACACACGCCTCGTTACTTAAATCACTTACTCAAACCAAACCAACAATGTAAGATGTCTATGTTTAAGCCAATTGCCAAACGTATTGAATAATATGTCAAAATGTTTATTGCCAAGATGTAAGTCATGTAATGTATAACCAATGTCAATAATGTTTATGTGTCAAATGTAAATCATGTAATGTGTAACCAAGGTCAATAATGTTTATGTGTCAAATGTAAATCATGTAATGTGTAACCAAAATGATATGTATGGCTGGTGAAATATATCAACTAAACCATATGCACAAAAACAAAGTATTGAAGTAAAACAAGGTTTAAATCAAAGCTATGTTTTGTGGAAATGCATGCTATACTGATACAAATATCTATGCGGTATTGTGAGAATGCATACATCCAAGCCTTGAGACTGTGGCGATAAACCCTTAAACAAATTAAAGGTCTATCTTGTTGTAAATGTATATCGAATTCGGTCATTCCGTTCATCCCCACCTACCCAGGATGTCCGGAACGGGAGTTGTCAATTCCTATGGTACCACTACCTACTAACGAACGGCGTGATTGGTGTTAATGAATGTATATTGATCCATCAAAACAAACCAAATATCATATCAAAATGTAAGCATGTGATGAAAACAACTGTACTAAGTGTGCAACAAATGAACATACATAGCATGTGATGTGATGTGAAACGATGTACTAAGTATGAACTAAATGGACATACATAGCATAAAATGTAATGTAAGACAATGAAATCATGTACTATAAATGTACTAATGAATATAGCAAGTATATGATGTGAAAACATGGAAAGCACGAAAGTAACAAGTAGGCACATGTGTTCCACCCCAAAATATTTGGAAAACAGTAAAAGAGGGGTCTATGTACTCACTTGAGATTGCTCAGAAGTCCTAAGATAACCACCAAGCAATGCTAGAGATCACGGAATCAAACGGCACCTAATATAGGTAACTATGTTAATATACCGGACCTAAATCGGAAGATCGGATAGAATGCGGGTTCGTAAACCAAACGAGTATGGAGACTCGTGTAATATGGTTTAACAAAGCCTACATACTAAATGAAACCTAACATAAGTGTTTACGACCCATTACGACCCGTTTAGGTAGCTTATGCTACTTTAACGCGTCGCTCGCGTGAAACGCGTTCGGAACGCCTAACTAGTCCTATGACAAGTAAAATATGCCTTAACATGTCTAATATGGTTGTTAAATAAGTTTAGATGTCAAAAGTTATGTTACATATGTTTAAAATGAATTTTGGCATCAAAGGGGTATTTTGGTAATTTACCTAAGGCATATAAACTACCTATCATACAACTACTTAAACGAAGCGACCATAAGGTATAACCTCGGAAGGTTATTCCCTATATACTATGGTCACCTAATGTGTTTGGTCGGATCCTAATGATCGACCAAATGGGTCGGGTTCGAAGGTATAAGCGATTTATTAGATCGCTTACCCTTACGACCCTAGACAACGTGGTAATCATTAGGCATAGTCATAAGGGACTATAGCCATCGTGATTACAATCACGTTACGAAGTTCAAACGAACTTCGCATTGACCATAAACTGGTCAATGCAGAAAGTCAAACAAAGTTTGACTTTCGGACTCGAAAAGCAATAAAAGAACGAAGGAACACTTACGAAGGGTCCCCGAATGCTAATCTAGATCAAAATAGCTCAGGTATGAAACAAAGGTTTCAACTTAGAGCACATAAGATCAGATTCTTGTGAGGAAAAGTGAAGGGTGGAGGTGGGTATTTATAGTTTTTGGTTCACCGTTAGGATCATTTCTTGGAAAAGGGGGCACGATCTAAGCCGTACACTTGTTGGAAAGTTGTGGTAACTCATTTGCCATCCACCATAAGAGTTTGACACTTGGCACTTGGCCTTTGGAGAGTGTTAAGGGCTGTTAACAGCTGTAAAAAAACGTTTTGCTGCATCTGGCCCCTACTTACGGACCTAGTTTGGCAGATTTACAGTTTCAGTCCCTGCAACCTCAAAACTTGGTTTTCAATGCGTTTTTTTGACACGTTTAAGCCCCGTTAACTCCATTTCAAAGTTCTAAAATGAAGTTAAAGTATAGGGAACTTAAAATGTGTTCAAAAATATCTCGGGTGTCGGTTCGTTTAGCCGTACGGTTACGTTGTTTGGTTAATTACGAAGGAATGCGCATAAGCGTGAAAAATGATCCAAATGGCGTGACGAATGGATTTTTCTCATGCCAAACACTATAATTAAAATGTTTTAGTGCTTACATAAATTTTTGGATGTCCGGATGTATTCAGAACGTAAGTTATGCGCGAAAGTGCAAACTTGTGCACTTTTTGGCACTTTTAGTCCCTGAATGACCCAAAAGTTTATTTTAGCGTACCGAACACCTCAAAGCCTATTTCTAAGCTATGTAAAGGATATTTATGGTATGTTTAACTTATGGTCATGTTCCGGAATGTTCGTTACAGTTCAAATTGGCATACTTTCGCAGTTTGTCAACTTTAGTCCCTGTAAGCGATTTAACTTGATTTTTGCCATACCAAAGCCTTCGAAACTTATTTCTAAGTTATGTAAAGGTTATTTAAGGTATGTTAAGCCTATTTCACTATTCCAGAGTGTTCGTTGCATTAAAATGGTTATATTTACGCATCGGTGCGCGTATAACCTTCCAGAAAGCGATTTAGAGTTTGGAATCGAACAAGAATTGATATGTGCAAATGATGCACATATTTATACAAATCCCAAGTATGAAATACAATATTTCATTGGTTCGGTATTTGTTTGTTGGCCGTGAAGGCACAGGTGTCACATAAGATATCTCAATTTACAATATTAAATAATATGTTGTATAAACGATCTCTTGCAGGACCATATTTAAGATGCATTGAGGATCCTGAAATTCAAGAAGTCCTAAAGGATTTCCACGAAGGAGATTGTGGAAACCACACTAGGGGCAGGGCATTATTCTCAAGGATCCTGAGGCCAGGATACTATTGGCCTACTATGAAGAAGGATGCTGTGGAGTATGCCAAGAAGTGTGATCCTTGTCAGAGGCATAGTAATATCCTTCACCAACCAGCAGAGCTCTTGCATCCTATATCCTCTTCTTGGCCATTCATGAGATGGGGAATGGATATAGTTGGAAAGCTTCCTAAGGCACCTGGTGGAAAAGTATTCATGCTTGCCATGACTGATTACTTCTCTAAGTGGATAGAGGCTGAAGCCTTTGCTCAAGTCAGAGAAAAGGAAGTTATATCCTTTATTAAAAGAAACATTATTACTAGATTTGGTATCCCTTCTGAGATTATTTGTGATAATGGATCCCAATTTATTGGGAATAGAACCACTAACTTTTGTGACAGTTGGGGGATTAAGATGATAACATCAACACCAGTCCATCCACAAGCTAATGGTCAGGCAGAGTCATCCAACAAGATCATCATCAACAATTTGAAGAAGAAGCTTGGATCCAAGAAAGGAAAATGGGTAGAAGAACTACCTTATGTGCTTTGGGCTGATAGGACAACTCCCAAGAATGCTACAGGCCAAACTCCATTTTCTTTGGTATTTGGGGCAGAATCAGTGATCCCTACAGAGATGGTGGTTCCAACTGCAAGAACAAGCATTCGTGATCTTGAAGAAAATGCTGAAAACTTGATTCAAGACTTGGATACTATAGAAGAAATCAGGGATTTAGCAAGGATAAGGATGGCCAGTTATCAACAAAGGATGGCTGGAGCTTACAACAAAAATGTCAGGCTCAGGAAATTCCAAGTTGGGGATATGGTATTAAGGAAAGCATTTCAAAACACCACCAATCCTGCTGATGGAAAGCTAGCACCAAAGTGGGAAGGCCCCTATTTGATTGAAGCTGAAGCAGGAAAGGGGGCATATCGATTGCTAACAATGGAAGGTGATTTGCTACCAAGAGCTTGGAATGCTGTCCATTTGAAGAAATATTTCATGTGATCATGATCCGTGATCCTTACCAGACAAATATCCTTGAAGGATCCCCACTGACAGATGATCCTCTTTCTGGTAACATTCCAATCTCAAACTATTTCATTCTTTTTATTCTCTTACAAGGATAAGGATCCTGCGTCCTTTATCCTCCTTTTACTTGATTCTGAGTTTTGAAGGTTCAGGTATCCTTAACTAAGGATTGAGTATCCACAGAAGTATCCAGTTCTTTGGGCTTGACCCCAGTTATTTGGGCTTGACCCCAGTTCTTTGGGCTTGACCCCAGTTCTTTGGGCTAGTCCCCAGTTTGGGCCTGTCCCCAGTTTCGCCAGTAGCGCACGATGATCCTGGTATAGTTCATGGCAATGGGACCAGTACCCGCTTTAGGGGCTGACAATTTCATTGTACTGGCTATATTCAGGATCCTACGTATAATGGTAGACGTACCATACATCCGTTCCTAAGGTTTCTAACGTTTTGACGTTAGCTAAGGTTTTGGCATTTTTATGTCACTAAGTTTGGATAGTCGCCAGTGAGGGCCATACTCCAGTTTACATACGATCCTTTGGGCTTGTCCCCAGTTATCCTTTGGGCTTGTCCCCAGTTATCCTTTGGGCTTGTCCCCAGTTATCCTTTGGGCTTGTCCCCAGTATATTGGGCTTGTCCCCAGAATTGTTGGGCTTGTCCCCAGTTACTAACATTCATCTTATATTGGCTCAGTCCCAAGCAATATCTTATTTCAGGTTTGTGAAGATAAATGACCAAGGATTCTTGATCCTTACTTTCAACTAAGGTTTGTATCTTGGGTTATCCTAATTTTAAGTGTTAAAGGATAGGATCCTAACTTGGATTCTCGGGTATGATCCTTAACTGTTTTGATTTTATTCATTACGTATTTAAGTGACACTTATCCTTTGACAACTGAACTTATGATCCTTAAACTATTTTTTATGTGATCCTTGATCATATCCTTAACTCTTAAGGGATATTTTTTAAATTTTTCCTTACTTGATAAGTTTAAACAACATGAACATCACAATAGATTGAAAAATAAAATAACCATAAGGATATCAACACAGGATATAGCCAAAAAGTTAAAGTCATTTTATTCACAAAAGCTTAAACCCTTTTAAGGTTGTCAAAATTGCCAACCCACGTTTCTACCAGCAAAACGTGGCCCGTCCACATGGGTTGGCAAAGGGTGTCCATTGTTCATAGGTCTAACAAGTGCAGGAAATTAAAGACGGCAGGATCACAATGGCTTCATCCCCCAAACAGAGGATCCCTCCACCATTTGTAATCCTACCTATTGTTCAAAGGATCATCCATGATCCTCAACCCTAATTACTATTGTTCAAGTACAGACCAACCATTGTTTGTCAAAACATCATCAAAACAAAAAAAACCATAACCAAACTAAAAAAAAATGGGCTCCGGCTACGTCTAGAAATGTCCTTCATCGCCCATTCAAGCAGCCTACACCTTCGCTGCATCATCGTCCCCTCCAGCTCCAGTATCCTTTGCATGAACCTTGCCACTACCACTAGCCTCAATTGCCAGAACCTCATCAGCCTCATCCTCATCCTCCAATTCAGCCAGCCTTGCCTTCCAGCCTTCCACATCCCAGTTGCTCCTGTCAAAGGCAGGCTCCTGAGCTTCTTGGGCCATTTGTAGCTTGGTCTTGTACATGGCTATGGCAGCGGAGACCTTAGCATCCTCCGTGATCTCGCTCTTCTCATAATGAAAATTAATCAGGATTGTAGCTGTCTGAGCTTTGGCATCTTTGAGATCCTTTTCAAGGGAAGCAATTTTGTGATCCTTGAGCACCGCAACCTTTTGGAGGTCAGAATGCTTCTCCTCAAGCTCCTCAACATTCCCAACATAATCCTCTATCTCAGCAAATTTCTACAAAGAAGACAATGCAAAGATTAGAATTAAGTGATCCTCAAGTGGATAGGGTAACTAAGCTGAGTCAGTGATCCTTACATCATTGAAGTACTCGAGGAATTGATGGCGGATTAGAGGCAGGCCTTGTAGATTGTCAGCTTCGGAAGTCTTTCTCTTCTTTCCACCTCTTCCCTTTGAAGTGGTAGCTTTGGGGATTACAACGGAGGGGCTAGCAGCAGATTTTTTCTTGGATCGGACGGTGTCAAGCTCAGTGACACTAAAATTGGAAGCAGATCTTGATGACTTTCCAGCGCCTACACACCCAAAACAGATAAGTGTCCTTATTCTATTCATATATAACTATTTATTTAAACATTTGAATATAAAAAGAACAGGATACTTACTTGACATGGTGACAGAGCCTGAGGATACCTCTTGAGAATCCTGGGTGTTTGTTTTGAATGATCTCGTGGCAGGATTAAGTTTTCTAAAAGCAGCAAGTCTCCCCTTGGTGGCAGCTGAAGGGATAATATGCGAGAATGTGATAGCTGTACAAAAGAAACAAAAGCATATTAGTAATCATTATCGGAAATGAGCTTACTTAGTGATCCTTCTAAGGATCCTCCTACCCTACCATGGGTGCTCCATTTCATTGGCAGATCCTTTCCATCCGGGATAGAATCCCTTCTGACGAAGAAGAACCGCCGTTTCCAGTTGGTATCATTTTTAGTAGCTTTGAAAATGGGGTGTTCTTCACCAGGCTTTCGTTTAAACAAATATCAGTGGGATCCAAACGTTGTGAGATCATACATCTCAGCCAACTCCGACATTCCTAGGTCAATCCCTTCCTGCTCGATGATCCTTTCAAGGGTATATAAGACCCTCCAGATCATCGGCATAGCCTGGATGTAGGAGATGCCGGTAAGGGAGAAAAAGGATTGGGTAAAGGCTGGAAAAGGATAGGTGTATCCTATGGTGAATGGGGTAACATGAAAGGCAATCCAAGTTTCAGAGATATAGTCACTCAAAGCGGTGGGGTCAAATGGCTTGATAACGGTATTCGCCGGAAAACAGTGGCGAATTCTGTCTATTTGTGCATCATTGAAGCAGCATCTTTCTTTTGGAGAATCTTTGATGATCCCTTGGCTTTTAAGAGGGATGTTCTTCTTGTGATCCTTTCCCGGTGAGTTTCGGAGCATCATTTTTGACGAGATGATGGTAAAGAAAGAAAAGCAGAGTAAGAGAAGGAAGAAAAGGAAAAGAGTTACCTGCTTGATTGTCGGATGAGAATATAAAGGGAGTTCTCTTGAACTTAAATGTGAAATGATCCCTATCTCTAACTCCTATTTATAATAATGATTCTGCAGGATAGTCACCTCACTGACGTCATGTTCGTAACGGCTAGTCCGACTCCAACGGCTAGTTATCTGATTAATTCGTTACGGATAAGAACAAAATATAACTCATTTATTTACATAATTACTCCTTATATTTTGGGGGCAATTTTTAGGGGTGGATTTCTAAATGATCAGTGATCCTTATTTACTGTTGGGTTTAGTGATCCTCAATTCTGTCTGAAGTAGTGATCCTCAGAAGTGTTGCAGGATCAGGATCATGGATCACCATAAGGATCCCTGTACTAACGATTGTCTACTTTGAATTCGTAATTGTTTTGCAGGAGTATCAACTTGGACTTGGTCTTGGCGATATTCTTGGAGAATATTCTAAGTCTATTCCGCACGTGCTTGGCCAGAAATGGACGTTATGGAGTCGTGGAGGACTTGCACCATTTGCGGACAATTAGTTAGGCTAGATATTTTCTAGTTTTAAGGGGGTAGCGAGCTATCAGATAGAACACTTGGCTATTTTTGGCTACACACACACTCGTACAACTGCACTCACCAGCTCTCGGCAAAACACTTAGCATTTTTCATACATTTCTACACGATACACTATAGTGATCCTTGTACTTAGCTCGCTATCATCCGAAGTTGTAATACATTTCTTGTTTAATTTGAGTTGGTGATCGGTAGTTTCCATCACCTGAGGTTTTTTATGCCGGAGATCATTCATTGATCAAGGGCTTTTTCCTCGTATAAATCTTCGTGTCGCTTGTTCATTACACTTCATAGTGATCCTTATTGTTGTTCATCAATTCAAGCATCATACCTCACAACAGAAAGTTTGGTTACATTGTCATTGCTTGATTTTTGACCAAAACAGTAGCATCCACCATGGAGTCAATGTGGGGTAATGGGAAAGGATCCTTGGGACATGCCTTGTTTAAATCAGTGAAATCGACACATACCCTCCACTTTCCATTTTTCTTTTGAACAACAACCACATTGGCTAACCATCTTGGATACTTAACCTCTCTTATCATACCTGCTCGAAGTAGCTTATCTACCTCTTCCTGGATAATAGCATTTCTTTCAGGTGCAAACTTCCTCCTCTTTTGATGTATATGTTTGAATGACCTGTCAATGCCAAGTTTATGAGTAATTATATCCTTAGATATACCTGTCATGTCTTCATGTTTCCAGGAAAAGGTGGATTTTCTTCTCTTAAGGAAGGATACTAGCTTCTGTTCGATATCGCTAAGGATCCCTGACCCTATGAAGATCTTGGATTCAGGATCCTCAGGATCCGTGAGGATTTCCTTCAAATCCTGTTCTCTTGCCTCCAAGACATCTCTTGAAGGATACTTTAATTGCTATTGCTCCCTTGGTCTTGAAGCTGGCTTCATTGATGAGGTATAGCAATTTTTAGCCTCCTGTTGATCACTCTCGATTTTCACCACTCCCCAAGGACTTGGAAGCTTTACACATTGATGATAGGTGGATGGGACTGCCTTCATATCATGTATCCATGGCCTGCCAAGGATAACATTACAACATGATAAGCAATCTATGTTAGGGGAGGATTTTCTAACAATTAGTGATCCTTATTCGTTATCCTAATTAGTGATCCTTACTTCTGTGACAGGTGGTGATCCTCAGAAGGGCTTTAGGATCAGGATCATGGATCACTTTAAGGATCCTTGTACTAACGATTGTTTACTCATGTTTTGTACTATCTCGCAGGTATAACAAGCTTGACCAAGTCTTGGCGACATTCCTGGAGAATATTCCTAAACTATTCTGCACGTGCTTGACCAAAAATAGACGTTATGGAGAACGTGGAGGCTTGGCACGAAAGTCGATAGTTAGTTTAGGTGGTTATTTCTATTTTAAAAAGGGAGTAACGAGCTAGTAGAAAACACTTAGTCATTTCTCAGTTACACACACTCGTACAAACGCTCATACAAGCTCTCGTTCAAACACTTAGCAATTTCATACACTTTTTACACATTCCACCGTAGTGATCCTTGTACCTAGCTCGTTACTATCCGAAGTTGTAAACATTCATTCATTTATTTGAGCTTGGTGATCGGTAGTTTCCATCACCCGGGGTTTTTTGTGCCGGAGATCAACTCTTGATCAAGGGCTTTTTCCCCGTATAAATCCTTGTGTTGTTTGTGCAAATCTACATTGAAGTGATCCTCATCGCTATTACATAATCAGCATCATACCCCCATAACATAGAGTTTGGTTGCAATATCCTCAACAGATTTTTTGACCAAAACAGTTTGGCGCCCACCGTGGGGCAATTGGTGCTTTGTCCTTAGAAGAATTCGCATTTCTGTGCTCATTCCGGTTCACTACAACCAAGCAAATGGCTTCCTCAGCGAAGAATACTTCAAACTTGATGCCTTCATTCACTTCTTCACAAGGCGTCCCTCCTTTGCCTCCACCACCTTCTGGATCCCAGAAGAATACTGAGAATGCCGCGAAGAAACCAACTCCCATTTTCTCAAAACCACCTACTTCTTCTGTTTCAACTAATCCTACTACTAATGATCTCTATGCCTTGATTTTGCAGATGAGGAATCATGCACAAGAGTAGGATAAGACCAACGAAAGGATCCTCCGGGAGATTGACGAAATTAAGAAACAGAAGAAAACGGCAGAGGATCGTTCCCCACTGATGCCCAGATCTTTGAATTTTGATACTCCGGTGATTACTTCTCAGCCATCAGTGGTTCCAGACATTCAATATGTGGGTGGACCAAAAGGAGTGCACTACGGAACAACGACAATGACCCAGGCATCAGGTTCATATTTCCAGCCAGCGGGATCCTATCCTCAGCATATGGGATCCCTCACGAGTTCAGGAGGATATTCAGGAATGCAGCAGTTTCAAGGATCCTCCTTCGTTCCAGGATCATCCCAGGTTCAAGGATCCTCCTTCGTTCCAGGATCATCCCAGTTTCAAGGATCCTCCTTCGTTCCAGGATCATCCCAGGTTCAAGGATCCTCCTTCGTTCCAGGATCATCCCAGGTTCAAGGATCCTCCTTCGTTCCAGGATCATCCCAGGGTCAAGGATCCTCCTTCGTTCCAGGATCATCCCAGGCTCAAGGATCCTCCTTCGTTCCAGGATCATCCCAGGTTCAAGGATCCTCCTTCGTTCCAGGATCATCCCAGGTTCAAGGATCCTCCTTCGTTCCAGGATCATCCCAGGTTCAAGGATCCTCCCTCGTTCCAGGATCATCCCAGGTTCAAGGATCCTCCTTTGTTCCAGGATCATCCCAGGTTCAAGGATCCTCCTTTGTTCCAGGATCATCCCAGGTTCAAGGATCCTCCTTTGTTCCAGGATCGTCTCAGTTTCAGGGATCCTTCCAGATGCCAGGATCCTTGAGGAGTTTGCAAACAGGAAGTTCAGATGTCCATCAGGGAGATTTTATTCCAATGCAGACCAATGCCTCTACTGGTCCCTCGATCATTCCAGAGCCTCAACAATACGGATTAACATCTATTCTTCCTAACTTGAATCCAATGGGAGGTAACACTTTTAATAATTCTCATACTACTAACCATGGTCTTATGCAGGATCCAGGTATCAATCATGCCATGGCCAGAGAATTGCAAAAGCTAAAGGATATGATATCAAGTGTTCCGGGAGTGGTCAAACCTATCCCAGAGATTGCAGATGGGAGCCACAAGATATCTCGTTTTGCACCACCAATCTGTGATGCTGAGATACCCAAGAGGTTCCACGTGCCTACAATGAAGCTGTATGATGGTTCGACTGATCCTGAGGAACACATAGCACAATATAGGGAAAGGATGGAAATCAATCCAATTCCAGAAAGGTTAAAAGAAGCATGCCTGTGCAAGGGATTCGGATCCACTCTTACTGGATCAGCTCTCAAATGGCTGCTAAGTCTTCCTCCTTATTCTATTACCTCATTTGCTAACCTAGTTAACTTGTTTAATAATCAGTTTTCTTGTAGTAGAAAATTTGAACGATTAACTAGTGATTTATATAGGATAAACCAGGGTCATAATGAATCATTAAGGGATTACATTACCAAATTCAGTAAAGAATCCTTAGACATTCCCAACTTAGATATAGCCACGGCTGTTGAGGCCTTCAAAATGGGATTGCTTAGGGATTCGTTATTTTATGATGATCTTGTTATGACACCATGCAGGAACCTAGATGAGGTAAGAACCCGGGCCCTCAGGTTCATCCGGCTAGAGGATGACAAGAGGATCCAGGAGAGGTTAACAGGATCCTCAAAGCAGGATAAGCAAGGATCCTCATTCAGGAACAACAAGTTTAGATCCTACAACAGATTTGATAATCAGAACGTGCATTCTATTGATCAAGAAGAGGATGATGAGGATTATCCTCCAATTTCTGAATATTGTTTTAGTGTTGATAATAATGAACTAATCCTTGCGATGCAGAGTCTAGGTGATAAAGCTAGATGGCCCAGAAAAAATGATAGGCCAGCTGCAACTAAGGATAAATCAAAGTGGTGTGCATACCATGAAGATTTTGGGCACCTCACAGAAGAATGCATTGCATTAAGAAAGGAAATTGGATACTTGTTGAGCAAAGGGCATCTAAAAGAGTTGTTGGGAAGAAAAAAGTCAAGGACTCAGGATCCTGAAAGGATCCCTGAGAAGGCTCCAGCTCCTCCAGCAGATGCACAAGTGATAAACTTTATTTCTGGAGGATCCGACATTTGTGGCACATCCTTCTCAGCAGCTAAAAGGCATGCAAAGGAAACTAAAATGGATAATGGAGAAAGACCAGTTCGAACATCAAGTGTCTCCGAAGGAAAAGTCATAACCTTTGATGAAGAGGATCGTGTTGATATCCAGGATCCTCATCACGATGGTTTAGTTATTACTCTTTTTATATCTAACCATTTTGTCCGCAGGATCCTTATAGACGGAGGAAGTTCAGTGAACATTATCCAGCTTGATGTTCTAAAGAAGATGGGTATCCCTGAATCAGAGATCATACCAAGATCCTCCGTGCTCGTGGGATTTAGTGGCGAAACTAAGAACACCCTGGGGGACATTAAACTCCCAATATATATTGAAGGCTTACACTCTTATCAAAAATTTTGTGTTATTGACTGTTTATCTTGTTGTAATGTTATCCTTGGCAGGCCCTGGATACACGATATGAAAGCAGTCCCATCTACTTACCATCAATGTGTGAAGCTCCCTAGTCCTTGGGGAATAGTAAAGATTGAGAGTGATCAGCAGGAGGCTAAGAATTGCTACACTTCATCGATGAAACCAGCCTCGAAGTCAAGGGAGCAATAGCAATCAAGGTATCCTCCAAGGAATGTCTTGGAGGCCAGAGAGCAGGATGTGGTAGAAATCCTCATGGATCCCGATGATCCTGAATCCAAAATCTATATCGGATCAGGGATCCTTGGCGAAATGAAAGAAGACCTCGTATCCTTCCTCAAAAGGAGAAAGACTACCTTTGCATGGAAACACGAAGACATGACTGGTATATCCAAAGATGTTATCACCCATAAACTCGGCATTGACAGATCCTTCAAACCAATCCATCAAAGGAGAAGAAAGTTTGCACCGGAAAGGAATGCCATTATCCAAGAAGAGGTAGAGAAATTGCTCCGGGCAGGTATGATTAGAGAGGTCAAGTATCCAAGATGGTTGGCCAATGTGGTTGTTGTTCAAAAGAAAAACGGAAAGTGGAGGGTATGTGTCGACTTTACCGATTTAAATAAGGCATGTCCCAAGGATCCTTTCCCTTTACCCCACATTGACTCCATGGTGGATGCAACTGCGGGTCATGAACTGTTAACTTTTATGGATGCTTCATCTGGATTCCAACAAATCCAAATGGAACCATCCGACCAAGAGGATACAGCCTTCATGACTCCAACTGGTATATACTGCTATATTGCTATGCCGTTCGGATTAAGAAATGCAGGTGCAACATATCAAAGGCTGGTGAATATGATGTTCAAGGATCAGATTGGACAAACTATGGAGGTTTACATAGATGATATGGTGGTAAAATCCTTAAAAGCTGAGGATCACCTAAGAGACTTGGAGGAAGCATTCGATATCCTTGACAAATATAACATGAAACTTAATCCTTCAAAATGTCACTTTGGTGTTAAAGCAGGTAAATTCTTAGGATACATGGTGACAAAGAGAGGCATTGAAGCTAGCCCGGAACAAATCAAAGCAATAGTGAACATCAAATCTCCGGCCAATGCTAAGGATGTTCAAAGGCTAACAGGAAGGATAGCAGCCTTGAACAGATTTATATCCAAGTCCTCCGAGAAGTGTAAAGAATTCTATGATATCCTAAGGAAGAACAAGAAATTTGAGTGGACGGAGAAGCATGAAAATGCTTTAAAAGCCCTCAAAGATTACCTATCCTCGGCCCCGGCTTTGATGAAACCAGAAAAAGGTGATGTGTTATCCGTGTATCTTGCAGTATCCTCAAAAGCAGTAAGTGCGGTCCTTGTTAAGGATCATCAAGGTACACAACATCCTGTCTATTATGTAAGTAAAAGTTTACTTGATGCCGAATCCAGGTACTCACACCTTGAAAAGCTTATTCTTGCATTAATTATGGCATCTACTAAGTTAAGACATTATTTTGAAACTCATGTTATCATTGTTAAAACTAATTTTCCAATTAAGAATGTCCTCAGGAAACCAGAGATGTCAGGAAGGATGGCTAAGTGGGCAGTGAAATAAAGCTCTTATGACCTCTCATATCTGGAGTATTTTGATTAAACGTCAGTCCTTATGGGTTGATTGGATTCATTCATATAGATTAAGAGGCAAGAGTTTTTGGGTTTGTAAGTCTGTTGCTAATTGTTGCTGGAGTTGGCGCAAAATCCTTCAGCTTAGGCCTTTCATCAGATATTTTGTTTGGTCCAAGTTAGGGGATGGTAGCAGAATCTCGGCTTGGTATGACTATTGGTGTCAATTGGGGCCGTTAGCTGATTTTCTTTCGCCTAGAGTCATAACTTCAGCAGGGTTTAGGCTAAGTGCTACGGTTCAAGATGTTCAGCTCAATGGTGTTTGGCAATGGCCGATTGCGTGGAGAGATTTTTTCCCAGTTCTTAATCAGATTGATCATATTCATGTGGTTCTTAATCAACGAGATAAGATTATGTGGAAGGATGGCAACGATTTGTTTGAATACTCGACTTCTCAGGTTTGGCATTCAATTCGGCAACGAGATCAAGAGGTGGATTGGATGAATTTTATATGGTTTCCACAGTGTATTCCGAAGCATGCATTTTTTATGTGGTTAGTGATTCGTCGGAAACTTTTGACACAAGACAACATCCTTCAATGGGATATCTCTAGAAGGAAAAATATGAACATGATGTGTTGTCTCTTGTGTTATGCTAATACGGACTCTCATGCTCATCTTTTCTTTGATTGTAATTACTCGAAGCAAGTTTGGCATATGGTTCGTAGCAAAGGGGGTATGGATGATGTTGATTCTGATTGGAGCTCGGTTGTGGACTGGATGGTGACTAGGTCTCGGTCTAAGTTGGTTTCCTACTATGTTAGTAGATTGGTTCTTGCAGCTACTACTTATTTTATCTAGCAAGAGAGAAATACTCGCCTCTTCAAGAATCAGACAAGACCTCCGGATGTGTTATGTGATACAATTCTTCATACGGTTTGTTATAAATTAATGGGAGTGAAGTTTAAAGACACTATAAAGGTGAGGGAGCTGCTTCGTGCATGGGAGATCTATGATACTCGATTATTAGATGGTGATTGAGTTTCTATAGTGTGTTGGTGATCCTTGTCTAGATTAGTAGTCTAGTTGTTTTTTATTGGTTGTCGTGTGGGTTGTTGGTTTACTTTCATGGGGTATGCCCCATGTTTGAACTAGTATGGACTCTCCATACTACTTGTTTTGTATTGGTTTTGTTGATATATAGAATCACCGGGGTAACCCTTTACCCAAAAAAGAAATTGAGTGCATATGATATAAGATATGAGCCTAGGACAGCCATCAAATCCCAAGCATTAGCTGACTTTGTGGCTGATTTCAGTAGTGATTTACAAGAAGAAGCTGAGCTAGAAGTCCAGCAGAAGAGACCAAGGATCCTTGGATACTTTATACTGATGGATCCTCAAATATCAAAGGCACAGGGCTTGGAATACTACTAAAATCGCCACAGGGGGACATAATACCCCATTCTATAGCTTGTGAATTCCAAACCACTAACAATGAGGCTGAATATGAAGCCCTAATTGCTGGTTTACAAATTGCAAAGCATATGGGGATCAGGTATCTTGAGGTACACGTAGATTCTTTGTTGATTACAAACCACTTTAATGGATCATATTCTGTTAAAGGTGAAAAGCTAACCAAGTATTTGGAGATAGTCAAAAGTTTGGCACTCTCTTTTGTTTCCTTTAGTTTGTCACAGGTACCAAGGGAAGAAAATACAGAAGCTGATGCATTGGCTAATTTAGGATCATCCTTGAAGATCCCGGAGGATATCAAGATCCCTATTATCCATATCCTGAACCCGGCTATTGAGGATCATGTGGCTATGGAGATAGGAAGTGATTCTGCAATGATCCCTAGTGAGGATACTCAATCCCATTCAGGATCAGGATCATGGATCTCACCAATTATGAGATACTTACAACATGGAGAGATTCCTACAAGAGAAAACCCTAGGGCTTTCAAATCTAAGGTATCTCAATTCACAATTTTAAATAATATGTTGTATAGACGATCTCTTGCAGGACCATACTTGAGATGCATTGAGGATCCGGAAATCCAAGAAGTTTTAAAAGACTTCCATGAACGAGATTGTGGAAACCACACTGGGGGCAGGGCATTATTTTCAAGGATCTTGAGGACAGGATACTACTGGCCAACCATGAAGAGAGATGCTGTGGAGTATGCTAAAAGATGTGATCCTTGTCAGAGACACAGCAATATCCTTCATCAACCAGCTGAATTGTTACATCCTATATCCTCCTCTTGGCCATTTATGAGATGGGGTATGGATATAGTTGGTAAGCTCCCTAAGGCACCTGGTGGGAAAATATTCATGTTAGCTATGACTGATTACTTCTCCAAGTGGATAGAGGCTGAAGCTTTTGCCCAAGTCAGAGAAAAGGAAGTTATATCCTTCATTAAAAGAAATATTATAACTAGATTTGGAATTCCTTCTGAGATTATATGTGATAATGGTTCCCAATTTATTGGGGGCAGAACCACTAACTTTTGTGACAGCTGGGGGATTAAGATGATAACATCAACACCAGTCCACCCACAAGCTAATGGTCAGGCAGAATCATCCAACAAGATCATCATCAACAATTTGAAGAAGAAGCTTGGATCCAAGAAAGGGAAATGGGCAGAAGAACTACCCTATGTGCTTTGGGCTGATAGGACAACCCCCAAGAATGCTACTGGTCAAACACCATTCTCTTTGGTATTTGGGGCAGAATCAGTGATCCCGACAGAAATGGTGGTTCCAACTGCAAGAACAAGTACCCGTGATCCTGAGAAGAATAATGAGAACTTGGCTCAAGACCTGGATACTATTGAAGAAATCAGGGATATGGCTAGGATAAGGATGGCCAGTTATCAACAAAGAATGGCTGGTGCTTACAACAAAAATGTCAGGATCAGGAGGTTTCAAGTTGGGGATATGGTATTAAGGAAAGCATTTCAGAATACCACCAATCCTGCTGATGGAAAATTGGCTCCAAAATGGGAAGGCCCTTATTTGATTGAAGCTGAAGCAGGAAAGGGGGCATATAGATTGCTAACCATGGAAGGTGATTTGCTACCAAGAGCTTGGAATGCTGTCCACTTGAAGAAATATTTCATGTGAGTAGGATCCTAGGGGCACAGATGATCCTCACGATAGGGATATCCTTAAAGGATCCTCAAAGTATCGGTGATCCTTACTTAGGTAATATCCTAAACTTGAATTATTTCATTTCTTTATTTTCTCATATAAGGATAAGGATCATGTATCCTTTATCCATCTCTCACGTGAGTTCAAGTTTTGAAAGTTCAGGTATCCATAGCATAATGTTGGTTATCCGCAGAAGCAATCCGTCCTTTGGGTTTAACCCCAGTTATCCGGGCTTGACCCCAGTTCCGCCTGTAGCGCACGATGATCCTGGTATAGTTCAAGGCATTGGGACCAGTACTCGTTTTAGGGGCTGATAATTCTATTGTACTGGCTATGCTTAGGATCCTACGTATAATGGTAGACGTACCATACATCCGTTCCTAAGGTTTCTAACGTTTTCACGTTAGCTAAGGTTTCTAACGTTTTCACGTTAGCTAAGGTTTTGGCATTTTCATGCCACTAAGTTTGGATAGTCGCCAGTTAGGGCCATACTCCAGTTTACATACGATCCTTGGGCTTGTCCCCAGTTATCCTTGGGCTTGTCCCCAGTTATCCTTGGGCTTGTCCCCAGTTGCTAATTCTTATCTTATGTTGGCTTAGTCCCAAGTGATGCTCTATTGCAGGTTCTTGAAGATAGGCAATTAGGGATCCTTGATCCTTACTTTATTCTAAGGTTTATCTTATAGTTATCCTTATTAAGGTTAGGATCCTAACTTGGATCCTCAGGTATGATCCTTAACTATTTCTAATTCAATTCATTATTTATTTGAATGACCCTTGTACTTGACAACTGAACTTGTGATTCTTAAACCATATCACTTTTTAGGACTTATCGGTTATGGGATAGGTGATCCTTGATCATATCCTAAGCTTTTTGAATATCTTTTTTAATTTTTCAAGGATTGATAAGTATAAACAGAATGAACATTACAACAGTTGGAAAGTAACATATTGAAAAGGATAACAACACGAGATAAGCGACAAAAGGTTAAGTTTTTATTTATAAACAAAAGACTAACCCTTAAAGGTTGTCAAAATTACCTACCCGAGCATCTACCAGCAAAACGTGGCCCGTCCGTTGGGGTAGGTAAAGGGTGTCCACGATAATAAGTTCAAAGATAGTGCAGGAATATAAAGGCGGCAGGATCACAATGGCTTCATCCCCCAAACAGAGGATCCCTCCACCGATTGCAATCCTGCCTATTGTCCAAAGGATCATACATGATCCTTAATCCTAAAGTCTATTGTTCAAGTACCAACCATTAAATTGTTTTAAACATCACAACCACAAAAAACTACCACCAAACTAAAAAATTGGGCTCCGGCTATGTCTAGAAGTTTCCATCATCGCCCAATCATGCAGCCTAAGCCTTCGCTGCATCATCATCCCCTCCAGCTGCGGTATCCTTCGTCAGATCCTTCCCACTGCCACTTGCTTCAATCGCCAAGACCTCAGTAGCCTCCTCCTCATCATCCTCAAGATCAGCCAACCTTGCCTTCCAACCCTCAACATCCCAGCTGTTTTTGTCAAAGCTAGGATCTTGAGCTTCCTGGGCCATCTTCAATTTTGTCTGATACATCGTAATGGCGGCAGAGACCTTAGTATTTTCAATGAGGTCATGCTTCTCATAGTCAAGGTCGATCAGAAGTTTGGCTGTCTTAGTCTTCTCATCTAGGAGTTCCTTCCGAAGATCAGCAAGTGCAAGGTCCTTGAGCACGGCAACCTGTTGGAGGTCAGCAATTTTCTTGTCCTGCTCCTCAACATTCCCCACGTAATCCTCAATCTCAGCAAATTTCTGCGAAGAAAAGGATAAAGCAGCTCAAGATCAGGTGATCCTCATACGAGTAGGATACCTAGGCAGAATAAAGGATCCTTACATCATTGAAGTATTCAAGGAACTGGTGGCGGATCAGTGGTAGACCTTGAAGATCCTCAGCATCAGAAGTTTTCCTCTTCTTGACACTCTTTCCTTTAGTGGGTGCCTTTGGAATGGAAATGCTAGGACTGGTGGTAGATCTCTTCTTCCTGGATCGTACGACATCAAGGTCAGCCGTGTTGAACTGGGATACAGGCTTGGCAGATTTTCCAGCGCCTACACATTCAAAGCAAGATGAGTATCCTTATCCTATTTCAATTTATTTATTTATTTTAATATTCAAACTATATAACAGGCAGGATACTTACTTGACATGGTAATGGAACCTGAGGATACTTCTTGTGAGTCTTGGGTGTCTATCTTGAATGTCCTTGTTTCAGGATCAAGCTTCCAAAAAGCAGCGAGCCTATCCTTGGTTTCAGTTGATGTGATGATGTGTGAGACGGAAATAGCTGCATGATACAAGACAAAAAGGGTTAGTGATCCTATTACGAAAACAAGTCTACCTGGTGATCCTTCTCAGGATCCTCTGTCCTACCATTGGTGGACCACTCCCTTGGTAAATGCTTTCCATCTGGGATGGTATCCCTTCTCACAAAGAAGAAGCGACGTTTCCAGTCTTTGTCGTTCTTGGTGACTTTAAGAAGGGGATGTTCTGCACTGGGTTTTCGTTTGAACAGATAACGGTGGGATCCAAAGGTGGTAACATCATACAATTGTGTCAGCTCTAACATGCCTAAATCAATACCCTCCTGCTCGATGATCCTCTCCAGGGTATACAAAACCCTCCAAATCATCGGCATGGCTTGGATGTAAGAGATGCCGGTAAGAGAAAAGAAGGATTGTGTAAATTCTGGGAAGGGATAGGTATATCCTATGGCAAATGGAGTAACTGGAAAGGCAACCCATGTTTCTGAAACATAGTCGCTCAGGGCAGTTGGATCGAAAGGTCTGAAAAAGGCATTCGCCGGAAAACGATGACGGATGTTATCTACTTGTGCATCGTTAAAGCAACACATCTCGTTCACTGAGTCTTTGATGATCTTTTGACTCTTCAAAGGGCTATCCTTTTTGTGATCCTTGGCTGGAGAACTTCGGAGCAACATTTTCGAAGTGATGGATATAAAGAAAGAAAAACAGAGTAAGAGAGGAAGAAAGAGGAGAAAGAAATACCTGATCGATCGTCGACTGAGAATTTAAAGAGAGTTTCTTTCGAATTTGAATGCATAATGATCCTATCTATATCTCTATTTATAATTATGATTCTGCAGGATTGTCACTTCCGTGACATCATCATCGCAACGGCTAGTTCTATTTTAACGGCTATATATCCGTTAGTTAGTTGCGGATAAGATCAAGAAAATATAACTCGCCAATTTTACAAATTACTCCTTATATTTTGGGGGCAATTGTTAGGGGAGGATTTTCTAACAATTAGTGATCCTTATTTGTTATCCTAATTAGTGATCCTTACTTCTGTGACAGGTGGTGATCCTCAGAAGGGCTTTAGGATCAGGATCATGGATCACTTTAAGGATCCTTGTACTAACGATTGTTTACTCATGTTTTGTACTATCTCGCAGGTATAACAAGCTTGACCAAGTCTTGGCGACATTCCTGGAGAATATTCCTAAACTATTCTGCACGTGCTTGACCAAAAATAGACGTTATGGAGAACGTGGAGGCTTGGCACGAAAGTCGGATAGTTAGTTTAGGTGGTTATTTCTATTTTAAAAAGGGAGTAACGAGCTAGTAGAAAACACTTAGTCATTTCTCAGTTACACACACTCGTACAAACGCTCATACAAGCTCTCGTTCAAACACTTAGCAATTTCATACACTTTTTACACATTCCACCGTAGTGATCCTTGTACCTAGCTCGTTACTATCCGAAGTTGTAAACATTCATTCATTTATTTGAGCTTGGTGATCGGTAGTTTCCATCACCCGGGGTTTTTTGTGCCGGAGATCAACTCTTGATCAAGGGCTTTTTCCCCGTATAAATCCTTGTGTTGTTTGTGCAAATCTACATTGAAGTGATCCTCATCACTATTACATAATCAGCATCATACCCCCATAACATAGAGTTTGGTTGCAATATCCTCAACAGATTTTTTGACCAAAACAATCTATAACACAAAACTTTTGATAAGAATGCAATCCTTCAATATAGATTGGGAGTTTGATGTCCCCCAATGTATTCTTGGTCTCCCCACTGAATCCTACAAGTACTGAGGATCTTGGGACAATATCAGACTCCGGTATATTCATCTTTTTGAGGACATCAAGCTGAATGATGTTCACAGAGCTTCCTCCATCTATAAGGATCCTGCGAACAAAGTGGTTAGAAATAAACAATGTAATAACAAGACCATCATGATGAGGATCCTGGATATCAACACGATCATCCTCATCAAAGGTTATGACTTTATCCTGGGTAACAACGGAGGTCCGGACGGGTCTATCTCCATTATCCATCTTGGTTTCCTTAGCATGTCTTTTTGCTGCTGAAAAGGAGGTACCACATATGTCGGATCCACCGGATATGAAGTTTATGACTTGTGCATCTGCTGGAGGAGCAGGAGCCTTTTCCGGGATCCTTTCAGGATCCTGGATCCTTGACTTCTTCCGTCCCAAGAGTTCCTTCAAATGCCCCTTGCTCAACAAGTAACCAATTTCCTTTCTTAGTGCAATACACTCTTCAGTGAAATGCACAAAATCCTCATGATATGCACACCACTTGGATTTATCCTTTGTAGCAGCTGGTTTATCACTCTTCCTTGGCCACCTAGCTTTTTCACCTAAATTCTGCATTGCAAGGATTAGTTCATTGTTATCAACAGAAAAACAGAATTCTGATATAGGAGGATAATCCTCATCATCCTCTTCTTGTTCCACTGAATGCACATTCTGATTGTCAGACTTATTGTAGAACTTGGATTTGTTGTTCCTGAAGTAGGATCCTTGCTTCTCCTGTTTTGAGGATCCTGCTAATCTATCCTGGATCCTTTTGTCATCCTCTAGGCGGATGAACCTAAGGGCCCTGGTTCTTACTTCATCAAGATTCCTGCAAGGTGTCATGACAAGATCATCATAGAATAATGAATCCCTAAGTAATCCCATTTTAAAGGCTTCTACAGCCGTAGCAATATCCAAGTTAGGAATATCCAAGGATTCTTTACTAAACTTAGTGATGTAATCTCTAAGTGATTCATTTTGACCTTGTGTTACCCTATATAGATCACTAGTTAATCGTTCAAACTTCCTACTACAAGAGAATTGGCTATTAAACAAATTAACTAGGTTAGCAAACGAAGTAATAGAGTAAGGGGGAAGACTTAGCAACCATTTAAGAGCAGATCCTGTAAGTGTGGATCCAAATCCCTTGCATAGACATGCTTCTTTTAACCTTTCAGGAATTGGATTGATCTCCATCCTCTCCCTGTATTGAGCTACATGCTCCTCTGGATCCGTCGAACCATCATACAGTTTCATGGATGGTATCTGGAATCTTTTGGGTAACTCAGCATCACATAAGGGTGGTGCAAAATGAGATATCTTATGGCTACCATCTGTAATCTTAGGAATGGGTTTAACCACTCCTGGTACACTGGATATCATATCCTTGAGCTTCTGTAACTCCCTGGCCATAGCCTGATTGATACCTGTATCCTGCATTAAGCCATGGTTAGTGTTGTATAAATTATTGAAAGTGTTACCTCCCACGGGATTCGTGTTTGGAATCCCAGATGTGTATCCATATTGACGAGACTCTGGCATGATTGTTGGACCAGAGGGAGCAATGGCCTGCATTGGTATGAAGTCTCCTTGATGAACGTCCGAGTTCTGAGGCTGCATACTTCTCAAGAATCCTTGATCCTGAAGAACGTTGGATCCTTGAAGTTGAGATGATCCTTGAACCTGAAAGGATCCTGGAACCAGAGAGGATCCTGGGACAAGGGAGGATCCTTGGATCGGGAAGGATCCTTGGACCTGGGAGGATCCTTGGACCTGGGAGGATCCTTGGAGCTGGGAGGATCCTTGAACTGCATGCATTCCCAAATATCCTCCTGACGTGAAGTATCCCTGATGCTGAGAAGAGGATCCTGACGGTTGAGAAGAGAATCCTTGAGGCTGGAAGTGAGAGCTAAATGCCTGACTCATAGTTGCTGTTCCATAACGCCTTCCTGGTAATTCACCCAAGTATTGCACATCCGGAACCGCTGAGTGTTGGGAAGTTATGACTTGAGTGTCGAAGTTCAGCGACCTTGGCATCAGAGGGGAGTGATCCTCCACTGATTTCTTCTGTTTCTTGATCTCATCGATCTCCCGGAGGATCCTTTCGTTGGTTTTGTCCTGCTCTTGTGCATGATTCCTCATCTGCAAAATCAGAGTGTAAAGATCATTAGTAGTAGGATTAGTTGAAGCAGAAGAAGTTGGTGGTTTTTGGAAAATGGGGGTTGGTTTCTTCGCAGCATTCTCAGCATTCTACTGGGATCCAGAAGGTGGTGGAGGCAAAGGAGGAACGCCTTGTGAAGAACTGAATGACGGCATCAAGTTTGAAGTGTTCTTTGCTGAAGAAGCCATCTGCTTGGTTGTAGTAAACCGAAATGACCACGAAAATACAAATCTTCTTAGGAATGAAGCACCAATTGCCCCACGGTGGGCGCCAAACTGTTTTGGTCAAAAAATCAAGCAATGATAATGCAACCAAACTTTCTGTTGTGAGGTATGATGCTTGAAATGTTGAACAACAATAAGGATCACTATGAAATGTAATGAACAAGTGACACAAAGATTTATACGAGGAAAAAGCCCTTGATCAATGAATGATCTCCGGCATAAAAAACCTCGGGTGATGGAAACTACCGATCACCAACTCAAATTAAACAAGAAATGTAATACAACTTCGGATGATAGCGAGCTAAGTACAAGGATCACTACTAATTTTGTCATACAAAATTATAAAAACAAGGAGAGAGAAAGAGCCACCCATTTGACCAATAGGAGAGCATCTAACCATGCAATTTGCATGCAATGTGATTGGCCAAAACATTTAGGGAAGACCACCCAATCAACACACATGCAAATGCATGGAATCTCATTGGACCAACAATTTTGGGAAGACCCCATGGGGGGGGGGGTGGCGGCCTAGACTTTTATATAAAAAAAATCCAATTTTTCTTTTAAATAATATAAGTCTTACATATATATATTTTATAATTTTATAAAATATAACATCATATGTTATAAGACTTATGCTATTTTATTATGTTATTTAACCAATTAAATAACAAAATAAAATACTCTCTCAAAATAAATTATCCATATAATTTATTAGTTTGTCAAGTGCAATTATTTAGAAAACCAATTTCTAAATATTCTAAGTGTTAATATTTGTTTGATCATATCATAAATAAATATTGTAAGTGTTTGTCTAGCTTGTATTTGGGTATGACTCGACTTGGATCATAACGTACTAGCCACATCAATTTAATATGTGTCTTGGGCATACAGAGTCCAACAAAGATTACAAGTTTATGCATAAAAATTCATATTTCAAGTTCACATAATGCTTCACATGTTCATCTTCAAGTTTAACCATGGATCCTTCAAGATCCATGCTTAAACTTGTCACACCCCCAAATACCACCTAGGGAACGTCCCTGTTAGGCGTGCGACATACCAATAACGAGCCACTAATTACATTGAACGCGTACAAGTTTCAAAATAAAATCCTTAATTATTAATAAAATACCATCAACAAGTTTAAGTGAAAACCAAGGTATTCAGCGGAAGCAAAATTAAACAGTTTCAAAACCAAAGTAATGTATCAAGAAATCAATAAGATAAATCCATCCAATGAAACCATGACCACTCCTGCTACTCCAGACAGCAAGTCCCAATGAGAAACAGCTAACGACCTACAAGCATGCAAACAAGTGTGTCAGACGACGCTGGTGAGTTCAAAGTTTTGTTACCGAGTTTAGTTACCAGATACATGTATAAAATAGTTTAACAATTTGATTTGATGATGTTATTAACTCGATTACCGTATGTGGCTACTAGATGTGAATGCCCAACCCCAATGCCTCTATCTAGGCATTGGTCAAGTGGTCAAGGTAATTAGTTCAACTAACAACCTCGAGTAGATGTAAGGGGTCTTATATATACACGATGTGAATGCCCAACCCCAATGCCTCTATCTAGGCATTGGTCAAGTGGTCAAGGTAATTAGTTCACGCCCGTCCTTTCGGCACGGTGTGAGGGTGCCAATCCTAATAGCGCTATCAACTAAATACCTCGTTGCCTTCCTGGCAACAATCGGTAGATGTAGGGGGTCTTACATAATAGAAACTGAATAATAACAAACATCCCATTAACCTGCATTCCTCCCTGGAACGTTACCCGATATCCCTTCCCGGGATGCATGCTTGGAAAAGAGCAGTGAACTCACCTTGGTTTTGCTCGGTAAGATTATTTACTTGATTAACAGTTGAACAATCACAGCCTAAAAGGGGTTACCGACAACAATTAGTTCTATGTACACATGAACCACATCTTACACGTACAATCAATTCATGTATTCATCGTTCATCTAAAGCACATTTATTGTACATGTAACGTACGTATATATATATATATATATATATGGTTTATGACGTGACCGTTAATCCATTCACCTAACGCCTTCGGATCATTGCTCGACACGTAATAGTTCAAACTTACTTCACACGTACACATAATTTATTCACAGATACTACCAGTCCAAGTACTTAAACATGTGCGGCCCCAAGTTAATCTAAACAGGCCCTTTACAAACTGTTGTGTGGTCCGGTTGGCCCAAGGCCCAACTGAGACATAAGAACCGGTCCCCTTATATGCAAATAATTAAACTTGTGGCCCAGCTCTAAACCGAACGGCCCAAGTTCAGTCGATTATGTGTGTAGTCCAATTTCATAGGCTAATTATATGGGTGACTTGTCTTATTATCATAACCTCAATTGTGGAAACGTGTCAAACTGTTACTTATCCTAGTAACCAATTCCTTGACTTTTGCAACAATCACCGCTAACAATCTCAATCTTATTTAAATCGAATAATATGAAAGTTCCAAAATCAAGGTATCAATTCATTATCAATACAATCCGAATTCCATGATCATACATAGATGTTTCACATGCGTTTATCATACTACCACCTAGCATACAGTTCAGGTAGACACATTAATTAATTCATGCTCACTTTATTGGTCTCCTACAACCCATAAACACTTCATGATTAATCCTACCCCATTAACACATACTCATATGATTCAAAACCCTAACTGATTAACTCATATGCACCCCATTGAATACTTGAAAGACAACAGTTAGTCTTTCTTTAAATACTAAAGTTGTTTCTCATAAGACTTATGGCATCAATGTTTCACATAAACAGTTACAAACTATCATGCAAATCACGAAACACAAATCACCGCATAACACAAGACCATTCATGAATCCTAACCAACACGTTAACATACTTACCAGAATTGAGAAGATGCAACTAGAAGACTTCGATGAGGAGAGGGGGGTCTGCCGTTACCGTGCGTAGGGTGAAAGAGGGTAGGGTTTGTATTTTTAAGTTTTTGTGATAACCTATAGATGTTACGTATGCACAAAAAAAAACTACAAGTTGGGCGATATATTTCAATGGCCTTCGGCCCAACCACAACAATTAATATCCGGCCCACACACTTATATGCTTGCTAAACAAGACAATCATTGCATTCGGCCCACACACTTAGAATAAGTATTATTCTAATATTACTCAAGTTTTATATTAACATAAAAGTTCAGCACAAGAAAAGAATAATTAATGAAAGGTTTGGATCACAGGATTAAAACGACACTGACCTCTAAAGTTCGGGTTGTCACATCATCCCCAACTTGAAAGAAATTTCGTCCCGAAATTTAGCAAGTAAACACTGAGGAGTGAGGTGAGAAATAAAGATTGCTGCGGGTTTGGCTCAGGTGTCACATCATCCCCAACTTGAAGAGGAATTTCGTCCCGAAATTCGTCAATGACAGCAAAAGTTGTTTCACCCGCTTGAACAATTGAGAATACTAAAGCTCTATCCAACGTTCGTGTTTCCGTGTGAACTCCGGTCCACGTCTTGAGTTCCAACGAACGGTCAGAATTGAAATTCGACAGTGTTAACAATAGGTTCCTCGAGAAGGGTATCGCAAGTGTCGCGTCGAGCAGACGTTTCTTTAGGTTCGAGACATAAATGACATCGTGATCGTTACCCAATCCGTCGGGCAACTCGAGTTTGTAGGTTACGCTACCGATTCTTCCCAGACTGTTGAATGGTCCATCGTGACGTCAGTTAAACTCGCCATGCTTCCTAAGCATTCCACACCCTCCCAGGGTGAAACTTTCAACATGATACGATCGCCTACAGCGATCTTCCAGCGTTTCCTAATCTTAACAGCTCTCCTGACGGCCACTCGTTGCCGCCAAACGATTTCCGATCCAAGCAATCTTCCCAAGGGTTCCGAATATGAGTCCTGGACTTGTGATTAGGTTGCTACTTGCCTTAATCCAACAAGGAGATTCGCATTATCGTTCATGTGATGCCTCAACAGAGCTGTCTGAATACCAGAATGGTATCTGCTGCAGTAGAACTCAAACAAAGTAAGTGTCCTTCCAATTTTTGCTAAAGCCAGTCACACACATGCTCGCAGCATGTCTTCGAGTGTCAGGATGGTTCGTTTACTCAGATCATTTATCCTACGGTGATAGGTGATGCTCATGTCTAAACGTGAGTCAAGGGTTGTGTATTGCCTGTCATAAATCAAGTAAAGTTCAAAATCAGAGGTAACAGGAGTTGGCACCTCGTTCCTAAAAGCCGCCTCTCTCAGAGGAACATTCACAGCTGTGAAGACTCGTCAGTTTCCTTGTTTGCAAGAAAGTGTGCTGGCAATGTGAGACCATCAACGATCACTCAGGTGATATTGTTTCCGTTTCGAGTTGTAAGTAGACTAGTGACAGAATCCATGGCAGTCTGTTCTCATTTCCATATGGGTGTTTCTGGTTACTGATACTCCGCCTTGACTTTCCCACAAGTCAAACATCATTCACATACATTGCCAGGTGGGCCTTCATGCCCGATCACCAGTACGAGATTTATTGATCCTAATATCTCTCATCAAAACCCAGACGACTAGAATATCGAGGCCGGTGTGCTTTGGTCAACATAAATTCCCTACAGTTGCCGTATAATGAGATCCACATTCGTTCCATGAGGTAGCGAATATCATCCGACCCGCCAAAGGTTGCTTCTCCATGCCCCGCATGGGTTCAACTTGAAAATTCCCTTTCTTCAGTTCTCCATTTTGAACAGCGCGATTCTGATTATGTAAGTTAGAGTCGATAGTGAGTTGCAAGGCTCGTGCACGTTCAGGTTTCACCGTCGTAATCATTCAAAAGTTCCATCCAGCAATGCTATTACATGTTTTGCTCTTCCGAACAAAGGTACACGGGAGGCCCTTGTGATCGGTCTAAGTAGTGCATTTGGTACCGTCCAAGTAATGCCTCCAGCTTAAATCCAAAGACCATAGCTTCCACCGTAGGTTGTGACGCGTGCAAATCTTCTTGTAAATCCACCGAGTAGGTCATTACTTTCTTCGTGTTGCGTCGGCGTGTAACTGGAACTCTGATTCGAACCGTCATAGTATACCACTAGATCACCCGTACCCTCGGGTAAATAAAATACTCAATATATTGTAGTGTTGAGTTTCAAAAGCTAGAAGAGACGTTCTCCTGTTCTGTCTCCCACAGATACACAGCACACTGCTGTGTTAAAGATGTTAGAGCTGCACAATCTTTGAAAATCCTGCAATGAATCTGCGATAGTATCTTGAGAAACCAAGGGTTTGTCGTACCCCCAAAGGGATCTTTGGTGTCGATCAGTTTCTAACAGAATGGATATTAGCGAGATCCACGTGTATTCCCTCTTCGATGGCTACGTGACCAAGAAAAGTATGTACCTCTCGAATCCAGAAGTTACTCCTAACGAGATTTCGCGTGTAGTGGCTCCTCCCACGGGAGCTCCAAGATAGGATACAAATGCCGCCCATGGTGTTCCTTTCTCCTGGGAATGATTCAAGACGTCCTCAATAAAGACGGCCGATTCATGTGATCCATAAGGCTGCTGGTGTGTTGTTTATCCCAAAAGGTCATGGAATACAACGTCGAAATGGCCACGCTGCGTTTGATATGCCATTGTAGGAACATTCTCCCCTTAGACTTCCTTCTGAAAATAGCTTGTTCGTTAATCAATCCTCGAATGGGAGCTTGACCCTCGCTACTGGTCAACAGACTGGCAATGCATGTCAAGGCAAGCGGTCTTTAACTGTCGCCTTATTAAGTTTTCGATAATCAATGCACATATGAAAGGGCTTATCTTCACGGATATAACTGGGCTTCCCAAAGCGAAAAACTAGGTTCAACAAAACTCCTGTTCAACGGTTCCTGTAGTTGATTAGACAGCTCTTGCAACCCTCCTGGTGCAAGACGGTAAGAGTATGAGTAATCATGGCTGCCTCTGACATGATACCGATCTGATATTCCACCTGACGATGTGAAGGTAAACTTGATAGTTCTTCTGGTAGCACATAGGGAGAAATCACAAACAATGGGTGGATCCTCGATCCTCTTTTCCTTAGCCTTAACATTTGTAACGAGTGATAACATAGCGGAATAATCCTTCCGTAGACACTTCTGGGCCTACATAGCTGGAATGGCGCTAACCCTTGCACCCTTCAAATGCTTCAGAACAGACAACGATCCTCCACTAAGGAGAAGGATATGCAGAATCTTCTCCTTATAGGGTCTATCTACGCGATCTTTGGATAACCAATCCACACTAACTACTGCATCAAAACCATTAAGGATAATAGTAGGAAGGTCGATGTCGAACACTTGTCCCACGAGGTCGAGTTTGCATCCCATAAACATATGAGGTTCCATTTGTCTTGTCATCAGCCGATTCCACAACAGGTTCGGTTTCAAGAAACATCGGGGTTAAATAGAACAGAGACGAAGCGTTTAGCTTCCCATTCAAGCTACCATGTTGCTATAATCCTGGCGTCGCCCACGCCAATCCTAAATGCCCTTCCGTGGGTACCATTTTCAGTGTTGTGTGTTATCGTTACGAGGATTTCCAGTACGGACATCGTTTCCTTGATTGTTGTCGTCTTAATTTAACCATGGCCAATCCATGTTGTTGGCACCTCCATTTCCATACTCTTGGTTACCATTACGAGTATCTTGATGTTGCCGTGACTATTACCTCTAATGCCATTGCTTGTAATGGAGCCCTATGATCCTTCACCGACAAGGTCCATCTTTTCACATTCCGCGTCACGTCCTAAGGCGTTACTCATCGTGCTGGCAGCCACACATTCCATACTACCGTCAGTTGTCCTCACTTATGCCCCGATTGATTCGTAAGAGTTGGTTCCCATGAGCCGCTGACTAGGGTTAAAGATTCAATTGAAGTCAAATTGCTGATGTTCGCTGCCAGAAATCAGGGTCGTCCAAATACTGGGGTCGGTAAAGTACTACGTTTACCCTCTTGTTCATCGTCCTTGCAAGTTGACTGAGTAATACACGGTATGTTTCTAAGGTGTTGCAGAAGTGATCGCACTTCGGGGTCTAAGTCGTCAGTACATTGAGTTCCCACAAACAAAGAGGAGTGAGAGGAGTACATACCAATCATTGATGCTGCAACATCCAGCTCGGGGACGTTCGTACAAGCACCTAACATTCTACACAGTTCGCTAGGCGTTCAGGTGGGTGTTCAGGCAATACTCGATAGCATCGAGATTCGAAAGGTTTCAGAGGGAAATGTGAAAATCACGTTTGAGTAGGAGACAATCACTGTTATGATTCCTATAAATTTGTTACGTTTCACACTGATTAAATAACAGAGCGGAACCCCTTCTTCACTTGTTAAGCCTTACTGGGACTCACATGCACCCCACATTATTATTATGTGTGCACCCACAATAATATTGTGATTTGCATGCTCATCTCAGCTCCTCCTAACTCATGTCGAATGGTTCCTCAAACTCGAGTAGCAAATAAAGAGCATCACAAAACGTGAGTCACGAATGTTTAGGGAAAATACCACCCTATCAGTCATATCACACGTGCAAGTAATACGTAATTTCATACTGTCGTGTTAAACGTGCAATCACATGCAATATCATATGTAAGTGTTCAATAGCTACGCAGTACAATGAGTATTCGAGAGACGAACCTTGCAATCTGGAGCTGAGTGTCATGGTCGTATTCTTGTTGTCAAAACTGTTCGGTTATAGTCTGGTTTTATAAAAACGTTTTAAAACCAAGTTCACTATAACCAGTGGCTCTGATACCAAACTGTCACACCCCCAAATACCACCTAGGGAACGTCCCTGTTAGGCGTGCGACATACCAATAACGAGCCACTAATTACATTGAACGCGTACAAGTTTCAAAATAAAATCCTTAATTATTAATAAAATACCATCAACAAGTTTAAGTGAAAACCAAGGTATTCAGCGGAAGCAAAATTAAACAGTTTCAAAACCAAAGTAATGTATCAAGAAATCAATAAGATAAATCCATCCAATGAAACCATGACCACTCCTGCTACTCCAGACAGCAAGTCCCAATGAGAAACAGCTAACGACCTACAAGCATGCAAACAAGTGTGTCAGACGACGCTGGTGAGTTCAAAGTTTTGTTACCGAGTTTAGTTACCAGATACATGTATAAAACAGTTTAACAATTTGATTTGATGATGTTATTAACTCGATTACCGTATGTCGCTACTAGATGTGAATGCCCAACCCCAATGCCTCTATCTAGGCATTGGTCAAGTGGTCAAGGTAATTAGTTCAACTAACAACCTCGAGTAGATGTAAGGGGTCTTATATATACACGATGTGAATGCCCAACCCCAATGCCTCTATCTAGGCATTGGTCAAGTGGTCAAGGTAATTAGTTCACGCCCGTCCTTTCGGCACGGTGTGAGGGTGCCAATCCTAATAGCGCTATCAACTAAATACCTCGTTGCCTTCCTGGCAACAATCGGTAGATGTAGGGGGTCTTACATAATAGAAACTGAGTAATAACAAACATCCCATTAACCTGCATTCCTCCCTGGAACGTTACCCGATATCCCTTCCCGGGATGCATGCATGGAAAAGAGCAGTGAACTCACCTTGGTTTTGCTCGGTAAGATTGTTTACTTGATTAACAGTTGAACAATCACAGCCTAAAAGGGGTTACCGACAACAATTAGTTCTATGTACACATGAACCACATCTTACACGTACAATCAATTCATGTATTCATCGTTCATCTAAAGCACATTTATTGTACATGTAACGTACGTATATATATATATATATATATATATATATATATATATATATATATATATGGTTTATGACGTGACCGTTAATCCATTCACCTAACGCCTTCGGATCATTGCTCGACACGTAATAGTTCAAACTTACTTCACACGTACACATAATTTATTCACAGATACTACCAGTCCAAGTACTTAAACATGTGCGGCCCCAAGTTAATCTAAACAGGCCCTTTACAAACTGTTGTGTGGTCCGGTTGGCCCAAGGCCCAACTGAGACATAAGAACCGGTCCCCTTATATGCAAATAATTAAACTTGTGGCCCAGCTCTAAACCGAACGGCCCAAGTTCAGTCGATTATGTGTGTAGTCCAATTTCATAGGCTAATTATATGGGTGACTTATCTTATTATCATAACCTCAATTGTGGAAACGTGTCAAACTGTTACTTATCCTAGTAACCAATTCCTTGACTTTTGCAACAATCACCGCTAACAATCTCAATCTTATTTAAATCGAATAATATGAAAGTTCCAAAATCAAGGTATCAATTCATTATCAATACAATCCGAATTCCATGATCATACATAGATGTTTCACATGCGTTTATCATACTACCACCTAGCATACAGTTCAGGTAGACACATTAATTAATTCATGCTCACTTTATTGGTCTCCTACAACCCATAAACACTTCATGATTAATCCTACCCCATTAACACATACTCATATGATTCAAAACCCTAACTGATTAACTCATATGCACCCCATCGAATACTTGAAAGACAACAGTTAGTCATTCTTTAAATACTAAAGTTGTTTCTCATAAGACTTATGGCATCAATGTTTCACATAAACAGTTACAAACTATCATGCAAATCACGAAACACAAATCACCGCATAACACAAGACCATTCATGAATCCTAACCAACACGTTAACATACTTACCAGAATTGAGAAGATGCAACTAGAAGACTTCGATGAGGAGAGGGGGGTCTGCCGTTACCGTGCGTAGGGTGAAAGAGGGTAGGGTTTGTATTTTTAAGTTTTTGTGATAACCTATAGATGTTACGTATGCACAAAAAAAAAACTACAAGTTGGGCGATATATTTCAATGGCCTTCGGCCCAACCACAACAATTAATATCCGGCCCACACACTTATATGCTTGCTAAACAAGACAATCATTGCATTCGACCCACACACTTAGAATAAGTATTATTCTAATATTACTCAAGTTTTTATATTAACATAAAAGTTCAGCACAAGAAAAGAATAATTAATGAAAGGTTTGGATCACAGGATTAAAACGACACTGACCTCTAAAGTTCGGGTTGTCACAAAACTTGTCACACCCCGACCACGTAAAACAACAAATCGTGGCGAAAACGTCAGGGAGTGTCGTAACAGAATCATTGTTTCACAACCATGGATTAAATAATTTCGTTTTATTGAATTATTGAACTCATTGTTTTATTACAAATCAGATAATTATAACTATTATCTTCCAAGTTTTAAAGTCGCTAAGGCACGAGTCCATCCTATGTATAGCATGCATCAACAATCATCACATAACAACACCTAAAACATTGGTAAAAATAGGTACGTCAGCATAAAAATGCCTGTGAGATACAATGGTTTAAATGGGTAGCCTTATGTCATGGAATATTAGGGGCTTGAACCGGCCCCTGAAACAAAGTGAGGTTCGTACTATTGTTTCTGAGAATAATTTAGAGTTGTGTGCTATACTTGAATCGCATGTGGATGTTGGTAAACTTGCCAAAGTGTGCAAGTTTGTTTTTCGAAATTGGAATTGGACCTCTAATGGTGGGGTGTGTGATCGTGGCACCAGAATCATTCTGGGATGGAATGCTGATAGTTTGGATGTTATGGTTCTTGCTCAGTCGGATCAGATTATTCATACGCAGGTTATTTTTAAAGCTAGCAAGAAAATCCTTTTTTGTTCGTTTGTTTATGCAGAGAACAAGTATATAGATCGTAGATTGCTTTGGGATGATATATGCAAGCATAAAGCCTTGTGTCATGACAAGCCGTGGGTGGTTATGGGAGACTTTAACTCAGCTCTTAACATTGAAGACTCGTTATATGGGGTTTCTAAACCGTCCATTGGCATGCGTGAATTTCAGGATTGTATCCAACAAGCTGAATTGATGGATATCAATGAGCATGGCCTACAGTATACATGGAATCAAAAACCGAAGAGTGGAGGTGGTTTATTGAAAAAGATAGATCGAATTATGGGTAATATTACGTTCTTGGATCAGTTTCCTACTGCTTATGCAATGTTTCATCCGTTCCGTATGTCGGATCACACGCCTTGTATTCTAAAAATTCTCGGTACTAATGGGTTTCGTCCAAAACCATTTAAGTTTCCGAATTTTATTGCCACTAAACCGGAATTCAAGGAAACTGTTAAGTTCGAGTGGATGAAACAATATGAGGGAGTCACTATGCTTTCGGTTGTAAAGAAAATGAGGAACTTAAAGCCCAAGTTGAGAAAGATCTTATTCAACCAGGGAAACTTGCACGTGAAAGTTAGTAATTTGAGAAAGAAATTAGATGAGCTTCAGGTCCGGGTTGATGGTAATCCTTTCGATGTTCAGCTACGCCAATTGGAAACTCAATGTCTTAAAGATTTTCAAGCAGCTGCATATGATGAGGAATGCTTTCTGAAACAGAAGTCTAAGGTAGAGTGGCTTTGTGCTGGGGACTCAAACACAAAATTTTTTCATAACACTGTGAAATCTCGGAATGCTAGAGCTAAAATTCATAGTGTTATGGATCTTATGGGGGCTAGACATGAAGGAGAAGGAGTTGCTGATGCTATGGTTTTACATTATTCGAATTTTTTGGGTATGGAAGCTCCGGTTGAAACAGCTAACTTGGAAAACTTGTTTTCTAATATTCTTAGCAATGAAGCCGCGGAGCATATGATTCGTCCGATTACTCGTGAGGAGGTTAAGGCCGCTATGTTTGATATTGGAGATGATAAGGCCCCTGGGCCTGATGGGTATACTTCGGTTTTTTTCAAGCAAGCATGGGATATTGTCGGGAATGAAATTACTGATGCGGTCTTACAGTTTTTCGATAACGGTAAGCTTCTTAAACAAATTAATCACACTATCCTTGCTTTACTACCGAAAAAAGACATTCCGGATTCGGTTTTGGACTATAGGCCGATCTCTTGCTGCAATGTTTTGTACAAATGTATTAGCAAGATTATTACTGATCGTTTGAAAGGTAGTTTGGGTTCTCTTGTCAGTATCAATCAATCAGCGTTTGTGCCAGGACGGAAGATTTCGGATAATATTCTTCTCACTCAGGAATTGATGCATAATTATCACATTAACAGGGGGTCCGGCTAGGTGTGCCTTCAAAATTGATATTCAGAAAGCATATGATACTGTCAACTGGAAATTTTTGGAGGATGTTCTGATTCGATTTGGTTTTCATCATAAAATGGTGAACTGGATCATGACTTGTGTGTCCACAGTTTCGTACTCTTTGTGTATTAATGGCAATCTGCATGGATATTTCAGGGGTAAACGTGGGTTAAGGCAAGGTGATCCAATGTCGCCTTACTTATTCACGCTTGTTATGGAGGTTTTATCGCTTCTGCTTCGACGAGCAGCTAGTATGTCTTTTAAATATCATCCTCACTGTGCTAAAGAGAAAATAATTAATGTGTCTTTTGCGGATGATTTATTTATCTTTGTTCATGGTGATGTCGGCTCTGTTAAGAAGATTAAGGATGCGCTGGAGAAATTTACTAACATGTCAGGGCTTGCTCCAAGTCCAGCTAAGAGTACGGTGTTCTTCTGCAATGTTCCTCATTCGATAAGGCAGGAAATTCTGGATATTATGCCGTTTCAGGAGGGTGTTTTTCCGGTCCGTTATCTTGGGGTTCCTCTTATCTCATCTAGACTTCTATATAAAGATTGTAGGATTCTCATTGAGCATATGGATAAAAAGATAGTCAATTGGGCGACCAAATCATTGTCTTTTTCTGGTCGTTTACAGCTTATTAACTCGGTTCTCTCATCTATGCACATCTACTGGGCGTCAGTTTTCATTATCCCAGCTCGGGTTATCAGTGAGCTTGAGAAGCGTATTCGTAGATTTCTGTGGAATGCTGGTTCGGAAGGTAGGATCCGTGCTAAGGTTGCGTGGAAGGATGTGTGTTTGCCTAAACATGAAGGCAGCTTGGGCATTAGAGGTATTTCTGATGTTAATAAATCGCTCATGGCAAACCATATTTGGAGTATTATCACTAAAAGGGATTCTATTTGGGTGCGATGGATTCATGATTATAAACTTAAAGGGAGAAACTTCTGGGAGATTCCGTGCCGTGGGAGTGTGAGTTGGGGATGGCGAAAGATTCTGTCTATTCGTCATATCATTCGGCCTCACATATGGCCTTCTATTAAAAGTGGTGCTCAAACTAATGTTTGGAGTGATATGTGGTGCTCGCTAAGTCCGCTTAGTTCTTTTATCTCTCCTCGGTCCATTGCTAATGCTGGGTTTTCGTTACAGTCGTCTGTTGCGGATGTTATTGATCAGAATGGTAATTGGAGGTGGCCCCAAGCTTGGATGGATCTTTTCCCGGTGTTATTCACGATCTCGGTGCCTTCTCTTGTTCCTAATATTGTGGATCGTCTCACTTGGAAAGACTTGGATGGGAAATTAAGTGAGTTCAAATCGTCTCAAGTTTGGAATACAATTCGGAATAGGGACAATCAGGTGATGTGGTGTAACATGGTTTGGTTTTCTCAATGCATTCCGAGGCATTCGTTTCATTTGTGGCTGGCATTTAGAAATAAATTAAAAACTCATGATCGATTGGCAGTCTGGGAAGCAGGTAGTCTAACGAATTTGAATTTGATGTGTTGTCCGCTGTGTAATTTTGATCGTGATAGTCGGGACCATTTGTTCTTCCGATGTTCTTTTGCGGATCAGGTTTGGAGTAACGTTAAGGAGTTCGTTTTTTGGGGAATGTGGATAATTCGTGGCATTCGCTTTTAGTTTGGGTGGAACAACATTCTAGCTCTAAGAAAGCAGATCATATTGTGTGTAAGCTGTTGATTGCTGCTTCGTCTTACTACATATGGCAAGAGAGGAATAACAGGCTTTTCAAGAATAATAAAAGAACGGTGGATCAAGTTGCTGAGATAATTAAAAGCTCGGTTCGGTTGCGCCTGATGGGGTTCAGATTTCGGGTGGCTTCAGTTAAGGATAGGATTTTTAAGTCTTGGAAAATTGAAGAGAATGAAGACAATGTAGCGGATCCGGGCTAGTTTGTTATTGTCTTGGTGTTCGGTTTGGTTGTTAGTGTAGTTGTCCTTTTTGGTTGTTTGTTTTTTGGTTTTGTTGTGTTTTTTGGTTTTCCTAGGCTTGGCATGTCAAGTCTAGTAGGTGTGTCGTATTGACATACCCTTGTACTTATTTGTTTCATCTATAAAATTCATCGGGGTAACCCTTTACCCAAAAAAGACTTATAAGTTTAAAGAAAAATATTTAATCAAAAATAGTCATGAACCTTAAAATATTTTCTTTTATAAATCATAATAAAATTTATAAGAAATCAGATGATATAACAGAATAATGCACAGGTAAATAAATAACTAAATAAAAAGAGTTTGTATAAAATATATTCTTTGTAAAACAATATTTTGATAAAAAGGTTTGTAGTATATATATAAAAATACACTTAGGTTTTAAGAAAGTCGAATAAGTAATATATTAAAATATATTTCAGTTCCAAAATAATTAAACAGATAGTATATTAAATATACTTTAGTCGTCAAAATAATAATTTTCAGTAGTATATCAAAAGTATACTTTGGTTTTATTAATAGCATATTAAACTATGCTTTGGTTTTATAAATAACATATTAAACTATGTTTTGGGTTTTATAAATAACATATTAAACTATGGTTTAGTAATTAACAAAATATATGTTGTTTTGTACAATATCACACATGAGAGCATATCAAACTATACCTTTGGGAGTATAACAAAATATACAACAAAAATGTGATTTGGAATTCATTCAAACCTTAGTGTATCAAAATACACCTTTGAGACTGTAGAAATACCACAAAGGCAATCCCTATTTGGATAAAATATCGGTTTCTGACATTCCTTACAACAAGAATGGGGTGTCAAATCCTATAGCGCTATATCATACTACCAATCGGTTTGGTGAATGTATAAAATAAGTACAACCCAACAATTAATTTTATAATCTTTGAAAAATTAGTGTTTAAACCATAGATAATCATTCAGTTTGTCAAAAGATAAGTACTAGCATGTATAATCAATTTATACTTTGAAATCATGAAAATAACAAATAGGTACACATGCTTCACCCCAAAACATTGAAAATAGTAAAAGAGGGGACTATGTACTCACTTGAGGATGCTTAGAAGTCTTGAATAACGACCAAGCAAAACTTAGAGGGATCACGGAAATCAAACGGCACCTAATATAGGTAACTAAGTAAATAAGCCGGACCTAAATCAGAAGATCGGATAGGATGAGGTTTCGTAAACCAAATGAGTATTGGAACTCATGTAATATGGTTTTTTTTTTGGGTAAAGGGTTTACCCCAGGTAAATTTTTATAAATGAAATAAGAACAAGGGCATGCCCAACTCGGACACACCAACTAGGCTTGACATACCAACGCCTAGGAACACAAAACAACACAACCCACAAACACAACCATTCAAAAACAAACTATAACAAAACGACCAGATCTAAACAAAAACCGAGAAAACAACTAACATCAGCTAGCCCGGATCATTAGCCTCATCTTCCGAACATATCTTCCACGTCCTCAGAAGACTCTCGATACCCAATTGTCTTCTAAACTTGAACCCCATTAAACGTAACCGGACAACTTCCTTGATCCTCTGAATCACCGCATTCTGATCAGCCAAAGCATTTGAAAATAAGCAGTTATTTCTCTCTTGCCATATGAAATACGTCGAAGCCGCAATAACCAGCTTACATATAATATGCTCCGTCTTCTTCGAGCTTGAATTTTGTTCCATCCAGATCATAATCGATTACCACGTGCTATCAACATTACCCATTTGAACCAAACTCTTAATTTCATTCCACACTTTAGAAGCAAACGAACACTGAAAAAATAAATGATCTCTAGAGTCCCGATTCCTTCTACAAAGCGGACAACACATGAGGTTTAAATTCGTTACACTTCCCACCTCCCAAGCAGCAAGCCAGTCTTGGGTTTTAAGTTTATTCTTTATGACTAACCATAAGTGAAACGAATGTCTTGGAATACATTGAGAAAACCATACCCCATCAACCCACGAGACTGTACTCTGCCTACACCGAATGGTATGCCACACTTCAGAAGACCGAAACGAGCAAGAGTTCCCATCCAAATCTTTCCAAATCGTACGGTCCAGCATATTTTGCGTCAACCGAGGAACATCTAACCCAATCAAAACCGGATATAAATCATACCAAGCTTGAGGCCACCTCCAGTTTCCGTTTTCATCCACAAGATCCGAAATAGAAGAAGAAAAGTTAAATCCCGCATTAGTTATTCTCCTAGGCGTAATGAATGAACTTAGAGGACTTAAATGACACCAATTATCCCACCAGGCATTCGTTTGAGCCCCACTTCGAACAACCTTCCATATAAAAGGCCTAACAACATTGCGAAGAGACAAGAGCTTCCTCCATCCCCAACTCATACTACCTTTGCTGTTAACATCCCAAAAACTCCTACCCTTCAATTTGTGTGTATATATCCATTGGACCCAAAGAGATTTCCTATTAACCAAAATGCTCCAAATATGATTAGTCATAAGTGCCTTATTCACATCCGAAATACATTTTATGCCTAAACCACCCTCACTCTTTGGCAAGCAAACATCAGTCCAAGGAACTTTCGCCTTAACTCTACTCAGATTATTGCCATTCCACAAGAACCTTCGCATCTGCTTCTCAAGATCATTGATGACCCGAGAAGGAATAATAAACACGGAAGCCCAATAGATATGCATGGCCGATAAAACAGAGTTAATAAGTTGTAGTCTACCAGCAAAAGAAAGAGACTTATTCAGCCAGCTATTAATTCTCTTTTCCATCCGATCTAGAAGAGGTTTGCAATCCTTAAATCCCAACTTAGTGGAAATTAACGGCACCCCTAGATACCTCACCGGCAACGAACCTTCCTGGAAAGGCATGATCCGAAGAATATCTTGCTTGACATTATTCGGCACATTACAGAAATAAGCCGTGCTCTTAGCTGAACTCGGCACTAGGGGCGTGAATTTTCGACACGACACGAAAACCCGACACGAACCTAACACGACTTTTTTGGGTTTGGGTTTACCCTAAACGGGTTCGGGTCAGTTTCAGGTCGAACCCGCTAACCCGTTTAGCTAAACAGGTCAGGTTCGGGTCAAACCCGTCAGGTTCGCGGGTTAACCCATTTATTATATATATAAAAGTGTAGGGTTGGTTCTGCCAATATAAATAGTTGAGGGTTTGCTTTTAATTAAAAATTTATTGTAAACATAAAATGATTAAAATCGCATATATTGTAATATTGATTGGTCATTTAGGGCGGCCATAGATCGAAGATGAAACGTATCAGATTTGCTTCATTTCAATTTCCAAGATCGAAGATGAAACGCTCCGTCATTGCGCCAATCTCTATTCTTAAATCCATCGTCTAAACGACGAAACCCTTCGGCCTTCACCAGTAGTCCAATATGTTTCTGTAATTCTGATAGGATTTCAGATTTCTAATCGATAGAAATCTGTAATTCTGATATGTTTCTATCTTTTCCAATCAATCGGAGTTCTAAACTTTATATATTCTAATCGATAGGATTTCAGATTTCTAAACCCTATCTATTCCAATCGAGTTCTCTATGGTTGATATATGCTTATTTTTTTAAACCCTTTCAACATATATAATCAGCAAGTTAACAATCAGATTTTAGAGCAAAAATTTAAATTTTCGGGTCAAGTGGGTCGTGTTCGGGTTAACCCGTGAAAAATCGAGTCGTGTTCGGGTTCGTGTGTCTAGCAGATTTTTCGGGTCCGGGTCGTGTTCGGGTTCGTGTATTTTTTTCGGGTTCGGGTCGGGTTGAACCACCAACCCGCGAACCCGACCTGTTAAGCACCCCTACTCGGCACTAATCCAGAAAGATTTGTAAACTTCTCAAGAGCATCTCTAACCTTTTTCACCGAAACAATATCCCCATGCATAAATATGAATAAATCATCAGCAAATGAAACGTTTATAATCTTCTGCTTAACACAGTTAGCGTGAAACTTAAACATAGTGCTAGACTGAGCAGCTTGTTGAAGAAGCATTGAGAGAACCTCCATAATCAATGTGAATAAGTATGGCGACATAGGATCCCCTTGCCGCAGGCCCCTCTTACCCCCGAAAAAACCATGCAAATTACCATTAATGCTAAGAGAATAAGTGGTTGTGGTTACACAAGCCATAATCCACGCAACCATCTTTTGATGAAACCCAAAACCATGCAAAACATCCTCCAAAAACGCCCAACTAACTGTATCATAAGCTTTTTGGATATCTATTTTGAACGCACATCTAGCCGGCCCCCGATTCAAATGATAATTGTGCATCAATTCTTGAGTAAGAAGGATGTTATCTGATATTTTCCTACCCGGAACAAAGGCAGACTGATTAATACTCACCAAATCACCCAGACTCCCCTTCAATCTATCAGTGATGATCTTGCTAATACATTTGTACAAGACATTACAGCAAGAGATAGGCCGATAATCAAGAACCGAATCCGGAGTCTCCACTTTTGGAATAAGAGCCAGAATAGTATGATTAAGTTGTTTCAGGATCTTACCATCATCAAAAAACTCTAATATGGCCTTTGTGATTTCATCACCCACAATGTCCCAAGTATGTTTAAAAAAAGCCGACGTATAACCATCAGGACCCGGAGCTTTATTCTCGCCAATAGAAAACATAGCATTCTTGATCTCTTCGCGCGTAACCTGTCTAACCATATTAACCGCAACAGCAGGACTAAGCACATTAACAAAAGTATCTTCCTGATTAAGTTGAATAACTTGATCCTCCTTGCCCAGAAAATTTGCATAATGGTTGACTAAAGCAATCGATACATCTTCACCCTCAAATCGGTTCCCAGCAACATCCTTAATAGATTGAATTTTTGATCTCGCATTCCTGCATTTCACACTGTTATGGAAGAAAGCTGTATTAGAATCCCCCGCACATAACCATTCTACTTTAGACTTCTGCTTTAAAAAGCATTCCTCATCATAAGCCGCCGACTTGAACTCCTTTAAGAATTCAGCTTCCATGTTTCTCAGCTCTCTATTAAGCGGATTAGCATCAATCTTTTTTTGAATATCATCCAATTTACTTCTCAGCTCAGATACTTTATCATGCAAATTACCTTGTCTAAACAGAATTCTCCGCAACAACGGTTTCAAGTTCTTGAGCTTCTTAGTAACCGAGTACATAGCCACCCCGTTAATCGTTTTTCTCCACTCCTGCTCAACCGAAGACCTAAACTCTGGTTTAGAAGTGATAAAGTTTGCAAATTTAAAAGGTTTAGGCTTAGCCTTAGTCGAGTCTCCCATCTTAAGAATACAAGGAGTGTGATCTGACACACGGAAAGGATGATAAAGAACAAAGGCATCCGGACATGTCTCTAAGAACTTCATATTACCCATCACCCGATCAATCTTTTTCATCAACCCAATTCCCTCTTTCGGCTTCTGATTCCAAGTATAGTGCAACCCATGGCCCATAATGTCAAGCAATTCCGTAACCTGAACACAATCATAAAATTCTCTCATGCCAATAGTTTGAGTGGACGATCCGCAAATAGAATCTTCATGGTGCAAAGCTGAATTAAAATCTCCCATTACTACCCATGGTTTATCATGACATAAGGCTTTATGCTTACAAAGATTATCCCAAAGCTCTCGTCTTTCCTGATATTTATTCTTCGCATACACAAACGAACAGAAAATAACTTTCATGCATGACTTGTATCGAAGTTGGACATGAATAACCTGGTCCGTTTGAGACAAAACCATGACATCAACATCATCCGAATTCCACCCCAAAATTATTCTAGTGCCCCGATCACACAAGTTACCATTAGACGTCCAACTCCAATTTCTGAAGACACCTTTACAAACTTTATCAAGCTTCATGATATCAACATGCGACTCAAGAATGGCACAAACCGCTAATTTATTTTCAGACAAAAGAATCCGAACCTCACTTTGTTTCAGGGGTCGGTTCAAACCCCTTATGTTCCAAGCGGCGATGCTATCCATTTAAACCCACCAAACCGGGAGTGCTTGCCCCCTCAGAATTATCTTTTCTTTTATCATTCTTCATAAATTTGGCCATTTCCGTAGGAACCGAATCCACAACCTCATCTTCAATATTCACCACCCCATCTACAATGTTCACTTGGCCCTTGCTTACATTGTTTACTACCGGTCTTGCCTCATACCCATCTTCGAAATCAAACACATCCGCATCCGCATATTCATCATTCTTGGAAAGTGCCTCAAAAGAATTCTTTAAATGAACATCACCAGGTTTATCATTTTTCAGCTTCTCATCCTTTGTACCTGAAATACTCGGCCCTGGTTTGTTTATCTTCGGCTTGTAGATAAATTTCGCCTTTTGTTTTTTCTGCACTGGTCCCAATCTAATCGTCTTCCTCTTGTCTGAAATAAAACCCTCATCATCAACAACCACCTGTTTCTTCTTACTCTGAGCATTCTTACTACAATTTTGATCATTATGTCCAAAAACACAACACAGAGAACACCGTAAAGGTTTCCATTCATATTCCACATCCACTCTCTCCATTAAATAGCCCTCTTCATCAAGTTTCGGAATAGCCACATTGATATGATCTTTTATCTCATTCTCCGCATTAATTTCAATTAACGCCCGAGCAAAGCTGCTCCTCCCCCAATTCTCAGCACACATGTCCGCAGTATAACTATCTAATCTTTTTGGAACACCTATCTTGGATGCTAGTAAACTGAGCCCATCATCCGTGTAAACAGCTATCGGAACATTATGTAGTTTAACCCAAACCGGAACAGATTTAATACCCTCTTTTTTAAGGCTTACAGATGGAGACCAGACATTTAGAAACAATGGAACCTTCCTAATCAGCCACGGCCCCCCCTCAAGTACCTTAGCCATACCCTCCTTAGAGTCGAACTTAAAGAAAAAGAATCCAGTTGAGTTCATCATCGCTTTAGCAAATCCAAATTTCGACCAGGCATTTTTCGCATAATACTCAACTACTGGAAATGGAAGCCTATTCCCCAAGAAATAACCAAACAAAACATTTTCAAGTTTTTCCTGAGCTTTCCGAATTACCTCACGAGGGATAACTACATCAGCATCTTGAAGCGTCTCCGACGTATCTAGCTTCCTGAAGTTTACTTCCCGTTTCAGAGATGCCTTTTGCTTAACCATATCAGCATACGAACCTGCTTTGGTGCTATTCTCCGGCTTATCCTCAAGAATCTGATCAATACTACTTTGTAGCTGTATTGGAACAGTGATTTTCTCAAGCTCATCAATAACGTTAATTGGTATCGGTTCCTTATTATCGTTTCTGATAACCCCACGTCTTGGAGCTAAAGGATTACCATCAATATTAATGCTCCTGCCAGAAAAACCCTTGAACGACAAAATAGGGTTTTGACCGCCGGCAGCCTGGAGATTCCCAGACTGAAAACGATCATCCATGTTTAAAAAGTACTACTCTCTTTGATCAAGAAAACGCAGCTAACCATGCACGAAAACAAAACAGCAATTCCCGAGAAAACCCACACACGAACTGAAACAGAAAAACCCTAAACAAGCAAAACCCTACCCCATGTGTTTTTCGAAATCATATAGAGGAATCAGTAAGAAAAGATGTTTCCAAACTCACACCACTATACAACCAGATCGACACAAAGAAAGAAGGGAGGCGATTTGAAAAACAAGAAAAAACCCTAAATTTAACTCAATCCTTTTGCTAACTAGTTCGAATTGTAAGTCTTGATAATCAAAACCTCCAATAATCAGATAGTTATACAAAGATCATGAAGAAAAATCAAAGGTTGCATGAAGAAGAAAAATCGCCATGCTTGAGAGAGAATTAGGGTTTATTCTTTTATGTAATATGGTTAAACAAAGCCTACATCCTAAATCGAAACCTAACCTAAGTGCTTACGACCCGTTTAGGTAGCTTATGCTACCTTAACGCGTCGTTCGCGTAAAACGCGTTAGGAACGCCTAACTAGTCCTATGACTTGTATTATATGCCTAAACATGTTTAATTATGTTGCATAATCAGTTAAGTGACAAAAGTTTGGGTTACATATACTTAAATATCAATTATGCATAAAAAGGGCATTTTGGTCATTTTACTAAGGCAAATAAACTACCTATCATATAACTACTTAAACGAAGTGACCATAAGGTATAACCTCGGAAGCTTATTCCCTATACAACTATGGTCACCTAATGTGTTTGGTCGGATCCTAATGATTGACCAAACGGGTCGGGTTCGAAAGTCTAAGCGGTTGTTTAGACCACTTATCTTACGACACTATATAAGCACTAAACCTAAAGTGACGAGTTAAACATGTTTAAAACATGTTTAACAAGGTTTGAAAACAAGTTAGATATCAAAACAAACGGTTTTGATACCCAAGAATAGTTTGGTTACAAAATACGCATGAACGCGCATTTTAACCGAAACTATGACTCGCCACTATACCTAATCAACGTGGTAATCAGTAGGTATAGTCACAAGGGACTATAACCATCGTGATTACGCTCACGTTCCGAAGTCCAAACGAACTTCGTGTTGACCATTGACTGGTCAAAGCTGAAAGTCAAACACTGTTTGACTTTCACGCTTGAAAAGCATAAAAGAACGAAAGAATACTCACAAAGGGTCCAAGCAAGGAAATCTTGATCCAAATTGCTCAGGTATGAGGTACTAAACCCCAACTTAGCAAAAGAATCAGATTTGTGTGTTGCAACAATGAAAGCTTGTGGGTATTTATAGATTTCTTAGAACCGTTAGGATCGTTTCTTGAAATCCGAGCTTGAATCTTGGCCTTACACTTGGGCCCATGGTTTAGAATACAATGGGTACTCAAATACCAGTCCATAGAATAAAAAATCAGGGATTGAAAACCATCAAATGAGCTGAATTGGACCAGGTTCATTGTTTCTGCAATCTGCTGGTCTGGGACTCCTTTACGGACCATAACAGGTCCCATACGATTAAGGACCCTTGATGCTGGCAGCAACTTTTCAAAATTGGCAGAACAGGCCCCTGAGACTCCAAACTTGATTTTTGATGCGTTTTGGCACGTTTAAACCCCGTTAACCTCATTTCAAAGCTCTAAAATGAATTAAAGTATGGGGAACTTAAAATATGCTCAAAAACATCTCAGATGTCGGTTCCTTTGGTCGTACGGTCGCGTTGTTCGGTTAAATACGACGGGAGTCGTAACGAATGCAAAAACGATCCAAATTGAGCAACGAATGGAATTTTATCATGCCAATCACTAAAATATAATATTTTAATGATTACATAAATTTTTGGATGTCCGGATATATTCAGAACGTAAGATATGCGCGAAAATGCAAACTTATGCACTTTTTGACGCTTTTAGTCCCTGAATGACCAAAAGTTTATTTTTGCGCACCAAACACCTCAAAGCTTATTTCTAAGCTATGCCAAGGATATTTAGGGCATATTTAACTTATGATCAAGTTCCGGAATGTTCGTTACAGTACGAATCGGTATACTTTCGCAGTTTGACGCAAATAATCCATGCGAGCGAATAAACTTGATTTCAACACACCAAACCATCCAAAAGTTATTTCTAAGTTATGTAAAGGTTATTTAAGGTATGTTATGCCTATGTCACTGTTCCGGAGTGTTTGTTGCATTAAACTGGTTATATTTACGCATCAGTTCGCGTATAACCTTTCAGAAAGCGATTTAAAGCTTGAAATCGAACAAGAATTGATATGTGCAGACGATACACATATTTATACAAATCCCAAGTATGAAATACAATATTTCATTGGTTTGGTATTTGTTTGATGGTTGAAGTGACACAGGTGTCACAAAACTTGTTTTTTTTAGGTAAAGGGTTACCCCGGTGATTCTATTATAGAAAACCGCCAAATAAGTACAAGTAGTGAGAATGAGTTCCCCACTAGTTCATATACAGGACAGGCCCCATATATGTAAGCAAAAATGTCACAAAACTTGTTAGATCTAAGCTTTTAACAAGCTTAACATACTTGATCTAAACATAAACACAAGATATAACATCAACAACTTCATTACATACACCAAAAATTAATATAATCACTTGTTTTCTTCATGAATATGCTAGATCTTCTCATTTTTTAACTTTAAAAGTTTAGTTGTTGAGATGGTGAGAGTTGCACATAACATAAACATGAACTAATATGGTGATCAAGAAGCTTACTACTAGCTCTAATGGCTAGGGAAGTGGCACAAGAATGATGAAGATGAATATGGAAGAAATCAATTGGTTAAAAGCTCCAAAGTGAGGTCCTTCAAGTTCTAGCACTTCAAGATTCCTTAGATAGCCTCCATACACCTCCTAGTGACCTTGGATTGTGAGTTTGAAGCTTGAAAATGGTGGTGGTAGTGTGGTGATGGTGAGCCGAGACCAAGGAGAAAGAAGGGGAAGAAGATGAAGTGAATATGATGAATGATGGACTTATTCTCTAACTTGTGGTCATTTATAAAAAAATTCCAACATATAATCCTCCTTTAGATATCTTGCACTTAACCAAGGGGACAAGGAGAAATAAAATATTCAAAAGTCATATGGGGCCCATTGGGGCCGGCCAAGGAAGAAGGGGGGGGGGGGGTAAAGTGTTAATTTTTGGAAGTTGAGGGTGTAAAGTGCAAACGAGAAGGTTTAAGTTTTTTTTTTGGGTAAAGGGTTACCCCGGTGAATTTTATTAAAAAAAAACAATAAGCACAAAAGTGCAACTGAAATGTTACACACCCGCTAGACTTGGTATACCAAGACTAGAAAAAAAAGAACACAACCAAAAACAAACAAAAACTGCCAACATCTCAACCATACGGACATAGCCCATCCCAGCTAATACGACCCATACATAAACGCAAAAAGTATCTAGCCATGATCGATATCCAAGTTACTGCTAGGAATGTTCCACTTCTCAAGAAAACTTCTATTCGCGAATCCCCGTTTGAATTTGAAAGTCATAAGGCGCATTCGGACGATTCTAATGATCTCCTGAGACAAAACCATCGCCGTACGTTGATTCCGAGTGAAAAGCCTAGAGTTTCTTTCTTGCCATACAAAGTAAGATGCTGCTGCAACCACCAATCTGCTCGTAACATTAATCGGATGTTGAATATTAGAGTTTTGATTCATCCAAGCCATTATATCAACCCATCGGCCATTAACATCAACCATATTAGCGAAATCCTTGATGTTATTCCAAACCTCCGAAGAATAAGAACATTAAAAAAAAAAGATGGTCCCTCGAGTCCCTACCATGATTACATAAAGGGCAACACATGAGGTTCAGGTTTGTAGCACTACCTGCCTCCCAATCGGACAATCTATCTTGAGTTTTTAATTTATTTCTAATAACCAGCCACAAATAAAACAAGTGTCTTGGAATGCACTGTTTAAACCATACCATGTTTATCCATGAAACTACATTCTCACGATGACGAATATTGTTCCAGACCTCCCACGAAGAAAAATGACATGATTTCCCTTCAGAATTTATCCAAATCAGCCGATCCTGCATGTCATGAAGAACCGGAACCTGAATGTTGATTAAAACTGGAAATAAATCATACCAAGCAACCGGCCACCTCCAATGGCCACTAGAGTCCACTAGATCTGCAACAGAAGATTGCAGATTGAATCCTGCATTGGCAATAGTTCTCGGACTGATATAAGCACGGAGGGAGAAGGTTTAGATGTTAGTTTAAGTGTGTTTAGGTGTTTTTATGATTTTTAAGGTATTCTAGCACCAATACTAGCTTAATATCAAAAAAACGTTACTTCTAGTCAAATTTTGATGTTCCGGGTAGTGTCCGGTCCTTCGTTTAGTTACGGTTCGTTAAAGTGCTAAATTGCGCAGTTTCACTAAGTATGAAGCACCTTTTGTGGCAGTTTCAATTCCCGACACTTTGTAAGTTATTCTGGACAATAAAACATAAATTTTGCATGATATTATAGTGTTAAAAAGCTGTTTATAGCTGAATTATGGATGATTTATGCAGAATTCTGCATTTAAAGTGAGTTTCGGGTGTCTTTTAGTGCTTAGTTTAGCTTCCGGAAAGTTTGTATGTTAACCCTTGCATCCATACTTGGGTTTTAATGTATTTTAGATGTTCGACCTATTCCAAGGCCCTAATTCTATTGTCTAACTGCTTTCTACAGAAATGCTGACATAGTGTGTCTTACCGGTGAGTTTACTAGTCTTTCTGACGCAACGCTTAATGTAATGCATAAAGCAATATTTGAGGTATAAAACATGCATGAATTCATATGTATGGCAAGTAATCACATAATGTTGACGTTTAATGTGACATCTGTGCCCCCACGACCATCAAACAAATACCAAATCAATGAAATCTTGTGTTTCATACTTGGTATTTGTATAAATATGTGTATCATTTGCACATATCAATTCTCGTTCGATTTCGAGCTCTAAATCGCTTTCTGGAAAGTTATAGGCGAACTGATGCGTAAACGTAATCAGTTTAATGCGACATACACTTCGGAATAGTGACATGGGCTTAACATACCTTAAATAACCTTTACATAACTTAGAAATAAGTTTTGGAGGGTTTGGTGTGTCGAAATCAAGTTTATTCGTTTACAGGGACTAATTTCGACAAACTACGAAAGTATGCCGATTCATACTGTAACGAACATCCCGGAACATGATCATAAGTTAAACATGCCCTAAATATCCTTTACAAAGCTTAGAAATAGGCTTTGAGGTATTTGGTGCGCAAAAATAAACTTATTTGATTAACAGGGACTAAAAGCGTCAAAAAGTGCATAAGTTTGCATTTTCGCGCGTATCTTACGTTCTGAATATATCCGGACATCCAAAAATTTATGTAATCATTAAAATATTTTATTTTAGTGATTGGCATGATAAAATTCCATTCGTCGCGTAATTTGGATCGATTTTCGCGTCCGTTCGAGTTTCGCCGTAATTAACCAAACAACGCAACCGTACGACCAAACGAACCGACATCTGAGATATTTTTGAGCATATTTTAAGTTCCCTATACTTTAACTTCATTTCAGAGCCTTGAAACGGGGTTAACGGGGTTTTTTTTTGGGTATAGGGTTACCCCGGTGATTCTATATATTCACAACCAAATAAAATAAGTAGTGTAGAAAGCCTACACTAGTTCAATCATGCGACATGCCCCATGAAAGTAAGCAAAAACCAAAAACATTCAAAACAAAGACAACTACTAGACTCTAATCTAGCAAAACCACAAAACATCTAACGGCTACTCAACCACCTTCAATCTCATTAGAAAGACTTTGGATCTCCCAAGCTTCAAGAATCCTCTGTACGCTAGCAGTGTTCTTCAGCTTCACACCCATCAGCTTATACCGAACCATTTGAATAATAGAAGCACTAATAGTTTCTGGAGGTCTTAACTGATTCTTAAACAACCTAGCATTCCGCTCCTGCCAGATCACGTAAGACGAAGCCGCTACTAAGATTCTAGCAACCAGATTAGACGCTGACTTCGACCGGGCACGAACTAGAAGCCACTCCACAATATCACCCCAAATCGGCTGAACCAAATCCATACCCACCTTTTGTCTAACCATGTACCAGACTTGAGACGAGAATTTGCACTCAAAAAATAAGTGATTATGGGAATCATAGTTCTCATAACAAAGCAGGCAGCACATCATGTTCATATTTTTCCTTCGTGAAAGGTCCCAGCCCAAGATTTTATCCTGAGTATGTAACTTACCCCTCATGATTAACCACATAAAGAAAGCATGCTTCGGGATACATTGAGGAAACCACACAATAGAGCACCAATGAACTTGTGGTTCTGTATAGCGAATCGAGTTCCAAACACCCATAGCAGAAATATCACTAATATGATCCCCATCACGCCACAAAATCCTATCTCTTTTATTCGGGTCAATATTCATATTGTCAAGCTGAATAAGAACAGGATAGAGATCCCTCCAAGCTATAGGCCACCTCCAATCCCCATTGTATCTAATATCAGCAACTGTAGCCTCCAAGCTGAAACCCGCATTCGTGATCATTCTAGGTGACAGAAAATCACCCAGCGGCCCCAACGAGCACCAGAAATCATACCACGCTGAAGTTCTAATGCCATTCCCAACCTCGGTCCAAAAATGACTTCGCATTAACGGTCTAAGCTGTAACAACTTCCGCCAAGACCAGCAGCAATTGCTAGGAACAGAGCATCTCCAGAAACTTTTGCCTTTAAGCCTGTACGAATGAACCCAGTCGACCCACAGAGACTTGCGTTTGGTGATAATACTCCAGATGTGAGAGGTCATGAGTGCTTTGTTTAAATCACCAATGCGTCTAATGCCTAAACCACCCTCATATTTCGGAATACAAATAGATTTCCAAGAAACCTTCGCCTTCCCTTTATGAAAACTGCAATCTTGAGACCAAAGAAAGTTCCAGTCAATAGTATCATAGGCTTTTTGTATATCAACTTTAAAAGCGCAACGTGGCGGCCCAGCATTCCTATGATAATTGTGCATAAGCTCTTATGTCAACAGAATATTATCCGATATTTTCCTACCTGGAACAAAGGCAGATTGGTTAACACTAACTATCTCATTTAGAGCCCCTTTCACTCTATCCGCAACAATTTTGCTAATGCACTTGTATAAAACATTGCAACAGGCAATAGGACGATAATCAGTAATAACCGAAGGGGTAGGGACCTTCGGCACAAGCACAATAAGAGTATGGTTTAACTCGCGTAACAAGTACCCAGTATCAAAAAAATCAATAATAGCTTTAGAGATATCCACCCCAACAATATTCCATGCACTCTTAAAAAAAGCAGCAGTGTACCCATCCGGACCCGGGGCTTTATCAATACCAATAGAAAACATAGCCGCTTTCACTTCCTCTGAAGTAACCTGACGGATCATGTGGTCAGCCATAGCCGAGTTCAACATATTAGAAAATAAATCTGGCGCTGGTTGAAGAGAAACGTCCCCTTTACATCCCAAAAAATTCTCATAATGGCTAACAAAAGCTTCATGGACCATATCACCTTCGAACACATTTCCACTCGAATCCCGAATAATATCAATCCTGCTGCGATAATTCCTATTTTTCAATGCAGAATGGAAAAAAGCAGTGTTCATGTCTCCAGCACACAACCAATCTACTTTGGATTTCTGCTTCAGAAAACGTTCCTCATCAAGTAAAGCTTCCTGATAACAACTCGTTATGGTAACTTCTTCGGCTCTAAGGACACCATTCAAAGGATCCCGATCGATAGACTGTTGGATACTATCAAGCTTAGCACGGAGATCTTTGGTTTCGTTATGAAGATTACGTTGTTTAAAAAGCAAAGCACGAAGAGGCCTTTTAAGCAGCCGAAGTCTTTTAAGAACAGAAAACTGATGCACTCCATTAATTCTAGTATCCCAAAACCGATTGACAATATCTAAAAATTCCGGTTTATGGACCAAAAAGTTAGCGAATTTAAAGGGTCTCGGTTTCAACTTACCGGCTTCAGGGATTTTTAGGATACAAGGACAATGGTCCGAGAGACGATATGGATGAAATAAAGCAACCGCACGCGGAAAAAGAGAAACAAATTGAGTATTCCCTAATACACAATCAATTTTCTTTAGTAATCTGATGCCCTTCATTGGTTTTTGGTTCCACGTAAAATGGAATCCCGATCGGTTAATGTCAAACATCTCAATATCATCCACACACGATTGAAAATCCTTCATGCCAATAGAAATCGAAGAAGCCCCCAAGGATTTATCTTCCAGATTCAGCGCCGAGTTGAAATCACCCATAACGAACCAAGGATTATCACCCACTAGAACTTTGTGCATAGAAAGACTTTGCCATAAACTTCTACGAGAGACATAATAGTTGGCGGCATACACAAAAGAACAAAAAACCATCCGCTTATCCAATTTAAAAATAAGCTGGAGATGCATAACCTGATCGGATTAAGCTAGCACCATAACATCGAAAATTGCAGGGTCCCAACCAATAATGATTCTAGTACCTTTAACACATTTGGCTCCATTGGACGTCCACTCCCAAGAACGAAAAACAGATTTACAAACTTTATCAAGCTTACCAATGTCAACATGTGATTCCAAAATAGCACACAAACTAAGATTATAATCCTTCACCGCCTGCCGAACCTCTGATTGTTTAAGAGAGCGGTTCAACCCTCTAATATTCCACGATGCAATACTAACCATCTTTAACCGCTGTATAAGGAGTGCTTGCCCCTTTTTTACTATTAATATTCAGCGAACCACTAATCATAAACTCATCCATCTCATTATAGCCGTCCATAACCTCATCATCATCGTCTGAATCATCAGGACCCCTACCCGAAGCACTCTTACTTGGACCAGAGCCCGTATCCACCTCATTAAGAATATCAAACGGATTACTCGACCTGAACGTGTTAGAACTTGAAACATTGTTACCGTCACCCTTTGGTTTAGGTCCCACAGGTCTGTATTCGAACTTAGACTTTTGTTTGTTTACAGGGATTCCAACCTTACGAGCCACTTTCTTCCCATACACTTCTGTGTATCCATCCTGGTCAACCGTGGGTATCTTCTTTGTTGGCTTATTCTGTTGAATATTGCGCTTATGATTATTAACTTTAGCTGGTTTCAAAGGTTGCTTCGGACACATCTCATTAGAATGGCCAAACACACAACAAGTGGCACATCTATACGGATTCCACTCATACTCCACGTACATAGTCTCCTTAACAAAACCCTCCCCCTCCGGTTCGGGTATAGCCATTGTGACCTCTTCACGCAGATCTTTATCAGCAGAAATTTCTATCAGCGCTCTAGCATAGCTACTACGACCCCATGAATCCATGCACATCGATGAAGTGAAAGAATCCAGCATTTTTGGTTCTCCTATTGTCGTTGCAATCAGGCTAAGCCCATCTTCCGTATAAGCCGCAATCGGAACTTCATGTATTTTAACCCATACTTGAACCTTCTTCACCTCTTTCTTTTCTAGTTTAGTTGTTGGAGTCCAGTTGTTCAGAAATAACGGTTGGGACCTGATTATCCATGGACCATCCTTGAGAACATTCAACATACCAAGTTCATCATTAAACTTAAAAAAGAAAAAACCATTCGCATTCATCATCGTTTTTTGCAAACCATATTTCTTCCAATTCATCCGCACATAATAATCAACAACAGGAAAAGCAAGACGATCTCCCAAAAAGTACCCATACAAAGTGTTTGCCAACTTATCTTGCATAGCACGCACCGACTCCCTCGGTAGAACCACATCACAACCATCCTGCACCACAGAACTAGCAAGAGCTCGAAAGTTAACCTTTTTAGAATTATTTGCTGCTACCATGTATGCATATGACATAGGTCTAACCGTGTCTGCATGATTCTGAAAGAGTCCCTGATATCCATCATTACCTTCGATGTTAATCCCTGATCCCACACATTCCGATGTTTTCTCAGAAACCGGAACTGTGATTTTAGATAATTCATCAATTACATTAAACTTTTTCGCATCAGATTGCACAGTACCTCTTCTAGGCAGAATCGGATTTCCATCTATGTTAACAACTCGACTGGCTAAACCCTTTGACTGTAAGGGAGGCTTACCCCGATCACCAAGAGCCGTATCATCAGGTTTGGATCGTTCATCCATTATGAAATAAACAACTCTCTCCTTTAAGCAGAAAATAAGACCACCATGCAAAGAAAACCCGAGGACCAGAATACCATAATACGCAACAAGAGAAAGCCGAAAACAGAAACCCTAATCCAGCAAACCCTATCCCATGAAATCTTCAGACACATATAGAAAACCTGGTGCATCACGTTACTGTATGGTAGTATGATTGACGACCCAGGAGAGCTATACCCCTCTTCAAACAACACAGGATAAAGGCGGCGATTAAGAAAGAAACAGAAAAAACAAATCCAAGAGTTAAACCGAGCAAGACTGCTAACTAGTTCGTTATAAGGATTGATAAATCATTCCCTAATCACAAACTGTTATACAGAAAAAAGCGATGAAAATCTATGGATTCATGAAGAACAGGAATCGCCAAGCTAGAGAGAGAGAATTAGGGTTAACGGGGTTAACGGGGCTTTAACTTCATTTTAGAGCCTTGAGCATATTTTTGACCATAACTAGCTCAGAAATAAATAAACAATGTTTCTGGTAATGTTTTTGTGTTCCGGGTAATGTCCGGTTGTTCGGTTAAATACCGGTTCGTTAAAGTGCTAAGTTGCACCGTTTAGTGTCCTTTTTTTGGGTAAAGGGTTTACCCCGGTGATTTTATATATGAAACAGAACAAAACAAGTAGGAAGGCTAAAAATACCCCCTAGTTATCTTCGTGACATACCACAAAAGAGTAGACAAGCAAAACACAACCAAGAACAAACAAGACATAAAAACTCAACAACCAGAGATCCATGTCACACATGGCTGTTTTTCTCTCTAACCTTGGGCGATTTTTGTTCTTCACATAAACCTTGATTCTACTTTGTAATCATTTGTATAACAGTCTGTGATTGGAGGTTTGATTATTCAAATCTCTATAACGAACTAGTTAGCAAGTGTGACCGATTTGGATTTAGGGTTTTTTCTTCTTTTTTCTCAATCGTCGCCGTAGTGATTAGTTAGATTCTCTGATTTATTAATCTAGTTGTTTTTGATTGCGGTTAACTGAGTTTAATTTAGCTAGATCGAAAACGCTGGATTAATAGGTTAAGGGTTGACAATTAACACTAGGGTTTCAAGGTTTAGGGTTTCGAAGGTGGAGGCTGCATGTTTATGTTGTTAGTTTGACGTTGGAGGTCTGTTTACGTATTTGTATGCATGGAGAGAAATAGGGAACAGGGACTGGAGGACTTAGGGTTCCAATCGTTTTCTGAGAAAATGCATGGGGATGTGTTCATAAGCTCCAAGAGTTATACGCCTCTGAATATTCAGGATTTGCGGGATAAGCAGTCATTGTTTTCCAAGCCTCTGAACATTGATGGTAATCCATTAATTCCTCGGCGTGGAGTGGTTCAGAAAGAGCAGAAGTTCATAAATGTGATCGATGAGTTGGAGAAAGTCACTGTACCCGTACAGTTGGAGAGGTCAGATGCAGGTTACAAGGAAGATCAGAATGAGAAGAGGTCAATGCCATCGTCTTATGCTGAAAAACTCCAGTCTTCAACGAGAAACAAAAAGGAGATTAACTTTAGACTCATGGAGTCAATGGAAACTCATGAAGATGCGGATGTTGTCATTCCTAAAGAAATAGTCAAGAAGGTTCAGGATAATTTTGAAAATGTTTTATATGGTTATTTCTTGGGAAACAGGTTGCCATTTCCAGTTGTGGAGTACTATGCCAGGAATGTATGGGCAAAGTTTGGATTCTCGAAACTTATGATGAATGCAAGAGGATTTTTCTTCTTTAAGTTCGATTCTAAGGAAGGTATGATGAAAGTTTTAGAGGGTGGTCCATGGTTGATTAGGAAAATTCCTTTGTTTATAAATGTTTGGTCTCCTTCAGTGAGCCTTAGGAAAGATGGAATTAAAACGGTGCCTGTGTGGGTTAAACTGCATAATGTTCCGATTGCAGTCTATACTGATGATGGACTAAGTTTACTAGCATCCAAGCTAGGGGTACCAAAGAGGCTAGATGCTTATACAGCGGATATGTGTGTTGATAATTGGGGTCGAAGTAGTTATGCCAGGGCGATGATAGAGATTAATGCGGATAAAGAACTTAAAGATGAGATTGTGCTGGCCATACCAAAAATGGATGAAGAGGGATACATAACTGAACGGGTTAAGGTTGAGTATGAGTGGAAGCCTCTGCGGTGTGGAGTATGCTGTTTATTTGGACATGATGATTCTATGTCACACCCCGACCACGTAGAACATACGAAACGTGGCGGAAACATCGGGGAGTGTTGTAACAGAATTAATTGTTTCAAATCCATGGCAATTGAAGTTTCGTTTTATTAATTAAAAGTGTTACGATGTCTTAATAAACAAAGAAATATGACATAATTAACTAGTCTTGCATCTTTTATTGTCACTAAAGCCCAAGTCTGCCTATATGTATCTTGATCATCTTATGCAACAGCTCCTGAAAAACACATGTGAAAATAGGTACGTTAGCATAAAAATGCCTGTGAGATACATAGGTTTTGTGAAAATGAGATTCATGACTTATGTTTGAGAAAATGTTTAGTCATGAACCTTGTTATTTGCTTTGCTTTGTAAATCATTTGAAAAAACAATGAGTTCAGATGATATGTATAAATAAGTAAATAATGTATGGTTAAATAAATAACCATGTATGATGAGTTTGTATAGGATAAGTTGTTTGTAAAACAATGTCTTGTGAAAAGTATGTTATTTGTATAAAACGTTATATGTATCAAACTGAAATGATTCAAATAACGCTACAATATGTAATACCCTACAAACACTTATATATAGGAAGTACCAGCGGCGTATCCACCATGCTTGTATCATATTACACACGCATCGTTACTTAATCACTTAATCAAACCAAACCAATGTCAAAATGTCTATGTCAAATATCCATGTCAAATGTCTATGTCAAATATCCATGTCAAATGTCTATGTCAAATATCCATGTCAAATGTCTATGTCAAAATATCATGTATGGCAAGTGAAATGTCTCAACTAAACCATATACACAAAAACAAAGTATTGAAGTAAAACTTGGTTTAAATCAAAGTTATGTTTTGTGGGAAATGCATGATCAAATGTCAATCATGTTAAAAATGTCTATGCCGAAATGTCTATGTCAAATACGGTTCACACGGTTCACAGATACAAACGGTTCACAGGTACAACGGTTCACAGACACAACGGTTCACAGATACAACGGTTCACAGATACAACGGTTCACAGATACAAACGGTTCACAGGTACAACGGTTCACAGATACAAACGGTTCATAGATACGACGGTTCAAAATGTAATATAATGTGTTCATATACTGGATGAGCATATGCAACAAAATGTAATGTAAAACAATGTACTAAGTAATGCACACAATGGGCACACCTAGCATGAAATGTAATGTAAAACAATGTACTAAGTAATGCACACAATGGGCACACCTAGCATGAAAAGTAATGAAATCATGTACTATAATGTACTAACGAACATAGCATGTATATGATGTGAAAACAGGAAAGCATGAAAGTAACAAGTAGGCACATGTGTTCCACCCCAAAACAGTTTGGAAAACAGTAAAAGAGGGGTCTATGTACTCACTTGAGATTGCTCAGAAGTCCTTGAGTAACAACCAAACAATGCTAGAGATCGCGGATATCAGACGGCACCTTATATAGATAACTATGTTAATTAACCGGACCTAGATCGGAAGATCGGGTAGCATTAGGGTTTGTAAACCAAACGAGTGTAGAGACTCGTGTCATTTGGTTTAACAAAGCCTACATACTAAATGAAACCTAACATAATTATTTACGACCCATTACGACCCGTTTAGGTAGCTTATGCTACTTTAACGCGTCGTTCGCGTGAAACGCGTTCGGACCGCCTAACTAGTCCTATGACAAGTGTTATATGCCTTAAACATGTTACATAATCAGTTATGTGACAAAGGTTTAGGTTACATATGCTTAATTACCATTTATACATGAAAAGGGTATTCTGGTAATTTACCTAAGGCATATAAACTTCCTATCATACAACTACTTAAACGATGTGACCATAGGGTATAACCTCGGAAGGTTATGCCCTATACTAGGGTCACCTAATGTATTTGGTCGGATCCTAATGATCGACCAAACTGGGTCGGGTTCGAAGGTATAGGCGATTTATTAGATCGCCTACCCTACGACCCTAGACAACGTGGTAATCAGTGGGCATAGTCCCAAGGGACTATGACCAACGTGATTACACTCACGTTGCGAAGTTCAAACGAACTTCGCATTGACCATTACTGGTCAACGCTGAAAGTCAAACAAAGTTTGACTTTCTGACTCGAAAAGCAGTAAAATAAGGAAAAGAACGAAAGAATACTTACCCAGGGTCCCCGAATGCTAACCCAGATCAAAATAGCTCAGGTATGAAACGAAGGTTCCAACTTAGAGTCTTTTCAATCAGATTTGTGGGTTTTTAAGCCAAAGGGGGGTGGGTATTTATAGATAAAGTAGAGCCGCTAGGATCGTTTCTTGAATATCGTGCCACGATCCGAGCCGTACACTTGTCACAAAGGTTATGGAGCCACATATGCTCCTTATCTTAGTGATTAAGCAAGTTGCAAACATGTGGTTGTGGTTAATCAGCTGAAATCTGATTGCAAATACACTTAATCTGGTCAGGTTAGGCAGTCGCGTAGCGCTAGTGCAAAGGCACTATGCAGTCGCGCTACGCTAGCACCTCCCTGTTTCAGAAATGTTTCAAAAGTGGCAGAAATGGTCCCTGCACGTGTTTAAGGCCTTTTTCGATGCGTTTGAACCCCGTTAACCTCATTTCGAGGCTCTAAAATGAAGTTAAAGTATAGGGAACTCAAAACATGCTCAAAAATATGTCGGATGTCGGTTCGTTTGGTCGTACGATCGCGATGTTCGCTTAATTACGACGGAATGCGCATAAGCGCGAAAAACGATCCAAATGACGCGACGAATGGATTTTTCTTATGGCGAACACTAAAATATAATGTAGTCATGCTTACATAAATTTTTGGATGTCCAGATGTATTCAGAACGTAAGTTATGCGCGAAAATGCAAACTTGTGCACTTTTTGACACTTTTAGTCCCTGAATGACCCAAAAGTTTATTTTAGCACACCGAACCCCTCAAAGCCTATTTCTAAGCTATTTAAAGGATATTTAAGGTGTGTTTAACTTATGGTTATGTTCCGGAATGTTCGTTACAGTTCAAATTGACATACTTTCGCAGTTTGTCAAGTTTAGTCCCTGTAAACGAATTAACTTTGATTTCACCACACCAAACCTTCCAAAACTTATATCTAAGTTATGTAAAGGTTATTTAAGGTATGTTAAGCCCATTTCACTATTCCGGAGTGTTCGTTGCATTAAACTGGTTATATTTACGCATCAGTGCGTGTATAACCTTCCAGAAAGCTATTTAGAGCTTGAAATCGAACAAGAGTTGATATGTGTAAACGATACACATATTTTTACAAATCCCAAGTATGAAATACAATATTTCACTGGTTGGGCATTTGTTTGATGGTTGAAATGACACAGGTGTTACAGTCTCCCCTACTTTAGGAAATTTCGTCCCGAAATTAATTCGTAGGAGTCTGTCTATGACTTTGTTTCAAATAGTCATCAAAGATATGTAAAGCATAATCTGATTATTTTCCTCAACGGATATTTTTCAGAAGCGAAAATGAACGAACAGAGTCATTTTCTTCAACGGGTTCTTCGGAAATGGAAAATAAAGGAATTAACTAAACGGATATACATTTCCCTCAACAGATATTCTTCAGAAGTGAAAATGAATGGATGATTCATTCTTTCTCAACGGATTCTTTGTCAGAAATGGGAATGAAGGAATAATCCACGGATATTCATTTCTCTCAACGGATATTCTTCATAACGAAAATGAACAAACGGGGTCATTTTCCTCAACGGTTTGTTCTTCAGAATTTGAAATGAAAGAAAAATCAACGGATATTCATTTCTCTCAACGGATATTCTTCAGAACGAAAATGAACAAACGGGGTCATTTTCCTCAACGGTTTGTTCTTCAGAATTTGAAATGAAAGAAAAATCAACGGATATTCATCTCCTCAACGGATAAATCTTCAGAAACGAAAATGAACTAACGGAGTCATTTTCAACGGTTATTTCCTCAGAGTTGGAAATGAAGAATTACACAACGGATATTCATTTCCTCAACGGATAAATCTTCAGAAACGAAAATGAACTAACGGAGTCATTTTCAACGGTTGCTTCCTCAGAGTTGGAAATGAGGGATTACACAACGGATATTCATTTCCTCAACGGATAAATCTTCAGAAACGAAAATGAACTAACGGAGTCATTTTCAACGGTTGCTTCCTCAGAGTTGGAAATGAAGGATTACACAACGGATATTCATTTCCTCAACGGATATTCTTTAGAACGAAAATGAATGGATAATTCATTTTCCTCAACGGTTATTCTTCAGAATGGAAATGAAAAGATAAATAACGGATATTCATTTCCTCAACGGCTATTCTTCAGAAGTGAAAAATGAATAGCTAGTTCATTTTTCCTCAACGGATGCTTCATCAGAATTGGAAATGAATAGGGTTAACTCTTGATACATGATAGAACTTGCTGTGATTTCTGTGCACTAAATTCCATAATTATGTATGCATCCATAATTACGTAATTCCTTGCACAGTCCGCACAGTTTGTTTTGAAATGTTGTGGGGAAAGATATCAAACCTGAGATGAGAGTGACTAGACTACCATAGGGTCCTTTTAATTAGATCAACAGAGGATCTTCTTAATTAGGCCACTAAGGAGTCCTTTCAGCTATATCATCACATGATATCCCTAACCAGATTTTTGGATCAATCTGTTTAACTAGACCACTAAAGGGGTCTAATTATGAAGTAGTACATTATAATCCAAGGGACTTTAACTACAACGTAGAAGTCCATTAAGGATTTAAGTAGTACCTTTGGGTATCCTACTATGAATCTCTTGCACAAAGATATGTAAGATTTTACGAGGATTTGAATGACATAAATTGGATCACATGACACATAAAGGATAACACATATGCACATAACCACATAATTGTTTAATTATTATTTTCTTGTTATTGATTGCTATTAACTTGGCACCTCGTACATCGTCTCTCTTGGAAGAAACGGGTACTTAGGATTTTCGTGGAAACGCAAGAGATTATACAAGGGAAGAAATTTGGAAGTAGTCTGTTCTTCAAGGAATGCGGTTCCTTGATTGTCGGTATTGTAGGGGATATGTTTATACATGCAACCACATAAACATATTGAAATGTAAATGAAAGATTTATTTATAAACAACAATAACAACAACTGTTTCATAGATTGATAAAAGAAAATAATACACAAGGCTCGATTATTTTCTAAACAGCGTTATCTTCTGTCGGTCAGATACTCATCCCTGCGCTGGATTTGCATCAGCAAGTCTTGGGCAATTTCTACTAAAATGGCCCATCTCGCCACAGTTGTAGCAAGATCCCAGTGGGAAACGAGCTTGAGCAGGATTGTTGTTAATCTGATTTGGTGCTGCTGCTGTTGGGCAAACCCTCGCTGTATGACCTATAAGTCCGCAAACTTGGCATGTGCGGCACTTCACACCAGCATGATGATGTAGGCCACATTGGTTGCACAAGGGTGCAGTTCCTTTGTAGGGTTTCCTGGCAGGGGGATGAGCTGGTTGGTTGGGGACGGCTTGATCATTGTGAGCGACCACGGCGAAGTTCTGAGAAGCCTTTCGCTTCTTTGACTTCTTAGAGGATCCAGTCTGTTCATCCATGGTCTTTGATTCCTCGATTGGTTTCGATTCCTCGACCAATTTCTTGTCACCCTTTCGGAAAAGCTTACGTTTCCTGATCTGCGATTCAGTCAAGGTTGCAGATAACTCAATGGCCTGCCTAACAGTAGTAGGGTTGCTACCAGTCAAAATGTCTTGTATTGAGTCGGGAAGGCCATCAATGTACTTTTCGATCGCCTTATCCAAAGGCGTGACCATGTTTGGGCATAACAGACTTAACTCCTCATAACGGTCCGTGTAGGCTCGATGCTCACCGCTGTCTTGCTTAAGATCATCAAATTCCCTTTCCAAAGCCCTGATCTCGTGACGAGGACAAAACTCCTTCATCATGAGAGCCCTAAGTTCGGCCCATGTCTGTGCTAGAGCAACTTCTGCACCACGATCTCTCATAACCCCATTCCACCACGTAAGGGCTCTCTTCTGGAACACACTCGAAGCAAACTCGACCTTGCGATTGTCAGGACACTGCACATGGCGGAAAGTATTCTCAATGCTCTCGAACCATTGAAGAAGCCCAGTCGCTCCCTCAGAACCACTAAACTTGAGTGGTTTCGCCGAGTTAAAACTCTTGAAATTGCATGGACCATTGTTGTTGTTGTTGGCTTGATTCCATTGAGCAAAGAGGTTTGGGAATTGAGCAGCCATTTGCTGCGCAATAATTTCTGCCAGTTCGGCTGTCGCTATCTGGTTTTCGCGTCGAGGAGGCATTCTAAAAGAGGAAACATGAAAGGAAACGAGTGAGAGAATTAGACGAAAAGAATGAGATGAAACAAATATGATGAAAGCAAGGATAGTGGTCATTTGTTTGTTACTACAAAGCAACAAACGACCCGGTGAAAGGTAAATAGGTCAAAAATAATGTATTGCGAAGATATGCTCGCCTATAAGTGAACACTCATCCCAAGAATTCCCAGGTAAGCACAACTGGTCTCGCGTCTGATGAGATGTATACGAAGTGCTTGCCTAGACAGAAAACCCAGAATACAGGCATTCACCCTTCCAGTTTGCATGTGTTCACATTATTTAAAACCCAAAACCTTGACGAGATTTTGAAAACTCAAAAGGGTTCAAAACCATATAACAGAGGGTTCAAAACCTAGTAATCAATCATCCTAGAACAGATGATTAGTTTTCAAAGCGGTTTTGAAATTTATGTTCTTGTTGTGGTCGTCGCCTAAGGATAGGTGACAGTATTGTTTTATGACTAAACGCAAGTAAACTCGCGTTAGGGTCCTAAGAAGGTTATAGACTAGGTCAAAGCATTACTAATTACTAATAACCTAATTCCCTATAACCATTGGCTCTGATACCATCTTATCTGTCACACCCCGACCACGTAGAACATACGAAACGTGGCGGAAACATCGGGGAGTGTTGTAACAGAATTAATTGTTTCAAATCCATGGCAATTGAAGTTTCGTTTTATTAATTAAAAGTGTTACGATGTCTTAATAAACAAAGAAATATGACATAATTAACTAGTCTTGCATCTTTTATTGTCACTAAAGCCCAAGTCTGCCTATATGTATCTTGATCATCTTATGCAACAGCTCCTGAAAAACACATGTGAAAATAGGTACGTCAGCATAAAAATGCCTGTGAGATACATAGGTTTTGTGAAAATGAGATTCATGACTTATGTTTGAGAAAATGTTTAGTCATGAACCTTGTTATTTGCTTTGCTTTGTAAATCATTTGAAAAAAACAATGAGTTCAGATGATATGTATAAATAAGTAAATAATGTATGGTTAAATAAATAACCATGTATGATGAGTTTGTATAGGATAAGTTGTTTGTAAAACAATGTCTTGTGAAAAGTATGTTATTTGTATAAAATGTTATATGTATCAAACTGAAATGATTCAAATAACGCTACAATATGTAATACCCTACAAACACTTATATATAGGAAGTACCAGCGGCGTATCCACCATGCTTGTATCATATTACACACGCATCGTTACTTAATCACTTAATCAAACCAAACCAATGTCAAAATGTCTATGTCAAATATCCATGTCAAATGTCTATGTCAAATATCCATGTCAAATGTCTATGTCAAATATCCATGTCAAATGTCTATGTCAAAATATCATGTATGGCAAGTGAAATGTCTCAACTAAACCATATACACAAAAACAAAGTATTGAAGTAAAACTTGGTTTAAATCAAAGTTATGTTTTGTGGGAAATGCATGATCAAATGTCAATCATGTTAAAAATGTCTATGCCGAAATGTCTATGTCAAATACGGTTCACACGGTTCACAGATACAAACGGTTCACAGGTACAACGGTTCACAGACACAACGGTTCACAGATACAACGGTTCACAGATACAACGGTTCACAGATACAAACGGTTCACAGGTACAACGGTTCACAGATACAAACGGTTCATAGATACGACGGTTCAAAATGTAATATAATGTGTTCATATACTGGATGAGCATATGCAACAAAATGTAATGTAAAACAATGTACTAAGTAATGCACACAATGGGCACACCTAGCATGAAAAGTAATGTAAAACAATGTACTAAGTAATGCACACAATGGGCACACCTAGCATGAAATGTAATGTAAAACAATGTACTAAGTAATGCACACAATGAGCACACCTAGCATGAAAAGTAATGAAATCATGTACTATAATGTACTAACGAACATAGCATGTATATGATGTGAAAACAGGAAAGCATGAAAGTAACAAGTAGGCACATGTGTTCCACCCCAAAACAGTTTGGAAAACAGTAAAAGAGGGGTCTATGTACTCACTTGAGATTGCTCAGAAGTCCTTGAGTAACAACCAAACAATGCTAGAGATCGCGGATATCAGACGGCACCTTATATAGATAACTATGTTAATTAACCGGACCTAGATCGGAAGATCGGGTAGCATTAGGGTTTGTAAACCAAACGAGTGTAGAGACTCGTGTCATTTGGTTTAACAAAGCCTACATACTAAATGAAACCTAACATAATTATTTACGACCCATTACGACCCGTTTAGGTAGCTTATGCTACTTTAACGCGTCGTTCGCGTGAAACGCGTTCGGACCGCCTAACTAGTCCTATGACAAGTGTTATATGCCTTAAACATGTTACATAATTAGTTATGTGACAAAGGTTTAGGTTACATATGCTTAATTACCATTTATACATGAAAAGGGTATTCTGGTAATTTACCTAAGGCATATAAACTTCCTATCATACAACTACTTAAACGATGTGACCATAGGGTATAACCTCGGAAGGTTATGCCCTATACTAGGGTCACCTAATGTATTTGGTCGGATCCTAATGATCGACCAAACTGGGTCGGGTTCGAAGGTATAGGCGATTTATTAGATCGCCTACCCTACGACCCTAGACAACGTGGTAATCAGTGGGCATAGTCCCAAGGGACTATGACCAACGTGATTACACTCACGTTGCGAAGTTCAAACGAACTTCGCATTGACCATTACTGGTCAACGCTGAAAGTCAAACAAAGTTTGACTTTCTGACTCGAAAAGCAGTAAAATAAGGAAAAGAACGAAAGAATACTTACCCAGGGTCCCCGAATGCTAACCCAGATCAAAATAGCTCAGGTATGAAACGAAGGTTCCAACTTAGAGTCTTTTCAATCAGATTTGTGGGTTTTTAAGCCAAAGGGGGGTGGGTATTTATAGATAAAGTATAGCCGCTAGGATTGTTTCTTGAATATCGTGCCACGATCCGAGCCGTACACTTGTCACAAAGGTTATGGAGCCACATATGCTCCTTATCTTAGTGATTAAGCAAGTTGCAAACATGTGGTTGTGGTTAATCAGCTGAAATCTGATTGCAAATACACTTAATCTGGTCAGGTTAGGCAGTCGCGTAGCGCTAGTGCAAAGGCACTATGCAGTCGCGCTACGCTAGCACCTCCCTGTTTCAGAAATGTTTCAAAAGTGGCAGAAATGGTCCCTGCACGTGTTTAAGGCCTTTTTCGATGCGTTTGAACCCCGTTAACCTCATTTCGAGGCTCTAAAATGAAGTTAAAGTATAGGGAACTCAAAACATGCTCAAAAATATGTCGGATGTCGGTTCGTTTGGTCGTACGATCGCGATGTTCGCTTAATTACGACGGAATGCGCATAAGCGCGAAAAACGATCCAAATGACGCGACGAATGGATTTTTCTTATGGCGAACACTAAAATATAATGTAGTCATGCTTACATAAATTTTTGGATGTCCAGATGTATTCAGAACGTAAGTTATGCGCGAAAATGCAAACTTGTGCACTTTTTGACACTTTTAGTCCCTGAATGACCCAAAAGTTTATTTTAGCACACCGAACCCCTCAAAGCCTATTTCTAAGCTATTTAAAGGATATTTAAGGTGTGTTTAACTTATGGTTATGTTCCGGAATGTTCGTTACAGTTCAAATTGACATACTTTCGCAGTTTGTCAAGTTTAGTCCCTGTAAACGAATTAACTTTGATTTCACCACACCAAACCTTCCAAAACTTATATCTAAGTTATGTAAAGGTTATTTAAGGTATGTTAAGCCCATTTCACTATTCCGGAGTGTTCGTTGCATTAAACTGGTTATATTTACGCATCAGTGCGTGTATAACCTTCCAGAAAGCGATTTAGAGCTTGAAATCGAACAAGAGTTGATATGTGTAAACGATACACATATTTTTACAAATCCCAAGTATGAAATACAATATTTCACTGGTTGGGCATTTGTTTGATGGTTGAAATGACACAGGTGTTACATTCTACATGTAGCAAGAAACCGAATGGAAAGTCTAAACAGATTTCTGTTGATGAGGAGGGGTTTGTTACAGACAAACGGAAAATGGCGAGATATTCGTTTCCTCAGAAGAAGCAAAAGCAGAAGTTTGTTTATAAACCAAATCCTCACAAGAATGTTGCTAGTACTTCAGGAACGAAGGGGGATGATAAGTCGTATTTGGAAACTAATTCGGTTAAAATGTCAAACTCATTTGAAGCTCTTGCTGATGAGAAGGTAGATGAGAGGATGGAATCAACAAAATCTGATACTAATGTGGGTGGTACTAGAGAACAACAAACGCCTGAAGTGAAAGAGTTAAATCCTACGGAGATGGCTGAATATATGAGTAGTAATCTAAATGAAAAAGGACCGAATAATCTAAATGAAAAAGGACCGAAGGGGGCAAGCACTCCCGATGAGATGGGTTTTAATGGGTAGCCTAGCTTCATGGAACATAAGGGGTCTGAACCAACCCCTGAAACAAAGAGAGGTTCGTTTATTCATTGATGAGAATCGGTTAAGTGTGTGTGCTATTCTCGAATCGCATGTGGAGGTTGATAAGTTAGATAAGATTTGTAAAAATGTTTTTCGTAGTTGGCATTGGACGTCGAATGGGGGTGTTTGTGATAGAGGTACTAGAATAATATTGGGGTGGAATCCTGATGACATTGACCTGATGGTTCTATATCAATCGGATCAAGTTTTACATACTCAGATTTTTTTAAAATTGGAGAAGAAGTTGCTGTTTTGTTCGTTTGTTTATGCAAAAAACAAGTATCAGGATAGAAGATCTCTTTGGGAGGATTTATGCAACTTTAAAGGTTTAGCTCATGACAAGCCGTGGGTGATTATGGGTGATTTTAATGCGGCTTTGAATATGGAAGATTTTCTCACAAGGCCATCCACTCACACAATAGCTATGCGAGAGTTCTATGATTGCATCCAAACAATTGAAATGGTAGATGTTAAAAGTCATGGGTTACATTTTACATGGAACCAAAAGCCGAAGGATGGGGTAGGAGTGCTTAAGAAGATTGATCGTATTATGGGTAATGTTAAGCTGTTAGAGGTTTTTCCGGATGCGTATGCTTTATTCCAGCCTTTTCGTGTTTCAGATCATGCTCCGGGTATCCTAAAGGTCTCGTGTGTTTCTTCTGCTCGTCCTAAGCCGTTTAAATTTCCAAATTTTATTACAACAAAAGCAGATTTCAAGCATGCTGTTTGTTCTGAATGGTCAAAAACTGTGGATGGTGTTTCAATGTTTTCGGTTGTAAAGAAAATGAAGAATCTGAAGCCGCATTTTAGAAGGATTCTTCATAACCAAGGTAATCTCCACAAGAGGGTTTCTGATTTGAGAAATCAGTTGGATCAAATCCAAAAACAGGTGGAAGCTAATCCGATGGATGATGCTCTTCGGATTGCAGAAGCTAAGTGTCTTCAAGATTTCAAGGTTGCGGCTTATGATGAGGAGTGTTTCTTGAAGCAAAAATCTAAAGTTCAATGGTTATGTGCTGGGGATTCGAACACTTCATATTTTCATAATAGTGTGAAAAGTAGGAATGCTCGCAATAAGATAAACTGTATCAAGGATGTGAATGGGAACCAGTTTGAGGGTAGTGAAGTTGCAGCTACTCTATTAGCTCATTACTCTGAGTTTATGGGTAAGGAGGATAAAGTTGATAGTCTGGAGGATGGGGAGCTCTTTGTTAATGTTCTTGGGGCAGGTGCAGCCGAGAATATGGTGAGACAGGTTACTGGCGATGAGGTTAAAAAGGCCATGTTTGGGATAAGCGAAAGTAAGGCTCCTGGTCCGGATGGTTATACTTCAGCTTTCTTTAAGAATTCGTGGGATATTGTGGGAGATGAAGTTACAAAGGCGGTGCTAGAATTTTTTAATAATGGTCAAATTCTTAAACAAATTAACCATACCATTTTAGCATTGGTCCCAAAAAGTGACACGCCTAACTCGGTGCTAGATTACCGGCCGATTTCATGTTGCAATGTGATATATAAGTGCATTAGCAAAATTATTACGGATAGAATAAAAAGCTCGCTGGGGTCTCTAGTTAATATAAATCAGTCGGCCTTTGTGCCAGGAAGGAAGATCTCGGATAATATTCTCCTTACACAGGAACTTATGCATAACTATCATATTAATCGAGGTCCTGCTAGATGTGCGTTGAAAATTGATATTCAGAAAGCTTATGACACTGTCAGCTGGTCTTTTTTGGAAGATATTCTGAAGAAGTTTGGGTTTCATCAAAGAATGGTTTCATGGATTATGGCTTGTGTCACGACGGTTTCGTATTCGGTGAGTATTAATGGTGAGTTGCATGGTTATTTTAGAGGAAAACGGGGGTTAAGGCAAGGAGATCCTATGTCTCCGTATTTGTTTACGTTGATTATGGAGGTCTTATCATTACTTTTACAAAAAATGGCCTTGAATCCTGCGTTTAAATTTCATGCAAACTGTTCGAAACAAAAGATAATAAACGTCTCGTTTGCTGATGATCTCTTTGTGTTTGTGAATGGAGATCCTTGCTCAGTTCAGCTAGTTCGTGATGTGTTGTTGAAGTTTACTAGTATATCGGGTCTTCTTCCAAACTTGTTGAAGAGCACAATCTTTTTCAGCAATGTGCCAGGTAATACTAAAGTTGAAATTCTGAACTTATTGCCATTTAGGGAGGGTGTTTTGCCGGTTAGATATCTTGGGGTACCTCTCATATCTACAAAGCTATCTTTTAGAGAGTGTAATGTTCTGGTGGAACGGATGGATAGAAAGTTTAATAACTGGATGTCAAAATCTTTATCATTTGCGGGTAGATTGCAACTTCTCAACTCGGTGCTAGCGGCTATGTATACGTATTGGGCATCGGTCTTTATTTTGCCAGCTCGCATTATTAAGGATCTGGAAAAGAGAATGAGGAGATTTTTATGGAATGCTGGTTCCCAAGGAAAGATCCGGTCAAAGGTGGCTTGGAAGGATATTTGTAAACCGAAAGACGAGGGTGGTCTTGGAATTCGTAGTATATCCGAGGTTAATAAAGCCCTCATGACATCGCATATATGGAGTATTATAACCAATCGAGAGTCATTGTGGGTCCAATGGATCCATGCGTATAAGGTTAAAGGTAGAAACTTCTGGGAGATACAATGCAGGGGTAACTTGACGTGGAGTTGGAGGAAGATATTGCAGATTCGGAGTCTGGCAAGACCTTTTATTTGGAAGGTCATTGTGAGTGGATCTCAAACAAATGCTTGGAGTGATAATTGGTGTGATTGCAGCCCAATTCGGAGCTTTATTACTCCAAGAGTGATAGCAGGAGCTGGGTTTAATTTGCAAACTACTGTTGCTGATCTTATAGATGATGATGGTCGATGGAGGTGGCCGCAAGCGTGGAATGACCTATTTCCGGTTCTAAATGATATTACAGTTCCCATTCTTTTTGCTGGTTCGAATGATAGGTTTGGATGGAAGACGTTAGATGGAAATATTGTTCACTTTAATTCTTGGGAAGCATGGAATAATTTTCGGTTACGAGAAACGAAAGTGGCCTGGGTAAACATGGTGTGGTTTAGTCAATGCATACCAAGGCACTCATTTCATCTTTGGTTAGTTATAAAGAATAAACTGATGACACAAGATCGGTTGGCAGTCTGGCAAGCGGGTAGTGCAACCAATTTAATTCTTATGTGTTGTCCCCTTTGTAAGCATGGTAGAGACTCTAGAGATCATTTGTTCTTTCAATGCTCTTTTGCGTCAAAGATTTGGAACAAGGTTAAGAGAAGGATTGATATGGCGAGTGTAGATGATACATGGACGTCTGTTATGGATTGGGGAGAGCAGAATGCGAGTTCAAAGAATTTAGATCAAATTGTGTGCAAACTTGTTGTGGCGGCTTCTACATATTTCATTTGGCAAGAGCGGAACAACAGGCTTTTCTCGAATACTCAAAGATGTGCTGATACAGTGGCTCAGGTGATCCTTGATACGGTAAGACTTCGAATAATGGGGTTCAAGATCGGAAGTGACATGAAGCATAGGAAGCTGGTTGAGAGATGGAAGATTCCAATGCACAACATGGAAGAGAACCCGGGTTAAAGAGCATTTAGGGTTGGGTCATTGTGTTGTGTGGCTTAGTTTTGTTGGGCTGTCTTTGTGTTAGGCTGTTATGTTTTTGGTTGTTGGTTTTTGGTGTCCTAGGCTTTGTGTTTGAAGCCTAGTAGTGTGTGTCAACTGTTTGTCGCACCCTGTTTTATTATTTATATAAAATTCACCAGGGGTAACCCTTTACCCAAAAAAAAGACATAAAAACTCAACTAGCTAAGTCCTCAGTCATCACCATAAAACTCTGCCCCGTGCTGCTTCGGCTTATTATATATGGCAAGAGCGGAATAACAGGCTTTTCAAGAACAACAAAAGAACGGCTGAACAAGTGGCTGAGGTTATTAAGTCTTCGGTTCGGTTGAAGCTCATGGGATTCAGATTTCGGCTAGCTTCGGCTAAACAAAGGATTTTCGAAAGATGGAAGATTGAAGATAATGGAGCGGACCCGGGCTAGAGTCTAATTTCTGTTTTTGTTTTTTCGGTTGGGTCTGGTTGTGTATTTTGTGCGTGTTTTGTCTGGTTGTGTTTTGTTGGTTTGTGGTTCTTGTTTTCCTAGGCTTGGTATGTCAAGTCTAGTTGGTGTGTTACACTGACACACCTTTGTACTGATTGGTTTCTTTTATAAAATTTACCGGGGTATCCCTTTACCCAAAAAAAACTCTGCCCCGTTAATCTTCCATTCCTCCAAAAATTGCTTTACGTTAACCGTTGGCTTATATTTGAAGGATACTAGCTTTGCTCGAACCGTGTTTATGATAATTTCCGAAAGCTGCTCCGGAGGTCGCAACCTGTTACTAAAGAATCTGGCATTACGCTCAGACCATAACACATACGCGGCTGCAGCAACAACCAGTTTACTGGCTATCGACAAAACAGATTTTGATCTAGCTTTCGGCATCAACCAATTTGCGATATCTTCCCATCTCTCAATAACCGATTGCATTCCAACTTTTCCTCGAACCAACGTCCACACTTGCTTTGAGTATGAGCATTGAAAGAAGAGGTGTTCATGCGTCTCTAACCCTGCATAACACAATAAACAGCACATCTGGTTCATTGATCCAGTTACAGTTTGATTCCACTTCTGAATTCTATCTTGCGTCCAGAGTTTCTTCTTAAAAATCAGCCAACATAAGAACGCATGCTTGGGAATATTAAACGAGGACCATATAATTTTTGACCACCCTTTCGGTTGGTCACGAGCTCTGATGGTATGCCACTCCTCCTTAGACGTAAACGGGACCAGACTACCATCTATATTCCGCCACAAAATACGATCCTGAGCAGTGGAAAGGGTCATCGGTTGAAGTTGGAAGAGAACCGGATACAAGTTCCTCCATGCTTCCGGCCAATCCCACAATCCATTATCAATAACATCCGCCACTTTAGAAGTGAGACTAAAACCATAGCTAGCCATTTGTCTCGGAGAAACAACATCATTAAACGGACCATCATGGCACCATTTATCAAACCAGAGAAACGTGTTTCGACCATTCCCCACCTTATTCCACAAGAAATCTCTAAAAATGGGCCTGCATTTTAGCAACTTTTTCCAACCCCAAGAAGAACTAGTTTGAACCAGAATATCCCAAACACTTCGACCCTTAAGCCTATGTAAATCGATCCATTTAGTCCAAAGAGAATTCATGCCCGAGAGAATGCTGTAAAAATGATAAGCCATCAGCGATTTATTCACATCTGAAATCCGGCGAATGCCTAAGCCACCCTCCTCCTTCGGAATACAAACCTCTTTCCACGCAACCTTTGCTCTCCCTTTAGACGCTGTCCCATAACCCCAAAGGAACCATTTCATCTTACTTTCAAGCTCCTTAATGATACTCGCCGGTAAAAGAAACACTGATGCCCAATAAACGTGAATAGAAGAGAGAACCGAAATGACAAGTTGGAGTCTACCAGCAAAAGAAAGAAACCTGTTCTTCCAATCCAATATCCGTTTGTTCATACGTTCGATGAGGACTTTGCAATCTTTAACAAGAAGCCGAGAAGCCAAAAGAGGAACACCTAGATATTTAATAGGAAGTTTACCTTCTTCAAAAGGGGTAAGCTCTAGAATCCGCATTTTAGCACTTAGCGGCACATTGCAAAAGAAAATGGTGCTCTTAGAGTTGCTAGGAACCAAGCCGGACACTTCTTCGAACTCTTTTAGAGATCTCATGATGACTTTAACTGAATTAGTTTCCCCTCTAGCGAACAGAAAGAGATCGTCCGCAAAACATAAATTAATGATCATTTGTTTTTCACATTTATTATGAAAATTAAATGAATCATCCAACCGAGCCGCTTTACTAAGAAGTAGAGTCAAAACCTCCATCACCATTGTAAATAGATATGGAGACATCGGATCCCCCTGCCGTAACCCGCGTTTACCTCTAAAGTATCCATGGATATTCCCATTTATACTTAAAGTATCCGTGGATATTCCCGTTTAGTGTCCTTTATGTACCCTTTTGTAACACTTTCAATTCCCGACACTTAGGGAAGTATTCTGAATGATAAATCATGAATTCTGCATAATATTTACGTGTTAAAAGCTGATTCATAGCTGAATTTAATAAAATTCTGCACTTAAAGTGCGTTTCGGGTGCTTTTTAGTGCATATTTTAGCTTTCGGAATGTCTATATATAAACCCTTGTATGTACTCTTGGGTTTTAACGTATTCTTGTCGTTGGACCTACACCTAGGCTCCAATTCTATCGTCTAACTGTTTTCTGCAGATTTGTTGACACAATGTGTCTTACCGGTGAGTTTACTAGTATTTCTGACGCAACGCTGTTCATTTATGCATAAAGTAATTCTTGTAGTATAAAACGTGCATGAATTCACTTGTTTAGTATGTAATCAAGCAATGTTGACAGATAAGCACATAATTGCCGTTATTAAATAATAATTAAAGTGTACGGAAATTACCGGTTTGGTGCCAGTTGTCACATGTTAAACCATGTCATATGAGTTCCAATACTCATTTGGCTTACGAGACCTCATTCTATCCGATCTTCCGATTTTAGTCCGGTTTATTAACGTAGTTACTTATACTAGGTGCCGATTGATTTCCGTGATCCCTCTAGCTTTGCTTGGTTGGTATTCAAGACTTCTACGCATTCTCAAGTGAGTACATAGTTCCCCTATTTTACTGTTTTCGATTGTTTTGGGGTGATTCATATGTGCTAAATAATTTCGAGGTTTTAACGATGGTTTCAAAAATGATTAACATGGTTTATATTAAACTAATAACGATTTCGATAATGTGAACAAACTTGTTGGTTGTAATTACATAACAAATGACATTCATTAACATTGATCAAGCCGACCAGTATTAGGTTATGGTACCATAGGATCTGACAAATCCCGTTATCAGACTACACCCATGGTTATGTGTGGGGGTTATGTGGGTAACGACCGAATCTGTGATTGTTAACTTACCCTTTGGTGGTTTGTTAATTCGAGTTGAACGAGGGACGAGTTGCGAAGGTTTGGTTGTTATTAGCGAGGCGACCAGAAGTAGTTTTCACAATTAAAACGAGAATGATTTAAACGATTGAAACGATTTTTACGAGTTAAACGAATTGGATAAACGATTGGTTTTTGGTTTGTGATTAGATAATGGGACGGATGTGATATGATAAAAGCATGATAGATACGTTGCTGGTACTTCTTATATATAAGTGTTTTTATCATATTACATTCCGTGGCATTATTTTGTTCACTTGGGCAAACGATTTTAAAACGATGTCACATAACGATGTTTTTCTAAATATAAACCATACGAGTTTTATTAACGAGATGATTTACAATTTGGTTTTCTTAAATAAATGTTTTTGGGTTAAGAATCATGGCTACGAGATTTTACAAATTATAACCAACTTGATTTGAGTTGGTTAATTATGTTGCAATACTATACACTTTTCAAAACAAGGTATTTAACTTTTGACTCTTGTAGTCTAATGAGGTATTGCAACATGTAAACTAGCCATGAATCCGACATTCTCATAAAACCTACGTGCTCGCCAACATTTCTTTGCTAACTTTGTTTTTACATATGTTTCAGGTGTTGTTGAATGATGTTGATTGCTAGGATGCATGCTCACTTAGGACTGGACGAGGCCTTAGTGACTTAATAACAAAGATAGACTATGTTTAACTTGTTTGTTTAAATTTCAAGACAATGTAAATGGTTAATCTTTAAATAAAACAAAACTTCAAATTTCCGTGTGTTATGAAACAATGATTCTGTTACAACACTCCCCAACGATTCCGCCGCGATTTGTTGTTTTACGCGGTCGGGGTGTGACAGAAAAGTTGGTATCAGATCTCATGGTTATAGGGAATTAGGTTATTAGTAATGCTTTGACCTAGTCTATAACCTTCCTAGGACCCTAACACAAGATTCTTGTGTTTAGGTCTTAAAACAATACCGTCACTTATCCTTAGGTGACAACCACAACAAGAACACAATTTCAAATCCGCTTTGAAAACCAATCATCTGTTCTAGGATGATTTATTATAAGGTTTTGAACCTTCAAAGTTTTCAAAATCCCGTCAAAGTTTGGATCTTATAATGTGAACACGTGCAATCTGGAAGGGGTGGACGCCTGTACTCTGAGTTTTCTGTCTAAGGCTAGAGTGTTCGTACAAATCCACATAATCGGACCAGTCACTCTTACCTAGGAACTCTTGGGGTGAGTGTCCACTTATAGGCTAAAGCATGTCTTCGCGATACATTAATAGGACCCACTTACTTTGATTAGTCACCGTCTCATTTGTTTGCCTTAGGTAACAAACAAATGATCGCAATTTTATGCGTTGTCATTCTGTTTTGATTATCCGATATCATTTCACTTGTTTCCTCCCATGTCTTCCATTATCATCATGATGCCTCTTCACCGCAACAACACTCAAATGTCCGAACTAGGTGCTATAATCACTCAACAAGTAGGCGTCGTACTCTAGAGGACCGTTGATTTTGTCACACCCCCAAAATCCACCTGCGGAGTATCACCGCTTGGAGGCGTGACTGACCAGGATCAAGCCACCAATCATATTGAACAAGCATGTAAGTAATAATAAAAACCAACACAATACAATTGGTGTCCAAACAAAACATAGTTTAAGTTGCAAGCGGAAGCATAATGTCTAAAACCAAGGCATAAGTAAATAATGTTTAAGTTTATCATGAACACTCAATGTCCATGCTCCACAACGACTCTTCCCCATGCAAGCTCCTGTTAAACCTATTGACCTGCAAAGCATGTAGTAACGAGTCAACAACAACGTTGAGCGAGTTCACAGTTGGGTGTTGGTTTAAGTTATTCCAAAAAAACAGTTTCCTTTAGTTGGCATCCTGCCGTGGGGGTTACCCCATAGTTGAAAACGTGTTCTGTTTATATCCCGTTTACTCTGGCTATTCAGCCGTGGGGGCTACCCCATGTTTAATTATCTGGCTCTTCGCCGTGGGGGCTACCCCATGTTTATACTACTAGACTCGTTACCATATCGACTGCTGACTGTAGTCATGTTTATGTGCCATGAACTGTCAATGTCTATCATCATTGACGTGCCCAGATCCATTAGTTCACGCCCGTCCTCTGCGGCACAGTGTGAGGCTTGTCAAACCTAAATAGCGCTATCTAACTAATGACCCGCTCGCCATTGGCCCGGCGATTAAGTCGATATAAAAAGGAGGGACTTCGTGATAGAGTTTTGGTCTAGTGAAAGTTAACTGTCCATGAGGACGAGGAATTATATTCCTTAACCCGTACTGTCCTACCCAAGGAGGACGAGGAAATCCCTATTCCTTAACCCATTCCCAACCCCTGGGAATCCCATGCTTTGTAGAAAGTGTGAACTCACCTTAGGTTAGCTCGGCAGATAAACGAAAGGTCAATCGAGCTGCTAGAGGTCAACCACGTCCTAAAATGGTTACCATACAAGTCAGGTCTAAGTTCAAGTAGTGCACGTAAGTCTCACATAAGCTAGGAGGTTACGAACACATATAGATCATGACAAACACACATCATCACGTTTAACAATCATCACGCATCCGAACTTGTACGATCATAAGATTTGGGCTCGCACAAGTCTAACGGCCTTGTGCGAGTCATCCGTTGAAACCCAAAGACACCCGGCCCAATAACATATACGGCCCAACCAGTAAACATAAATCTTGAGCGATTAGAGACATCTTGTGCGACTGGGCTTGGGTTTTGAGGCCCAACAGTTAATGAAATTCGTGTGAGGCCCAAGCCTTGTGCGATCGGCACCATCTTGTGCGATCCACAAGTCTTGTGCGATCATGCATAATAAAACAGTACTATGTGCTTTGTGTGTTTGTACCCCGTCTTGTGCGATGCACCTTGTGCGATCAGATCAGGTCTTGTGCGACCTGATCTTGTGCGACCGAGAGGAGTCTTGTGCGATCCGTTTTACTATCCGGATATTATGCTATTCGGTTACAATCATTCAACAGTTTCCAAATTTACCATTAATCAATCAACAGTTTCTAGCTATCCAGTTAACATACAATCGATCAAATTAAGCATATTCCAATCGATTCTCATGAACCCTAAATATGAACAACACATGAACAAAAATCATAACACTTAAACATCTCAATCTTGGCTCATGATCTAAATCACTAGCATGCTTAATAATGTAATAAACCAACCAATTCATCCATATATATTAGTCTACAGCCGATTAATCATGCAATCGATTCTAGATCATTAACAACATCAGATGATTAACAATCCTATATTGATCTACAATACTATTCATGTGAACCGATTTCATACCAATATCAATTTCGAAGTATCCTAAGGCTATCATGTAGAATCACTTCAATCAAAACATCGTTCAAATCACATAACCAATAATAAGAACACTTACCGATTAGAAGATTAAACAGAAAGGGTGATCCGAATCCAAGAAATCTTCGATGCAAAGGAGGGGTGTTTGCCGTCGAGTTTGAGAGGAGAGAAAGAGAGTAGGGTTTGTGTGTGATATGAGATTTGCAACAAATGAGAAGTGTTAACCTCCCCATGAGGTTATGCGTGTGAGAAGTGGGCCGAATCCATCATAATGGGCTGCCCATTCGGCTCAATTACAAAAGAGTGTAGCCCGAGTGGGCTTGTGCGATCGAGTTTTTTTTTTTTTTTGGTAAAGGGTTACCCCGGTGATTCTATTAAAACAACCGCAATTTAAGTACAAGTAGTGTGGATGAATTCCACACTAGTTCATATACAGGACATGCCCCATAGACAACTCCTTTCTGAGTTAGTGAGGTGAGGGGCTGTGCAATCTTGGAGAAGTCCTTGATAAACCTTCTATAGTAGCCTGCCAAACCCAAGAATTGGCGGATTTCTGTTGGTGTGCGAGGTGCAGGCCAGTTCTTAATCGAGTCTACCTTAGATGGATCAACATGAATCCCATCCTTGTTCACTACGTGGCCTAGGAAATGGACTTCGCGAAGCCAGAAGTCGCATTTCGAGAACTTGGCGTACATCTGTTCTGCTCGAAGGAGTTCCAAAATAAGTCGTAGATGCTGCTCGTGCTCCTCCTGACTCTTAGAATAGATCAGGATGTCATCAATGAAGACAATAACAAACTTGTCCAGGTAAGGCTTGCACACTCTATTCATAAGGTCCATGAAGACCGCAGGTACGTTTGTCAGCCCAAAAGGCATGACCAAAAACTCGTAGTGTCCATAACGAGTTCTAAAGGCTGTTTTGGAGACGTCCTCTTCTCGGACTCTCAGCTGGTGATATCCCGATCTCAAATCAATCTTCGAGTAAAAGCTCGACCCTTGCAACTGGTCGAATAGGTCATCAATGCGTGGAAGAGGGTAGCGATTCTTCACGGTCACCTTGTTGAGCTCGCGATAGTCGATACACATACGGAAGGTACCGTCCTCTTCACAAATAGCACTGGAGCTCCCCAGGGCGAAGAGCTAGGGCGAATGAAACCCTTATCCAAGAGTTCTTGTAGTTGCGTAGACAGCTCTTCTAGTTCTGATGAGGCTAAACGATAAGGTGCTCGAGCTATGGGCGCTGCTCCAGGAGCTAGCTCGATTTGAAACTTGACCTGACGATGAGGCGGAAGGCCAGGTAGCTCCTCAGGAAATACCTCAGGATAGTCGCGTACGATCGGAAAATCTTCTATCTTCTTCTCTTTCTTCGAGGTGTCAGTAACGAGAGCCAAAATAGCAGTGTGGCCCTTTCTCAAACACTTCTGGGCCTTAAGGAAGGAGATGATGCTCACAACAGCACCACTCTTGTCGCCACGAATCATGAGAGGTTCATCACCTGAACGAGGAATACGGATAATCTTTTCGTTGCAAAGAATCTCTGCTCGGTGTTGGGATAACCAATCCATCCCAATGACAACATCGAAACTACCCAGAACGATAGGAATGAGGTCGATAGAGAAGGTCTGATTAGCAAGAACAAGGTTACAACCCTTGACTACGTGTGTGGCCTCTAAACTCTTACCATTAGCTAGCTCTACAGTGTGATTGGTGTTCAAAAGTGTTGGGGTACGCTTAAGCATTTAACTAACTTTTAAGGACACGTAGCTAGTATCGGCACCCGAATCAAATAAAACTGTAACGTAAAAGTCGTCGAGAAGGAACTTACCCGTCACCACATTGGGATCACTCCTCGCTTCACCCTGGCCAATAACGAATACACGACCCCTTGCACCATTGCCGTTGTTACCCCCGTTGTTTCCATTCCCTTGGTTGTTGGTATTGTTGTTGTTGTTCTGGTTCTGGTTCAGTTGGGGACAATCTCTCTTGAAGTGGCCTTCAGCTCCACACTGAAAGCACCCTTTGTTGATACCTTGCTACTGCTGCTGCTGCTGGCATTGGTTTTGTGGGGCTTGTTGTTGCTGACGATTCTGATTCGCGGGGTATAAACTTCTGCAATCCTTTGCAGCGTGGCCTGGCTTGTTGCACCGATGACAGTTACCCCTGGTGCATGGCCCGCTGTGGTGTAGGTTACAACGATTGCATTTGGGGTGAACTCCCCTGTACCTGCCCTGACTTTGACCACCAGATGCTTGCTGACCAGGGCTCTTGTAGTCGTTAGTCTTTCTCTGCTGAGACTGAGATTGAACAAAAGTTGAACCTTTGCTTGAAGCTCCATCCCATTTTTGCTTGTTGTCACTAGGAGCATCTGAAGTAGATGTATCACTAATACGCTTTGGTAACCTGTTCTGCTCCACCGCCTGATCAGTGAGACGGTGAGCCATTTGAACAACCTGCTGGATGGTGGCGAGGTTAGCTGAAGTCACATGACTTTGAATTTCGGGCACTAAACCCTTGAGGTACAGTTCGATACGTTTGATGGGAGGATCCACCATGGTAGGGCACAAAATAGCCAGCTCGTTCGACCTTTTTGTGTACGCTTCAATTTCTGACCCCGTCATCTTTAGGTTGAAGAACTCTACCTCCAGTTTGTGAATGTCATCACAATTGCAGTACTCTTCCTTAATCATTTCCTTAAAATTGTTCCATGGGGTGGCGTTAGCAGCAACCAACCCCAGCATTTGAACCTGAGCGTTCCACCACGTGGGCGCTATACCCTCGAGAGTACCGGTAGCATACTTCACCCTGCGAGCCTCAGGGCATTCACATATCTCAAAAACAGATTCGAGCTTTTCAAACCAGTGGAGGAGGCCTACAGCTCCTTCGGTACCACTGAAGGTACTAGGTCGACAGTCCATAAAGGTCTTGAAAGTGCACACAGGAGGCTATGCAGGTTGACCTGTCGTGAGAGTAAGAAAGGACAAAGTTTAACACAAAGGTTGGTTCACGAGAGTAGGATCCAGGGATCCTAGAGTGAGTCGAGATGGCAGGGTATACCTCCTGCCTGAGCGGCTGCAAGTGCCGCAGCAACTTGTTGGTTAATCAGAGCCGTCAACTGGGCTTGAGTCATATTAATGCGTCCAGCCATGATCTTCATATCAAGGGAAACATGAGTGAGAGGGGTTCGCGAAAGTGCGATGACAGAAGAGAGTAAGCACACTCGTGTTTTCAATTAACAGTGACTACGTTTATCTAAGCATACCATGAGCAAAGTTCTATGTAATCTAGCAAGTAGGCAATGTAAACTTAAATCATACCACCTAGAATGTCGAGCCTTGCACGTGGAGTGAAGCGTCGTTGTGGACCGTTGAGCACTGTACAGGTTATAGTCTGGTTTTAACAAAACTTTTTCCCTTATTAAAACCAAGTTCGCTATAACCAATGGCTCTAATACCAATCTGTCACACCCCCAAAATCCACCTGCGGAGTATCACCGCTTGGAGGCGTGACTGACCAGGATCAAGCCACCAATCATATTGAACAAGCATGTAAGTAATAATAAAAACCAACACAATACAATTGGTGTCCATACAAAACATAGTTTAAGTTGCAAGCGGAAGCATAATGTCTAAAACCAAGGCATAAGTAAATAATGTTTAAGTTTATCATGAACACTCAATGTCCATGCTCCATAACGACTCTTCCCCATGCAAGCTCCTGCTAAACCTATTGACCTGCAAAGCATGTAGTAACGAGTCAACAACAACGTTGAGCGAGTTCACAGTTGGGTGTTGGTTTAAGTTATTCCAAAAAAACAGTTTCCTTTAGCTGGCATCCTGCCGTGGGGGTTACCCCATAGTTGAAAACGTGTTCTGTTTATATCTCGTTTACTCTGGCTATTCAGCCGTGGGGGCTACCCCATGTTTAATTATCTGGCTCTTCGGCCGTGGGGGCTACCCCATGTTTATACTACTAGACTCGTTACCATATCGACTGCTGACTGTAGTCATGTTTATGTGCCCTGAACTGTCAATGTCTATCATCATTGACGTGCCCAGATCCATTAGTTCACGCCCGTCCTCTGCGGCACGGTGTGAGGCTTGTCAAACCTAAATAGCGCTATCTAACTAATGACCCGCTCGCCATTGGCCCGACGATTAAGTCGATATAAAAAGGAGGGACTTCGTGATAGAGTTTTGGTCTAGTGAAAGTTAACTGTCCATGAGGACGAGGAATTATATTCCTTAACCCGTACTGTCCTACCCAAGGAGGACGAGGAAATCCCTATTCCTTAACCCATTCCCAACCCCTGGGAATCCCATGCTTTGTAGAAAGTGTGAACTCACCTTAAGTTAGCTCGGCAGATAAACGAAAGGTCAATCGAGCTGCTAGAGGTCAACCACGTCCTAACATGGTTACCATACAAGTCAGGTCTAGGTTCAAGTAGTGCACGTAAGTCTCACATAAGCTAGCAGGTTACGACCACATATAGATCATGACAAACACACATCATCATGTTTAACAGTCATCACGCATCCGAACTTTTACGATCATAAGATTTGGGCTCGCACAAGTCTAACGGCCTTGTGCGAGTCATCCGTTGAAACCCAAAGACACCCGGCCCAATAACATATACGGCCCAACCAGTAAACATAAGTCTTGTGCGACTAGAGACATCTTGTGCGACTGGGCTTGGGTTTTGAGGCCCAACAGTTAATGAAATTCGTGTGAGGCCCAAGCCTTGTGCGATCGGCACCATCTTGTGCGATCATGCATAATAAAATAGTACTATGTGCTTTGTGTGTTTGTACCCCGTCTTGTGCGATGCACCTTGTGCGATCAGATCAGGTCTTGTGCGACCTGATCTTTTGCGACCGAGAGGAGTCTTGTGCGATCCGTTTTACTATCCGGATATTATGCTATTCAGTTACAATCATTCAACGGTTTCCAAATTTACCATTAATCAATCAACAGTTTCTAGCTATCCAGTTAACATACAATCGATTAAATTAAGCATATTCCAATCGATTCTCATGAACCCTAAATATGAACAACACATGAACAAAAATCATAACACTTAAACATCTCAATCTTGGCTCATGATCTAAATCACTAGCATGCTTAATAATGTAATAAACCAACCAATTCATCCATATATATTAGTCTACAGCCGATTAATCATGCAATCGATTCTAGATCATTAACAACATCAGATGATTAACAATCCTATATTGATCTACAATACTATTCATGTGAACCGATTTCATACCAATATCAATTTCGAAGTATCCTAAGGCTATCATGTAGAATCACTTCAATCAAAACATCGTTCAAATCACATAACCAATAATAAGAACACTTACCGATTAGAAGATCAAACAGAAAGGGTGATCCGAATCCAAGAAATCTTCGATGGAAAGGAGGGGTGTTTGTCGTCGAGTTTGAGAGGAGAGAAAGAGAGTAGGGTTTGTGTGTGATATGAGATTTGCAACAAACGAGAAGTGTTAACCTCCCCATGAGGTTATGCGTGTGAGAGGTGGGCCGAATCCATCATAATGGGCTGCCCATTCGGCTCAATTACAAAAGAGTGTAGCCCGAGTGGGCTTGTGCGATCGAGTTAGAATTGTGCGATCGGTTAACATACATTCACATAACACAAAACCAAACATAACATATAACATAACATTTCATTAAATCAACGCATCACATAATCACGTAGCGTTCACATATTCACGTAGCGTTCACTAAGTACAAAAATAGGTTCTGAAATACGAGTTGTCACATTATCCCCAAGTTGAAAGAAATTTCGTCCCGAAATTTGGTACGTACCCACTGAGGAAGCTAGTTAAGTTGCGTGGTTTTCCTGGTTTTCCTGGGGTGTCACAGATTTAGCTATCACCATGACTCGCCTCGCCTCAAGGATGAAGCCGTACAAGGGAACTGCTCCTTGGTGCAACCAATGGAACCGTCATCATCCGAAACAAATACCCTATTTCAAATGTACCTACTGTGGACGATGGGGACATTTTTTTGACGTGTGTCGCTTTGCTAATCAAAACAAAGCTGTTGCAAATCTTGCTGCTGCTCAACCTCCTGCCAGGAAACCTTATGCAGGTACTGCACCGATATGCAACAAATGTAATGCACATCACCTAGCTTACCCGCAGTTTCGTCTATGTGCATCATGTGGGCGACTCGGTCACCTGGCAAATGCTTGTCAATTCAACCCAATCCAAGGTGGGCCAAACCAACCCCAAGTCAACCCTGCTCAAGCTCATTTACCGTCTGGTACTTGGTACAACTACGGCGAGACGGGTTATTTCAGGAACCAATGCCCAAAGTTTGTCAACGCAAATTTGATCCACGGATGAGCATTTGGCTGATTAGAAGATACCGCTATTTTGAATAATTTGAATCTTATGCTTTTGTTTCTTTTGTTTTTCTTGAACTATGGAACAATCGGTTTTGTTTATAAATAAAATCGTTGTTCGCAAATCTGATGTACAAGTGTAGTTACATGTGTGTATGGCATTTCCCTACGATACCTGCACCAAAGAACTATGTTCTTTACAAACTACTCTTGTAGTTCTCCCATTCATGTGATCGCTCATGATTTCCTCAAAAAATTCTAAGTACTCGTTTCATTCTAAGAAACAAGGTACAGAATATAAGTGACAATTTTAGACGATTACTCAAAATGTCACTTTAAATCCTTGGTTAGATAACTAAGGGTATTTTTCGATCTTATACCCAACCTCCAAATTCTGCTTCATATGTCGCCTTGGCATATCTAGCACCTCAACTTCATGAGCATTCTACCTCGTGTATCGACTTAAGCACGTCTAGTGCAAGGTTTCGAAGCATCTTCCGCTATTCAAATTCCAAAAATCCATATAGGATCTTCTTATCCTCACAATTAGATTCTTGTGGATGATTATCGCTCAAATCGGAGCCCCTGATTGGATTCTTTGTACGCTTTAATACGTACATTACGATCCAATAAGGACAAAGCCGAATTCCTATTAAGATCTTCCTATCTTCATAGTTAAGATTCTTGAAGATGTTTAAAGTGCCAAATGAAATCCACGGATTGGATTCCTGGTGTGCTTTAAATACCCGTGTCCAATGATAACAAATTCAAGATCAAGTTAAACAATTATGTGATTATATGTTTATGTGTTTTCTTTTATGTTTTTGTGTGATCCGAATTTTCGTTATCCAAATCCTCATAGAATCTTCCATATCTTCATATAAGGGATTCATGGTAGGATATCCAAGGGTATACTACCTTAAATCCTTAATGGGCTTCTACGTAATAGTTAAGACCCTTGGATTATATAGTACCATTCCATAATTCGAAAGAGACCCCTTGAGTGGTCTAGTTAAAAAGATTGATTCAAAAATCTGGTTGGGAATGTCATGTGATGATATAGCTAAAAAGACTCCTTGGTGGTCTATTTAAAGAGATCATTTGTTGATTTAATTAAAAGGACCCTATAGTGGTCTAGTCACACTCATCACAGGTTTGATTTCCTTCCCCTACACATTATAAAATGCACTGTGCGGACTATGCAAGGAATTACGTAATTATGGATGCATACATAATTATGAAATTCAGTGCACGAAAACCACAGTAAGATTTATCATGTGTAAGAACCGATAGTGGCAACAATAACGAAACATGAACAATGTAATAAAGGTACGGTGGACGCACCAATGGCGCTTCATATATTTATATAAGTGTCCCTCTTACATTGCAAACATGATGTTATTAAAGTTACTAGAAGTTCAGAACCCTAACCAGTGTTGCTTTATCATTTCGACTTCATGTTTCAAACTCTCACAAGTTTCCTCTAAATAAATTTCGGGACGAAATTTCCTAAAGTAGGGGAGACTGTGACATCTGTGCCCCCATGACCATTAAACAAATACCAAATCAATGAAATCTTGTGTTTCATACTTGGGATTTGTATAAATATGTGTATCATTTGCACATATCAATTCTCGTTCGATTTCGAGCTCTAAATCGCTTTCTGGAAAGTTATACGCGAACTGATGCGTAAACCTAATCAGTTTAAGGCGGCATACACTCCGGAACAGTGACATGGGCTTAACATACCTTAAATAACCTTTACATAACTTAGAAATAAGTTTTGGAGGGTTTGGTGTGTCGAAATCAAGTTTATTCGCTTACATGGACTAATTTCGACAAACTACGAAAGTATGCCGATTCGTACTGTAACGAACATTCTGGAAGATGATCATAAGTTAAACATGCCCTAAATATCCTTTACATAGCTTAGAAATAGGCTTTGAGGTGTTTGGTGCGCAAAAATAAACTTATTTGATCAACAGGGACTAAAAGCGTCAAAAAGTGCATAAGTTTGTATTTTCGCGCGTATCTTACGTTCTGAATATATCCGGACATCCAAAAATTTATGTTATCATTAAAATATTTTATTTTAGTGATTGGCATGATAAAATTCCATTCGTCGCGTAATTTGGATCGTTTTTCGTGTCCGTTCGAGTTTCGTCGTAATTAACCGAACAACGCAACCGTACGACCAAACAAACCGACATCCGAGATATTTTTGAGCATATTTTAAGTTCCCTTTACTTTAACTTCATTTTAGAGCCTCGAAATGGGGTTAACGCTTCAAAAATGCATCGAAAACCAAGTTTTAGGCCTGCAGGGACTAAACTTGTAAATCTGTGAAAGTTGCCAGGAGGGGCGCGTAAGCCTAGTCCATTTCTTACCCGGCCCGCGAGAGCTGCCCAGTACAGAAACATTGAATCTGTCCATTCTAGCTGATTTTGATGGTTTTGTTCATGGTTTTTCAATACCATTTAATGGATTTTGCTTGTTTTCAATGTCCTATTGTATTGTAAATCCTTGTACCCAAGTGTAAGACCTAGATTGAAGCTCAAACTTTGAGAAACGATCCTAACGGTTCTCCGAAATCTATATAAACCCACTTGTTTCACTTCATTCTGCACACTCTTGGTCTGAATTGCTCTAAGTTGAAGTTCAAAACTTCATACCTGAGTATTTTGGATCAAGATCTTCCTAGCTTGGACCCTTTGTAAGTTTCTTTCGTGCTTTTATGCGTTTTTAAGCGTAAAAGTCAAACAGTGTTTGACTTTCTTTTTTGACCAGTCTTTGGTCAACACAAAGTTCGTTTGAACTTTCCAATGGGAGCGTAATCACGATGGTCATAGTCCCTTGTGACTATACCTACTGATTACCAAGTTGATTAGGTATAGTGACGAGTCATAGTTTCGGTCAAAATGTGTATTCAAGCGTATTTTGCAACCAAATTATTCTTGGGTATCAAAACCGTTTGTTTTGATATCAAACTTGTTTTCTAACTTTGTTAAACATGTTTTAACATGTTTTGCTCGTCACTTTTAGTTTAGTGCTTATATAGGGTCGTAAGATAAGCCGTCTAAACAGCCGCTTAGACTTTCGAACCCGACCCGTTTGGTCGATCATTAGGATCCAACCAAACATATTTTGTGACCATAGTTGTATAGGGAATAACCTTCCGAGGTTATACCTTATGGTCACTTCGTTTAGTTAGTGGTATGATAGGTAATTTATATGCCTTAGGAAAATGACCAAAATGCATTTTTTACGCATAAATTCATTTTAAGCATATGTAACCTAAATTTTTATATCTAAACTGATTAGGTAACATTATTAGACATGTTAAGGCATATAATACTTATCATAGGACTAATTAGGCGGTCCGAACGCGTTTCACGCGAACGACGCGTTAAAGTAGCGTAAGCTACCTAAACGAGTCGTAATGGGTCGTAAGCACTTAGGTTAGGTTTCGATTTACTATGTAGGCTTTGTTAAACCATGTCATATGAGTTCCAATACTCATTTGGTTTACGAGACCTCATTCTATCCGATCTTCTGATTTAGGTCCGATTTATTAACGTAGTTACTTTTTTTTGGGTAAAGGGTTACCCCGGTGATTCTATTAAAATAACCGCAATTAAGTACAAGTAGTGAGGATAATCCACACTAATTCATATACAGGACATGCCCCATATATGTAAACCACTAAAACAAAGACCAAAGACCAATGACACCACAAACCTAGTCTACTTTACATCAAGAAAAAATGTCCAGTAGACATACAAAACGACATCAACAAGGGACGTTATCCGCCATCATCAAAAATGAAATTGCTTCGAAACAGCATCCCCATAAGACGAACCAAAAACTGACTAGCCATTGGAGAACTTTGTGGAAGAGGTGCTTGCCCCTGCTTTTGAAATCACAGGATGTGTACCCGACATCATAAATTCATTTGTTTCATTATAAACTTCCGCAACCTCCTCATCATCAGAATCACCAATATTATCTCGCATCCCCTTACCCGTTTGACGAGCCGTACCCTGCTCCTCTCTTAGCACATCAAACGGGTTCTGGGACACTACACTACTCGGCGGATCCGACTTTTTAACCCCTCCATTCGATTTGAACCCAACTGGCCTATACTCAAACTTCGGCTTAGCTATGTTAACCTGAAAACCAGATTTCCTAGCCGCTTTTTTACCATCCACATCCATAAACCCATCTGCATCCACTTCTGGAGTCTTCACTTGACCACGAGATTGCTTCCTAGCGTTTTGTTTCTGGGGTTTAGGAACAACCATAGGAGATTTCCTAGGCTGTTTCGGGCAAGACTCATCAGCGTGTCCAAAGACCTTACAATGATTACACCTGCAAGGACTCCATTCATATTCCACATTCATCTTCACTTTAATAAAACCTTCACCTTCTGGCTCAGGCACCGCAATAACAACTTCCTCTTTAAAGGCATTCTCAGCTGAGATCTCTATCAAGGCTCTAGCATAGCTGCTCCTACCCCACGCGTCCATGCACATTGAGGTAGTATACGAATCCAACAATTTCGGCTCACCAATAGCTGTAGCAATCATACTCAAACCATCTTCTGTATAGGCAACTATAGGAACATCATGAATTTTAACCCATACTAGAATCTTTTCAACTTCCTTCTTCTCTAGTCTCGCAGTAGGCGACCACACACTAAGGAAAAGAGGTTGAGAACGAATAATCCAGGGTCCCTCTTTAAGAACATTCAACATACCTTCTTTGTTCGCAAATTTGAAAAAGAAAAACCCGTTCGCATTCATCATAGACTTTTGCAAACCAAACTTCTTCCAATTGTTTTTCACAAAGTACTCAACCACCGGATAAGCCACACGATCCCCCAAGAAGTACCCATACAGTGTATTAGCTAACCTGTCTTGAACCAGTTTAACAGATTCTCGGGAAAGCACCACATCACAACCATCCTGTACCACCGGACTTGCAAGAGATCTGAAATTTACCTGTTTGGTGTTGGCTGCCACAACGGATTCAGCATAAGACCTTGTCTTTGTCGCACTACCCAAATCAGATCGAACCTGGGAACTTGCCTGATGTTCCCTATTTCCCGAATCCCTAACGTTAGGCTGTAAATTATCCATAGGACCTTGAACACCCGTTGATGATGAGAACAGATTATCCACGTGAACTGGTGCCGTGACCTTAGTGAGTTCATCAATAATGTTAATACCACGTCTCGGCTGTATATTGTTGCCATCAATATCAAGTATACGATCCGCAATTTCTTTGAAAGACAGTGGCGGCTTTCCACTAGATTTCATTTGTTCATCCATTAAACCATAATATGGTAGGTATGACGGCTGAAACAAAGGAAATCTGACAAACCCTAGCAGCCGTGACAAACCTTAATTCGAACCAAAGAATGATTCCGAAACAAAGGTTGACAGTATAACAGCCGCCGCAAACAAACCCTAAACAATCTGATGTAACCCAAGATCAATCGAGACCAAGATTTGATTGAATCGACTAGGGTTTCACGAAATCTCCAAGATCGCCCAGAGCCCCCTTAGTCGATCGGATAAGTTCCGTAGTTACTTATATTAGGTGCCGATTGATTTCCGTGATCCCTCTAGCTTTACTTGGTTGTTATTCAAGGCTTCTAAGCATTCTCAAGTGAGTACATAGTTCCCCTATTTTTCTGTTTTCGATTGTTTTGGGGTGATTCATATGTGCTAAATGATTTCGAGAACTTAACGATGGTTTCAAAAATGCTTAACATGGTTTATATTAAACTAATAACGATTTCGATAATGTGAACAAACTTGTTGCTTGTAATTTCATAACAAATGACATTCATTAACATTGATCAAGCCGACCAGTATTAGGTTATGGTACCATAGTGTTGGACTCTGTATGCCCAAGACACATACTAAATTGATGTGGCTAGTACGTTATGATCCAAGTCGGGTCATACCCAATAACAAGCTAGACAAACACCTATAATATTTGTTTATGATATGATCAAACAAATGAATATTAACACTTACAATATTTAGAAATCGGTTTTCTAAATAATTGCACTTGACTAACTAATAAATTATATGGATAATTTATTTTGAGAGAGTATTTTATTTTGATATTTAATGGGTTAAATGCCTTAATAAAAGTTGTATAAGTCTTAAAACATGTGATGTTATAATTTTATAAAAGTTATAAAATTATATAAGACTTAAATTGTTATTATAAGAAAATTATTGAATTTTTTTTATAAAAATAAAAGCTAGGGCCGCCCCCCTCATGGGAAGTTACAAAAGTTTTTTGGTCCAATCATAAAGCATGCAATTTTGCATGTCTAGATGATGCTTGATTGGCCATCTTTGGTGGCAACTTTCTCTCTCATCCTTTTAAGAAAAAAGGTGTTGCAAGACTTGAAAGATTCACCATTTTTCTTTCAAGTTTTTCAAGTTGCAAGAACTCATAAAAACCTCTCTAAAATTTCGGCCAAGAGGGGTTGTCAAGAGGGATTTTCAAGTGAGTTTTCAAGTGTAAAAATCCTAGCAACATAAGGTGTTCGTTGGAAGCTTGGGGTATGCAAGCTTGAGATCTTCTCCTTTGAAGATTTCCATTCAAGAATATCATCTTCTTCATATCTCCTTGCTCTTGGAATGGTAGTATTCTAAAACACCCTATGGCTGTATTTTGATAGCATGTATGTCATATATGGATCCGATTTTGGGTTTTGCATTTAAAATGATTTTAAATCTTGTAAAACAACATGTTTTAAATCCTTATTCCGCTGCGTTTTAATTTTATTCGGATAAAATTAGCTTTGATAAACATGTTAAAAACCCAACAATGGCATCTAGAGCCGCTTATATGAGTGCATGCTTCATTGGATTTAAAATTTTCGGGTTTTGGGTTTGGTTAAACCCTATGGCCGAAAGTTTTGACCATGGTTCTCCTTTTATTTTTCAAGATTTAACTCCTACATGCATAAAGGAATCTTGAAAAATTATGTCATATTGATGATTTGTTTTGTTTGGACAAAAACCCACATTTTTCGGTTTTTCATTCTTGGCCGAAAATGTAGGTTATAAAAGGAAACCATTTTGCTCTTGAAATATATATATATATATTTGGATATATATTTTGGTGTTCATAACCTAGCCATGACCTTGTATGAATATGCTTGTGTTTGTGATTTTAGTTAATTATTCAATGGGTTGTAATAATTATTATTTTGTCTTCCATTTGTAAAATTATGTAATTTATTTATTTTCATATGGTATGTAAGTAAATAGATTAGATGCATTTATTTTACTAGAAAAATGTATTAGGATACTTTTATGTAAAAGAAGATGCACACAAAAATGCGGTTTTGGTTTTTGCCAATTTCGGGCAAAAAAAGGACTTCATAGTTCTTAACGGGATTTTAGCCCGATAACCAAAACACATTTTGAAGTCCAAAGAAGTTTGGAGCTGAATTTAAAAGACATTTGGAAGCTCAAAAATGTGAAGAAATCACAACACAAGATGAAGACTTGAAGCATTTGGATGCGGGATCAAGTGGGAGTTCACCGACACTTTTTTTGTGTCCATATTCACCCTTTAGGAAGGACCTTTTGACACACTTGTTTCGGCTAACAAGTGTGGTCAAAATAGTTGGCTATGGTTATGCACCTTTTTACATATGTGTTGTGCTTGTATGGTTATATTTTATTTATGGTTGTTTGGATGATATTTGGATATGCATACTTAACAACTAATAACCCGTAACAAGCTTAAAATTGGTTCTTACAAAATCATTAAAACGATTAATAAAAGGTTTTATTAAAAATTAATGATTTTATAATAAAATGGGTTTTATTAAAAGAACCTTGAAAATTGGTTTTCACTAAAGTACCATTGATTTGAATGCATGCAAATATATGGTACATAAAATTTTTCTAAACTAGAATTTTGAAAAATAAAAATCCCTTTTATAAAATAAGTCAAACACCATCCTTTTATACAACACTCAAATTACTTGGGAACTCTTTGTGGGATAAAGGTCACCTAACCACATTTGAGGAAACTTGTATATTTGAGGTGGGTTTACCATGTTTGTGGGATAAAGGTCACCTAACCACTTATATGTGTAAACTCACATGTGTGTATAAGTTGGACGACTTGATTTGGAAACCATGAACTTAGGGTCACCGAAGCATGGAGAACAAAGGTGTTGATGGGATTAAACATGCCAACTAAACATAAAGATGTTTAACCGATCCCATATAGCTAGAAGTTGCAAAGGGTTGCAATTGTCAAACGTTGACTACCTTGTTAATTTAAATAATGGGATAAAGGTCACCTAACCAATATTTAAATGTAACGTTGGATTCTAGATTTTAATTATTAATTGTCTATGAGACGTTAAAAGGGTATTAATGATTAAAATTTTAATAATATCGAAAATACTAAAATTGAACTTTGTTAAATTTTGTAGATGGCCGCTAATAATGCAAACCCGATTACCCAAACCGTCCGTAACCTATCACTAAGAACCATCCTTGAAAAGGATCGTCTCAACCATAACAACTTCATGGATTGGTTTCGAAACTTGAGAATTGTTCTCAAGCAAGAGAAGATATCCTATGTGTTGGACGATCCTATTCCCGATCAACCTGACGAGGAAGATGTAGAAGCCTACAATGATTGGGTTAAGTATACCGAGGACTCCATGCAAGCCTCTTGCCTCATGTTGGGAACTATGATTCCCGAGATTCAAAAGGACTTTGAACATCATGGGGCATACGACATGATTACCCAATTGAAGGAAATGTTCCTACAACAAGCAAGGGTAGAACGCTTCGAAACGGTTCGAGCGCTTCATGCATGTCGAATGGAGGAAACCCAATCGGTCTCATCTTACGTCCTTAAGATGAAAAGCCACATTGATCGCCTCGAGAGGCTCAATTGTCCCGTCTCTAAAGAGTTGGCTACGGATTTGATCCTCAACTCTTTAACAAAGAAATTTGAGAGCTTTGTTATGAATTATAACATGAATGGATGGGACAAGACCATTGGTGAGCTACATGCAATGCTCAAAACGGCCGAAGCGGGAATGGGTAAAAAGGCTTTACCCGTTCTAACGATCAATGAGGGAGGCAAGAAGGGACATCACTCCGACTCCAAGGCAAATGTTGCGAAAGGAAAGGGGCACGTCAAAGGGAAGGGAAAAAGAAAGGCAAAAGCATAACCACCAAAACCGAAAGAGAAGAAGGCAAAGGTTGCCACGAGCGATCCATGCTTTGAGTGTGGAGAGATAGGGCATTGGAAAAGGAATTGTCCAACCTATCTCAAAGAGTTGAAAAACAAGAGGGATGCAGGGCAAACCTCAAGTACAATCTTTATGATACATATTGATCTAAATGTTATTTCTTCTAACACATGGGTATTAGATACCGGATGTGGAACTCATATTTGCAATTCGTTGCAGGGGTTCAAAAGAAATAAGCATTACAAGAAGGGAGACACTAGTCTCTTCATGGGCAATGGAGCGAAGGTTCAAGTTGAAGCCCAAGGAGACTATGTTTTAAAACTTCCAAGTGGTTTGGAAATATGTTTGAAAAATGTTTTGTATGCTCCTAGTTTGACTAGGAACATTATTTCTGTTTCCCTTTTAAGACAATATGGATTTGATTTGAAGTTTGTGAACAATGAAATTTATGCTTTGATGAATGGCATGTTCTACTTTAAAGCTACGCCTTCAAATGGTATTTATGAATTGGTTCATGATAATACATCATTTGATAATTCGATGTACCAAGCAAACACCAAGAAACTCAAAACGGATTTGAGTGAGACCTATCTTTGGCATTATCGTCTTGGTCATATAAACAGAAATCGCATGCAAACACTTCAAAAGAATGGTCTTTTGGAAACAAATGAAATTGGTTCATTTGATACATGTGAATCTTGTTTACAAGGTAAAATGACCAAGAAACCCTTTAGTGGCACAAACCAAAGGGCAAAAGATTTATTAGGCATCATACATTCGGATGTATGTGGTCCTTTTAAGCCAATGACTAGGAATGGTGAAAGATACTTCGTAACTTTTACCGACGACTTCAGTCGTTATGGTTATGTGTACTTGTTAAGACACAAAGATGAAGTTTATGAAACGTTCAAAATCTTCCAAAACGAAGTAGAGAATCAACTCACCAAGACAATCAAAGTTCTTCGTTCCGATAGAGGAGGTGAATACCTTAGTGATGCTTTTCAAGATCATCTTAGGAGTTGTGGGATCATCTCACAACTTACTCCACCTGGAACACCACAACATAATGGTGTGTCTGAGAGGAGGAATCGAACTCTATTGGATATGGTTCGATCAATGATGGCTAGAAGCACATTGCCTCTATCATTTTGGGGTTACGCTTTGCTCTCCGCGGCTCGTATATTAAACATGGCCCCAACCAAGAAAGTGGATAAGACACCTTTTGAAATATGGCATGGAACGGTTCCATCATTATCATATTTGAAGGTATGGGGTTGTGATGCTTATGTGAAGCAATACACCCCAAACAAGTTAGAAGTACGATCCATTAAGTGTATCTTCGTAGGATATCCTAAAGACGATATAGGATATTATTTCTACGATCCAACAGAGCAAAAGGTATTTGTTGCTCGAAAGGGTAAGTTCTTGGAGGATAAGTTCCTTATGGAAGGAACTAGTAGAACAGTGGAACTTGATGAGGATCAAGAACCACAAGCCGATACACGTTTGGTTGATACTAGCACTCAACAAGAGGTTGTTGAAAATGATCAAATGGTTGATCAACATACACAAAACGTTCGCAGATCAGGAAGAATTAGTAATCCACCTGAAAGATATGGATTTTTCATGGATGGATGCTATGTGGTAGATTCAGATGAACCAACCACATACCCTGATGCAATGTCAAAATCTGATTGCGACAAATGGCTTGAGGCTATGAACGTAGAGATGCAATCCATGTATGACAACCAAGTTTGGGAATTGGTTGTGCCACCTCTTAACTCCAAAGTAGTTGGAAGTAAGTGGGTTTTCAAAAAGAAAACAGATATGCATGGTAACTTGGATACTTATAAAGCGAGACTTGTAGCAAAAGTTTTCACTCAAACTCAAGGGGTTGATTATGATGAGACCTTCTCGCCAGTGGCAATGCTAAAGTCGATTAGGATATTATTTGCCATAGCTGCATATTATGACTATGAGATTTGGCAAATGGATGTCAAAACGGCTTTCCTCAATGGATATCTTGATGAAGATGTCTATATGGTTCAGCCTGAAGGTTTTGTCGATCCAAAACATCCTAACAAAGTGTGCAAGTTAAAGAAATCAATCTATGGATTGAAACAAGCATCGAGAAGTTGGAATCACCGTTTTGATGAAGAAATTAGGAATTTTGGGTTCATAAAAAACGGGGATGAAGCTTGTGTGTATAAGAAAGCTAGTGGGAGCACTGTCACTTTCTTAGTATTGTATGTCGATGACATTCTACTATTTGGAAATGACATTCCAACCATGGAAGGTGTAAAAGCCTGGCTTGGAAGATGTTTTTCCATTAAAGATCTTGGAGAAGCTGCCTATATTTTGGGAATAAAGATCTATAGGGATAGATCAAGGCGCTTGATAGGTTTAAACCAAAGTGCATACATTGACAAAGTCTTGAAAAGGTTCAAGATGGAGAACTCTAAGAAAGGGTTGGTACCTATTCAAAAGGGGACAATATTGAATGTGACTCAATGTCGAAGCTCAAAGGATGAGCAAGAAAGAATGAAAGGAATCCCATATTCGTCTGATATAGGATCCATAATGTATGCAATGATATGCACAAGACCGGACGTGTCTTGCGCCTTAAGCATGACAAGTAGATACCAGCAAAATCCAGGTAACAGTCATTGGATGGCTGTTAAGAGCATATTGAAATACCTTAGGAGGACTAAGGATATGTTTCTAATATATGGATCTGGTGAAGAGGAACTTGTTGTAAAAGGTTACACGGATGCGAGTTTCCAAACTGATCGAGATGGTTCTCGATCACAATCTGGGTATGTCTTCATTTTGAATGGAGCTGCAGTCTCTTGGAAGAGCTCGAAGCAGGATGTTGTAGCATTGTCCACTACAGAATCAGAATACATCGCCGCCTCATTGGCAGCACAAGAAGCTGCGTGGTTAAAGAAGTTCATTGCTGACCTAGGGGTAGTCCCTACCATTCAAGACCCCCTAGAGATCTTTTGTGATAACGAGGGTGCGATTGCTCAAATCAAGGAACCTCGTGCACATCAAAAGACTAGGCACATTGAGCGGAGATTCAACTACATAAGGGATGAAGTTGAAAAAGGAAAGATATGTATTCGCAAAGTTCACACCGATCAAAACATTGCGGATCCACTCACGAAGCTCCTTGAACGGCCAAAACATGAGGGTCATACTTGTGCCTTAGGACTTCGATATTCTAGTGATTGGATTTGATCTATTTTGTATTTGGATATTGGAACAATTGTTATTTTAACTCTTTTATGGTATTTTGAGTTATGTTCCATTTTTAGCATGTTTAAATCCGTGAATAAATTAATTATTCTAAATGTCCGTAGTCGATCATACTTGTGGGAACAAATATGAATGTAAGACTATTATGAACTTGGATTGGTGGATATTCATTAGGTATGAATATGGAGCAAAGTGTTGCTGCCAAAGTTCATAGATATTTGTGGGATACAAATATTGGACTGACCCGCTCTCAAATGTTACTGCATGGAATCATTGATTGATCATAAGTAAATTTGAGCAAAGGCGAATATCATAGTATCCTCTGACCTGAGATACATATTGGGTCTTGATATTCACCAAATATTATGCCTTGACTTAGTTCTTCGCTGTCTGTAATAAGATAGTACATAAGACTAAGCTCAGGTATGGTACGAGGTGATTGTGAGAGACATATGTAGTCAAGAAGGGATTTGTTCCTCTTATTCGTTGAGAGTAAGATGTCTAAGGCCTGCTTAAGTTAAATCAACAGAGAATGATCACACTGTGTCTCTGGATTTGACATGACATCTGTAACGAAAGGATAAATGATAGATTCACCTAAATCATGTTCAAGTAAGGGACTTGAAGGGGATGATGTTATTGAATGGCACTTCGTCATACGTATTAGGGGTAGTAAACCGTTGTTAGGCGTCATTTACTGCTTGCATCAATCTTTTATGTATCTTGTGCAAGTGGGAGATTGTTGGACTCTGTATGCCCAAGACACATACTAAATTGATGTGGCTAGTACGTTATGATCCAAGTCGGGTCATACCCAATAACAAGCTAGACAAACACCTATAATATTTGTTTATGATATGATCAAACAAATGAATATTAACACTTACAATATTTAGAAATCGGTTTTCTAAATAATTGCACTTGACTAACTAATAAATTATATGGATAATTTATTTTGAGAGAGTATTTTATTTTGATATTTAATGGGTTAAATGCCTTAATAAAAGTTGTATAAGTCTTAAAACATGTGATGTTATAATTTTATAAAAGTTATAAAATTATATAAGACTTAAATTGTTATTATAAGAAAATTATTGAATTTTTTTTATAAAAATAAAAGCTAGGGCCGCCCCCCTCATGGGAAGTTACAAAAGTTTTTTGGTCCAATCATAAAGCATGCAATTTTGCATGTCTAGATGATGCTTGATTGGCCATCTTTGGTGGCAACTTTCTCTCTCATCCTTTTAAGAAAAAAGGTGTTGCAAGACTTGAAAGATTCACCATTTTTCTTTCAAGTTTTTCAAGTTGCAAGAACTCATAAAAACCTCTCTAAAATTTCGGCCAAGAGGGGTTGTCAAGAGGGATTTTCAAGTGAGTTTTCAAGTGTAAAAATCCTAGCAACATAAGGTGTTCGTTGGAAGCTTGGGGTATGCAAGCTTGAGATCTTCTCCTTTGAAGATTTCCATTCAAGAATATCATCTTCTTCATATCTCCTTGCTCTTGGAATGGTAGTATTCTAAAACACCCTATGGTTGTATTTTGATAGCATGTATGTCATATATGGATCCGATTTTGGGTTTTGCATTTAAAATGATTTTAAATCTTGTAAAACAACATGTTTTAAATCCTTATTCCGCTGCGTTTTAATTTTATTCGGATAAAATTAGCTTTGATAAACATGTTAAAAACCCAACACATAGGATCTGACAAATCCCGTTATCAGACTACACCCATGGTTATGTGTGGTGGTTATGTGGGTAACGACCGAATCTGTGATTGTTAACTTACCCTTTGGTGGTTTGTTAGTTCGAGTTGAACGAGGGATGAGTTGTGAAGGTTTGGATGTTATTAGCGAGGTGACCAGAAGTAGTTTTCACAATTAAAACAAGAATGATTTAAACGATTGAAACGATTTTTACGAGTTAAACGAATTGGATAAATGATTGGTTTTTGGTTTGTGATTAGATAATGGGACGGGTGTGATATGATAAAAGCATGGTAGATACGCCGCTGGTACTTCTTATATATAAGTGTTTTTATCATATTACATTCCGTGGCATTATTTAGTTCACTTGGGCAAACGATTTTAAAACGATGTCACATAACGATGTTTTTCTAAATATAAACCATACGAGTTTTATTAACGAGATGATTTACAATTTGGTTTTCTTAAATAAATGTTTTTGGGTTAAGAATCATGGCTACGAGATTTTACAAATTATAACCAACTTGATTTGAGTTGGTTAATTATGTTGCAATACTATACACTTTTCAAAAGAAGGTATTTAACTTTTGACTCTTGTAGTCTAATGAGGTATTGCAACATGTAAACTAGCAATGAATCCGACACTCTCATAAAACCTATGTGCTCGCCAGCATTTCTTTGCTGACTTTGTTTTTACATATGATTCAGGTGTTGTTGAATGATGTTGATTGCTAGGATGCATGCTCACTTAGGACTGGACGAGGCCTTAGTGACTTAATAACAAAGATAGACTATGTTTAACTTGTTTGTTTAAATTTCAAGACAATGTAAATGGTTAATCTTTAAATAAAACAAAACTTCAAATTTCCGTGTGTTATGAAACAATGATTCTGTTACAACACTCCCCGACGATTCCGCCGCGATTTGTTGTTTTACGCGGTCGGGGTGTGACATTTAAGCACATAATTCCAAGTATTAAATAGTATTAAAATAGTACGGAAATTACCGGTTCTGTGCCAGTTGTCACAGTCTCCCCTCGTTAAAAGAATTTCGTCCCGATATTCAGGCTGAGTTACCTCCCGCAGGAGCTTTCTCGAACAGGTGGGGGTACTTGGCTTTGAACCGGTCTTCGCGTTCCCATGTGTACTCAGGTCCGTGTTTGGAGTTCCAACGTACTTTGACAAGTTTAATGCGACTCCTCCTTGTTTTATGAATCTTCCAATCCGTTACCTTAACGGGTTGTTCTGTAAATCGGAGTGTGTCGTCGATATGCACCTCATCCGTGGGGATGATTTTCACACCCCGACCGCGTAAAACAACGAAACCGCGGCGGAAACGTTGGGGAGGGGAGCGACAGAATTATTGTTTCACAACCATGGATTCAAAAAGTTTCGTTTTATTTAAATATTAAATATTTACATTGTCTTGAAATTTAAAAACAAACAAGTTCACATCCTGACTATCATCGTTATTAAGTCACTAAGGCCTCGTCCAGTCCTAAGTGAGCATGCATCCTAGTCACAATCAACATCATTCAACACCACCTGAAACATATGCGAAAAATAAAATCAGCAAAGAAATGTCGGCGAGCACATAGGTTGTGTGATAGTGTCGGATTCATGGCTCGTTTACATGTTGCAATACCTCGTTTGACTACAAGAGTCGATAATTGAAAACCTTGTTTTGAAAAGAGTTTGGTATTGCAATATGATTAACAAACTCAAAATAGGTTGGTTATAGTTTATAAAATCTCGTTGCCATGAATCTTAACCCAAAACATTTGTTTAAGTAACCCAAATTGTAAATCGTTCTCGTAATAAAACTCGTATGGTTTATATCGTATAGTAAACATCGTTGCGTGACATCGTTTAAAATCGTTCGTCCAAATGAACTAAATAATGCCACGGAATATAATATGATAAAAGCACTTTTATATATAAGAAGTACCAGCGGCGTATCTACCATGCTTTTATCACGTTACACCCGTCCCGTTATCTAATCACAACCCAAAACCAATCGTTCGTTCAATTCGTTTAACTTGTTCAAATCGTTCCAATCGTTCAATCGTTTTAATCGTTCAATCGTTCAAAATCGTTCAGTCGTTCAAATCGTTCTCGTTTTAATTGTGAAAACTATTTTTGGTCGTCTCGCTTATAACATTCAAACCTTCGTAACTCGTCCATCGTTCAACTCGTTCAACTCGTATTAACAAACCACCAAAGGGTAACTTAACAATCATCAGGTTCAGTCGTTACCCACATTACCCCCATACATAACCATGGCGGTAGTCCGATAACGGGATTTGTCAGATCCTATGGTACCATAACCTAATACTGGTCGGCTAGGCCAAAGCTAATGAATGTCATTCGTTATGTAATTACGTCCAACAAGTTTGTTCACATTATCGAAATCGTTATGTTTAATATAAACCATAGTATTCGTTTTTGAAAGCATCGTTGAAAGCATCGAAATCGTTTAACACATATGAATCACCCCAAAACAATTGAAAACAGTAAAATAGGGGAACTATGTACTCACATTGAATTGCAAAGTATCCTTGATCTAATGAACTAACAATGCTCGGGAAAACCAAGGAAATCAAGTGGTACCTAGTAATCGGATGACTAGTTAATAAATCGACACCTAAATCGGGAGATCGGGTAGAATGAGGTCTCACAAACCAAATGAGTATTGGAACTCATGTGATATGGGTTAACAAAGTCTACATTCCAAATCGAAACCTATCCTAAGTGCTTACGACCCGTTACGACCCATTAAGGTAGCTTGCGCTACTTTAACGAGTCGTTCGCGCAAAAGCGCGTTCGAGACGCCTAACTAGTCCTATAACAAGTATTAGATGCCCTAACATGTTTAAATATGTTGCATAATCAGTTTAAGTGACAAAAATTAAGTTACATATGCTTAAATACCAATTATGCATGAAAAGGGCATTTTGGTCTTTTACCTAAGGCATATAAACTACCTATCATACAACTAATTAAACTAAGTGACTGTCACACCTCGACCACGTAAAACAAAAAATCGTGGCGGAAACGTCGGGGAGTGTCGTAACAGAATCATTGTTTCACAACACATGGAATTTAGAATATTGTTTTATTACATAATAAGTTACATTGTCTTGGAATTTGATCAACAAACAGTACAATTGCCGTTCATGTTTTTATAATTACTAAGGCCCATGTCCATCCTATGTAAAGCAATCAACAGTCGTCACGAAATAAAACCTGAAACATATGTGAAAGTAAATACGTCAGCATAAAAATGCCTGTGAGTAACATAGGTTTTGTGTTGAGGATTCATGACTTTGAATGTTTAAAGAAATGTTTAACAAAAGTAGTCATGAGCCTTAAAATATTTTCTTTTATATTTCATACAAAAAGTGATAAGAAATCAGATGATATAAAAGAATAACGCAATAATGAAATGAATAACCAACTAAAAATGAGTTTGTAGCATATATAAAAATATACCTTGGTTTTAAGAAAGTCAGATAAGTAATATATTAAAATATATTTTAGTTTCAAAACAGTTATACAGATAGTATATCAAATATACTTTAGTTGTTAAAATAATAGTTTTCGGTAGTATATCATAAGTATACTTTGGTTTTGTAAATAACATATCAACTATGTTTTAGTAAATAACAAAATATATGTTGGATTTGTACAAAGTATATCAAATTATACTTTGGTAAATAATATCACATATGAGAGCATATCAAACTATACTTTGGAAGTATATCAAATTATACAAAAGAAAATGTGATTTAGAATTCATTCAAACCTTAGTGTATCAAACTACACCTTAGAGACTATAGAAATACCACAAAGGCAATTTCTATTTGGATAAAATTCGGTTTCTGACATTCCATACAACAGGAATGGGGTGTCTAGTCCTATAGCGCTATATCATACTACCAATCGGTTTGGTGAATGTATAAAATAAGTACAACCCAACAATAAATTTTATAATCTTTGAGAATTAGTGTTTAAATCATAGATAATCATTCAGTTTGTCAAAAGATAAGTACTAGCATGTATAATCAATTTATACTTTGAAATCATGAAAATAACAATTAGGCACACATGTTTCACCCCAAAACATTTGAAAACAGTAAAAGAGGGGACTATGTACTCACCTTTGGGTGCGTTTTTATATGTTAACACAATCCCTCAAATTGTTTATTCGTCCTAAATTAAATAAGAACGATTTAATAATCAAAAACCCACAAAAATACATAAGTTTCTCCGATACTTAGAATTTTCACATAACTTTGAGATCTTCTCGAAAAGTTATTATTTTTTATTATATTGGTGTACTTATATATATATATATATATATATATATATGAGTTCATATATTTTAAAAACTTTGCGACTTGAATGATTTTATTGGTGACCCTCATCATGTTATAAGCAATATATCTACGATTTGCGCGTCGTAATATATATACTCAAATGTAACATACTAATAATAACGTAATACACATAATCTTGTCAAGTATTAACATGTCATCATACACATATTATAAAACACATAACACATTGTAACACATAAAATTAACCCATGAACAACCCATTATAGTGTATGTTGAAAAACACGTATTTTAGCGATTCGGTAACGTTTTTGGGCGCCGGAAGTCACGTATGACTAACCAAACACCAAGTAAACTTAATATAAGTCAAAATACTTATTTTTATATCAAAAATATCAGTTTACTTACTGATCTAAAACAGTTTTATAAAAATCCTCCGAAAAGCCGATTTTTAACCGTTTTACCGCATAGTTTTGCATTAAACGTTACCCTAACCATCCCAAATCGAAACGACTTGATATTTTAACATAACCCATGTTATTTACTGAATAAAATAGTGGTTATACTCATGATAGTGCAGGTCTCAAATAAAGCACATAAATCATGCAAATTTCACATATTTTATCAGTTTCTAAGCTATATGTACAACATGCAAAGCTATCAAACCTATGACAAAGTTTCATGCCATTATAATATACCAAATAATGTTATTTTTAGTGTTTATAATCTTCTCTAAAACATTTTTGTCATACAATCATTTTTTATCATTTCTTGAGCTTTAAATCAACATGTATTCTCATGTACAAGTGTCTAAAGCACACAATCATATCATCATTATTTCATATGAGTTTAGATGCATCAAATATGTAATTTGTTCATATTTACTTGCTGATTTAATGGAACATTTATCATATCATTCACAAATCATCCAACACTTGCATTTTAACTATCATCCAAGAACAAGCAACAACTTAAAAATTATCAAATATGTCTAATAAATTTTTAGCCATTTATATGTCAAAATACTAACATTATTCCAAAGTATAACTCATGATTCAATCACTCCTTTATATCTCTAACATATTTGTACATAATCTTGTTCATGCAAGCAAACACCCTAAACAAGAATTTATCAATAAATCAAACTTCAAAGCTCATACACACATATATATATATGTACGGTTTTATACACACACATATATCACCATTTTTATTTTGTATCAAGACCCATTTCTTTTTAGATTTCAAGTTTGTGAAAAATTCCAAGATTCAAGAGAAACTTCCAATCATCAAGAACAACAAAAAATCAAGAGTATGATTTAAACATAAACTTTATACCTTCAAGATTCAAGTAAGTTTTTGGATGAGATTTTGATGATAGGGAGCTTGAAATCACTTGAAAGCACCTTGGAAACTCCTTTGGATCTTCACACCAACTTGAAGTTTGCTTGAAATGGAGTTGGATTCTTCAAGAACAAGGTTGAAGATGAAGATGGAGGTGATGGGAGGGGGTTACGGTTTGGGTGAGGGAGAGAGAGAGGAAGATTTGTTGAGTGGAGTTGTGATCTTGAAAGATATGAAGTGATCTTCAAGATATGGAGGAGATATATAGAGATTTGAAAGATATATGAAGCTAGCATGCAACAACAAGTGGCATGGCTATAGAGAAGTGGCAAAATTTAATCTTATGCATGACAAGACACAACTATATATGCATATAAACATATATTTATTATGTGCAGGTTAAAAATAGGTATTTAGCTGGATACCGGGTATTTTATTTAGCGTTTAAATCCCGGTTTATGGCGTTCTAAATTATTTTTATTATTCCATAAAAATAAACTCGCCAAAATATTTCTGAAATAAATATCAGTTGCCGAGACTGGCTGCGTTGTCTGCGTTTCGCAGTATAAGCACTGTGTTGCGCTGTAACACGCGGTAAGCGCTTAAACTTGAAAAATAAAGTTTTTAAGCGTTTTAATTTATTTTTCAACACGAATATGATTAAAAATAAAATTTTAATCATAACAGAATATTTTTAGGATTTAAATATTATCCGGGCGGTCACCAACGTTCGTTTCGCAGTTTTGTCGCAAATAGTTCTAAAGTTCGAATAAACATGTTTTTGCCATACCGAATCCTTCGAAACTTATTTCTAAGTTATGTAAAGGGTATTTAGGGTATGTTTGGCTTATGTCACAGTTCCGGAGTGTACGTCGCTTTAAACTGATTATGTTTACGTAAAGGTTTATGATTTTACTTCCAGAACAGGTTTGAGATTTCGGAATTGAACAATGGTTGAAAACGTACTAATGTCACAAATAATTAAACAATATTGAAATTAAAACGTCATATTTCATTAAACACAAAGTTGTTTGGAACAATACTAGGGTTTAAATACATAGATGTCACAGTCTCCCCTACTTTTGGAAATTTCGTCCCGAAATTTAATTAGAGGAAACTTGTGGGAAAGGTGCGGATGTTTCGCTTTTAAATATATCCTTCGTTTCCTGAGTAAAACTCTGACCACGTTTGGATTACCAGCGAAATTTTGTTATCAGTACTCATCTGTTGTCTATAGGAATGAGTTCAGATCAGAAGATTAAAACTTCACTCCAATCGACAGATGTAAGATGGTACCGAGCCTCAAGAGAGTCATGTAAATGCCATAGTGGCATTCTTTGTTGTAAAATAACTCGAAAAGAGTGTGAACTTTGGAGTTTCGAACAACTGATGGAAGAACGTTTCCCATGAAGACTATTATAGGAAACTTGTGTGTGCTTGAAAACAGAGTCGGAGAGTGTAAGATAAAATAACATTGGTCAAGGTCCAGGACTTCTAGTAACTTAAATAACGCTACGTTCGCAATGTAATAAGGAACACTTATATATATAGGAAGTACCAGCGGCGTATCCACCATGCTCCATTCTACATTGTTCCCGTTTCGTTATTCTCATCACTATAGGTCTTAACACATGATAAAACTTGTTGTGGTTTCTATGCACTGAATTCCATAATTATGTATGCATCCATAATTACGTAATTCCTTGCACGGTCCGCACAATTCATTTCATAATGCGTAGGGAAAAGTCAATCGAATAAACATGAAGTGACTTGACTAGACCACCAAAGGATCTTTTTAACTAGATCAACGAACGATCTTTTTAACTAGATCAACACATGATCTCCTTAACTAGACCGTCGTACGATCCCCTTAAATAGACCACTTAAGGGATCTTTTCAGCTATATCATCACATGATATTTCTAACCAGAATTTTGAATCAATCGTTTTAACTAGACCACTCAAGGGGTCCAATTATAGAGTAGTACTTCATAATCCAAGGGTCTTAACTATTACGTAGAAGACCATTAAGGATTTAAAGTCGTACCTTTGGATATCCTACTATGAATCCCTCATATGAAGATATGGAAGATTCTATGAGGATTTGGATAATGAATATTCAGATCACACAATAACACAAAACATATAAGAAAGCACATAAGCATATAATCACATAATTGTTTAACTCGATTTTGTTAATTTGTTGTTGATTTGTGCACATACATTTAAAGCACACCAGGAATCCAATTCATGGATTTCATTTGGCACTTTAAACATCTTTAGGAATATAACTATGAAGATAGGAATATCTTAATAGGAATTCGGCTTTGTTTCTTAAAAGAAACGAGTGCTTAAGATTTTCGGGGAGATCATAAGTGATCATAGAAATGAAAGAACCACACGAGGGGTTTGTTTTATAAGGAACACAGTTCCTTGGTGTCGGCATCGTAGGGTTGTATCAACCATACACACAAACGTAACAGTTTCGTAAGATAAAATTGAAACAACAAATTTTTTTATATATATAACAGCTGAATTGTTCCAAACGTCAAAGGACAATAAACAAAGAAATACAAAAGACTAATTGTTCACTGCTGCATTGTCGTTCACGTTTGCCTCGTTTATGTTGAACACTCGTCCACGCGCTGGATTAGCATTAAAAAGTCTTGGGCAATTGTTTCGGTAGTGAGTAAGGTCACCACCGTTATAACACGACCCAGGTGGGAACTGTGCTTGAGCAGCAACAGGATTTGTGGCAGCTTGGTTAGCATAACGGCAGGTATTGACCAAATGTCCCAATCGCTCGCAGTGGGTACATTTGTGACACTGCACTTGCTCCAGGTGATGACGGTTGCATTTGTCGCACAAAGGTGCGGTACCAACATAGTTTTTCCTTGTACGAGGTTGTGCTGGCTGATTTGTTGCAACCTGGTTGTTCTGAGCAGTTATTGCGCAGTTTTGTGAAGCCTTGCGCTTCTTCTTATTGGATGTCTCAGCCTGTCTATCCTTTGGTTCTTCTTGTGCAGACTTGTTAGATGGTTTCGGGTCGCCCTTTCGAAAAAGCTTACCTTTCCTGATCTGGGATTCAGTCAGGGTAGCAGACAATTCAATGGCTTGTCTGACGGTAGTAGGATTGCTACCAGTAACGATATCCTGAACTAGGTCAGGAAGGCCATCAATGTACTGTTGGACTCTGTATGCCCAAGACACATATTAAATTGATGTGGCTAGTACGTTATGATCCAAGTCGAGTCATACCCAATAACAAGCTAGACAAACACTTACAATATTTATTAATGATATGATCAAACAAATAAATATTAACACTTTTTTTTGGGTAAAGGGTTACCCCGGTGAAATTTTATAAATAATCAAAGAATAATACAAGTGTATCAGAAAAGGATACACAAAGCTAGACTTGGCATACCAAGCCTAGGACAACCAAGATAACAACCAACAAAAAAAGACACACAAAGACATCCAAGACAAACTCAACCAAAACCAAACAAACACCCCGACACTCTAAAAGCTAGCCAACGCCGTCTTCTGACAAAGGAATCTTCCACTTCTTCAACAGCTTCGTGTATTTCAAGTCCTCACTAGGTTTGAATCCCATTACACGAAGTCTGATTGTATTGACAATCCTCTCGGTCACCATTGCCACACTGCTCTGATTTGTGGAGAATAGGCGATTGTTCCTTTCTTGCCAAATAAAATACGTTGAGGCCGCAACCACCATTTTACAAACAATGTGATCAATCGTCCTTGTATTAGCATGATGAATCAACCAGTCCAAAATGGAATCCCATGTGTCGTTCACCTCTCCCATATCTATCAAAAACTTAAGATTATTCCAGACCTGAGCCGCAAATGAACATTCGAAAAAAAGATGGTCTCTTGAGTCACGATCCTGCTTGCATAACGGACAACACATTAACCTTAAGTTCGTTTCACTTCCAGCTTCCCACGGCTTCAAACGATCCTGCGTTCGTAGCTTATTCTTAATTACCAACCACATATGAAATGAGTGCCTTGGAATACATTGAGAGAACCAAATAAGATTAGCCCAATCAACCGTTGGGTTACGATTCCTAAGATTATGCCACACCTCTAAAGATCCGAATTGCTGAGTGGTACCTTCCAAGTCTTTCCATTGTAATTTGTCCTCCATATGATGAACAAGATTAGGAGGTTCAATGTTGATTAAAACTGGGAAAAGATCTAACCAAGCTTGCGGCCACCGCCATTGTCCGTGATTGTCAATAAGAGACTCCACCGAAGACTGGAGGGAAAACCCAGCATTGGCAATAACCCGAGGCGAAATAAACGAGCTTAAAGGGCTGTAAAGGCACCAGTTGTCGCTCCATGCATTCGTTTGGGCTCCACTGCAAATAGATTTCCAAATAAAAGGCCGCACAATACTACGAATGGATAATATTTTCCGCCAACCCCAGCTTAAAGTACCCCGACACGGAATATCCCATAAACTTCTACCTCTTAACTTGTGAGAATGAATCCATTGGACCCATAGGGATCGCCTGTTGCTAAGAATGCTCCATATGTGTTTTGTCATGAGGGCTTTATTAACATCCGAGATACTTTTTATACCCAAGCCTCCTTCTTCTTTAGGTAAACACACCTCCTTCCAAGCCACTTTAGCATGAACTCTGGTTTGACGACCTCAATTCCATAAGAAACGTCGCATCCTCTTCTCTAACTCCTTGGAAATACTAGCTGGAATAATGAAGACTGCTGCCCAATAGATATGCATTGAAGATAAGACAGAATTTATTAATTGTAAGCGACCCGCAAAAGAAAGGGACTTCGTCATCCAGTTATTAATCTTGTTATCCATACGCTCAACCAAAAGCTTGCAATCAATAGACTTTAACCTCGATGATATTAGGGGAACCCCTAGGTAACGAACAGGCAAGCTCCCTTCTTGAAATGGCAACACCTGAAGAATTTCCTGACGGATCTGAAGAGGAACATTCCCAAAGAAAACAATACTCTTTGATGGGCTAGGAGCCAGACCGGATATAGCAGTGAAGTTATGTAACACTTCCTTAATTTTCGTAACAGAAAGTACATCACCATGAGCAAAAATGAAGAGATCATCAGCAAACGAGACATTAATAATCTTCTGTTTAGCACAGTGAGCATGGAACTTGAAAGAGCTAGACTGAGCAGCTCTTTGGAGCATACATGAGAATACGTCCATAATAAGAGTAAACAGATATGGTGACATTGGGTCACCCTGTCGGAGGCCGCGCTTACCTTTAAAGTAGCCATGAAGATCACCATTAATGATTAGAGAATAAGAAGCCGTAGAGACGCACGTCATTATCCAAGCCACCATTTTATGATGAAATCCAAAATGAATGAGAACATCCTCCAAAAAAGACCAACTAACAGTATCATATGCCTTTTGAATATCAATTTTAAAAGCACATCGAGACGGGCCTCTGTTGAGATGATAATTATGCATTAATTCTTGGGTCAGAAGGATATTGTCGGATATTTGTCTTCCAGGAACGAAGTCCGATTGGTTGATACTAACCAGATTCATCAGACTACCATTAATCCTGTCCGTGATAATTTTGCTAATACACTTATATAAGACATTGCAGCAAGAGATAGGCCTGTAATCTAGAACCGAATCCGGAGTTTCCTTCTTTGGAACTAGAGATCGTGTGATTCAACTGTTTCAGCAATTTACCATTCTGGAAAAAATCCAAAATGGCATTAGTAACATCATTACCCACAACACCCCATGCATGCTTGAAAAACGCTGAGGTAAACCCATCGGGACCTGGCGCTTTATTCTCACCAATACTAAACATCGCCTTCTTGACCTCCTCCCGAGTAACTTGACGAACCATATGATTTCTAGCATTCGGATCCAGAATATTCAAGGTCAAATTATCCCAATCTAATCTGTCTACCCGATCTTCACAACCCAAGAAGTTAGAGTAATGATCGACTAAAGCATTCATAATACCCTCACCTTCATGTCTAGTGCCATTAATATCCATAATGTTATGAATTTTACCTCTCGCATTACGACATTTCACAGCATTATGAAAGAAAGTAGTATTAGAATCTCCTGCACAGAGCCATTCAACCTTAGATTTATGCTTGAGAAAACATTCCTCATCGTATGCAGCCGTTTGAAATTCTTTAAGAAAAAGGGCTTCCTGTTGGCAAAGCGAAGCATTCATCGGGTCCTCATCAATCAGTTTATGAATGTCATCCAGTTTAGTGCGAAGCTCCGACACCTTCTTGTGCAAATTACCTTGAAGAAACATTAGCTTTCGTAATTTCGGCTTCAGGTTCCTAAGCCGTTGAACAACCGAGAACATCATAAAATCATCAATATCCTTGCTCCATTCCTGCTCCACATAAATCCGAAATTCCGGTTTAGAAGTAATAAAGTTCGGGAACTTAAATGGTTTATGCTTTTTCACGACTTGACTGGATATCTTAAGGATGCACGGAGTGTGATCCGAAACTCGGAAAGGTTGATAGAGAACATATGCTTCCGGAAATAAATCCAGAAATTTGATATTGCCCATAACCCGATCAATCTTTTTTAACAAACCCACTCCATTCTTCGGTTTCTGGTTCCATGTAAAATGAAGACCATGCCCCTTTAAATCAATAAGCTCAGTGTATTTAATGCACTCGTTAAACTCACGAGAACCAGTGGAGATATTAGACGGACCAAAGAGAGAATCTTTGGCAAGAAAAGTTTCATTGAAATCCCCCATTATCGACCAAGGTTTCTCTTTACAAAAATTCCTATGCAAACACAGATTATCCCAAAGACTTCTCCTCTCTTGGTAAGCATTCTTAGCATAGACGAAAGAACAAAAAAGAACCTTTTTATCAGCTCTGGTTATTATCTGAGTATGGATAACTTGATCCAATTGAGATAGAACCATAAGATCCACCATTGCATCATTCCAACCCAAAATAATCCTTGTACCTTTGTCACAAAGCCCACCATTTGAAGTCCAGTTCCAGTTTCGAAACACATTCTTACACACCTTCGCTAGTTTAGACACATCCACATGAGATTCAAGAAGAGCACAAACATTTATATTATTTTCAGCAAGTAACAGACGAACTTCAGTTTGTTTCAGGGGCCGGTTCAAGCCCCTAATATTCCAAGTAAGAATGCTACCCATTGACAACATTTTGAACAGGAGTGCTTGCCCCCTTAGAATCCACCTTCGGGTAATCCATAGTCATAAACCTAGACATCTCCGTTGGAATTTCATCCACTACAACATCATTAATCTGGTCCGAGTTTGTATTGACACTATCAGACTTCACATTCATATTGTTTAGGTCCTCAAAAACATCATTCTCCAAATTTTGTAAAGACTGAAACGAGTTTTTCATCCGTATAGTACCAGCTGAGTTAGTACTTTCAGGTTTGGAAGTAGTGACCGGCTTTGTACTTGAAGTACTCGGCTCTAACTTATTGAACTTCGGCTTGTACTGGAACTTCGCCTTTTGCTTTTTGTGCATGACAACTGGCTTAACAGTCTTCCTATTGTCCGTGATAAAACCCTCTTCATCAACCGTAACCTTCTTTGGTTTAGAAATAGTATTTTTGGGGCAAGTATGGTCATCATGCCCAAAAATACAACATAAGGAACATCTCTGTGGCTTCCATTCATACTCCACCCTTATCTTTTCTGTAATATACCCCTCCTGGTCAAGCTTTGGTATAGCCACGACAATATGATCTTTCAACTCAGATTCAGCATTAATTTCAATCATAGCTCTCGCAAAGCTACTATGGCCCCAATTTTCTGCACACATGTCAGCTGTATAGCTGTCTAACCTCTTCGGCACACCCAGTTTAGATGCTAGCGAACTCAAACCATCATCCGTATAAATAGAGATAGGCACATTATGCAGTTTAACCCAAACCGGGACAGATTTAATACCTTCTTTCTTCAGAACTGCCGATGGAGACCACATATTTAAGATTAAAGGCACTTTACGAATCAGCCATGGGCCACCATCCAGAACTTTGGCCAAACCTTCCTTAGAATCAAATTTAAAGAAGAAGAACCCATCAGAGTTCATCATCAGCTTAACAAATCCAAACCTGGACCAAACGTTCTTCGCATAGTATTCTACTACAGGGAATGGCAATCTATTTCCAAGGAAATAACCATAAAGCACATTTTCAAACCTTTCTTGGACTTTTTGCACGACCTCTCGTGGTATAACCACATCAGCCTCTCTACTTGTTTCAGCGGAATTCAGTTGTCTGAAATTGGCCTCCCTTTTTGTAACATCTGTGCTTGTAATCATTGTGAACAGTTCAATTATCAATAAAACAATGTTATTTGATCCCAATGTTTGTTTGGTTGTGTTTTACATTTTTCATGTTTTGACTTTTATGTAATTTCAAACTCTACATCGCTTTCTGGAGATTTATACGCAAACTGGTGCGTAAACGTAATCAGTTTAATGCGACAAATACTCCGAAACTTCAACATATACTTAACATACCTTAAATAACCTTTACATAACTTAGAAATAAGTTTTAAAGGCTTTGGTATGGCAAAAACAAGTTAATTCGCGTACAGGGACTAAACTTGACAAACCCGGAGCTTGTAATGGTTAAATATGCTCACTAGAATGCACGATATAAATTTCATAAAGTTTCTTTATCGTACGAGAAAGTTATGATCAAACCCGTGTACAAGGGGTTAAAGCGTCAACGTTGAAATTTAGGACCTTTCGGGTTAACCAGAAGTGTTCAGGGACTTAGCAAAGTGGGTATAAGTCTTGAAGCCCTTGTATGTAGATATGAAGGGGTCAAATTGCAAGAAATAAGCTTAGTTGGCCTTTCAAAGGGCCAAGGGACAAGTTGCAACAACTTGAAACCTTTTAACCTGAAAACAAGACTGACGCGGGCCGCGTCAAGTATAACCTGATCTTAGGCGGGCCGCGTCAGACGCCCAGTTGCAGAAAAAAACAGGCAGCAGCCTGTTAAGCCTTCAAACCGACTTAAATTCGATTCTCCTCATCTTTCTTGACCCCTAAACACCCCCCTAAACATCTAGGGACACTTGTTAATGATTTGTGGTCAGTTGTAGACCTATGTGTCAACATTTTGTGTTGATTTAAACACTATAAAAGGCCATAAGTTGCAACAAGTTCTTCACACTTCACTTCTGCATTTCTGTAGCATTTCTGGAGCACAAGTCTTCTTCCAAGTGATCCCTAATCAAGCTTAGGACTCCTGTAAGTTTGCCTAACCTTCCTTAGTTTAGTTTTTGCTTAGTTTTAGCTTAAAAGTCAAACCGTCGTAATTAACGGTTGACTTTAAGATTAATCACTAATGGTCCAGTGATTAGTCGAATCAAAAGTAGTTATAGGTTGGTAATTATGTGGGTAATAAACCCTCCAAAGGGTTCCCCCTGATTCCCACTCTAACTATGTCAAAAGTCGGGTCAAACTTGCTAATAAAAAGTCAACAGGATGCAAAAATTCTAATTTATGCATAATTAGCAATGTAGAACATATACAACCTGGTTGATCATTATTATAACTTGGTAATTAGTGTAAGAACATGTCTAAACATGTTCAACCCGACAATTTCCTGTTTAGACCCGGTTCGGAACCGAAAGTCGCATAGTTTGACTTTTACTTTGACTTTCAGTTCTGGCCCGTTTAGGCATGTTTTAGAAATACCTCAGAGCTTTAATTGGACTAGGTTACATACTAGTATAACCCTCTGTGATTATACACCTTGGTTCATTAGTTATCCAACTAATATGCATGTTTCCGTTAATTGCTCACATGTTGACCATTATGCCCTTTTTACCTTAAAACGTGATTTTTGAAAATGTAAAAGAGTAGAAACCTTTGTTACTGATATATAAACTTGTACCCAAAATTTGAGATCAATTGGTGGTGTAGTTTGAGAGTTATGCTCATTAGCGCAAAATGAAAGCTTTATGTAAATTAAATGGCGTAATTAGCGTATAGCCTAGTTAAGCCTACTTTTTGTTATCAAACTTATTACCCACTGATGTAATATATTATTTTGGGATTTTTGAAGATTTTTAATTAATTTTAGGCCGAGCATAACTTATAGTCGTAGGCTTAATCCGGTAATTGTCGGTTTTGCCCTTACGGGCTATAAAATGAGTTTTACATATCTAAACGACTCCAAACCTTTTGCTACTGATCTTAAATGATAAATAAATTATTTTAAGCCTTCTGGAATAATAAAAATATCAGTTTTATGTATACAACCCGGAAACGGCTCCTAATCGCCTTTCTAAGCGTTTTTAACGCATAGTATGTACTAGAACTATTTTAGACATACAAGGGTTGATACCTACTGATATTTTTGGAAAATTATAATGTTTTAACAGTAAGCAAAAGTTGTTAAACTCAGACTTCAGTTTTGAGCTTTACAGCTTATGTGAAATTACCAAAATGCCCCTACGGTGCATAGTTTGGTTATAATTGATAAATTTCACATATATACTTTACCCTACTGATATAACTTATTAAATTGAGTATTTTTACTGATTACATCAGACCTGTAACTCAGGTAAATACTTAAACTCTTTTATAACCTTTTAAATGACCAAACTACCCCTACAGGACCTAGTTTGTGTTTAAATTCGTTTTGGGCATAATGAAAGACATATTACTGATGTCACAACATATTTGAAGCATATTAACTTAGGAAACCTGTATGTGGCTCTTACGGATACCCGTTACGCTTATTACGCATTCGGTTCGGTTTATATAACTAGGTTACATAAATTAGCCGAAGCGGGTCAAACCTTATCGGTTTTATCTAGAAATCCAGAATGTGTATGAAATACCCATATTAAACAAGTCTTCAAACTTGTCGGGTCTAAATCACATTCTATCCGATCTTCCGATTTAGGTTCGGTTTATTAATGTAGTTACCTATATTAGGTGCCGTTTGATATCCGTGATCTCTAGCATTGCTTGGTGGTTATCTTAGGACTTCTGAGCAATCTCAAGTGAGTACATAGACCCCTCTTTTACTGTTTTCCAAACATTTTGGGGTGGAACACATGTGCCTACTTGTTACTTTCATGCTTTCCTGTTTCCACATCATATACCTGCTATGTTTGTTAGTACATTATAGTACATGATTTCATTACATTTCATGCTATGTATGCCCATTGTGTGCGTACTTAGTACATCGTTTTACATTACATTTCATGCTATGTATGTCCATTGTGTGCATACTTAGTACATTGTTTTACATTACATTTCTGCTATGTATGTTGACTGATAGCATGCTAGCACATTGATTTACATGACTTTTCTGCTTTGTATGTACATTTCTACATTTGGATTATGTGACAATACTTTACTTACAATACATAACATTTGTTACACATTACTTGACTACTTTTGGACTTCTTAACATTTGACATGGTTTATACAAGGACTTTTGACAATTGGTTTAAACATGGACTTTATACATTGGTGGTTTGTTTAAGTGACTTAAGTAACGAGATGTGAGTAATATGATACAAGCATGGTGGATACGCCGCTGGTACTTCCTATATATAAGTGTTTGCATTATATTACATATCATAGCGTTATTTAAATCATTCAATTTGGACTTATACATTTTACACAAGTAACACGATTTTTACAAGACTTTGGTTTACAAACAATTTACTTTATACAACTCATTTTACTTGGTTATACATTTAACCATACATTATTCTTTTATTTATACATATCATTTGATCTTATCGCTTTTTAAATGATTTACAAAACAAAACAATTTACAAGGTTCATGACTGACCTTTGCTAAACAACTTTTTCTAAACTTATAAGTCATGAATCCTATTTTCACAAACCTATGTATCTCACAGGCATTTTTATGCTGACGTACCTATTTTCACATGTGTTTTCAGGAGCTTTTGCATAAGATGATGATCGTGACACTAGGGCGGACCTGTGCCTTAGAGACATAAAACGAAGATAGACTTAGTTTAATTATGTTTTGTACTCTTTGATTCCTGTTTAAAACAATGTAACTCTTATGTTGATAAATAAAATACAACTTTGTATGCCATGGTTATGAAACAATTAATTCTGTTACAACACTCCCCGACGTTTTCCGCCACGTTTTGTATGTTATACGTGGTCGGGGTGTGACACTTTTATTCATCGTTTTCTTCATAGCCATATCTGCATACGATATTGGTTTATTCAATTCATTGTTCAATTTAGCTTCCATATTATCAACCGTGTACTGTTTATCATCATCTTCAAGTATCACCGGCTTTGTTATCTTCGTGAGTTCATCGATTACATTGATCTTTCTAACTTCCGGTTGTGACTTGTCAAAGCTGCCTCTACGCGCCATTAGTTTCTTACCGTCAATATCCAGTACTCTACTCGCTATACCCGTAGGTAACGGCGGCTTCCCATGATCATCCTTAGCAGAATCAGAAGAAATCTTACGTTCATTCATGACAAAAGCAGCAAATCTCTCTTTGAATACCAGAAAAACCGAACCATGCAACAGGAACAATTAAATCCAGCCGACCAAAACCAAGCAGAAAAAACCCTAGACTAGCTAAACCATAATTCTTGAATCTAGCAAAATTATATAGTGTAATCGTTAAGTCAAGGTTTCTGCCTAACCAGAAGAACCGACAAACCAACAACACTATACAATATGTTTCGAACTCAAGAGATTATGGCGGCGATTGACAAGAAAAAGAAAACAAAAAACCCTAATTGATGATCGATCACTATGTTGCTAACTAGTTCGTTATAGATCATTGAAGAATCAAATCACTAATCACAGACTGTTATACAAGAAGATCACGAATCAAGAACTAGGGTTGCATGAGGAACAAGATCGCCTAGGCTAGAGAGAGAACTAGGATTTCAAATAAATAAATATTAACACTTAGAATATTTAGAAATTGGTTTTCTAAATAATTGCACTTAACAAACTAATAAATTATATGGATAATTTGTTTTGAGAGAGTATTTTACTTTGTTATTTAATTGGTTAAATAACATAATAAAAAAAGCATAAGTCTTATAACATATGATGTTATATTTTATAAAAGTTATAAAATATATATATGTAAGACTTATATTATTTAAAAGAAAAATTGTTTTTTTTTTTATAAAAATCTAGGCCGCCAACCCCCCCCCCCCCCATGGGGTCTTCCCAAAATTGTTGGTCCAATCACACTACATGCATGTCTTACAAGTTAGATGGGTTGTGATTGGGTGATCTTCCCAAGCAATTTTGGTCCAATAGCATTACATTCAAATGCATGTGTAAGAGGCTACTTGATTGGTTCTTTTGGGTGGTCATCTTCTCTCATTCTTTTAAAATCAATTTTGTATGACAAAATGCATAAGAAGGAACTTGAAAGACTTGTAAAAACACTCCATAATTTTCCGCTATAGTAATGCCATTTGAGGAGATGATTTTCAAGTAAAGGACTTGCAAAAGGTATCTCTAATTTTCGGCCAAAGGGTGGTTGATCAGGAGGGTTTTTCAAGTTAATATGTGACAACCGGTAATTAACGGCTTCTAATTTCATGATTAGCGAACGTTTAAGGCGATAATAAGTAGTGTTTAAGGCACGAATTAACTTAACCTGGCTTGTGGAATGCCTAGGAACGCTTGTCTGACTTTGCAATGCACGTACGGTGATTTTCGGGAAACCTGCTGAGCGTCAAACGATAACGAGCTGACACCGTACAAAATACTGACAACGCCGACAAATACAAAGTTTATGCGTATAACTTATACTTATGAATGTGGTTTTGTGAAAACATCATGCTTTCGAACAACACAAAACGCAAATGTGAACGAAAAACGCGAAAGCAATAACGCACTGACAATCAACGACGAAATGGAAGCGCCAGAGTCGAATTTCGTCTCGATATTAGTATATTATGATATATTTAGCTTCGCTTTTAAATTTCATCATCCGTAGTTGGAAACGGATCGAAAACCGGGTTAGAAACGACGACCGGAGTATTATAGGCGATTGAACGCGACTGAACAACGTATGCATTTAACAACAATGTACGACATAATTTCACGAACTTTCGACCCTAAAACTCTATTTTAGGACATTACACGATGATCGGGTTTGCAAACGGGCTTCGGGAATATGATTGGGCCGCTTAAAAAACGCTAGTAACGGGCTTGTGGGCCTGGGCCCAAGCCCATTAGTTAACCTAGCTATATAAACTCATTTATACCACTAAAACCCCGATTTTTCTTATTTTATAAACTCTCGTTAGACGAATAACTAGCCAAAATAATAACTGTGACAACTCGAACATTTCAGGTTAGTGCCGTTCATTTCTGCGATTCTAAAACCCTCATTGTTTTCCTTCTTTATGCTTTACTTGATTTAGAAACGTTAAATGTTGCGGGATAACATTAAATGTAAGTGACAACTGATTACGTGCGGGTCACGAGTAACTCGAATCACATTCCTCCCAGTTACTTGTTATCTTAGGCAAACCCACACAAGTCCAATAAAAGTGGTTGTGGGCCGATTACTTGGGCCCTATTACTCAACTCATGGGCTGGCTAGGAAATATCATTCACACGCACACACTACATACATTAAAATAGTGATTGGGCCGGGTAGAAGTCCAATAAACGATTGTTTTGATTAGGGGGTCGGTTACCATACGTTATATTCACGCACAAAAGGATTACGTGACTTGATAGCATACATAAACTCAAACCCTAAACTCTCTAATAGTTGTGCGACGGCAGTGAACAAACCCTTTCGAAACACCATTCCATTGGATCATGACTTGTGGTAAGTGATTCGTTTCGTGCTAAGTTCTATTTGTATGGTCTTGTTATATGTGTGACCTTGATTGCATGAATATGAGGTAGGGTGTGTATGCTAAACTTTCTGTTTTAACATAATCAAGAAGTGCTAGGATAGAGTGACGTACATGCTAGGTTCGGTAATGATATTCAAAGATCGTATTGACTATGATGTTGTTTATGTGTAATGTGAATTAGCTGAATGATGCAGGAATGTTGTTGTTATGTACGGGTATGAATAGAACGATGCTAGATGTCCGGATATATGGGTTTGAGTCTTGGTTTTGATATAGTTTTGTTACAGATCTGCATGAGAGTAAAACCCTTAAAGAATTCATGTTTGTATGTTAGTTCTTAATTGTTTTGACCTTATCTATGTGTGTGATCTTGGTTCATAGAAGAAGTACACGTACACTCTATAAAGCCATAATGATGGTAGATAATGATAGGATCTAGGGCTACACTATGATTCTTAAATTCTAAAGGGGGTTTGACTATTGTAAGATAAGCATGTGGCTAAGGAATCATGTGTGGTGATGATTAACTGTGGGAATGATCATGTGGGTCGGTTCACTAGGATCAAGAATTAGAATTATAAAATAAATCATATGGGGCCGAGGGGTTACTAAAATGTACGGATAAGTGTTAAAAGAATAAACTCAATGTTGCAATTCGGTTGTGATATTTGGTGTAACACCTGTGCCTTCACGGCCATCAAACAAATACCAAACCAATGAAATATTATAATTCATACTTGGGATTTGTAAAAATATGTGTATCATTTGCACATATCAATTCTCGTTCAATTTCAAACTCTAAATCGCTTTCTGGAAGGTTATACGCGCACCGATGCGTAAATATAACCAGTTTAATGCAACGAACACTCCGGAATAGTGACATAGGCTTAACATACCTTAAATAACCTTTACATAACTTAGAAATAAGTTTTGAAGGCTTTGGTATGGCAAAAACAAGTTAACTCGCTTACAGGGACTAAATATGACAAACTGCGAAAGTATGCCAATTTGAACTGTAACAGACATTCCGGAACATGACCATAAGTTAAACATACCATAAATATCCTTTACATAGCTTAGAAATAGGCTTTGAGGGGTTCGGTGTGCTAAAATAAACTTTTGTGTCATTCAGGGACTAAAAGTGTCAAAAAGTGCACAAGTTTGCATTTTCGCGCATAACTTACGTTCTGAATACATCCGGACATCCAAAAATTTATGTAAGCATGACTATATTATATTTTAGTGTTCTCCTTAAGAAAAATCCATGCGTCGCGTCATTTGGATCGTTTTTCGCGCTTATGCGCATTCCGTCGTAATTAAGCGAACATCGCGTTCGTACGGCCAAACGAACCAACCTCCGGCATATTTTTGAGCATGTTTTGAGTTCCCTATACTTTAACTTCATTTTAGAGCCTTGAAATGAGGTTAACGGGGTTCAAACGCATCGAAAATCGCTTAAACGGGCTGCAGGGACCAAAACTGTAAATTTTGAAACTTTTCTGAAACTGGGGGTCAGTGGCGTAGCGCGACTGCCTAGGCCCTCACCGTCGCGCTACGCGACTGCCTATTCTGGGGCAGAAAACATGCAGAAACTCATTTTTCGCATTTTCGGGACCAGATTCGATGTATCGACAGCCTGTTTCCAGCTGCAAACCACTCCCAAAACCTTGCCACATGTTGATACCCTATGGTGAGTGGCCATTTAGTCACCATAAGGTTCCGACACTTGTACGGTTGCGATTAAGACACATTTTCCATGAAACGATCTTAACGGTTCGGGTATTCCTATAAATACCCAACCCATCCAACCTCATTTCTTACAAGAATTCTGATTTTGAGAGCTCTAAGTTGAAACCATTGTTTCATACCTGAGTTCTTGGATCGGGATTAGCATTCGGGGACCCTTCGTAAGTATTCTTTCATTCTTTTCCTTATTTTATTGCTTTTCGAGTCAGAAAGTCAAACTTTGTTTGACTTTCAGCGTTGACCAGTAATGGTCAATGCGAAGTTCGTTTGAACTTCGCAACGTGAGTGTAATCACGTTGGTCATAGTCCCTTGGGACTATGCCCACTGATTACCACGTTGTCTAGGGTCGTAGGGTAGGCGATCTAATAAATCGCCTATACCTTCGAGCCCGACCCAGTTTGGTCAATCATTAGGATACGACCAAATACATTAGGTGACCCTAGTATAGGGCATAACCTTCCGAGGTTATACCCTATGGTCACATCGTTTAAATAGTTGTATGATAGGTAGTTTATATGCCTTAGGTAAATTACTAGAATACCCTTTTCATGTATAATTGGTAATTAAGCATATGTAACCTAAACTTTTGTCACATAACTGATTATGTAACATGTTTAGGCATATAACACTTGTCATAGGACTAGTTAGACGGTTCGAACGCGTTTCACGCGCACGACGCTTTAAAGTAGCATAAGTTACCTTAATGAGTCGCGATGGGTCGAAAGCACTTAGGTTAGTCTCATTGTAGTATGTAGGCCTTGTTAAACCATATCATATGAGTTCCAATACTCATTTGGTTTGCCAAGCCTCATCCTATCCGATCTCCCGATTTAAGTCCGGTTTATTTATATAGTTTTAGATTGCCGACTGATTCCGTGCTCTCTCTAGCTTTGTTTGGTTGTTGTTCAAGACCTCTAAGCATTCTCAGGCGAGTACATTATTCCCCTCGTTTACTGTTTTCAACTGTTTTGGGGTGACTCATATGTGCTAAATATCTTAACAATGATTTCAAGAACGATTACAATGGTTTCAAAAACAATTACAATGTAGTATCAAGAACGATAACAATAGTATCAAGAACGATAACAATAGTTTCAAGAACGATAACAATAGTTTCAAAAACAATTACAATAGTTTCAAGAACGATTTCAATAAAGTGAACGAACTTGTTGGTTGTAGTTACATAACCAATGACATTCATTAGCAATGATCAAGCCGACCAGTATTAGGTTATGGTACCATAGGATCTGACAAATCCCGTTATTTACTGCACCCATTGTTATGTGTGGGGGTTGTGGGTAGCGACTGAATCTGTAATTATTAACTTATCCTTTGGTAAGGGTTTGTTAAGAACGAGAACGAGAGCGAGTTGGAACGAGGATCGAGTCAAGAAGGGTTGAATGTTATTAGAGAATCGACCATTAAGTAGTTTCACAATTAAAACAAGAACGATTCGAACAATTAAAACAAGAACGATTTGAACGATTAAAACAAGATGGTTTAACGATTGGGTAAACATTTGTACATGGTTGACATTTGATCATGTATTTCCCACAAAACATAACTTTGATTTAAACCAAGTTTTACTTCAATACTTTGTTTTTGTGCATGTGGTTTAGTTGAGACATTTCACTTGCCATACATGGATATTTGACATAGACATTTGACATGGATATTTGACATAGACATTTGACATGGATATTTGACATAGACATTTTGACATGATTTACATCTTGACATGAATACTTTGACATATTATTCAATACATTTGACAAATTGATTTAAACATAGACATTTTACATTGTTTGGTTTGGTTTGGTTTGGTTAAGTGATTAAGTAACGATGCGTATGTAATATGATACAAGCATGGTGGATACGCCGCTGGTACTTCCTATATATAAGTGTTTGTATGGTATTACATATATCGTAGCGTTATTTGAATCATTTCAGCTTGATACATATAACATTCTATACAAATAATATACTTTTCACAATACATTGTTTTACAAACAACTTATCTTATACAAACTCAGTTTACAATGGTTATTCATTTAACCATACATTATTCTCTTATTTATACATATCATCTGATCTTATCGTTCTTCAAGTGATTTACAAAACAAAGCAAATTACAAGGTTCATGACTAAACATTTTCTTAAAACAGAAGTCATGAATCTTATTTTCACAAAACCTATGTATCTCGCCAGCATTTCTTTGCTGACCTCGTTTTCACATATGTTTCAGGTATTGTTGGATGATATCGATTGATAAGATGCATGCTCACATAGGACTGGACAAGGCCTTAGTGACTCAATAACAATGATAGACTATGTTTAATTAGTGTATTTAGATTTCCAGACGATGTAATTACTCTATGTTTAATAAAACGAAACACTTTTGATATCCATGGTTATGAAACATTAATTCTGTTGCAACACGCCCCGATGTTTCCGCCGCGATTTGTTGTTCTACGCGGTCGGGGTGTGACAGAAAGATGGTATCAGAGCCAATGGTTATAGGGAATTAGGTTATTAGTAATTAGTAATGCTTTGACCTAGTCTATAACCTTCTTAGGACCCTAACGCGAGTTTACTTGCGTTTAGTCATAAAACAATACCGTCACCTATCCTTAGGTGACGACCACAACAAGAACATAAATTTCAAAACCGCTTTGAAAACTAATCATCTGTTCTAGGATGATTAATTTCTAGGTTTTGAACCCTCTATTGTAAGGTTTTGAACCCTCTGTTATATGGTTTTGAACCCCTTTGAATTTTCAAAATCTCGTCAAGGTTTTGGGTTTTAAATAATGTGAACACGTGCAAACTGGAAGGGTGAATGCCTGTATTCTGGGTTTTCTGTCTAGGCAAGCACTTCGTATACATCTCATCAGACGCGAGACCAGTTGTGCTTACCTGGGAATTCTTGGGATGAGTGTTTACTTATAGGCAAGCATGTCTTCGCGATACATTATTTTCGACCCATTTACTTTAATCAGTCACTGTGTGTCGTTTGTTGCTTTGTAGTAACAAACAAATGACCACTATCCTTGCTTTCATCAGATTTGTTTCATCTCATTCTTTTCGTCTATTTCTCTCACTCGTTTCCTTTCATGTTTCCTCTTTTAGACAATGCCTCCTCGACGCGAAAGCCAGATAGAGACTGCCGAGCTGGCAGAAATCATTGCGCATCAAATGGCTGCTCAATTCCCAAACCTCTTTGCTCAATGGAACCAAGCCAACAACAACAACAATGTGCTATGCAAATACAAGGATTTCAACCAGGCTAAACCACTCAAGTTTAGTGGTTCTGAAGGAGCAACTGGGCTTCTTCAGTGGTTCGAAAGCATTGAGAATACTTTCCGCCACGTGCAGTGTCCTAACAATCGCAAGGTCGAGTTTTCTTCGAGTGTGTTTCAGAAGAGGGCTCTCACATGGTGGAACGGGGTTATGAGGGATCGTGGTGCAGAAGTTGCTCTGGCACAGACATGGGCTGAACTTAGGGCCCTGATGATGAGGGAATTCTGTCCTCGTCATGAGCAGCGAGCTTTGGAGAAGGAATTTGATGAACTGAAGCAAGATAGTGGTGAGCACAGGGCGTATACTGATAGGTTTGAGGAGCTGAGTCTGCTTTGCCCGACAATGGTTACCCCACTTGACATAGCTATCGAAAGGTACATCGACGGCCTACCTGACTCGGTACAAGACATCCTTACTGGTAGTAACCCTGCCACACTCCGTCAGGCGATCGAGTTATCTGCGACATTGACTGAGTCGCAGATTCGGAAGAACAAGTTACACAGGAAGGGTGACAAGGGCAAGAAACAGTCAGCTGACAAGGAGGATAGCAAGAAAGGCCAAAACAAGAAGGGTAAGGAAGGTGAGACGTCAAAGAAATCAAAGAAGCGAAAGGGTGCCCAAAATTTCGCTGTTACAGCACAGACTGCTCAGAACCCGCGGAACCAACCAGCTCAGCCACCTGCAAAGAAAGCATATGCCGGTACCGCACCTTATTGTGCACGCTGCAACGGTCATCACGCAGTACAACAAGCTTGCTGGCAATGCACGACGTGTGGTAAACTTGGGCATTTGGCCAAGGTTTGTCGTTTGGGACAAAATCAGGCTGCTCAGGTTCAAGCTCCGGTTCAAGGGAATGCTGCGAGATTTCCACTGGGTTCATGTTTCAACTGCGGAGAGATTGGTCACTTCCGCCACAACTGCCCAAGACTGGTGAATGCAAATGCTAACGCAAACCCAAATGCGAACGCCAACGTCAATGTGAATCCAGCACATGGTTGAGTGTTTAACATCAATGAGGCTATCAACGATGCAGCGATGAACGATTAGCATTTTGTATTTCCTCTGGTTGTTATCTTGTAACATTTAAAGACAATGCAGTTGTTATATAAATAAAATTTGTGGTTTTATTTTTAACTAATGCAATTGTATGAATGTTTGATCCAACCGTATGATGTCAACACAAAGACAAAACTACTCGTGTGGTTCTGTCATTTTTACGATCACTTGTGATCTCCCTAAGAACCTCAAACACTTGTTTCTTATAAATCTAAAACATCTTATCGTCTTGCACCGTTCGAGATGCAAGAATTATCAAAACAGCTTCAAGAGTTGTCTGATAAAGGATTCATCCGTCCGAACTTTTCACCTTGGAGAAATTCCTGTTCTCCTTGTGAAAAGAAAAAAATGGATCTTTTCGAATGTATATCGATTAACGTAAGCCTAGTAAGCTTACCATCAAGAATCGATATCCCCCCATACCTTAAATCAACGATTTCTCCAATCAACTACTTAGCGTTTCATGCTTTTCCAAGATCGATTTACGTTTTGGGTATCATCAACTTTGTATTCTCGAAGAAGATATTCCCAAAACGGTTTTCGGCATGAAGTATGGCCATTACGAGTTTACAGTCATGCCTTTTAGGTTGACAAATACTCCAGCCATCTTCAAGGACTTAATAAATAGAGTCTGCAAGCCTTATTTGGATCAGTTCGTCATTATTTATTAATGACATCTTGATCTATTCATATCCCGAGCTGATAACGATCAACACTTTCATTGACACTAGAACCCTTAAAGAAGGAACAAACTTTTCGCTAAATCCTCCAAGAGGAAATTTTGGCTTAAAGAAGTTCAGTTCTTGGGTCATGTAGTCAACAAGCAGGGTATTCATATGGATCAATCCAAATTACCGCAATTAAGGATTTGATTCCTTGTATGCTTTAAATACCCGTGTCCAACGATAACAAATTAAACAATTAAACAATTGAACGATTATGCGATTATATGTTATGTGTTTGTGTGTTCTCCTCTATGTTTTTGTGTGATACGATTTTCAAATCCTCATAGAATCTTTCATATCTTCATATGAGGGATTCATAGTAGGATATTCAAAAGGTACTACCTTAATCTTTATGGGCTTCTACGTTGTAGTTAAGACCCTTGGGTTATATGGTACCACTCCATGGTTCGATAAGAGACCCTCTTAGTGGTCTAATAAAAAAGATTGATTCACAATTTGGTTAAAGAACGACATCTAGTGATGTGGCTGGACAGACTCCTTGATAGTCTATTTAGATCATTTATTGATTTAGTCAAAAGGACCCTATGGTGGTCTAGTCACGCTCAACACAAGATTGTTCATTTGGTTTTCCCCTATACATTATAAAATAGACTGTGTGAACGGTGCAAGGAATTTTCTGATTATGGACGCGTACATAATTATGAAATTTAGTGCACAGAAACACAGTAAGATTTATTATGTGTAAGAACCGATAGTGACAACAATAACGAAATGAGAACGATGTAATGGAGGTACGGTGGACGCACCCATGACGCTTTATATACTTGTATATAAGTGTCCCTCTTACATTGCAAACATAATGTTATTAAGGTTCCTAGAAGTTCAAGAACCCTAACCAATGTTGTTCGATCTTTTCAACTTCATGCTTTCAAGCTCTCACAAGTTTCCTCTAAATAAATTTCGGGACGAAATTTCCTAAAGTAGGGGAGACTGTAACACCTGTGCCTTCACGGCCATCAAACAAATACCAAACCAATGAAATATTATAATTCATACTTGGGATTTGTAAAAATATGTGTATCATTTGCACATATCAATTCTCGTTCAATTTCAAACTCTAAATCGCTTTCTGGAAGGTTATACGCGCACCGATGCGTAAATATAACCAGTTTAATGCAACGAACACTCCGGAATAGTGACATAGGCTTAACATACCTTAAATAACCTTTACATAACTTAGAAATAAGTTTTGAAGGCTTTGGTATGGCAAAAACAAGTTAACTCGCTTACAGGGACTAAATATGACAAACTGCGAAAGTATGCCAATTTGAACTGTAACAGACTGTGACACTCTAGGTTTTCCGAGCGAACACCTTGTAATTACGATGTGCGTATATATGTGTTATTAAATGAAAAGTTGCGTTTTATCTTAATGTGCTATGTGTTGTATGTATATGTATATATATGTGTGTGTGTGTGTGTGTGTACGTATAATGTATGGGCGAATATGTTTTAGCAAACCAAACCGAAACCCCTCTCTGGTACACTATGGACTACCAACCTACCTAGCCCATCGACTTAAGGACCCGACTCTCGAGTGAACAGTGACAAACGGGCCGGATGGGCCGCAACCTTCCTCAGCCCACTCGGAAACCCACTTGGGGTGCATCACCTCCTATTTAAGCCTAAAACCCTCACACACACTCTCTTTTACACTCTATCTCACCCTATCTCACTAAGACCCTAACAACACACCCTCTCCTCTCCTCTCCTTTCCTCTCGGACCAAACCGACGACAGCAAGGATCTCGGTTCAAGCTTGTGATCATCACTCGGAGGCTTCATTACATCACCTTCTTACACGCCTTTGTGTCACATAACAATCGGTTAGTTTGTTCCCCTCGAAATGAGATGACAACGCATGCTAAAAGTGTTTACTTGTGTGAATGTTTAGATGTATGATAATGTGTTATAATAAATGAACCTCGGATGAAATTGAGTAGGAGTTGTATGATCTATTGTGTTTATTGCTAACATAGAACTTGTTGATAAATATTGCATTGAGTCTTTAAGATAATAAGAATGAATCTTGATGGCTTAGGATGAATGAGATAGTGTAGGATTTGGTGATATTCATGATATGTGACACAAGAATATTGTGAGCCTGCTGGTATGTTTTCAAAGTTACAAGTGTGCTAGATTTAGTTGAATATTTGGGTCTGTTTTGAATGAATGTGCATAATGGATAACTTGAATATATGAAGAACAGTTTGAAGATCATGAAAATATTTGAAAATGCTGTGTTTGATCTGATTTAGTTGGAATTTAGACAATAAAACATGTTTATGCATTTTTATTGGTTAGTACAAAATTACATGAAAACAGAATTCTATTGGATAGTACATTGGAACAGAGGTTCTAGAAGGATTCTTGTGCACGTATCCAAGGTTGCGACTCGAAACCTCCGGTTGCGACTCGCAACCAAAACATGACAACTCGAGACCGCCCGGTTGCGACTCGCAACCAAGACATGACAAGTCGAAACACCGGTTGCGACTCGAAACCAAGACATGACAAGTCGAAACACCGGTTGCGACTCGAAACCAGACCATGACAAGCCGAAACCTCCGGTTGCGACTCGAAACTGTGTGTTCTCGAGTCGAGACCTCCTGGTCTCGACTGGGCTGCTTGTCTCCGTTATTGGGCCAAGGACGTGTGGGCTGTGCATACCGTTCTATTTGGTTTCTGTGATACTGTTAACTGTTAATGTGATCTGATAGGCCCAATAACACTTATGATTTGTATGATAGTTGTGTATGCTATGTGTTAGTTATGTGTAGATTATACGTGAATACTTGTACCCCAACTTGACCTGTATTGGTGACCATGCTAGGACGTGGTGACCAACGTGATTGACCAAGTAAACAACCTACCGAGCAACCCAAGGTGAGTTCACAACTAATAAAGCATGCGTTCCCGGTGGTTGGGAAACGGAAACTTAAGCAACGCTATCCCCTTGTAAGGGATACAAACCTACTTCTCTCCCCTTAAACGGGACTTTTAGTTAATTACTGTTTATACTGGATGCAACAAGCAACACTAAACAAAACTCTATCACTCAAGTCCTCACTTCTTAATACCGATTAGTCGCCGGGGTCAGGCGAACGGGTTATTAGTTGATAGCGCTATTTAGGTCTCACCAACCTCACACCGTGCCCGCGTATGGGATCGGGCGTGAACTAATGTACTCTGGCAACCGTCAATGATGATAGAACATTGACAAACGGGGCACTCTACGGAAACGTACGGATGAATAGTATTCGGTATTGTAAAAACAGTTTAGTCGCTTACTTGTGGGGTAGCTCCCCATCGCATGTATAAACGGATAAATTAACTGGTGAAACAAGTTTTTGGAAATTAAAACTGGACAACTCGTGAACTCGCCAACAATCTTTGTTGATACCCTACTGCATGCTTTGCAGGTACCCAGTGACTCAGGAGTTTGCAGCTTGGGAAGTGTAGTGGTCGCCTAAACCCGCATCCTGGGTTCTAATTAATTTGAACTATGAACTTTGTTTAAACTATTTTACCTATGCTTCCGCTACTTACTTAACTGTTATTTGAACCTAAACATTTGAACCTTAAACTATGGTGTTTACTAACCATTATGGTTGGTGATCATTCTTACTATTATCCAATGCTCAGTATAATTGGTGGCTGGATCCTGGTCAGTCACGCCTCCAAGCGGTGGTACTCCGCAAGTGGATTTTGGGGGTGTGACACAGACATTCCGGAACATGACCATAAGTTAAACATACCATAAATATCCTTTACATAGCTTAGAAATAGGCTTTGAGGGGTTCGGTGTGCTAAAATAAACTTTTGTGTCATTCAGGGACTAAAAGTGTCAAAAAGTGCACAAGTTTGCATTTTCGCGCATAACTTACGTTCTGAATACATCCGGACATCCAAAAATTTATGTAAGCATGACTATATTATATTTTAGTGTTCGCCTTAAGAAAAATCCATGCGTCGCGTCATTTGGATCGTTTTTCGCGCTTATGCGCATTCCGTCGTAATTAAGCGAACATCGCGTTCGTACGGCCAAACGAACCAACCTCCGGCATATTTTTGAGCATGTTTTGAGTTCCCTATACTTTAACTTCATTTTAGAGCCTTGAAATGAGGTTAACGGGGTTCAAACGCATCGAAAATCGCTTAAACGGGCTGCAGGGACCAAAACTGTAAATTTTGAAACTTTTCTGAAACTGGGGGTCAGTGGCGTAGCGCGACTGCCTAGGCCCTCACCGTCGCGCTACGCGACTGCCTATTCTGGGGCAGAAAACATGCAGAAACTCATTTTTCGCATTTTCGGGACCAGATTCGATGTATCGACAGCCTGTTTCCAGCTGCAAACCACTCCCAAAACCTTGCCACATGTTGATACCCTATGGTGAGTGGCCATTTAGTCACCATAAGGTTCCGACACTTGTACGGTTGCGATTAAGACACATTTTCCATGAAACGATCTTAACGGTTCGGGTATTCCTATAAATACCCAACCCATCCAACCTCATTTCTTACAAGAATTCTGATTTTGAGAGCTCTAAGTTGAAACCATTGTTTCATACCTGAGTTCTTGGATCGGGATTAGCATTCGGGGACCCTTCGTAAGTATTCTTTCGTTCTTTTCCTTATTTTATTGCTTTTCGAGTCAGAAAGTCAAACTTTGTTTGACTTTCAGCGTTGACCAGTAATGGTCAATGCGAAGTTCGTTTGAACTTCGCAACGTGAGTGTAATCACGTTGGTCATAGTCCCTTGGGACTATGCCCACTGATTACCACGTTGTCTAGGGTCGTAGGGTAGGCGATCTAATAAATCGCCTATACCTTCGAGCCCGACCCAGTTTGGTCGATCATTAGGATACGACCAAATACATTAGGTGACCCTAGTATAGGGCATAACCTTCCGAGGTTATACCCTATGGTCACATCGTTTAAATAGTTGTATGATAGGTAGTTTATATGCCTTAGGTAAATTACCAGAATACCCTTTTCATGTATAATTGGTAATTAAGCATATGTAACCTAAACTTTTGTCACATAACTGATTATGTAACATGTTTAGGCATATAACACTTGTCATAGGACTAGTTAGACGGTCCGAACGCGTTTCACGCGCACGACGCTTTAAAGTAGCATAAGTTACCTTAATGAGTCGCGATGGGTCGAAAGCACTTAGGTTAGTCTCATTGTAGTATGTAGGCCTTGTTAAACCATATCATATGAGTTCCAATACTCATTTGGTTTGCCAAGCCTCATCCTATCCGATCTCCCGATTTAAGTCCGGTTTATTTATATAGTTTTAGATTGCCGACTGATTCCGTGCTCTCTCTAGCTTTGTTTGGTTGTTGTTCAAGACCTCTAAGCATTCTCAGGCGAGTACATTATTCCCCTCTTTTTCTGTTTTCAACTGTTTTGGGGTGACTCATATGTGCTAAATATCTTAACAATGATTTCAAGAACGATTACAATGGTTTCAAAAACAATTACAATGTAGTATCAAGAACGATAACAATAGTATCAAGAACGATAACAATAGTTTCAAGAACGATAACAATAGTTTCAAAAACAATTACAATAGTTTCAAGAACGATTTCAATAAAGTGAACGAACTTGTTGGTTGTAGTTACATAACCAATGACATTCATTAGCAATGATCAAGCCGACCAGTATTAGGTTATGGTACCATAGGATCTGACAAATCCCGTTATTTACTGCACCCATTGTTATGTGTGGGGGTTGTGGGTAGCGACTGAATCTGTAATTATTAACTTATCCTTTGGTAAGGGTTTGTTAAGAACGAGAACGAGAGCGAGTTGGAACGAGGATCGAGTCAAGAAGGGTTGAATGTTATTAGAGAATCGACCATTAAGTAGTTTCACAATTAAAACAAGAACGATTCGAACAATTAAAACAAGAACGATTTGAACGATTAAAACAAGATGGTTTAACGATTGGGTAAACATTTGTACATGGTTGACATTTGATCATGTATTTCCCACAAAACATAACTTTGATTTAAACCAAGTTTTACTTCAATACTTTGTTTTTGTGCATGTGGTTTAGTTGAGACATTTCACTTGCCATACATGGATATTTGACATAGACATTTGACATGGATATTTGACATAGACATTTGACATGGATATTTGACATAGACATTTTGACATGATTTACATCTTGACATGAATACTTTGACATATTATTCAATACATTTGACAAATTGATTTAAACATAGACATTTTACATTGTTTGGTTTGGTTTGGTTTGGTTAAGTGATTAAGTAACGATGCGTATGTAATATGATACAAGCATGGTGGATACGCCGCTGGTACTTCCTATATATAAGTGTTTGTATGGTATTACATATATCGTAGCGTTATTTGAATCATTTCAGCTTGATACATATAACATTCTATACAAATAATATACTTTTCACAATACATTGTTTTACAAACAACTTATCTTATACAAACTCAGTTTACAATGGTTATTCATTTAACCATACATTATTCTCTTATTTATACATATCATCTGATCTTATCGTTCTTCAAGTGATTTACAAAACAAAGCAAATTACAAGGTTCATGACTAAACATTTTCTTAAAACAGAAGTCATGAATCTTATTTTCACAAAACCTATGTATCTCGCCAGCATTTCTTTGCTGACCTCGTTTTCACATATGTTTCAGGTATTGTTGGATGATATCGATTGATAAGATGCATGCTCACATAGGACTGGACAAGGCCTTAGTGACTCAATAACAATGATAGACTATGTTTAATTAGTGTATTTAGATTTCCAGACGATGTAATTACTCTATGTTTAATAAAACGAAACACTTTTGATATCCATGGTTATGAAACATTAATTCTGTTGCAACACGCCCCGATGTTTCCGCCGCGATTTGTTGTTCTACGCGGTCGGGGTGTGACATTTGGGCCGTATGGGGGTCACCTAGCACACACCCACTTTAATCAGTGATGAGTTTTGGGCCATTGTGCTAACCAGTTGGCATATGAAGCACAACAATAGAATTGGGCTCCGAGCACCAGCACATTACGAGTGCACAATAGACAGACCATGTTGTGTGTACACCCTTGATATTGGCATGTTATATAATTGTTTGGGGCCATACAGTCCATTAGTTGGAATACATTTGAACCGGGTATTGGGCTGGATGGGGTTGGATGTAATGTGTGGACTGCACGGTTAAACGATTGGATCAGAATAGTTGGGCCGTGCAACCCACGGGGCATAATACAGATTGTTAAATGCCTATTGTATGGTTATTATATGGTAAAGTTGTAGGGTATTATATTGGTACTACTTGTCAAATATGGTGGATTTGAGATGTATAAGGGTTCACGTAGTAGATAAACAACATTTAAATGCGTTATGAATAATACCCGATTTCTAGCAGTTATGTGTTATATGATTGTAAATGTGATGATACTGGAATACGAATCTAATACTAAATGGAATCAATAATAGGGCTGGTCGACTTGATTAATTAAAAACAAGTGAAACACTCTGCCGAGCACTCTAAGGTGAGTTCACTACATTCGAGCATGCGTCCCAGTGGTTGGGGACAGTCAGTGGTTTGGGTAAAAACGGGTATATTGGTTAATATTCTCACCTATCATTTTTGTAAGTCCCTTATTCGGGTATTAGTTGGTAGCGCTACTTAGGTTTGGCACCCTCACACCGCTCCTGGATAGGACGGATGTGAACTAATGACCCAGTCGGGCCCAGTACTAGATAGGAGTACGTGGGATAGGGCAGTCATGTACATCAGGAGCCGTCTTGTTCGGAATTGAGATATTAACAATATTACTTGCATTTGTCAGTGAACTGTTTTACATACAACTGGTAACAAATGTTTTCTAAAACTGTGAACTCGCCAGCTTTGTCTGATACACTTGTTACATGCTCGCAGGTCGTTAGGTACTTGGGAACAGGAACTTGCTGGCTGGAGGGCGTGAGTGGTCATGGTTGCATTGATGGGTTTATCTATCAAACATTTATTTACTATGGTTGTTTGGAAAGTATTTACATTATGCTACGTTAACGCTTCCGCTGAACTTGATGGTTTTTGAATTACTTATGTTTGGATTTTATTACTATTAAATGATGAAACTTTATTTTAAGCTTATGGATTCAATGTAATTGGTGGCTCATTACTAGTGGTCACACGCCTAACAGGGACACTCCCTAGGTGGTAATTTGAGGGTGTGACAATAACCGTATGGCACCAAATCACTAGCTAATAAATGCCTAGTGAACTAGTTAGTGATGATTAGTGAACTAATACCAAATTAGGGAGCTGACCCTCCTAATTAGCCTAATCACTAAAATATCTAAAACTTACATCTCACGTGCTCATATTTCAACAAATATCAACAACTAAAATCTTCACCCCATGCCTCCATTATCTTCGGCCAACATAGAGAGGGACCCACATGAGATTTTACTTCAACTATTAGATTTCAAATCATGCTTGGATGATGAAAGAGATATGGAGTGTTTGACTTAGGGAAATTATAAGGACAACATATACCTACTCAAATTTCTCTTTGCTACTCTTGTTTCTGTCGACTAGAGCAAAGAAAAAAAAAGAAGAAACCATTGTACCTTGTAATCATTTATACCAACGTTGCACTCAATACCTTCCATGCTTCATTATTTTAATGATTTGGCCATTCCTCTATATCTTCTACACAATATTAAGATCTTAATTATAAAATAACAATCATGGGAAAATATCATCCATCATTCCATCGGTTATATACAAACCAAATCGACACTTTTTTTTTCCAATGCAAAACCTCAAAATTCTAGTTAAAAACCATAATGTTGCTAGTTGAATATTATAGTCTATTTACACCATATAAACAACACCCACACATCTCTTTTTCCCCTCTCTCGATTGTACTACACCCACACACATACAGTTTATTTCTTTTTGCAAAACTTTCAAATCCCAAGATCAAAACAAAAGGTTCTAAGTGTTTGAATCAAGTGGAGTTTGAAGTTCAATATCCTTTTCATTCTATCTCAAACCTTCTCCTTGCTTGCTTCTTGTAAGTAAATTTTATAGAAGCATTTTATTTCCATAGAATAGATGCTCAAGTCCACCCAAGTCTAGACTGTTGTGGTTGCTCTTAAAAATATTATGTATGATAAAAGCTAGTAAATAAAGATTAAATTTTGTCTCACACACTTTCAAAAAGTAAACATACACATGCATGATTTTTTTTAAACGTTGTACAAACCTAATTATCATATTATGATTTCTTAAATATTTTTTTAACTTATAGTTCAAGATCTTATGAAAGGATATGGTTTTAAGGATTAAAATATATGTTATACGTAATAATGTATACATATCCACTGATTTTTAGAGCAAGAACTACAAGGATTTTTCAAAGAGACATTTTGGTGAAACTTATAAGTCACGAACTTGTGAGTATGGTAACATTTACAGCTTATGGAGCTAAATTACTACGTATAATCTTATGAACATATATATTAGGCTTGGAAAACAAGATACATTACATTACTGTGTTCATATTAAATAAATATGATTAGGATACACTTACTAAGCTAGATGGTTCGAATCATTGATTATGTCAAAGTATTTTATACAAGACTATGAGTAAATTAATAGGTTAAATTATTGGCTTATTCATGATTAATCAACGACATTTTTTCATGCGTTATAACTATATATTTAGCAAGAATAGAAAATATATTTTGTCACCACATATCACTAACGGCTCGTCAAGTTAAATCATTTGGGATACAACAAGTATTCACGTCAAGTCTAGCTAGTTGGGTGAATTTGACACATGACCAACTTGCATATTAGAAACATTGTATAGACCTTAAGATGTCATTTATGCTTTAGGGCACGAGTAGGTCGGTTCAAGTAGACACGGACTTTGCCATTTCCTATTTGCTTGTCATTTGTTGTATTTGGAGCACCAGGTGAGTTCATAACCCCCACTTTTTATTGTTTTACATTTTTATAAATGTTTTCGGGGGTGGAAAGACATGCAAGTTTTGCAGAATTAAACAATCTTTTGATAAACGAAAATTCATTTCTAAACCATGTTACGAATGGATTTCAAGGAACTTAAATGGTTTACGAACGATTTATACTAAATATACCGGTTTTACCAAAACAAGTGCGTATTTTTGAAACGTGCATGATTTTCATGGGTAGGGACGGGATCGTCCTAGTTATAACAACGGGACTGCGTTAGTCTGCGTTTAACGAACAGGACACCCAGTGAGTACATGTCCCCCTTTTCTTTTAACGTTTCGGTTTACAACTTTCGGGAGGAAATACATGTCAAACTGGGGTATGATTAAGTTATGGAATGAACTCTTAGATCATGTGAGCATAGGCTGTAACTGAGGTGCCATTAATCCTTTTGAGGACCAAGGAACAAAGGTTAGATCTAATGGGTACGGGCGAGCCCCACTCACGGTCCAGGGGTGACCACTAGAGTGCTGTTGTGTCCATTGTCGAGAGTTCGACACTTAAAATTGCCTACACGGGTTGAGTACCTCCTATGTCGTCACATATATTAATGTCCTTGCAAAACATTAATGATCAATATGTTCATAGACGCTTTACATACTTACTTATAAACTGAACTTTCAAATGTTTTTAAGATTCATTTGATGGAAACTCACCAATACATGGATTTACAAACTTTGGTAACGCTTTTCAAATTATACCTAAGTAAGAGGACGCGCTGATCCTGCTTACAAAGGTTCGTTTGGGCTCGGTCCATTCTCTCTCGTGCAATGCACAAAGACTCTTGTGGGCTAGACTCACAGTTTTTCATATATCATGCCAAGAAAATAATTTTACTATATTTTCTCAACAACTTTAAAACCGGTTATCAAAAATATTTTATTTTAAATCTTTTCAAAACAAACTATGAACTCGCTCAACTTTATGTTGACTTTTTCGCATGTTCTTTCTCAGGTTGCATTTTCAAAACTATGGAACGGTTGGAATAGGAGAACCCATGGGAATTCGAGTACTTAGCAGGCGTTCAATTTCTAGAAGTCTTAGCTTTTTGCTTCCGCTGTGCAATGAACATACCAGTCCAGTCACGCCATGCTCTGATATTTTGGGGTGTGACAGATTGGTATCAGAGCTATAGGTTTCAGCGAATTAGGTTTCTGTAGAGATACCTAGGCTTTAACCTCACTATCCTCTGCGAATTAGATATCAAAACTTGAACACATACAGAACGCCTAGGACTCGAATATGGGTTCCAACCGCTGCCAAGAACAATGAGTCAACTATTTTGATTTTAAACATGCACAAGAGTTGTGTTTGATACACGATACACGAAATGATTACGTAGGGTATGCAAAACTTTGAGAGTTTTGGATAACATGCATTTAGGACCATTGTAAAGCTTATGTTGAAACTCATTAAAGGTCCTCACTTAGAAACCGTGACTAACAACTCGGGTAAGCGCCATTATATTATGTCGTCTAAGCTATCTTACTTACCCGAGCAAGTAACCTACGTGGAACGAAACGCTAGTGCACATGAAACCTAAACTATACGTCAGCGGACGTCAAAGTACATCACACACAACTTTCAAGGCAAGGCCTTTAGAAAACATGATTGAGCACGATAACAACGATGCTAATCCCAGCAGCGGGAGAACTACCGACCACAATGCGGCACTTCGCCACGTGATCCTCCAAACGACATGAGTCTCGCTGAGGTACGTTGAAACAAGATTTCACAACAATCGATGCTTAGTCTAATGAGACTCACAACTATTGGCGCTTCAAAAGAAGTCACATGTCTTCGCATCCCCCCTACTTCATTAATGGCGATTACACTATGTTCGACATTCCATGGTAACGTCATCTAACAACCGGCCATCACACGAAGTTCCAGGTAAAGTCCTTAAACTTTTTTCTATTGAAATCCTGACTTTTGTATATAGTGAGTAGATTTTCGCATTTCTACTTCCCCTAATGGTCATTGCATCACGAAGATTTTATTTCATGATAGCGAATACTCATTTGATTATTTCTTGACAAATTCGTACGCTGCACATGCATTGTTTGCTACGCATGTGGTTTCACTTCGAATGGTTGTTTTGTCAACATCTCATATATTATTTCGCTATACTCAATCTTTGCATTGTGATCTAGATGACTCGTATTATTGCAAAATGCTGACTCCTTGATATCGAGTCGACGGATTTCTTGGAAAATTCATCTTCTTTTGAGTGACATACATGGTTTTTGTCACACCCCGACCACGAAAAACAACAAAACGTGGCGGAAACGTTGGGGAGTGTTGTAACAGAATCATTGTTTCATAACACATGGAAATTGAAATATTGTTTTATTGATTAGAAGAGTTACAATATCTTGACAATCAAAGAAATATAACATAAATAACTAGTCTTGCATCTTTTATTGTCACTAAGGCCCAAGTCCGCCTAAGTGTATCTTGATAAGTCCTATGCATCATATCCTGAAACACATGTGAAAATAGGTACGTCAGCATAAAAATGCCTGTGAGATACATAGGTTTTGTGAAAATAGAATTCATGACTTATGTTTAAGAAAATGTTTAGTCATGAACCTTGTAATTTGCTTTGTCTTGTAAATCATTTGAAAAGTGATAAATAAACCAAATGATATATATGTATAAAAGAATAATACATGGTTAAGTAAATAACCAAGTAAAATGAGTTTGTATTAGATAAGTTGTTTGTAAAACAATGTATTGTGAAAAGTATGTTATTTGTAAAAATGTTATATGTCTAAATTGAAATGATTCAAATAACGCTACGATATGTAATACCATACAAGCACTTATATATAGGAAGTACCAGCGGCGTATCCACCATGCTTGTATCATATTACACACGCCTCGTTACTTAAATCACTTACTCAAACCAAACCACCATTGTAAAAATGTTTATGTATAATCAAATGTCAAAATGTGTTGTGTATATCAATGTCAAAATGTTTATGTCTAGTGTAAATCATGAATTATGTATATCAATGTCAAAATGTTTATGTCTAATGTAAATCATGAATTGTGTATATCAATGTCAAAATGTTTATGTATGGCAAGTGAAATATATCAACTAAACCATATGTAAAATGCACAAAAACAAGGTATTGAAGTAAAACATGGTTTAAATCAAAGTTATGTTTTGCGTAATAAATGCATGCTATACTGATATAAACATCTATGCGGTATTGTGAAAATTCATACATCCAAGCCTTGTGACTGTGGTGATAAACCCCTAAATGAATTTAAAGGTCTATCTGTATTATATCTTCGGATTCGGTCATTCCTTCCACCCAAACAAACCTAGGGTTCAGGAACGGGATTTGTCAAATCCTATGGTACCATTACCTACTAACGAGCGGCATGATCGGTGTTAATGAATGTACATTGTCCCATTTAAACAAACCAAATGTCATACTAAAATGTAAGCATGTGATGAATAACAAAATGTACTAAGTATGCACACAATGGACATACATAGCATAAAATGTAATGTAAAAACAATGTACTAAGTATGCACACAATGGACATACATAGCATAAAATGTAATGTAAAAATGATGTACTAAGTATGCACACAATGGACATACATAGCATAAAATTTAATGTAAAAATGATGTACTAAGTATGCACACAATGGGCATACATAGCATAAAATGTAATGTAAAAACAATGTACTAAGTATGCACACAATGGACATACATAGCATAAAATGTAATGTAAAAATGATGTACTAAGTATGCACACAATGGGCATACATAGCATAAAATGTAATGTAAAAACAATGTACTAAGTATGCACACAATGGGCATACATAGCATACAATGTAATGTAAAACGATGTACTAAGTATGCACACAATGGGCATACATAGCATAAAATGTAATGTAAAACGATGTACTAAGTATGCACACAATGGGCATACATAGCAAAAACACAATGAAATCATGTACTATAAGTGTACTATTGAACATAACAAGCATATGATATGAAAACATGAAAAGCACGAAAGTAACAAGTAGGCACATGTGTTTCACCCCAAAATGTTTGGAAAACAGTAAAAGAGGGGTCTATGTACTCACCTGAGATTGCTTAGTAGTCCTTGAGTAACAACCAAACAATGCTAGAGATCAGGATATCAAAGGGCACCTAATATAGGTAACTATGTTAATATACCGGACCTAAATCGGAGGATCGGATAGAATGAGGGTTCGTAAACCAAACGAGTATGGAGACTCGAGTAATATGGTTTAACAAAGCCTACATACTAAAATGAAACATAACCTAAGTGCTTATGACCCATTACGACCCGTTTAGGTAGCTTATGCTACTTTAACGCGTCGTTCGCGTAAAACGCGTTCGGAACGCCTAACTAGCCCTATGATAAGTAAAATATGCCTTAACATGTCTAATATTGTTACCAAATCAGTTTAGATACCAAAAGTGATGTTACATATGCTTAAAATGAATTTTGGCGTTAAAAGGGCATTTTGGTAATTTACCTAAGGCATATATAATACCTATCATACGACTAACTAAACATCGTGACCATAAGGTATAACCTCGGAAGGTTATTCCCTACATACTATGGTCACCTAGTGTGTTTGGTCGGATCCTAATGATCGACCAAACGGGTCGGGTTCGAAAGTATAAGCGAGTGTTTAGATCGCTTACCTTACGACCCTATATAAGCACTAAACTAAAAGTGACGAGCTAAGCATGTTAAAACATGCTTAGCTAAGTTTAGAAAACAGGTTTGGTAACAAAACAAACGGTTTTGATACCTAAAAGTAGTTTGGTTACAAAATACGCAATAACACGCATTTTGGCCGAAACTACGACTCGTCACTGAGCCTAGATAACGTGGTAATCAGTAGGTATAGTCACTAGGGACTATAACCATCGTGATTACGCTCACGTTATGAAGTTCAAACGAACTTCGCATTGACCATAAACTGGTCAATGCAGAAAGTCAAACAAAGTTTGACTTTAACGCTAAAACGAATGAAAGAACGAAAGAACACTTACAAAGGGTCCCCGCAAGCTAATCTCGATCCAAGTAGTTCAGGTATGAAGCAAATGGCTTCAACTTAGAGCTTCTTAGATCAGATTTGTGAGTTTTGCAAGGAATTGAGGTGGGTATTTATAGTAAATGGACCACCGTTAGGATCGTTTCTCGAATACCAAGCTTTGATCACATCCCTACACTTGTTGCAAACTTGTGGTAACTCAAAATGGCCCCCAACATCAGGGATTGACATGTAGCATTGGCCTTTGGAGTGCATAAGAGCTGATAACAGCATTCAAAAATGAGTTTCTGCATCTGGCCCCTGCTTACGGACCGTAAGACTCAGAACCTTACGGTCCGTAAGGACCTTGCAGGTCTGATACTTTCAAAAATGTCAGAACAGGCCCCTGAAGCTCCAAACTTGCTATTTGATGCATTTTTGACACGTTTAAGCCCCGTTAACCCCATTTCAAAGCTCTAAAATGAAGTTAAAGTATAGGGAACTCAAAATGTGCTAAAAAATATCTCGGATGTCGGTTCGTTTGGCCGTACGATTGCGTTGTTCGGTTAATTACGACGGAAGTCGTAACGGACGCAAAAACGGTCCAAATTGCGCGACGAATGGATTTTTCTCATTCCAAACACTAAAATAAAATATTTTAGTGCTTACATAAATTTTTGGATGTCCGGATGTATTCAGAACGTAAGTTATGCGCGAAAGTGCAAACTTGTGCACTTTTTGACGCTTTTAGTCCCTGAATGACCCAAAAGTTTATTTTAGCACACCGAACCCCTCAAAGCCTATTTCTAAACTATGTAAAGGATATTTATGGTATGTTTAACTTATGGTCATGTTCCGGAATGTCTGTTACAGTTCAAATTGGCACACTTTCGCAGTTTGTCAACTTTAGTCCCTGTAAGCGATTTAACTCGATTTTGCCCTACCAAAGCCTTCAAAACTTATTTCTAAGTTATGTATAGGTTATTTAAGGTATGTTAAGACTATTTCACTATTCCGGAGTGTTCGTTGCATTAAACGGGTTATATTTACGCATCGGTGCGCTTATAACCTTCTAGAAAGCGATTTAGAGCCTGAAATCGAACAAGAATTGATATGTGCAAATGATACACATATTTATACAAATCCCAACTATGAAATACAATATTTCATTGGTTTGGTATTTGTTTGATGGCCGTGGAGGCACATGTGTCACAGTCTCCCCTACTTCAGGAAATTTCGTCCCGAAATTTATTTAGAGGAAACTTGTGAGAGCTTGAAAAATGAAGTTGAAAAGATCGAACAACATTGGTTAAGGTTCTGAACTTCTAGTAACTTTAATAACATCATGCTTGCAATGTAAGAGGGATACTTATATACAAGTATATGAAGCGTCATTGGTGCGTCCACCGTACCTCCATTACATCGTTCTCATTTTGTTATTGTTGTCACTATCGGTTCTTACACATAATAAATCTTACTGGGTTTCTGTGCACTAAATTTCATAATTATGTACGCGTCCATAATTAGACAATTCCTTGCATAGTTCACACAGTCTATTTTATAATGTGTAGGGGAAAACCAAATGAACAAACCTGTGATGAGTGTGACTAGACCACCATAGGGTCCCTTTTATTAAATCAATAAATGATTTTAATAGACAACCAAGGAGTCTTTTCAGCTTATATCATCACATGTCATTCTTAACCAGATTTTTGAATCAATCTTTTTGACTAGACCCCTAAAAGGGTCTCTTATGAATCATGGAGTGGTACTATATAATCCAAGGGCCTTAACTATTACATAGAAGCCCATTAAGGATTTAAGGTAGTACCCTTTTGAATATCCTACTACGAATCCCTCATATGAAAATATGAAAGATTCTACAAGGATTTGGATAACGAATATCCAGAGTATACAAAAACACAAAATGCATAAAAGAAAACACAAGATGCATAAACACATAGTCATATAACCACAAAGATTGTTTATCTAGATCTTTAATTTGTTAATTTGTTTTGCTAACAGAGCACATGTATTTAAAGCACACTAGGAATCCATCTCGTGGATTTCATTTGGTACTTTAAACATTATCAAGAATCTAACTATAAAGATAGAAAGATTTTTAAAAGAAAAATTCAATTTCGATTATAAGGAACCGAAATGTTCGAATTTAGGTACATAAGGAATCCAATTAAGGACTCTGATTTGAATGATAATCATCCACAAGGGTCTAAATGTGAAGATAAAAAGATCCCATATGGATTTTAGAAGTTGAAGATGTTTTGAAACCTTGCGCTGGATGTGTTACAAACATGAAGTAAAAATGCTTATGAAGTTGAGATGCTAGATATGCCAAGGTGACATATGAAGCAAAATTTGAAGGTTAAGTCAATGTATTGAGAAAAATGTTTTTGAAAACTATGCGTGGGGTTCTAAAAAAATGTGTTCAATGTTTTTGAAACCTTATATATAATACTTTTGAAATCATAAAGTAGGTGTATTAGGTGGGTATATTTATAAAAATGTTTTAAAATCATGCGAGATGAATTTTGAAGTTATGTATAAGGTTTTTGAAAATATGAATAATGCTCTTTGAAATCATGCACTTGATAAGAAAATATACTGTGTCAATATTGTTTTCAGACTATATAAGACATTTTGAAATTATGAAGGTTGTTTTTGAAAACATAGACAATGTTTTTGAAATCATGCATTTGTTATGTTAAGTAAATACACTATATTAAAAATGTTTTCGAACTATGTATAAAATGTTTTTGAAATCATGAAGGTTGTTTTTGAAAACTTATGTTATGCATGTTGAAAAAAATCAGAACGTAATGGGTATGAGATTTGAAAATACCCTTAGTTATCTAACCAAGGATTCAAAGGCACAGATGTGCAAAAAGCATGATTACTCATAATTTCGCTTTATTTTCTGTACTTCGTATCTTAGAATGAAACGAGTACTTAGAATTTTTCCAAGGGAATCATGAGCAAACGCAAGAATGGGAAAATTCGCAAGAGTAGTTTGTAAGGAACATAGTTCCTTAATGTAGGTATTATAGGGAAATGACATACACACATGTAACTACACTTGTATATCAGAATTTATGATCAATGATTTATTTATAAACAAACTGATTGTTTCACATTACAAGAAAAACAAAGAAATAAAAGCATAAGATTTAAAACAGTAACATCTTATACTCAGCCAAATGCTCATCCGTGGGTCAGATTTGTATTGACAATCTTTGTTCACTTGTTCCTGAAATAGCTCGTCTCGCCGTAGTTGTACCAAGTACCAAATGGTAAACGAGCTGGAGCAGGGTTGACTTGGGGTTGGTTTGGACCACCTTGGATTGGGTTGAATTGACAAGCATTTGCCAGGTGACCGAGTCGTCCACATGATGCACACAGACGACACTGCAGGTAAGCTCGGTGAGGTGCATTACACTTGTTGCACATCAGTGCAGTACCGGCATAAGGTTTCCTAGCAGGGGTTGAGCAGCAGCAAGGTTTATAACAGCTTTGTTTTGGATAGCAAAGCGGCATGTGTTAACCAAATGTCCCCGCCGTCCACAGTAGGTACATTTGGAGCAGGGTATAAGGTTTGAATGATGACGGTTGCATCGTTTGCACAGAGGAACAGCTCCTTTGTATGGCTTCCTAGCAGGGGGTTGAGCTGGTTGGTTGGGGACGGCTTGACCATTGTGAGCGACCATGGCGAAGTTCTGAGAAGCCTTGCGCTTCTTTGACTTCTTAGGGGATCCAGTCTGTTCATCCATGGTCTTTGATTCCTTGATTGGTTTCTTGGCTGGTGGTGCTGTCTTGACTTCTGTTTCCTTTGGTGGCTCTTGAGTGGCTTCATTGTTGAGACGAGACATGGCAATGCCTAATTCAACAGTCTTCAGGATTACTTCGCCTATTCGTTGGGCAAATTTGGTTGTTCGCTCGGACAGTTGACCGTTGCTGAGAGGAAGAGACATTCTAGAAGAAAATGAAAGATATAGGAAGAAACAAGTGAAACGTCATCGGATAATCAAAACAGAATGACAATGCATAAGAATTTGCGATCATTTGTTTGTTACCTAAGGCAAACAAATGAGACGGTGACAAATCAAAGTAAACGGATCATATTAATGTATCACTGAAGACATGCTCGCCTATAAGTGAACACTCACCCCAAGAGTTCCCAGGTAAGAGTGACTGGTCCGATACTGCGGATTTGTACGAACACTCTAGCCTTCGACAGAAAACTCAGGGTACAGGCATTCACTCTTCCAGTTTGCACGTGTTCACATTATAAGACCCAAACTTTGACGAGATTTTGAAAACTTTGAAGGTTCAAAACCTTACAATAAATTATCCTAGAACAGATGATTGATTTTCAAAGCGGTTTTGAAATTTGTGTTCTTGTTGTGGTTGTCGCCTAAGGATAGGTGACGGTATTGTTTTATGACTAAACGCAAGTAAACTCGCGTTAGGGTCCTAGGAAGGTTATAGACTAGGTCAAAGCATTACTAATAACCTAATTCCCTATAACCATGAGCTCTGATACCAACTTTTCTGTCACACCCCGACCACGAAAAACAACAAAACGTGGCGGAAACGTCGGTGAGTGTTGTAACAGAATCATTGTTTCATAACACATGGAAATTGAAATATTGTTTTATTGATTAGAAGAGTTACAATGTCTTGACAATCAAAGAAATATAACATAAATAACTAGTCTTGCATCTTTTATTGTCACCAAGGCCCAAGTCCGCCTAAGTGTATCTTGATAAGTCCTATGCATCATATCCTGAAACACATGTGAAAATAGGTACGTCAGCATAAAAATGCCTGTGAGATACATAGGTTTTGTGAAAATAGAATTCATGACTTATGTTTAAGAAAATGTTTAGTCATGAACCTTGTAATTTGCTTTGTCTTGTAAATCATTTGAAAAGTGATAAATAAACCAAATGATATATATGTATAAAAGAATAATACATGGTTAAGTAAATAACCAAGTAAAATGAGTTTGTATTAGATAAGTTGTTTGTAAAACAATGTATTGTGAAAAGTATGTTATTTGTAAAAATGTTATATGTCTAAATTGAAATGATTCAAATAACGCTACGATATGTAATACCATACAAGCACTTATATATAGGAAGTACCAGCGGCGTATCCACCATGCTTGTATCATATTACACACGCCTCGTTACTTAAATCACTTACTCAAACCAAACCACCATTGTAAAAATGTTTATGTATAATCAAATGTCAAAATGTGTTGTGTATATCAATGTCAAAATGTTTATGTCTAGTGTAAATCATGAATTATGTATATCAATGTCAAAATGTTTATGTCTAATTATAGTGTTGCTTCCTAAGTCCTCTTCCCCTACAATGGTTACTGATTATCGTCCTATTGCTTGTTGCAATGTTTTTTATAAATGCATTAGCAAGATTATAGCTGATAGAATTAAAGTGGTTTTGGATGACCTGGTTAGTTTAAACCAATCAGCTTTCGTGCCTGGTCGAAGAATCTCTGATAATATTCTGTTAACCCAAGAGTTGATGCATAATTATCATCGGAACATCGGACCTCCTAAATGTGCTTTCAAAGTTGATATTCAGAAGGCTTATGACACTGTTGATTGGAAGTTTCTCAAAAGTATTTTGCTTGGCTTTGGGTTTCATCAAAATATGGTTCACTGGATTATGCTTTGTGTCTCCACTACTACGTTCTCGATTTGTGTTAATGGGGAGGTTCATGGTTATTTTAAGGGTAGTCGTGGGCTTCGACAGGGGGACCCGGTTTCTCCTTACTTATTCACCCTAGTTATGGAAGTTCTAACGGCTATTCTGAATCATGCGGGAAGGATTGACTCTTCTTTTAAATTTCATAACAAGTGTGAACGCCAACAAATTATCAACCTTTGTTTCGCGGATGATTTGTTTATTTTTTCGAAAGGTGAGATTGCTTCGGCTAGATGCATTATGAAGTCGCTTGATTCTTTTGCTAAGATGTCTGGCTTGTTTCCAAGTGTTCAGAAGAGTACGGTTTATTTTTCGAATGTGCCATCTTATGTGAAGTCCGCTATTTTGAACCTTATGCCGTTTAATGAAGGTTGTTTGCCGGTGAAATATTTGGGGGTGCCTCTTATATCCTCGAGGCTTCTTTATAAAGACTGTCAAATCTTGGTGGAGAAGCTGGAAAAACGTATTATGCATTGGAGGAATAAGTTACTTTCGTTTGCAGGCAGGTTGCAACTTATTGTCTCTGTGTTGTCTTCGTTACATATTTATTGGTCGTCAGTTTTTATGTTGCCGAATCGTGTGGTCGTTAACTTGGAGGCTTTGTTGCGGAATTTTTTATGGTCCCAAGATAGTGCTTTTCAGAAAGGTCGTGCTAAAGTTTCGTGGAAAACGGTTTGTGTCCCTAAACATGAGGGCGGTTTAGGGATTCGTCGGATAGGAGACGTCAATATTGCTCTTATGGCTACGCATATTTGGAGTATCATTACCAACCGTCGGTCTATGTGGGTTGAGTGGATTCACGCGTATAGGTTAAGAGGCAAAAGCTTTTGGGCTTGCAAGGTTCCGTCTACTTGCTGTTGGTCTTGGAGAAAAATTATCCAGCTTCGTCCATTTATGAGAAACTTTATATGGTCCGAAATTGGTAATGGCTTAGACACCTCTGCTTGGTATGATACTTGGAGCGAATTAGGTCCTCTTGTGCAGATTTTATCTCCTCGTCTGGTTGCTAATGCGGGGTTTGATATGAAATCCAAAGTGTCCGATGTTTATTCTGATAATTTATGGAGGTGGCCAGATGCGTGGAGGGATATTTACCCGGTTTTAAATCAGCTTGATCGGTTGTCTTTGGATCCGAACAAGTCTGATAAAATTTTGTGGCGTAATGGTGATGATAAACATGATTTTTCCTCTTATCGTGCTTGGGATTCGGTAAGGCATCAGGAAGAACAGGTTAATTGGTGTAGTATTGTGTGGTTTTCACAGTGCATCCCTCGTCATGCTTTCTTAATGTGGCTGATTATGAGACGGAAGCTGCTTAGTCAAGACAAAATATTGAGCTGGGATTTTTCGCGAAGAAAGAAGATGAACATGATGTGTTGCTTGTTATGTTATGAGGATCACGACTCTCACCATCATTTATTCTTTGAATGTAAGTTTTCGACTAAAGTGTGGTTTATGGTGAGGCATAAGGTTGGAATGGATTTAGTTCAGCCGAAGTGGGATGAAGTTGTTTCGTGGTTGCGTGATCGTGCCAAGTCAAAATCCGTGAATGACTATGTTGCAAGACTGTTAGTGGCGGCTAGTGCCTATTTCATTTGGCAGGAGCGTAACGCTAGATTATTCAAGAATCAATTGCGGCCTCCGGAAACTATTAGTGAACTTATTACTCAACAAGTGCGGTATAAACTGATGGGAGCGAAGTTGAAGGATTGTGCTAATGTTCGAAGGTTGCTTGGGGATTGGGAAATAAAGGGGTCCGACTTTCAATATGATGGCAGCTGATTACCGATTTTATATGTGGTAGTTTGTCTAGAAAGTGGTTGTCTAGTGGCGTGACTTTTTAGTGGTTGTTTTTGCTTTGGTTTTGTTGTTTTTCTGGTTGTACGGTCTTAGGGCATGTCCTTTGACTGAACTAGTGTAGGCTCTCTACACTACTTGTGTTTTTTGATGTGAATATATAGAATCACCGGGGTAACCCTTTACCCAAAAAAAAATATATATCAACTAAACCATATGTAAAATGCACAAAAACAAGGTATTGAAGTAAAACATGGTTTAAATCAAAGTTATGTTTTGCGTAATAAATGCATGCTATACTGATATAAACATCTATGCGGTATTGTGAAAATTCATACATCCAAGCCTTGTGACTGTGGTGATAAACCCCTAAATGAATTTAAAGGTCTATCTGTATTATATCTTCGGATTCGGTCATTCCTTCCACCCAAACAAACCTAGGGTTCAGGAACGGGATTTGTCAAGTCCTATGGTACCATTACCTACTAACGAGCGGCATGATCGGTGTTAATGAATGTACATTGTCCCATTTAAACAAACCAAATGTCATACTAAAATGTAAGCATGTGATGAATAACAAAATGTACTAAGTATGCATACAATGGACATACATAGCATAAAATGTAATGTAAAAATAAGAGTAAACTGCTAAATTCGTCCCTGAGGTTTGACTCAAATTGCTAGATCAGTCCAAAATCAAGTTTTGTTGCTAAAACAGTCCTTGAGCCTAGTTTCTGTTGCTATTTCAGTCCAATAAATTAACACCGTTAGAACCTCAGTTAATGAATGGGTAAAACTGCTAAATTCTTCCCTGAGGTTTGATTCAAGTTGATAGATCAGTCCAAAATCAAGTTTTTGAATTTGTTAATTATAAACTTATTTAGGTATATAATTTTTCTAGACTTGCATTAATTTTTTGAATTTGTTAATTATAAACTTATTTAGATTATAAACTTACTTAGGTATATAATTTTTCTAGACTTGCATTAATTTTTTTGAATTTGTTAATTATAAACTTATTTAGGTATATAATTTGTTAATTATAACTCAATACTATTTAGATTAAGTGTGATCTTATTTAGATACTTACGTATATAACTACTAAATATTGACAAAGTTATAACAATAATAATACCCAAATACAGTTTAAGGCGGGTCCAGTTATATTTATGTTCGTTGAATAAATCATTAATATCACAAGAGAAAAAAAAGGTAAATGACAGGTTCTTAATGCATCAATACTTGTACCAAATGCATTATATATTTTCTTAAATGTCTTAAAATTTAAGATAAATTACAAGTCTACCCTAAATATATACTTTAAATTTGTGTTTAGTTATAAAAATATAAACAGAATGTAGCTCTTTTGGAGAGCGTAATTTTATTTGACCTGTCTTAAAGACTAGTTTGACACGACATGTTGTCTGACCTCACCAGAATGATAATATTATTAAATACGAAACCACTTAATTAAGTAGAAAAAATGAATAAAAGAACTTTATAATACAAATATTAAATTAAAATAATTGATAAATATTAAACATTAAATATTACGATTTAAATAAAAATAAATAAAAATTATGTTAATTTCTTAATATTTAAATTTACATATAATGTTTGTATTTTTCATAACTAAATATTGTTTAAATTAACTGTTGTCTTATTTAAATCCTTAAATAAATACTAAATATTTACATGGTAACAACAACAACAATAACAACATCAAAATAAAATCAGTATTTAAGGCTGGGCCGGTTAAATTGCGCTCTTCAAAAAAGCTACATTTATATTTTTAAAACTAATTTTATTTAAATTAAGTATTATCTTATTTAAATACTTAAGTATATAATTAGTAAACATTTAATGATAATAATAATAATAATCAAAATAACTAACAAATAATTTTTCTAGACTTGCAAATTATATACCTAAATAAGTTTATAATCTAAATAAGTTTATAATTAACAAATTCAAAAAATTAATGCAAGTCTAGAAAAATTATATACCTAAATAAGTTTATAATTAACAAATTCAAAAAACTTGATTTTGGACTGATCTAGCAACTTGAATCAAACCCCAGGGACGAATTTAGCAGTTTTACCCATTCATTAACAGAGGTTCTAACGGTGTTAATTTATTGGACTGAAATAACAACAGAAACTAGGCTCAGGGACTGTTTTAGCAACAAAACTTGATTTTGGACTGATCTAGCAATTTGAGTCAAACCTCAGGGACGAATTTAGCAGTTTACTCTAAAAATAATGTACTAAGTATGCACACAATGGACATACATAGCATAAAATGTAATGTAAAAACAATGTACTAAGTATGCACACAATGGACATACATAGCATAAAATGTAATGTAAAAAGGATGTACTAAGTATGCACACAATGGGCATACATAGCATAAAATGTAATGAAAAAACAATGTACTAAGTATGCACACAATGGGCATACATAGCATAAAATGTAATGTAAAAACAATGTACTAAGTATGCACACAATGGACATACATAGCATAAAATGTAATGTAAAAATGATGTACTAAGTATACACACAATGGGCATACATAGCATAAAATGTAATGTAAAAACAATGTACTAAGTATGCATACATAGCATAAAATGTAATGTAAAATGATGTACTAAGTATGCACACAATGGGCATAAACAGCATAAAATGTAATGTAAAACGATGTACTAAGTATGCACACAATGGGCATACATAGCATAAAATGTAATGTAAACGATGTACTAAGTATGCACACAATGGGCATACATAGCAAAAACACAATGAAATCATGTACTATAAGTGTACTATTGAACATAACAAGCATATGATATGAAAACATGAAAAGCACGAAAGTAACAAGTAGGCACATGTGTTTCACCCCAAAATGTTTGGAAAACAGTAAAAGAGGGGTCTATGTACTCACCTGAGATTGCTTAGTAGTCCTTGAGTAACAACCAAACAATTCTAGAGATCACGGATATCAAACGGCACCTAATATAGGTAACTATGTTAATATACCGGACCTAAATCGGAGGATCAGATAGAATGAGGGTTCGTAAACCAAACAAGTATGGAGACTCGTGTAATATGGTTTAACAAAGCCTACATACTAAAATGAAACCTAACCTAAGTGCTTATGACCCATTACGACCCGTTTAGGTAGCTTATGCTACTTTAACGCGTCGTTCGCGTAAAACGCGTTCGGAACGCCTAACTAGCCCTATGATAAGTAAAATATGCCTTAACATGTCTAATATTGTTACCAAATCAGTTTAGATACCAAAAGTGATGTTACATATGCTTAAAATGAATTTTGGCGTTAAAAGGGCATTTTGGTAATTTACCTAAGGCATATATAATACCTATCATACAACTAACTAAACATCGTGACCATAAGGTATAACCTCGGAAGGTTATTCCCTACATACTATGGTCACCTAATGTGTTTGGTCGGATCCTAATGATCGACCAAACGGGTCGGGTTCGAAAGTATAAGCGATTGTTTAGATCGCTTACCTTACGACCCTATATAAGCACTAAACTAAAAGTGACGAGCTAAGCATGTTAAAACATGCTTAACTAAGTTTAGAAAACGGGTTTGGTATCAAAACAAACGGTTTTGATACCTAAAAGTAGTTTGGTTACAAAATACGCAATAACACGCATTTTGGCCGAAACTACGACTCGTCACTGAGCCTAGATAACGTGGTAATCAGTAGGTATAGTCACTTGGGACTATAACCATCGTGATCACGCTCACGTTATGAAGTTCAAACGAACTTCGCATTGACCATAAACTGGTCAAATCTTGAAAAGCTAGAAACTCTAAAGTACTAGGATATCTAACCGGTAAACCCTAATGCTCTCTCTCTAGCTTTGGTGATTTCGATCATCATGAATCCTCAGATGTTTTTCGGAATTATCTGTATAACAGTCTGTGATTAGGGATTACTTCTTAATCTCTATAACGAACTAGTTAGCAGATTTGATCGTTTTTCATCTAGGGTTTTTTTTTTGCTTTTTGTCTGTTTCAGTCGCCGCCTTATTTCTGTGTCATTCTCACGTAGTGTATAGTCCTCTTGGTTGATCGATCAGTATTGGATCTTGATTTACCTGGTTTACTATATATTGCAAAAGGGTGCATGGAGTAGGGTTTGCTAGAATTAGGATTTTCTGTTTTCTGGTTTTCTGCGTGTAGCGAGTCTGGTTCACGTGTTTTTTGGTGCATGGTAGTTGATTTGCTGGTCTATAGAGAGAGGTGCTAATATCATAATGGATGATCGTTCCAAACCTGATGAGTCAGTTCTACCAGATCGAGGTAAGCCGCCGTTACAATACAAGGGTTTAGCGAGTCGTGTGGTCAATATAGATGGTAATCCGGTGTTACCTAGACGGGGTACTGTGCAAGTGCCGCAGCATGAGGCTAAGGAATTTAAAATAATAGATGAATTATCAAAGATCACTATTCCGGTTCCTTCGTCGGATTATAAGGATACGGGTTTTAATGTTGATGGAGGTGATAAGCTTGAATATCAGCCGAGTAGGGGTTCTACTTCCAAACCTATGTCATATGCAGATACAGTAGCAGCTAATGGTTTGAAGAAAATAAACTTTCGCTCACTTGCTAGCTCCGTAATACATGATGGCTGTGATGTTGTCTTGCCAAAGGAATCTGTTCGGTCTGTGCAAGATAAGCTGGCTAATACTCTTTATGGGTATTTTTTAGGAGATCGAGTTGCATTCCCTGTGGTTGATTATTTTGTTCGGACAAATTGGAAGAAGTATGGCTTGTTAAAAACTATGATGAATGCAAATGGTTTTTTCTTCTTTAAATTTAATGATGAAGTTGGTATGTCGAATGTTCTGAAGAATGGGCCTTGGATAATTAGATCCCATCCATTATTTTTGGATGGATGGACTCCAACAACTAAGCTAGAAAAGAAAGAGGTAAAGAAGGTTCAAGTATGGGTCAAAATTCATGAAGTTCCTTTAGCGGCTTATACGGAAGATGGTCTTAGCTTAATTGCAACAACTATTGGGGAACCAAAAATGTTGGATTCATTTACTACGTCTATGTGCATGGACTCTTGGGGTCGCAGTAGCTATGCTAGAGCGTTGATTGAGGTATCGGCTGAGAAAGAGTTTCGAGAAGAAATTACAATGGCAATTCCTGAACCGGAAGGGGAGGGTTTCATTAAAGAGACTATGTATGTGGAATATGAATGGAGCCCGCATCGGTGTGCTACCTGCTGTGTGTTCGGTCACTCGAATGATTTTTGCCCGAAGCAACCGAATAAACCAAATAAGGCTGTGCATGAGAATCAAAATCGAAATGCTCAAAAGAATCGTCCTGTAAAGAAACAGCCTATTGTGGATCAAGACGGATACATAGGAGTGTATGGTAAGAAAGCTGCTAAGAAAGTTGGTATTCCTATTAATAAGCAAAAGTCTAAATTCGAATATCGTCCGGTTGGTTCAAAACCTAAAGGCGACACCAAAAAAGATTTGAGTTCTATGAATGTAAGATCGAATAACCCTTTTGATGTTCTCAATGAAGTGGAAGACGAGTCGGGTACTAGCAACAAGACGTCGGGAGTGAATAATGAGGATTCTGATGAAGACGAGGTTATAGAGGTGGAAAATGAAATGGATGGGTTTATGACGGAGGGTACTCTAAACGTTAAAAGTAAAGGGGCAAGCACTCCTTCTCCGATAGTTACTCATGGTTAGTATTGCGGCTTGGAATATAAGGGGGTTGAACCGCCCTCTTAAACAGAAGGAGGTTCGGCAAGCAGTTAAAGAATTTAATTTGAGTTTGTGTGCTATTTTAGAGTCACATGTGGACGTTGGTAATTTGGGTAAAGTTTGCAAGTCAGTTTTCAGATCTTGGGAATGGACTTCGAATGGAGGTTGTTGTGACAAAGGCACGAGAATTATTATTGGATGGAATCCGTCCATCTTTGATGTGATGATCTTGGCGCAATCTCATCAGGTTATGCATTTTCAGCTTGTTTTCAAATTGGATAAAAGAATGATGTTTTGTTCGGTCGTTTATGCTGCTAATTATTATATGGCCCGTAAAGAGTTATGGAATAATCTTTCTATGCACAAAGCCCTTGTTGATAATAAACCTTGGTGCATTATGGGCGATTTTAACACGGCTCTTAACATTGAAGATAACTCTATGGGAACTTCATCGATCTCTACTGGTATGAGAGACTTTCAAGAGTGTGTGGATAATATTGAAGTGGTTGATATTAACCGAATAGGGATCCAGTTTACATGGAGTCAAAAGCCAAAAAATGGGGTAGGTTTGCTGAAGAAACTTGACCGAGTGATGGGAAATACAACTTTTATAGCTGAATTTCCGAATTCGGTGGCCATTTTTAAACCGTACAGGCTATCAGATCACTGTCCTTGTATTCTCTCCTTCCCAGAAGCTGGTAGACTAAAGCCGAGATCTTTCAAGTTTGCTAATTTCCTGGTGTATAAACCAGAGTTCTTGGAGATTGTTAAAAGCAACTGGGATACTATCGTCAATGGTGTTCATCAGTTTAGAGTGGTTAAAAAACTTCGATTACTTAAACACCCGTTGCGCTCTTTATTATTCAAACAAGGTAATCTTCATAAAAAAGTTGATAATCTGCGATCGGACCTAGATATTATTCAGCAAAAGATTGATCGTGATCCTTCTAATGCTGATCTTCGGGCAGCCGAGTCTTTGATCAGTCGTGATCTCCAAGAGGTTTCTTTAGATGAAGAACGTTTTCTGAAACAAAAGTCTAAGGTAGATTGGTTGAGTGCAGGGGATATGAATTCTGCGTTTTTTCACTCATCTTTGAAAATTAGAAATCATTGTAGCCGGATTGAGTTGATAAAAGATTCGGAAGGGAAGCTTTATGAGGGTGATTCGGTTTTTCAACCGTTTGTCAAGCATTATGAGAAATTTTTCGGTACTCAAGGTGATATTTCGCTTACTCCGGCTCCGGATTTATTCTCTAAAGTCCTTTCCCCTCAGGTTGCTGCTCATATGATCCGACAAATATCGGCGGAAGAGGTGAAAAAGGCGATGTTTTCTATTGGTATCGATAAAGCTCCGGGTCCTGATGGTTATACAGCGGCGTTTTTCAAAAGTGCATGGCCTATTGTCGGTAATGATGTTACTTGTGCTATCATAGATTTTTTTGAGATAGGAAACCTTCTGCGAGAATTGAATCACACAACTATTGTGCTTATTCCAAAAATTCTTACTCCTTCGACAGTCAGTGACTATCGGCTGATTGCTTGCTGTAATGTTTTATACAAATGTATCAGTAAAATCGTTGCGGATAGAATTAAAGGTGCGCTGAATGAGATCGTTAGTATTAATCAATCGGCATTTGTTCCAGGTAGGAGAATTTCTGACAACATTATGTTGACTCAAGAATTAATGCATAATTATCATAGACATGCGGGGCCTCCAAGGTGTGCTTTTAAAGTGGATATCCAGAAAGCTTATGACACGGTTGACTGGAGATTTCTAAAAAGTGCTTTGCTTGGGTTTGGGTTTAAAGACAAGATGATTGAGTGGATCATGGTGTGTGTCTCGACTGCTTCCTTTTCTATTTGTGTCAATGGTTCTGTTCATGGGTTCTTTAAGGGCAACCGAGGTTTAAGGCAAGGGGATCCAATCTCCCCGTATCTTTTTACCTTAGTTATGGAAGTTCTGACGGCCATTCTTCATCATGCGGTTCGTATGGACTCATCGTTTAAATTTCACAATAAATGCGAAAAACAGCAGATTATCAATCTTTGTTTTGCGGATGACTTGTTCCTTTTTGCGAGAGGAGAAGTAAATTCGGCTAGGTGTATTATGACGTCTCTTTCTAAGTTCACTAAGATGTCGGGATTAGTGCCGAGTAATCAGAAAAGTACGATATTTTTTTGTAATGTCACTAGCCATGTCAAAGATGCTATTTTGGATCTTATGTCGTTTGTGGAAGGAAGTTTGCCTGTCAAATATTTGGGGGTGCCCCTGATCTCTTCCAGACTCGGTTATGATGACTGTCGAGTGCTCGTGGAGAGATTAGAGAAACGTATAATGCATTGGAGGAACAAGTTGCTTTCGTTTGTTGGTAGATTACAGCTTATTATTTCAGTTCTCTCATCTATGCACATCTATTGGTCTTCTGTCTTTATGTTGCCGATTCGTATTATTCATGAGCTTGAAGCTTGTATGCGAAATTTCCTATGGTCCCAAGAGAGTTCGTTTTCTAAAGGTAAATCAAAAGTTTCTTGGAAGACCGTTTGTACTCCGAAGTATGAAGGGGGGTTGGGAATTAGACGAATTGGGGATATGAATAAGGCTCTTATGTCTTATCATATTTGGAGTATCGTTTCTAAGCGGGATTCTTTATGGGTGGATTGGGTGCACAGTTACCGGTTAAAAGGCAAGAGCTTCTGGGTGTGTAAAACCCCCTCTAATTGTTGTTGGTCTTGGAGAAAGTTAGTGCAACTGCGGCCTCTCATCAGGAATCATATATGGTCGGATTTAGGTAATGGCGCCGATACTTCTGCATGGTTCGATTATTGGTGTGATATAAGGCCACTTGGTGACTTTATTTCGCCTAGAACCATCACCGATGCAGATTTTAATCTGGATGATACTGTGGCTAACATCTACTCGCAGGGCTCTTGGTCTTGGCCTATGGCATGGAGAGATCTCTTTCCGGTTCTCATTCAATTAGACCAAGTACAGTTAAATCCGATAAAGCATGATAAATTAGTTTGGAGGGATGGTAGTGATATAACGGATTTCTCCACTTCGTGTGTTTGGCATTCGGTTCGGTACAAGGTTCCGGAAGTGAATTGGTGTAATATTGTTTGGTTTTCGCAGTGTATCCCTCGACATGCCTTTATGATGTGGCTGGTCATCAAAGGTAAGCTTTTGACTCAAGACAAAATTCTAAAGTGGGATCTCGCACGGAGGAAGAACATGAATATGATGTGTTGCCTGTTATGCTATCAGAATTTTGATTCACATCCGCATCCGCATCTATTCTTTGAATGCAAATATTTGTCTAAAGTATGGCATGGAATTCGAAACAAGGTGAGTATGGATGCTGTTAGTCCGAAATGGACTGATATAATTGACTGGTTGCTGGTTCGTGCTCGTTCTAAATCGGCTATGAATTATGTTGCTAAAATTCTTGTTGCGGCTGCTGTGTACTTCATTTGGCAAGAAAGAAATGCTAGACTTTTCAAAAATCAGCTGAGACCTCCGGAGAAGCTTAGTGAGATTATTTTAAACACGGTCAGATACAAGTTGATGGGAGCTAAACTAAAGAACACTTCAAGTGTGCGGAGACTTCTTGTAGAGTGGGAGATTCGAGGGGATCACGTCCAGGATCATGGCGGCTGATTAATTTGTTTCATGTCGTATTTGTCTAGATTGTAGTCTAGTTGTCTCTTTTGTTTTGTTTGGATGTTTATGGTTGTTTTTGTTTCACTTTCATGGGACATGTCTCATGATTAAACTAGTGTAGACTTTCTACACTACTTGTTTTGTTTGGTTTGTGAATATATAGAATCACCGGGGTAACCCTTTACCCAAAAAAACGACCATAAACTGGTCAATGCAGAAAGTCAAACAAAGTTTGACTTTAACGCTAAAACGAATGAAAGAACGAAAGAACACTTACAAAGGGTCCCCACAAGCTAATCTCGATCCAAGTAGTTCAGGTATGAAGCAAATGGCTTCAACTTAGAGCTTCTTAGATCAGATTTGTGGGTTTTGCAAGGAATTGAGGTGGGTATTTATAGTAAATGGACCACCGTTAGGATCGTTTCTCGAATACCGAGCTTTGATCACATCCCTACACTTGTTGCAAACTTGTGGTAACCCAAAATGGCCCCCAACATCAGGGATTGACATGGGGCATTGGCCTTTGGAGTGCATAAGAGCTGATAACAGCAGTCAAAAACGAGTTTCTGCATCTGGCCCCTGCTTATGGACTGTAAGACTCAGAACCTTACGGTCCGTAAGGACCTTGCAGGTCTGATACTTTCAAAAATGTCAGAACAGGCCCCTGAAGCTCCAAACTTGCTATTTGATGCATTTTTGACACGTTTAAGCCCCGTTAACCCCATTTCAAAGCTCTAAAATGAAGTTAAAGTATAGGGAACTCAAAATGTGCTAAAAAATATCTCGGATGTCGGTTCGTTTGGCCGTACGGTTGCGTTGTTCGGTTAATTACGACGGAAGTCGTAACGGACGCAAAAACGGTCCATTTTGAACTGTAACAGACATTCCGGAACATGACCATAAGTTAAACATACCATAAATATCCTTTACATAGCTTAGAAATAGGCTTTGAGGGGTTCGGTGTGCTAAAATAAACTTTTGTGTCATTCAGGGACTAAAAGTGTCAAAAAGTGCACAAGTTTGCATTTTCGCGCATAACTTACGTTCTGAATACATCTGGACATCCAAAAATTTATGTAAGCATGACTACATTATATTTTAGTGTTCGCTATAAGAAAAATCCATTCGTCGCGTCATTTGGATCGTTTTTCGCGCTTATGCGCATTCCGTCGTAATTAAGCGAACATCGCGTTCGTACGACCAAAGGAACCATCATCCGGCATATTTTTGAACATGTTTTGAGTTCCCTATACTTTAACATCATTTTAGAGCCTTGAAATGAGGTTAACGGGGTTCAAACGCTTCGAAAAAGGCCTTAAACACGTGCAGGGACCATTTCTGCCAATATTGAAACAATTCTGAAACATGGGGGCAGTGGCGTAGCGCGAGCCCTAAGGGCCTATGCAGTCGCGCTACGCGAGTGCCTTAACTGGACAGAAACATCAGTTTTGCATTCGGGACCTGATTCGATGTATTAGCCGTTGTTTAATTCACAACCACACATTCTAACTTGCTTAGTCAGCGGATAAGGATGGAATTTTAGGCACCATAACCTTCCAACACTTGTACGGATACGATTAAGGCACGATATTCGACAAGCGATCTTAACGGTTCGGGTATTCCTATAAATACCCCAACACCCCCATTGCTAAACTTACAAGAAACTTGATTTGAGAAACTCTAAGTTGAAACATTTGTTTCATACCTGAGATTTTTGAATCGAGTTTAGCATTCGGGGACCCTTCGTAAGTATTCTTTCGTTCTTTTCCTTATTTTACTGCTTTTCGAGTCAGAAAGTCAAACTTTGTTTGACTTTCAGCGTTGACCAGAAATGGTCAATGCGAAGTTCGTTTGAACTTCGCAACGTGATTGTAATCACGATGGTCATAGTCCCTTGGGACTATGCCTACTGATTACCACGTTGTCTAGGGTCGTAGGGTAAGCGATCTAATAAATCGCTTATGCCTCGAACCCGACCCATTTGGTCGATCATTAGGATCCGACCAAACACTTTAGGTGACCATAGTAGGTAGGGAATAACCTTCCGAGGTTATACCCTATGGTCACATCGTTTAAGTAGTTGTATGATAGGTAGTTTATATGCCTTAGGTAAATTACCAGAATACCCTTTTCATGTATAATTGGTAATTAAGCATATGTAACCTAAACTTTTGTCACATAACTGATTATGTAACATGTTTAGGCATATAACACTTGTCATAGGACTAGTTAAGCGGTCCGAACGCGTTTCACGCGAACGACGCGTTAAAGTAGCATAAGCTACCTAAACGGGTCGTAATGGGTCGTAAACACTTAGGTTAAGTTTCATTTAGTATGTAGGCTTTGTTAAACCAAATGACACGAGTCTCTAGACTCGTTTGGTTTACAAACCCTAATGCTACCCGATCTTCCGATTTAGGTCCGGTTTATTAATGTAGTTACCTATAGTAGGTGCCGTTTGATTCCGTGATCTCTAGCTTTGCTTGGTGGTTATCCTAGGACTTCTGAGCAATCTCAAGTGAGTACATAGACCCCTCTTTTACTGTTTTCCAAACTGTTTTGGGGTGAAACACATGTGCCTACTTGTTACTTTCGTGCTTTCCTGTTTTCACATCATATACTTGCTATGTTCATTAGTACATTTATAGTACATGATTTCATGGTGTTCTATGCTTTGTATGATGACTTTGCATACTTAGTACATTGTTTTACATGACTTTTCTACTTTGTATGGTGACTTTGCATACTTAGTACATTGTTTAATACTGCATCTCTGTTGCATATGTTCCAGTAACATATGGACACATTGTTTTACAGCTCTACCCTGTATGTTTACTCTAGCATACTAGGTACATTATCTTCATAAAACATGCTTACATTTTGGTATGACATTTGGTTTGTTTAAACTATACTATACATTCATTAACACCGATCATGCCGTTCGTTAGTAGGTAGTGGTACCATAGGACTTGACAAATCCCGTTCCGGACATCCCAGGGAAAGGGGATGAAAGGAATGACCGAATCCGAATACATATTCTCTTGATAACTCACTTTTACATAGTTATCCGTCTGTCTCAAGGCTTGGATGTATGAATTTTCACAATACCGCATAAATGTTCATATTCAGTATAGCATGCATATATCTTGCAAAACATAACTTTGATTTAAACCAAGTTTTACTTCAATACTTTGTTTTGTACATTTTTACTTATGGTTTAAGTAGTCTAAATTTTACTTACCATACATATCATTTTGGTTATACATTACTTGACTACTTTTGGACTATAAACATTTGACATGGATATTTGACATAGACATTTTGACATGATTTACATTTGACACAAACACTTTTGACATTTGGTTATACATACTACATGATTTACATCTTGACATGAACACTTTGACATATTATTTAATACATTTGACAATTGATTTAAACATAGACTTCTTACATTGGCTGGTTTAGTTTGATTAAGTGATTAAGTAACGATGCGTGTGTAATATGATACAAGCATGGTGGATACGCCGCTGGTACTTCCTATATATAAGTGTTTGTATGGTATTACATGTCGTAATGTTATTTGAATCATTTCAGTTTGAGACATAGAACATTTCATACAAATAACATACTTTTCACAAGACGTTGATTTATAAACAACTTATCTTATGCAAACATATTTTACTTGGTTATTCATTTAACCTTACATTTATTTATACTTATCATCTGATCTTATCGTTTTTCAAATGATTTAAAAGACAAAGCAAATAACAAGGTTCATGACTAAACATTTTCTCAAACATAAGTCATGAATCTTATTTTCACAAAACCTATGTATCTCACAGGCATTTTTATGCTGACGTACCTATTTTCACATGTGTTTTTCAGGAGCTGTTGCATAAGATGATCAAGATACACATAGGCAGACTTGGGCTTTAGTGACAATAAAAGATGCAAGACTAGTTAATTATGTTGTTTTTCCTTGTTTGTTAAGACATTGTAACACTTTTAATCAATAAAACGAAACTTCAATTGCCATGGATTTGAAACAATTAATTCTGTTACAACACTCCCCGACATTTCCGCCACGTTTTGTATGTTCTACGTGGTCGGGGTGTGACAGAAAAGATGGTATCAGAGCCTATGGTTATAGGGAATTAGGTTATTAGTAATGCTTTGACCTAGTCTATAACCTTCTTAGGACCCTAACGCGAGTTTACTTGCGTTTAGTCATAAAACAATACTGTCGCCTATCCTTAGGCGACAACCGCAACAAGAACATGAATTTCAAAACCGCTTTGAAAACTAATCATCTGTTCTAGGATGATTGATTACTAGGTTTTGAACCCTCTATTGTAAGGTTTTGAACTCTCTGTTATATGGTTTTGAACCCCTTTGAGTTTTCAAAATCTCGTCAAGGTTTTGGGTTTTAAATAATGTGAACACGTGCAAACTGGAAGGGTGAATGCCTGTATTCTGGGTTTTCTGTCTAGGCAAGCACTTCGTATACATCTCATCAGACGCGAAACCAGTTGTGCTTACCTGGGAATTCTTGGGATGAGTGTTCACTTATAGGCGAGCATGTCTTCGCGATACATTATTTTTGACCCATTTACTTTGAATTGTCACCATCTCATTTGTTTGCCTTAGGTAACAAACAAATGATCACAATTTTCATTCGTTACCATTCGGTATTGATTATCCAATAACCTTTCACTTGCTTCTTCCTATGTCTTTCATTTTCTTCTACAATGTCTCTTCCTCTTGGCACTGGTCAAACGTCTGAGCGAACAGCCAAATTTGTCCAACAAATAGGCGAAGTGATTCAGAAGACTGTGGATCTAGGCATTGCCATGGCTCGTCTTAACAATGAAGCCTCTCGTCTCGACAATGAAGCCACTCAAGAGCCACCAAAGGAAGCAGAAGTCAAGCTTGCACCAACATCAAGGAAGCGTAAGGCTTCAAGGAAACCCGCAGCGGTTACACCTAATCAAGCTGGACCTAGCCAAGTGGCAAGGCCACCAGCTAGGAAGCCGTACTTAGGAACTGCTCCTAGGTGCAAGCGATGCAACGGTCATCATTCAAACCTCATACCCTGCTGGAAATGTACCTACTGTGGACGGCGGGGACATTTGGTCAACACATGCCGCTTTGCTATCCAGAACAAAGCTGTTGCAAATCTTGCTGCTACCCAACTCCAAGTCAACCTTACTCAAGCTCGTTTCCCGCGTGGTACTTGCTACAACTGTGGCGATACGAGCCATTTCAGGAACAACTGCCCGAAGATAGTCAGTGCAAATCCAACCCTTGGATGAGCATTCGACTGAACAAAGGATGTTGCTGTCTTATGCTTTTGTTTCTTTCGTTTTCTAGTAATGTGAAACAATATGTCTTGTTCATAAATAAAAGTTGTTGTTCACAGTTCTGATATACGAGTGTAGTTACATATGTGTATGACTTTTCTTATGATACCTGCATTAAGGAACTATGTTCCTTACAAACTACTCTTGTGATTCTCTCTTTCAAATGATCGCTCATGATACCCTCGAACATTTTAAGTACTCGTTTCATTCTAAGAAACAAAGTACAGAAAATAAAGTGACATTATGAGTGATCATGCTTCTGCACATCTGTGCCTTTGAAATCCTTGGTTAAATAACTAAGGGTATTTTCAAATCTCATACCCATTACGTTTTGATTTTTTTTTCAACATACACAGTACAAGTATTTCAAAACAATCTTCATGATCTCGAAACATTTCATATAGTTTGAAAACAATTTTTTTAGATGCATTGTCTATGTTATTTCAAAAACATTGGCCATGTTATCAAAACCAACCTTCCTAATTTCAAAATATTTCATATAGTCTGAAAACAATATTAACACAGTACATTTTCTCATCAAGTGCATGATTTCAAAAAGCATCATTCATGTCTTTCAAAAACCTTATACATAATTTCAAAAAAATTCATCTCTCATGATTTTAAAACATTTTTGTAAATATATCTATCTAATACACCTACTTTATTCCAAAAGTATTATATATAAGGTTTCAAAAACGGTAAACACATTTTTTCTTAAAAGAACCCCATGCATAGTTTTCAAAAATATTTTCCTCATACAGTGACTTAACCTTCAAATTCTGCTTGATATGTCGCCTTGACATATCTAGCATCTCAATTTCATAAGCATTTTTTTTTCTTCATGTTTTGACACAAGCACGTCCAGTGCAAGGTTTCAAAACATCTTCAACTTCTAAAATCCATATGGGATCTTTTTATCTTCATATTTAGACCCTTGTGGATGATCATCATTCAAATCAGAGTCCTTAATTGGATTCTTTATGTACCTTAATTCGAACATTTCGGGTTCTAATAATCGAAATCGAATTTTCTTTTTGAATCTTTCTATCTTCATAGTTAGATTCTTGATAATGTTTAAAGTGCCAAATGAAATCCACGAGATGGATTCCTATTGTACTTTAAATACATGTGCTCTGTTAGCAGAACAAATTTCTAGTTAAACAATTTAGTGGTTATGTGACTATGTGGTTATTCATCTTATGTTTTCTTTTATGCATTTTTGTGTTTTTTTATACTCTGGATATTCGTTATCCAAATCCTTGCAGGATCTTTCATATCTTCATATGAGGGATTCGTAGCAGGATATTCAAAAGGTACTACCTTCAAATCCTTAATGGGCTTCTATGTAATAGTTAAGACCCTTGGATTATATAAGTACCGCTCCATGTTTCATATGATATCCTTTTAGTGGTCTAGACTAAAAGATTGATTCACAATTTGGTTAAAGAACGACATCTAGTGGTGTAGCTGAACAGACTCCTTGATAGTCTATTTAGATCATTTATTGATTTAATTAAAAGGACTCTATGGCGGTCTAGTCACACTCGTCACAGGATTGTTCATTTGGTTTTCCCCTACACATTATAAAATAGACTGTGTGAACTATGCAAGGAATTGTCTGATTATGGACGCGTACATAATTATGAAATTTAGTGCACAGAAACACAGTAAGATTTATTATGTGTAAGAACCGATAGTGACAACAATAACGAAATGAAAACGATGTAATGGAGGTACGGTGGACGCACCAATGACGCTTCATATACATGTATATAAGTGTCCCTCTTACATTGCAAGCATGATGTTATTAAGGTTACTAGAAGTTCAGAACCCAAACCAATGTTGTTCGATCTTTTCAACTTCATGCTTTCAAGCTCTCACAAGTTTCCTCTAAATAAATTTCGGGACGAAATTTCCTAAAGTAGGGGAGACTGTAACACCTGTGCCTTCACGGCCATCAAACAAATACCAAACCAATGAAATATTATAATTCATACTTGGGATTTGTAAAAATATGTGTATCATTTGCACATATCAATTCTCGTTCAATTTTCAAACTCTAAATCGCTTTCTGGAAGGTTATACGCGCACCGATGCGAAAATATAACCAGTTTAATGCAACGAACACTCCGGAATAGTGAAATAGGCTTAACATACCTTAAATAACCTTTACATAACTTAGAAATAAGTTTTGGAAGGTTTGGTATGCCGAAATCAAGTTAATTCGCTTACAGGGACTAAAGTTGACAAACTGCGAAAGTATGCCATTTTGAACTGTAACAGACATTCTGGAACATGACCATAAGTTAAACATACCATAAATATCCTTTACATAGCTTAGAAATAGGCTTTGAGGGGTTCGGTGTGCTAAAATAAACTTTTGTGTCATTCAGGGACTAAAAGTGTCAAAAAGTGCACAAGTTTGCATTTTCGCGCATAACTTACGTTCTGAATACATCTGGACATCCAAAAATTTATGTAAGCATGACTACATTATATTTTAGTGTTCGCTATAAGAAAAATCCATTCGTCGCGTCATTTGGATCGTTTTTCGCGCTTATGCGCATTCCGTCGTAATTAAGCGAACATCGCGTTCGTACGACCAAACGAACCATCATCCGGCATATTTTTGAACATGTTTTGAGTTCCCTATACTTTAACATCGTTTTAGAGCCTTGAAATGAGGTTAACGGGGTTCAAACTCTTCGAAAAAGGCCTTAAACACGTGCAGGGACCATTTCTGCCAATACATGAATTCATTGTTGGATTATGTTTCAACCAAGTTCAATTGATTGAACTTACTCATAATATATATTCGATTCAAGATCCCATATGATGGATTGAGGCCATCATATTCGAAATAATCCCAACAAGCACTTTATTTGCTTTGAACCATAACATGCTTGCTTGGTCTTCGACTTCATTGAATCGTTTCTCTGATCACGATCACCTTGTGGTGGCGTTTTTCACAAATTTGAAGCTTGCGCTAATCTCATTTGCACACATCAAGTACGGATTTAGTTATTTGTTTATTTATATTAAATTCGTTTTGCTGAATTAAGTGTATTAAGATAATGGTACACAAGTTCATGTTATATCTCGGTGTACCTCTTAACGGTTCTTTCATATCGATCAGACATCTTGTGACATTTATTGCTTTCCATCTTCGAATCGAAAAACATTTTCACCTGTTTCATTATCAATTGAAAATCCTATGAGATTTGTTTGAAACAAACATTCAGATTTACGTCGTTGAACCTTTCATCTGATTTCAAACACGGTGAACTTGTTTGATCACCGCTATCATTGAATTGTTTCAATCACTACGACATCTTGTGGTGTCGGAATAAACTTGTAGCTTGGGCTAATCATGATCGAGCGTTTCATGCAAAACACGGTGATGCTTGTTCGGTCACCGCTATTGTTGAATTATTTCATTCACTACGACACCTTGTGGCGTCGGTATAAACTTGTAGCTTGTACTAATCGTGATCAATTGTTTCATGCAAAACTACGTATGCTTTTCGTTTGACTAATCATTTAAATAGTCTTAATGCAATTATGTATTAAGACGATGATACACCAGTTTCGGTTGTACTTCATTTCGGTGTATCCTTGCAACTCAACAATGTCAACACCTTGATTTTGTCTTATACATTTATTGGTTCGATAGTTGATAAATCTTTTTTATGATTCTTTTATGTGAGTTTGTTGAATTCGAGTTCCATTCATACAACAACCAACGCAAGTTCCGTTGGTAGAAAAAGTCGATTGTTCCAAAATTGATTTGCTTGTTGTGAAAGTTCATTTGGAATTCCATTGGTTGAATTTACAATTTTGTTGAACCCTATAAACTTAGTCACATTGGTGATAGTATCACAACGCTTCGTTCACTTGACATCAATTTCTTGAACAAGCTCAGTTGCACCGTTGGGTTCTTATTGATGCAAAATGTCCTTACATTCACGTAATCTGAATAAGTCTTGATTCGATTACGCGGTCTTACACTGTGATATTATTCGGACTTACCTAGGAACGACATAACTCTGAGGAGATAACATAGACTAAATTTCGAGGACGAAATTTCTGCAACAGGGGGAGAATGTGACAACCGGTAATTAACGGCTTCTAATTTCACGATTAGCGAACGTTTAAGGCGATAATAAGTAGTGTTTAAGGCACGAATTAACTTAACCTGGCTTGTGGAATGCCTAGGAACGCTTGTCTGACTTTGCAATGCACGTACGGTGATTTTCGGGAAACCTGCTGAGCGTCAAACGATAACGAGCTGACACCGTACAAAATACTGACAACGCCGACAAATACAAAGTTTATGCGTATAACTTATACTTATGAATGTGGTTTTGTGAAAACATCATGCTTTCGAACAACACAAAACGCAAATGTGAACGAAAAACGCGAAAGCAATAACGCACTGACAATCAACGTCGAAACGGAAGCGCCAGAGTCGAAATTCGTCTCGATATTAGTATATTATGATATATTTAGCTTCGTTTTAAATTTCATCATCCGTAGTTGGAAACGGATCGAAAACCGGGTTAGAAACGACGACCGGAGTATTATAGGCGATTGAACGCGACTGAACAACATATGCATTTAACAACAACGTACGACATAATTTCACGAACTTTCGACCCTAAAACTCTATTTTAGGACATTACACGATGATCGGGTTTGCAAACGGGCTTCGGGAATATGATTGGGCCGCTTAAAAACGCTAGTAACGGGCTTGTGGGCCTGGGCCCAAGCCCATTAGTTAACCTAGCTATATAAACTCATTTATACCACTAAAACCCCGATTTTTCTTATTTTATAAACTCTCGTTAGACGAATAACTAGCCAAAATAATAACCGTATGGCACCAAATCACTAGCTAATAAATGCCTAGTGAACTAGTTAGTGATGATTAGTGAACTAATACCAAATTAGGGAGCTAACCCTCCTAATTAGCCTAATCACTAAAATATCTAAAACTTACATCTCAAGTGCTCATATTTCAACAAATATCAACAACTAAAATCTTCACCCCATGCCTCCATTATCTTCGGCCAACATAGAGAGGGACCCACATGAGATTTTACTTCAACTATTAGATTTCAAATCATGCTTGGATGATGAAAGAGATATGGAGTGTTTGACTTAGGGAAATTATAAGGACAACATATACCTACTCAAATTTCTCTTTGCTACTCTTGTTTCTGTCGACTAGAGCAAAGAAAAAAAAAAGAAGAAACCATTGTACCTTGTAATCATTTATACCAACGTTGCACTCAATACCTTCCATGCTTCATTATTTTAATGATTTGGCCATTCCTCTATATCTGCTACACAATGTTAAGATCTTAATTATAAAATAACAACAGTCTAGACTTGGGTGGACTTGAATCAAGTGGAGTTCGAAGTTCAAGATCCTTTTCATTCTGTCTCAAACCTTCTCCTTGCTTGTTTCTTGTAAGTAAATTTTATAGAAGCATTTTATTTCCATAGAATAGATGCTCAAGTCCACCCAAGTCTAGACTGTTGTGGTTGCTCTTAAAAATATTATGTATGATAAAGGCTAGTAAATAAAGATTAAATTTTGTCTCACATACTTTCAAAAAGTAAACATACACATGCATGATTTTTTTTAAACGTTTTACACAACTAATTATCATATTATGATTTCTTAAATATTTTTTTAACTTATAGTTCAAGATCTTGTGAAAGGATATGGTTTTAAGGATTAAAATATATGTTATACGTAATAATGTATACATATCCACTGATTTTTAGAGCAAGAACTACAAGGATTTTTCAAAGAGACATTTTGGTGAAACTTATAAGTCACGAACTTGTGAGTGTGGTAACATTTACAGCTTATGGACCTAAATTACTACGTATAATCTTATGAACATATATATTAGGCTTGGAAAACAAGATACATTACATTACTGTGTTCATATTAAATAAATATGATTAGGATACACTTACTAAGCTAGATGGTTCGAATCATTGATTATGTCAAAGTATTTTATACAAGACTATGAGTAAATTAATAGGTTAAATTATTGGCTTATTCATGATTAATCAACGACATTTTTTCATGTGTTGTAACTATATATTTAGCAAGAATAGAAAATATATTTTGTCACCACATATCACTAACGGCTCGTCAAGTTAAATCATTTGGGATACAACAAGTATTCACGTCAAGTCTAGCTAGTTGGGTGAATTTGACACATGACCAACTTGCATATTAGAAACAATGTATAGACCTTAAGATGTCATTTATGCTTTAGGGCACGAGTAGGTCGGTTCAAGTAGACACGGACTTTGCCATTTCCTATTTGCTTGTCATTTGTTGTATTTGGAGCACCAGGTGAGTTCATAACCCCCACTTTTTACTGTTTTACATTTTTATAAATGTTTTCGGGGGTGGAAAGACATGCAAGTTTTGCAGAATTAAACAATCTTTTGATAAACGAAAATTCATTTCTAAACCATGTTACGAATGGATTTCAAGGAACTTAAATGGTTTACGAACGATTTATACTAAATATACCGGTTTTACCAAAACAAGTGCGTATTTTTGAAACGTGCATGATTTTCATGGGTAGGGACGTGATCGTCCTAGTTATAACAACGGGACTGCGTTAGTCTGCGTTTAACGAACAGGACACCCAGTGAGTTCATGTCCCCCTTTTCTTTTAACGTTTCGGTTTACAACTTTCGGGAGGAAATACATGTCAAACTGGGGTATGATTAAGTTATGGAATGAACTCTTAGATCATGTGAGCATAGGCTATAACTGAGGTGCCATTAATCCTTTTGAGGACCAAGGAACAAAGGTTAGATCTAATGGGTACGGGCGAGCCCCACTCACGGTCCAGGGGTGACCACTAGAGTGCTGTTGTGTCCATTGTCGAGAGTTCGACACTTAAAATTGCCTACACGGGTTGAGTACCTCCTATGTCATCACATATATTAATGTCCTTGCAAAACATTAATGATCAACATGTTCATAGACGCTTTACATACTTACTTATAAACTGAACTTTCAAATGTTTTTAAGATTCATTTGATGGAAACTCACCAATACATGGATTTACAAACTTTGGTAACGCTTTTCAAATTATACCTAAGTAAGAGGACGCGCTGATCCTGCTTACAAAGGTTCGTTTGGGCTCGGCCCATTCTCTCTCGTGCAATGCACAAAGACTCTTGTGGGCTAGACTCACAGTTTTTCATATATCATGCCAAGAAAATAATTTTACTATATTTTCTCAACAACTTTAAAACCGGTTATCAAAAAGATTTTATTTTAAATCTTTTCAAAACAAACTATGAACTCGCTCAACTTTATGTTGACTTTTTCGCATGTTCTTTCTCAGGTTGCATTTTCAAAACTATGGAACGGTTGGAATAGGAGAACCCATGGGAATTCGAGTACTTAGCAGGCGTTCAATTTCTAGAAGTCTTAGCTTTTTGCTTCCGCTGTGCAATGAAGATACCAGTCCAGTCACGCCATGCTCTGATATTTCGGGGTGTGACATAATAAATCAAGTGCAAGAACTCCACAACCTCCTCTTTGTATTTTTGGCCAAGCATGGTTATTCATGAGGAATTTTAGTGAGTTCATAAGTGTAGAAATCCTAGCTAAACATAAGGTGTTTGTTGGAAGGCTTGGGGTATACAAGCTTGAGGTCTTCTACACTTGAAGGTAACCGTTCAAGAAGCATCATCTTCTTCATATCCTTTACTCCATGGAAGGTAGTATTCTAAACACTCTATGGTTGTGTTTTATTTTTGATAGCATGCATGTTCGTATATGGATCCGGGATTGGGTTTTACATATAAAATGAGTTTTATATCTTGAAAGTAAACATGTTTTAAATTATTATTTTCGTTGCGTTTTTATTTTATAAGGATAAAATACTTTGATAAACTTGTGAGAAACCCAACAGTGGTATCAGAGCCGCTTATATGAGTGCATGCTTCATAGGATATGAAATTTTCGGGTTTCGGGTTTGGTTAAAACCCTATGGCCGAAATTTTATATATGGTTATCCTTTTGTTTTTCAAGATTATTTTAATAAATGCATAAAAGTATCTTGAAAAATTATGTCATTTGGATGATTTGTTTGTTTGGACAAAAACCCACTTTTTCGGTTTTTTCATTCTTGACCGAAAAGTAGGTTGTAAAAAGGAAACCATTTTGCTTCTTGAATTTTATATATTTGGATATATATATTTTGGTGTTCATAACCTAGTCATGACCTTGTGTTGAATGATTGTGTTGTGATTTATTTTATTAATTATTCAATGGGTTGTAATAATTATTATTTTGTTCTTCCATTTGTAAGATATGTAATTTATTTATTTTCATTTGGTATGTAAAATAAATAAATTAGGTGCATTTTATTTTACTAGAAAAAATGTATTAGGATATATTTTGTAAAAGAAGATGCACACAAAAATGCGGTTTTGGTTTGGACCATAATATTCGGTCCAAAGAACTTCATCGTTCTCAACGGGATTTTAACCCGATAACCAAAACACATTTTTGAAGTCCAAAGGAGTTTGGAGCTGAATATAAAAGACATTTGGAAGCTCAAAGAAAGTGGAGAAATCACAACACAAGAAGGAGACTTGAAGCATTTGGATGCGGGATCAAGTGGGAGTTCAACAACACATTATTTGTGTCAATATTCACCCTTTAGGAAGGACCTTTTGGCACACTTGTTTCGGCTAACAAGTGTGGTCAAAATAGTTGGCTATGGTTATGCACCTAATGATATGTGTGTTATGCTTGTGTGGTTGTTTATTTTGTTGTTTGATGATATTTGGATATGCATGCTTAACAAACTAATAATCAACAACAAGCTTAAAATTGGTTCTTTAAAGATCATTACAATTGGTTAATAAAAGGTTATTAAAAATTAATGATTTTTATAATAAAATGGGTTTTATTAAAAAGAACCTTGAAAATTTATTTTCACAAAAGTACCAAGGATTTGAATGCATGCAAATATATGGTACATGAAGTTTTCTAAACTAGAATTTTGAAAACTCAAAATCCCTTTTATAAAACAAGTCAAACACCATCCTTTTATACAACACTCGAATCACTTGGGAACTCTTTTGTGGGATAAAGGTCACCTAACCACATTTGAGGGAACTTGTATATTCGAGGTGGGTTTACCATGTTTGAGGGATAAAGGTCACCTAACCACTTATGTGTATAAACTCACACGTGTGTGTAAGTTGGACGACTTGATTTAGAAACCATGAACTTAGGGTCACCGAAGCATGGCGAACAAAGGTGTTGATGGGATTAAACATGCCAACTAAACATAAAGATGTTTAACCGATCCCATATAGCTAGAAGTTGCAAAGGGTTTCAATCGTCAAACGTTGACTACCTTGTTAATTTAAATAGAGGGATAAAGGTCACCTAACCAATATTTAAATGTAACGTTGGATTCTAGATTTTAATTATTAATTGTCTATGAGACACAAAAGGGTATTAATGATTAAAATATAATAATATCGAAAATACTAAAATTGAACCTTGTTAAATTTTGTAGATGGCCGCTAACAATATTACCCAAACCGTCCGTAACCTATCACTAGAATACGATCCTAATCCCGATGAACATCTTATGGAAGATAAGGATGCCTATAACGATTGGATTAAGTATATCGAGGATACTACGCAAGCCTCTTGCCTCATGTTAGGAATTATGATTCCCGAGATTCAAAAGTTTTTGAACATCATGAGCACACGACATGATTACCCAATTATAGGAAATGTTCCTAAGAGTTGAACGCTTCGAAACGGTTCGAGCGCTTCATGCGTGTCGAATGGAGGAAACCCAATCGGACTAGGTTATGGGGTGTTATAGGTCTTTGGTTTTTTGTTTTATTTTATATATATGGGGCATGTCCTGTATATGAACTAGTGTGGAACACATCCTCACTACTTGTTCTTCATTGCGGTTGCATTTTAATAGAATCACCGGGGTAACCCTTTACCCAAAAAAAAAAAGAAATAAACATTACAAGAAAGGAGACTATGTTTTGAAACTTCCAAATGGTTATCAACCTTTGTTTTGCGGATGATTTATTCCTGTTTGCTAGAGGAGACATTAAATCGGTTCAATGCATTATGACGTCCCTTTCAAATTTTACAAATATGTCTGGGTTAGTTCCTAGTATTCCTAAGAGCACGGGGTTTTTTTTGTAATGTGCCTTCTCATGTTAAAAATCTTATTTTGAGCATCATGCCGTTTGTCGAAGGATCGTTGCCGGTTAAATATTTGGGAGTTCCTCTTATCTCAACTGGCCTTCTTTATAAAGATTGCAGGGTTCTTGTGGATAGATTGGAGCAACGTATTACCAACTGGAAGAATAAGCTTCTCCCCTTTGCAGGTAGATAACAGCTTATTAATTCGGTTCTCTCGTCTATGCACATATTCTGGTCTTCTGTGTTTATCCTTCCGAATCGGATCATTCTTGAGTTGGAAGCTAAAATGCGTAATTTTTTGTGGTCTTCGGATGGTTTATTTCATAAGGGGAAGGCCAAAGCCTCTTGGAAATCTATTTGTGTTCCAAAATATGAGGGTGGTTTAGGTATTCGCGGGATTGGAGATGTTAATAAAGCGTTAATGATTTCTCATATTTGGAGTATTTTGGTTAAACGTGATTCTTTGTGGGTGGAGTGGGTTCACTCGTATAGGCTTAAAGGTCATAGCTTCTGGATTTGCAAGGCTGTGGCGTCTTCTTGTTGTAGTTGGCGGAAGTTATTGCAGCTTAGACCTCTTATTAGGAATTTTATTTGGTCTAAGTTGGGTGATGGAAGCAATACTTCAGCTTGGTTTGATTGGTGGAGCCATCTAGGTCCGCTTGGTAATATTTTGACGCCCAGAACCATTTCAAATGCGGGTTTTTCTCTTAAGTCTACGGTGCAGGAAATTCATGATAATGGGGTTTGGAGGTGGCCTGAGGCGTGGAGAGATACTTATCCAGTCTTAATTCAGCTTGATAATGTTCGGCCGGTTTCAAATCGATCTGATCAACTCATGTGGAAGGATGGTAATGATCTAGCTGAATATTCTTCATCTCGGGTTTGGCATTCTATTAGATATCGAGCTGAGGAAGTAGATTGGACAAAACTTGTATGGTTTTCTCAATGTATTCCTAAGCATGCATTCCTCATGTGGCTGGTGATTCGTCGTAAGCTCCTAACTCAAGACAAAATTTTGCAATGGGATTTGTCAAGAAGGAAAAACATGAATATGATGTGCTGTCTTCTATGCTATGCGGATACTGATTCTCATAAGCATTTATTTTTTGACTGTAACTACTCTACTCAAGTTTGGATCAAGGTTCGTGGTAAGGGAGGAATGAATACTGTTTATCCAGATTGGGAAGCTATTGTTGAATGGTTAGCGGCTCGTGCAAAGTCTAAATCAGCGATTAATTTCATTAGTCGCCTCATAGTTTCAGCTGCGATCTATTTTATTTGGCAAGAGCGTAATGCCAGAATTTTCAAGAACCAGACTAGACCCCCTGATGTTCTGAGTGATTTAATCTTGCAGACGGTTCGTTATAAGCTAATGGGGGTGAAGTTTAAGGAGAGCACTAATGTTAGAAGATTGTTGGAATCCTGGGAGATTTTCTCAAGCCGATTGGAGGATGAAGACGGCTGATTAATTTGTTTTTTTGTTTTCGCTAGATTATAGTCTAGTAGGTTTGCTTTTGATGTCTTGGCTGTTTGTGTTTGTTTGTTTCGGGTGTACTCTCATGGGGGATGTCCCATGTTTGAACTAGTGTGGGCACTCCACACTAATTGTGTTTTTTGTTTGTTGATATATAGAATCACCGGGGTAACCCTTTTACCCAAAAAAAAAAAAACTTCCAAATGGTTTGGAAATTGTTTTAAAATGTCTTGAATGCTCCTAGTTTGACTAGGAACATTATTCAAGTTTCCCTTATAAGACAATATGGTTTTGACTTAAAGTTTGCAAACATTGACATTTATATCGATGAATGACATGTTTTACTTTAAACCTATGCCTTCAAATGGTATTTATGAGTTGGTTCATAATAATACATCATTTGATAGTTTAATGTACCAATCAATCACCAAGAAACTCAAAATGGATTTGAGTAAGACCTATCCTTGGCATTATCGCCTTGGTCATATAAACAGATGTCGCATGTAAACAATTCGAAAGAATTGTCTTTTGGAAACAAATGAAATTGGTTCATTTGATACATGCGAATCTTATTTACAAGGTAAAATGACCAAGTAATCCCTTAGTGGGAAAGGGCAAAAGATTTATTAGGTATCATACATTCGAATGTATATGATCCTTTTAAAGCCAATGACTAGGAATGGTGAAAGATACTTCATTACTTTTACCAACAACTATAGTAGTTATGGTTATGTGTACTTGACACAAAGAAGAAGTTTTGAAACGTTCAGAATCTTCAAAAGTGAAGTACAAAATCAACTCTTTTAAAGTTCTTCGTTTCGATAGAGGAGGAGTCGAACTCTATTAGATATGGTTCGATCTATGATGGCTAGGAGCGCCTTATCTCTATCACTTTGGGGTTACGCTTTGCTCTCCGTGGCCCGTATGGTCCAACCAAGAAAGTGGATAAGAGACCTTTTAAAATATGGCATGGAAGGGCTCTATCATTATCATATTTAAAGGTATGGGTTGTGAAGCCTATGTGAAGCAATACACCCCAAACAAATTCGAAGTACGATCCACTAAGTGTATCTTTGTAGGATATCCTAAAGATGGTATAGGATATTAATTCTACGATCCAACAGAGCAAAAGGTATTTATTGCTCAAAAGGCTGAGTTCTTGGAACCTAAGTTCCTTATGGAAGGAATTAGTAGAACAATGGAACTTGATGAGGATCAAGAACCACAAGCCAATACACGTTTGGTTGATACTAGCACTCAACAAGAGGTTGTTGAAAATAATCAAATGGTTGATTAACACACACACAAAACGTTCGCAGACCTGGTAGAATTAGTAGTCCACCTGAAAGATATGGATTTTTCATGGATGGATGCTACGTGGTAGATTCGGGTGAACCTACCACACACCATGATGCAATGTCAAAAAATTCGATTGCGACAAATGGCTTGACGCTATGAACGTAGAGATGCAATCCATGTATGACAACCAAGTTTGGGAATTGATTGTGCCACCTCTTAACTCCAAAGTAGTTGGAAGTAAGTGGGTTTTCAAGAAGAAAACGGATATGCATGGTAACTTGAATACTTGTAAAGCGAGACTTGTAGCAAAAGGTTTCACTCAAACTCAAAGGGTTAATTATGATGAGACCTTCTCGCCCGTGGCGATGCTATAGTCAACTAGGGTATCATTTGCCATACTTGCACAATATGATTATAAGATTTGGCAAATGGATCTCAAAACGACTTTCCTTAATAGATATCTTGAGGAAGATGTCTATATAGTTAAGCCTGAAGGTTTTGTCGATCCAAAACATCCTAACAAAGTATCCAAAACATCTATGGATTTGAACAAGCATCTAGAAGTTGGAATCACCGTTTTGATGAAGAGATTAGGGAATATGGATTCATCAAGAACGTCGATGAAGCTTGTGTGTATAAGAAGGCTAGTGGGAGCATCATCACTTTCTTAGTATTATATGTCGATGACATTCTACTATTTGGAAATGACATTCCAACCATGGAAGGTGTAAAATCCTGGCTTGGAAGTTGTTTTTCCAATAAGGATTTTGGTGAAGTCGCCTATATTTTGGGAATAAAGATCTATAGGGATAGATCAAGGCGCTTGATAGGTTTAAACTAAAGTGCATACATTGACAAAGTCTTGAAAAGGTTCAAGATAGAGAACTCTAAGAAAGGTTTGGTACCTATTAAAGAGAGGACAAAATTGACTGCGTCTCAATGTCCAAGCTCAAAGGATGAGCAAGAAAGAATGAAAGGAATCCCATATGCGATAGCTATAGGATTCATTATATATGTAATGATATGCACTGGACTGGACATGTCATGTGCTTTAGGCATGGCGAGAAGATACCAGCGAGTAACGGTCATTGGGTGACTGTTAAAAATATATTGAAATACCTTAGAAGGACTAAGGATATATTTCTAATATATGGATCTGGTGAAACGGAATTCATTGTAAAGGGTTACATGGATACGAGTTTCCAAACTAATCGAGATGGTTCTCGATCACAATCAGGGTAGCATTGTCCATTACATAATCAGAATACATCGCCACTTCATTGATTGAGATAATTCATATGGATCTGCCACTTGAATTATTGTCGATCTAGGGGTAGTCCCTGCCATTAAGGCCCCAAGAGATCTTTGTGATAACGATGGTGTGATTGATCAAATCAAGGAACCTCGTGTACATCAAGAGACTAAACACATTAAGCGGAGTTTCAACTACATACGGGATGAAGTTGAAAAGGGAAAGATATGTATTCGCAAAGTTCACACTGATCAAAATATTGCGGATCCACTCACGAAGGTCCTTGAATGGGCAAATCATGAAAGGGTCATACTTGTGCCTTAGGACTTCGATATTCTAGTGATTGGATTTGATCCATTTTGTATTTGGATATTGGAACAATTATTATTATAACTCTTTATGGTATGTTGAGTTATGTTCCATTTTAGAATGTTTAAATCCGTGAATAAGTTATTTATTCTAAATGTCCGTAGTCGATCATACTTGTGGGAACAAATATGAATGTAAGACTATTATGAATTTGGATTGGTGGATATTCATTAGATATGAATATAGAGCAAAGTGTTGCTGCCAAGGTTCATAGATATTTGTGGGATACAAATTTTGGACTGACTCGCTCTCAAATATTACTGCATGGAATCATTTGTGATTGATCATAAGTAAATTTGAGTAAAGGAGAATATCAAAGTATCCTCTGACCTGAGATACATATTGGGTCTTGATATTCACCAAATATTATACCTTGACTTTTTCTTCGCTGTTAGTAATATGACAGTACATAAGGCTAAGCTCAGGTGTGGTACAAGGTGATTGTGAGAGACGTATGTAGTCAAGATGGGATTTGTTCCTCTTATTCGTTGAGAGTAAGATGTCTAAGGCCTGCTAAAGTTAAATCAACAGAGAGTGATCACTCTGTGTCTCTGGATTTAACATGACATCTGTAACGAAAGGAAAAATGATAGTTTCACCTAAATCATGTTCAAGTAAGGGACTTGAAAGGGATGATGTTATTGAATGGCAAATATAGTCATACGTATTGGGGGTAGTAAACCGTAGTTAGACGTCATTTACTACTTGCATCAATCTTCTATGTATCTTGTGCAAGTGGGAGATTGTTGGACTCTGTATGCCCAAGACACATATTAAATTGATGTGGCTAGTACGTTATTGTGACAACCCGAACTTTCAAGGTTAGTGACGTTTTATATTGTGATCTTAACTCCGTTAAATCTAGACGTTTGTGATAACTCGGTTAAGTAACATGTGTTGGGCCGAATGTGTATACATGAAATCACATCACTTATGATTGGGCCTAGAGCCCAAATGAATCTTAGAATTGAGCCCATCTTTCTAATATCTAGTTTGCGTAGAATTGTTTAAGTGTAATGGAATAATTGCAAACCCTAATCTCTTCACCTCTCCCAAATCGCAACAGCAGTGGACGAAACCCCACCCCCCCTCTTCGAAGACTCTATCTTGCTTAACTTGTGCTCTCGGTTAGTTCTTGTACTTTAAACCCCTTGTGTTTACGAGATTATGTGCTAGTTGATTGTGTCATGCATGCCTAGTGTATCGGTACATGATTGTGTTATGATTACATGATAATAGAAGTTACTTGCAAGATGATTTGTATATAGTTGTGTGTTATTAATAGTAATTGCTATAGTGGTTGCATGATGGGTAGATTAACAAATAATGGTTGTCGAGTAGGGACAACAGGAGGCACATGATTGAATAATTGAGTGTGAGTAAATAGTTGTTGAGAAATTATGATGATGTGATTAAATGAACATGGTTAGTTGCGTGGGAATCAGTGCATCACGTTGTGTTCATGTGTGATTCTGATTTATGGCATGGAATTGTTAATGGAATGCATTTTTAAACTCATGTACACTAGGGTTAATAAGTATTGGTTGTTCATAAATCTGATCCGAGTAGATAGTCATTATGGTAACGTTTAGAGGATAGAGTGCTCGGCGATGATGATAATTCGAAGGAATAGTTTCGCATTTGGTATTGTATGAATAAATCGGATAGTGTAGGAATTTAGTGTGCCATGATATCTTTGAGCCTTTGATTCGGATTCACATGATGATTATATGAGCAATGGCAATGGATGATTTAATTAGTTGTAGGGTCAATATGAATTAAATAAATGGAATGCTCGATATGTTTGGATGAATGATGGCCACGATAATGATCACATGATTATTGTAAATGTTAAAAATTGTTTAGGTGTTGACTACGATGATTGGACCTGAACGGATGATTGATTTTAATATTGTTAATAATCTATTGATGAGTGGAGGTTCCATAAATAATTGGAAAATGGTTTTGGGATGTAACTGATTGAATTACATTACTAATTGCATAACTAACTTGATCAAATCATGGGCTTGTATTTGGTGGGGGTTACGTATTAACCAAATAATTAAGTCAGTCGCACACATAGAACTGGGCCGAAAGGAAGTGTTGGGCCCTTAAACCAATTGGGCCACACGCTGTATCGAATAATGTGATGAGGTGGTGAACCTGTTACTAGAATCATAAACTTGTGCTAGGAATATGTATGTGACATGAATGCCATCAATGTGTTACGTGATGATTTCCATTTCGTGTAAGTTATGGGGTGTTATGAACTGTTACGTATTTTATAAAACATGGACTTGCAATGTGAACTCGTATGAGGAATAAATAACCATTATATGTACATGAGGACATTGTAATGATAAGTTACGTGAATAACTGGTATGACTTGTGTGACGGTGTGTGTAATCCTTGTATGTTACTGGTGTGGTATGTGTAGAGAATACGTGTTTTGTGTGAATACAAATCTGACTGTTATTGATAAACACATTAGGGTTTGGTTGACCAACTTGGAACGGGTAACATAACATACCGAGCAATCTAAGGTGAGTTCACTACATTCGAGCATGCGTCCCAGTGGTTGGGGACAGTCAGTGGTCTGGGTAATAACGGGTATATTGGTTAATATTCTCACCTATCATTTTTGTAAGTCCCTTATTATGTTACCTGGAGGGTAACGGGTATTAGTTGGTAGCGCTACTTAGGTTTGGCACCCTCACACCGCTCCTGGATAGGACGGATGTGAACTAATGACCCAGTCGAGGCCCAGTACTAGATAGGAGTACGTGGGAAGGGCAGTCATGTATTTCAGGAGCCGTCTTGTTCAGAAATGAGATATTAACAATATTACTTGCATTTGTCAGTGAACTGTTTTACATACAACTGGTAACAAACGTTTTCTAAAACTGTGAACTCGCCAGCTTTGTCTGATACACTTGTTACATGCTCGCAGGTCGTTAGGTATCTTGGATTTGGGAACTTGCTGTCTGGAGGAGCAGGAGTGGTCATGGGTCGACTGAAGAGACTCATGTGATTAATTGTTTACTATTACACATTGGTTTTTGAACAATCTAGTTATGGTTTAATGCTTGCTTCCGCTGAACATAATGGTTTTCGTATAAACTCGTGATGGGATTTTATTATTAATTTGAAAACTTTATTTTGAAACGTGTGGGTTCAATGTAATTAGTGGCTCATTGTCAGTACGTCACATGCCTATCAGGGACACTCCCTAGGTGGTATTTTTGGGGGTGTGACAGTTTGGTATCAGAGCCACTGGTTATAGTGAACTTGGTTTTAAAACATTTTTGTAAAACCAGACTATAACCGAACAGTTCTGAATACGTGAATACGACCATGACACTCAGCTCCAGACTGCAAGGTTCGTCTCTCGTATACTCATTGTACTGCATAACTAGTGAGCACTTACATATGATAATGCATGTGATTGCACGTTTAGCACAATAGTATGGATTCATGTATTACTTGCATGTGTTATGTGACTGATAGGGTAGTATTTCCCTAAACATTCATGACTTACGTTTCGTGATGCTCTTTGTTTGCTACTCGAGGTTGTGGAATCATTTGACATGAGTTAGGAGGAGCTGAGATGAGCATGCAAATCACAATATTATTGTGGGTGCACAAATAATAATAATGTGGGGTGCATGCGAGTCCCAGTGAGGCTTAACAAGTGAAAAAGGGGTTCCATTCCGTTATTTGATCCATGTGAAATACAACAGTCTATAGGAGTCGTGGTAGTGATTGTCTCCTACTTGAACGTGATCTTTTCATTCCTCTCTGAATCCTTTCGAACCTCGATGCTATCGAGTAGTACCTGAACACCCATCTGAACGCCTAGAGAACTGTGTAGAATGTTAGGTGCTTTTACGAACATCCTTGAGTTGGATGTTGCAACGACAACGATTGGTCTATACCTTTCTCACTTTTCTTCGTTTGCTGGAACTTATCGTATTGACGTCTTAAATCCCGAAGTGCGATCACTTCTACAACACTTTAACAACATACTGTGTATTACCCAATCAGCTTGCTAGAACAATGGACAAGAGAATGAGCATAGTACCTTATCGACTTCAGTATTTGGACGACCCTGACTACCAACAACGAACATCAGCAAATTGACTCCAATCGAATCCTTAACCCCAGCCAGCTACTCATGGGAGTCGACTCTCACGAACCAATCGGGACAAAATCAATGACGATTAACTGTAGAGCGGAATGTGTAACCGCCCACACCATGAGTAGTGCCTTAGGACGTGGCACGGAATGTGAAAAGATGGACCTTGTTGGTGAAAGGATGCAGGACACCGTTACAGGAAACAATATTAGAGGCAACAGTCACTGCAACATCAAGGTACTCGTGATCGTAGCTTACAGTATTGAAACCGAAGGTGACCTCGACAAGAATTGACTGTGTTAAGTCAAGGTGACGACAACCAAGGGAATGACAGCAGTACTGGAAATTCTCGTGACGAAAACAACACTGGAAATGAAGCTCATGGAAGGACATTTAGTATTGGCATAGGCTATACCAGGCGTAATAGCAACACGATAGCTTGGATGGGTAGCTATTCGCTTCGTCTCCGATCTGTTTGCCCTGATGTTTCTTGAAACCGAACTTGTTGTGGCAGCAACGGATGGCCAGTCAAATGAAACCTCATATGTCCGTTGGGATGTAAACTCTACCTTGTGGGACAAGTGTTCGACGTCAACCTTCCTTCTACTACCCTTGATGGTTGCAATACAGTAGTTAGTGTGGATTGGTTATCCAGAGATCGCGCAGATACACCAGTGAGGAGAAAATTTTGTATGGAGAATCGTTATTTGTTCTAAAGCGTCAGAGTGGTGCAAAGGTTAGTGCCATTTCAGCTATGAAGGCCAAGAAGTGTCTACAGAGGGATTATTCCGCTATACTAGTAACCGTTACTGATGTTAGGGCTAAGGAAACAGAGGATCGAGGATCCACCAATCATTCGTGATTCCTTTCGGTGTGCTACCCAAGGAACTTTCGGGTTTACTTCCACAACCGTTAGGCGAAATCTCAGTCTGATCTCGCGCCAGAGGCAGCCCTGACTACACGCACTCTTACCGTCTTGCATCAGGAGGGTTGCAAGAGCTGTCTAATCAACTGCAGGAATTGTTGAACAGGAGTTTTGTCAGACCTAGCTTTTCACGTTGGGGAGCCCAAGTTATATCCGTGAAGATAAGCCTTTTCGTATGTGCACTGACTATCAAGAACTCAACAAAGTGACAGTCAAGAACCGTTTGCCTCGACTATGTATTGACAACCCGCCGACAAGATGCGCGGGTCAAGCTCCCATACGAGGGTTGACTAATGAAGCAAACTATTATCTGATGCAAGTCCAAGGGGAGAATGTTCTTAGAACGGCACATCGAACGCGATGCGGCCATTGCAACTTTGTACGCCATGATCATTGAGTTAATCAACACACCAGCAGCTTTATGGACCACATGAATCAACAGTGTTTACTTATGATGCTTTGAATCGTTTCCAAGAGAAAGAAACATCATGGGCGACATTCGTGTCTTATTTTAGAACTTCTGATGGAGGAGCCACTTCGTGCGAAGTCTTGTTAAATGTAACTACTGGATTTTCGGGGATGCAACAATTCCTTGGTTATGCTAGACACTATCACAGATTCATCGCGAGATTTCGAAGATTGCGCCGATGTAACCTCTTTAGCACAGCGGGGTGCGGTGAAACTCTTGGGAAACAAAACAGGAGAACGTCTTTTCAGCTTTTGAAGCCCAACTCAACAATGCACCAAACATCGTCTTTACCCGAGGGTACGGGTGACCTGGTGGTATACCGTGATGGTTCGAATCAGAGTCCCGGTTACACGCTAATGCAACACAAGAAAGTGATGGCTTACGTAGTAGAGTTACAAGAAGAATTGCACAAATTATAACTTACGGTGGGAGCCATGGTCCTTGGATTTAAGTTGGAGGCATCACTTGGACGGTACCAAATGTACTACTTAGACCGATCACAAGGGCTTCCCGTGTACCCTTGTTTCGAAGGAGCTAAACATGTAAGGACATCGCTAAATGGAACTTTTGAATGACTTCGACTGTGAAACCTAAACGTGTACTAGTCTCGCAGTACGCCGACGACCCTAACCTACCTGGTCAGATTCGTTCTGCCCAACTGAAGCAAAGGAGGAAGGGGACCCTCAAACTAAATCCTTGCGGGGCATGGGGAAACAGCTACTGGCGACGCTGGACAGCATTCGCTACTTTATTGGGTGAGCAGGGGTCCCACTCTACGATAACCTTAAGGAAACTTGTATTCGGTGAGGCACACAAGTCATGCCACTTTAATTGTGTAGGGTCATGATAGGATGTATTGGGATCTGGAGATCCTGTACTAAGGAATGGGCATGAAGGCCCACACAGCGACGCATGTGAACGACGTTTGACTTGTGCGGAAGTCAAGGTGGAGTATTGGAAACCTTCCGGTTTGTGTCAGCAACCAGAGATGCCCATACGGAAGAGGGAGCAGACTACCATGGATTTTGTCACTGGCTTGCCTAAAACTCAGAACGGAACCGATATCATATGGGTGATCATTGATGGACTCAAGTTACCAGCACACTTTCTTGCAATCAAGGAAACTGACGAGTCTTCATCGCTTGTGAATGTTCCTCTGAGAGAGGCGGCTTTTAGGCACGAGGTGTCAACTCCTGTTACCTCTGAATTTGATCTAAGCATGATTTATGTCGGGCAATACACAACACCCTTGGCTCACGTCAGGACCAGAGCATTGCTTATCGCCGTTGGACAAACGGTCAGAGTAAACGAACTCTCCTGGCACGGGAAGACATGCTGCGAGCATGTGTGCGACTGGCTTTGGTGCAAATTTGAAGGACTCTTACCTATGGTTGAGTACTGCTGCGGTAGTTGTCATTTTGGTAACCAGACAGCTCTGTTGAGGCATTACATAGACGATAAGGCCAACCTTCTTGTTAGACTGAGATGGTTGACAACTTAATTACTGGTCCAGGACTGGTACTCAAAACTCTTGGGAAGGTTGTTTGGATCGGGAGTCGATTGGCGGCAACGCGTGACTGTCAGGAAAGCTGATAAACCTGGGAAACGCTGGAAGATCGTTGTAGGCGATAGTATCATGTTGAAAGTCTCACCCTGGGAGGGTGTGAAACGCATGGGAAGCGTGGCGAGTTTAACTGACGTCGCGATGGACCATTCAACAGTCTGGGAAGAATCGGTAACGTAACCTGCAAACTTGAGTTACCTGCTGAGCTTGGTAACTTTCATGATGTCTTTCATGTTTCGCAATTGAATGAGTGTTTGTCTGATAAAACACCGATTGTGCCGTTTCAAGAGCGCAAGATTGACGACAAGTTACAGTTTGTCGAAGAACCCATAAAGATCATGGACCGGGAGGTCAAGGTGCGTAAACATAGTCGTATTCCGATTGTGAGCGTTCGTTGGAACTCAAGGCGTGGACCGGAATTCACATGGGAGCGCGAGGATTAGATGAAACTCAAGTATCCTCACCTTTCCTAAGGACCAATCTAATTCTGGTGGAACTGGCGAATTTCGGGACGAAATTCCCTTTCCAGTTGGGGATGATGTGGCACCTGAGGAAAATCTGCAGTAATCTTGATTTATCACTTCACTTCTTTGGATTGCTTATCAAATTTCGAGACGAAATTTCTTTCAAGTTGGGGATGATGTGACAACCCGAACTTTCAAGGTTAGTGACGTTTTATATTGTGATCTTAACTCCGTTAAATCTAGACGTTTGTGATAACTCGGTTAAGTAACATGTGTTGGGCCGCATGTGTATACATGAAATCACATCACTTATGATTGGGCCTAGAGCCCAAATGAATCTTAGAATTGAGCCCATCTTTCTAATATCTAGTTTGCGTAGAATTGTTTAAGTGTAATGGAATAATTGCAAACCCTAATCTCTTCACCTCTCCCAAATCGCAACAGCAGTGGACGAAACCCCACCCCCCTCTTCGAAGACTCTATCTTGCTTAACTTGTGCTCTCGGTTAGTTCTTGTACTTTAAACCCCTTGTGTTTACGAGATTATGTGCTAGTTGATTGTGTCATGCATGCCTAGTGTATCGGTACATGATTGTGTTATGATTACATGATAATAGAAGTTACTTGCAAGATGATTTGTATATAGTTGTGTGTTATTAATAGTAATTGCTATAGTGGTTGCATGATGGGTAGATTAACAAATAATGGTTGTCGAGTAGGGACAACAGGAGGCACATGATTGAATAATTGAGTGTGAGTAAATAGTTGTTGAGAAATTATGATGATGTGATTAAATGAACATGGTTAGTTGCGTGGGAATCAGTGCATCACGTTGTGTTCATGTGTGATTCTGATTTATGGCATGGAATTGTTAATGGAATGCATTTTTAAACTCATGTACACTAGGGTTAATAAGTATTGGTTGTTCATAAATCTGATCCGAGTAGATAGTCATTATGGTAACGTTTAGAGGATAGAGTGCTCGGCGATGATGATAATTCGAAGGAATAGTTTCGCATTTGGTATTGTATGAATAAATCGGATAGTGTAGGAATTTAGTGTGCCATGATATCTTTGAGCCTTTGATTCGGATTCACATGATGATTATATGAGCAATGGCAATGGATGATTTAATTAGTTGTAGGGTCAATATGAATAAAATAAATGGAATGCTCGATATGTTTGGATGAATGATGGCCACGATAATGATCACATGATTATTGTAAATGTTAAAAATTGTTTAGGTGTTGACTACGATGATTGGACCTGAACGGATGATTGATTTTAATATTGTTAATAATCTATTGATGAGTGGAGGTTCCATAAATAATTGGAAAATGGTTTTGGGATGTAACTGATTGAATTACATTACTAATTGCATAACTAACTTGATCAAATCATGGGCTTGTATTTGGTGGGGGTTACGTATTAACCAAATAATTAAGTCAGTCGCACACATAGAACTGGGCCGAAAGGAAGTGTTGGGCCCTTAAACCAATTGGGCCACACGCTGTATCGAATAATGTGATGAGGTGGTGAACCTGTTACTAGAATCATAAACTTGTGCTAGGAATATGTATGTGACATGAATGCCATCAATGTGTTACGTGATGATTTCCATTTCGTGTAAGTTATGGGGTGTTATGAACTGTTACGTATTTTATAAAACATGGACTTGCAATGTGAACTCGTATGAGGAATAAATAACCATTATATGTACATGAGGACATTGTAATGATAAGTTACGTGAATAACTGGTATGACTTGTGTGACGGTGTGTGTAATCCTTGTATGTTACTGGTGTGGTATGTGTAGAGAATACGTGTTTTGTGTGAATACAAATCTGACTGTTATTGATAAACACATTAGGGTTTGGTTGACCAACTTGGAACGGGTAACATAACATACCGAGCAATCTAAGGTGAGTTCACTACATTCGAGCATGCGTCTCAGTGGTTGGGGACAGTCAGTGGTCTGGGTAATAACGGGTATATTGGTTAATATTCTCACCTATCATTTTTGTAAGTCCCTTATTATGTTACCTGGAGGGTAACGGGTATTAGTTGGTAGCGCTACTTAGGTTTGGCACCCTCACACCGCTCCTGGATAGGACGGATGTGAACTAATGACCCAGTCGAGGCCCAGTACTAGATAGGAGTACGTGGGAAGGGCAGTCATGTATTTCAGGAGCCGTCTTGTTCAGAAATGAGATATTAACAATATTACTTGCATTTGTCAGTGAACTGTTTTACATACAACTGGTAACAAACGTTTTCTAAAACTGTGAACTCGCCAGCTTTGTCTGATACACTTGTTACATGCTCGCAGGTCGTTAGGTATCTTGGATTTGGGAACTTGCTGTCTGGAGGAGCAGGAGTGGTCATGGGTCGACTGAAGAGACTCATGTGATTAATTGTTTACTATTACACATTGGTTTTTGAACAATCTAGTTATGGTTTAATGCTTGCTTCCGCTGAACATAATGGTTTTCGTATAAACTCGTGATGGGATTTTATTATTAATTTGAAAACTTTATTTTGAAACGTGTGGGTTCAATGTAATTAGTGGCTCATTGTCAGTACGTCACATGCCTATCAGGGACACTCCCTAGGTGGTATTTTTGGGGGTGTGAAAGTTATGATCCAAGTCGAGTCATACCCAATAACAAGCTAGACAAACACTTACAATATTTATTAATGATATGATCAAACAAATAAATATTAACACTTAGAATATTTAGAAATTTGTTTTCTAAATAATTGCACTTGACAAACTAATAAATTATATGGATAATTTGTTTTGAGAGAGTATTTTACTTTGTTATTTAATTGGTTAAATAACATAATAAAAATAGCATAAGTCTTATAACATATGATGTTATATTTTATAAAAGTTATAAAATATATATATGTAAGACTTATATTATTTAAAAGAAAAATTGTTTTTTTTTTATAAAAATCTAGGCCGCCACCCCCCCCCCCATGGGGTCTTCCCAAAATTGTTGGTCCAATCACACTACATGCATGTCTTACAAGTTAGATGGGTTGTGATTGGGTGATCTTCCCAAGCAATTTTGGTCCAATAGCATTACATGCAAATGCATGTGTAAGAGGCTACTTGATTGGTTCTTTTGGGTGGTCATCTTCTCTCATTCTTTTAAAATCAATTTTGTATGACAAAATGTATAAGAAGGAACTTGAAAGACTTGTAAAAACACTCCATAATTTTCGGCTATAGTAATGCCATTTGAGGAGATGATTTTCAAGTAAAGGACTTGCAAAAGGTATCTCTAATTTTCGGCCAAAGGGTGGTTGATCAGGAGGGTTTTTCAAGTTAATAAATCAAGTGCAAGAACTCCACAACCTCCTCTTTGTATTTTCGCCCAAGCATGGTTGTTCATGAGGAATTTTAGTGAGTTCATAAGTGTAGAAATCCTAGCTAAACATAAGGTGTTTGTTGGAAGGCTTGGGGTATACAAGCTTGAGGTCTTCTACACTTGAAGGCAACCGTTCAAGAAGCATCATCTTCTTCATATCCTTTACTCCATGGAAGGTAGTATTCTAAACACTCTATGGTTGTGTTTTATTTTTGATAGCATGCATGTTCGTATATGGATCCGGGATTGGGTTTTACATATAAAATGAGTTTTATATCTTGAAAGTAAACATGTTTTAAATTATTATTTCCGCTGCGTTTTTATTTTATAAGGATAAAATACTTTGATAAACTTGTGAGAAACCCAACATGTACTTTTCAATCGCCTTATCCACAGGCGTAACCATGGCAGGACATAACAGGCTCAGTTCCTCATAACGGTCAGTGTAGGCTCGATGTTCACCACTATCTTGCTTTAAATCGTCGAATTCCCTTTCCAACGCTCTAAGCTCGTGACGAGGACAGAACTCCTTCATCATTAGAGCTCGAAGCTCTTCCCAAGTTTGAGCTAGTGCCACATCGGTTCCCCTATCACGCATCACATCGTTCCACCATGTAAGAGCACGCTTCTCGAATGCACTGGATGCAAACTCAACCTTACGCTCATTCGGACATTGCACATGTCTGAATGTGCTCTCCAAACTTTTGAACCATTGCAGGAGCGCGGTTGCTCCTTGAGACCCAGAAAACTTCAAAGGTTTAGCAGAATTGAAGGTCTTAAAACTACACTGAGCATTGTTGTTGTATAACTGATGGATCTGGGTTACTATGCCCGGAAGCACAGCAGCCATTTGCTGAGAGATAAGGGTTGCGACTTCTTCGTTGGTTAGAGGTTCTGCATCTCGTCGAGGAGGCATTGTCTAAGAAGGACAAGGAGATATGAGAAACGAGTGAGGTTGACAATTGGAAAAACAAATGGGGTATTGAAAGCATCAACAAAACACAAGGAAGGCGATCATTCGTTCGTTACCTTGAACAAAACAAATGACACGCAGTGACTAACCAAAGTAAATGGGTCAATATAACGTATCGCGAAGACATGCTTTAGCCTATAAGTGGACACTCATCCCAAGAATTCCCAGGTAAGAGTGACTGGTCCAATTATGTGGATTTGTACGAACACTCTAGGCTTAGACAGAAGACTCAGGATACAGCCATCCACCCTTCCAGATTGCATGTGTTCACATTATAAGACCCAAACTTTGACGAGATTTTGAAAACTTTGAGGGTTCAAAACCTTATAATAAATCATCCTAGAACAGATGATTGGTTTTCAAAGCGGATTTGAAGTTTGTGTTCTTGTTTTGGTTGTCAACTAAAGATAGGCGACAGAATTGTTTTAAGACTAAACACAAGATAACTTGTGTTAGGGTCCTAGGAAGGTTAGTCTAGGTCAAAGCATTACTAATAACCTAATTCCCTATAACCATTGGCTCTGATACCAACTTTTCTGTCACACCCCAACCACGTAAAACAACAAATCGTGGCGGAAACGTAGGGGAGTGTCGTAACAGAATCATTGTTTCACAACACATGGAATTTAGAATATTGTTTTATTACATAAAAAGTTACATTGTCTTGGAATTTGATCAACAAACAGTACAGTCGCCGTTCATGTTTTTATAATTACTAAGGCCCATGTCCATCCTATGTAAAGCAATCAACAGTCGTCACGAAATAAAACCTGAAACATATGTGAAAGTAAATACGTCAGCATAAAAATGCCTGTGAGTAACATAGGTTTTGTGTTGAGGATTCATGACTTTGAATGTTTAAAGAAATGTTTAACAAAAGTAGTCATGAGCCTTAAAATATTTTCTTTTATATTTCATACAAAATGTGATAAGAAATCAGACGATATAAAAGAATAATGCAATAATCAAATAAATAACCAACTAAAAATGAGTTTGTAGCATATATAAAAATATACCTTGGTTTTAAGAAAGTCGGATAAGTAATATATTAAAATATATTTTAGTTTCAAAACAGTTACACAGATAGTATATCAAATATAATTTAGTTGTTAAAATAATAGTTTTCGGTAGTATATCATAAGTATACTTTGGTTTGTAAATAACATATCAACTATGTTTTAGTAAATAACAAAATATATGTTGGATTTGTACAAAGTATATCAAATTATACTTTGGTAAATAATATCATATATGAGAGCATATCAAACTATACTTTGGAAGTATATCAAATTATACAAAAGAAAATGTGATTTAGAATTCATTCAAACCTTAGTGTATCAAACTACACCTTAGAGACTATAGAAATACCACAAAGGCAATTTCTATTTGGATAAAATTCGGTTTCTGACATTCCATACAACAGGAATGGGGTGTCTAGTCCTATAGCGCTATATCATACTACCAATCGGTTTGTTGAATGTATAAAATAAGTACAACCCAACAATAAATTTTATAATCTTTGAGAATTAGTGTTTAAATCATAGATAATCATTAAGTTTGTCAAAAGATAAGTATTAGCATGTATAATCAATTTATACTTTGAAATCATGAAAATAACAATTAAGCACACATGTTTCACCCCAAAACATTTGAAAACAGTAAAAGAGGGGACTATGTACTCACCTTTGGGTGCGTTTTTATATGTTAACACAATCCCTCAAATTGTTTATTCGTCCTAAATTAAATAAGAACGATTTAATAATCAAAAACCCACAAAAATAAATAAGTTTATCCGATACTTAGAATTTTCACATAACTTTGAGATCTTCTCGAAAAGTTATTATTTTTATTACATTGGTGTATTTATATATATATATATATATATATGAGTTCATATATATTTTAAAAACTTTGCGACTTGAATGATTTTATTGGTGACCCTCATCATGTTATAAGCAATATATCTACGATTTGCGCGTCGTAATATATATACTCAAATGTAACATACTAATAATAACGTAATACACATAATCTTGTCAAGTATTAACATGTCATCATACACATATTATAAAACACATAACACATTTTAACACATAAAATTTACCCATGAACAACCCATTATAGTGTATGTTGAAAAACACGTATTTTAGCGATTCGGTAACGTTTTTGGGCGCCGGAAGTCACGTATGACTAACCAAACACCAAGTAAACTTAATATAAGTTAAAATACTTATTTTTATATCAAAAATATCAGTTTACTTACTGATCTAAAACAGTTTTATAAAAATCCTCCAAAAATCCGATTTTTAACCGTTTTACCGCATAGTTTTGCATTAAACGTTACCCTAACCATCCCAAATCGAAACGACTTGATATTTTAACATAACCCATGTTATTTACTGAATAAAATAGTGGTTGTACTCATGATAGTGCAGGTCTCAAATAAAGCACATAAATCATGCAAATTTCACATATTTTACCACTTTCTAAGCTATATGTACAACATGCAAAGTTATCAAACCTATGACAAAGTTTCATGCCATTATAATATACCAAATAATTTTATTTTTAGTGTTTATAATCTGTGCTAAAACATTTTTGTTATACAATCATTTTTTATCATTTCTTGAGCCTTAAATCAACATGTATTCTCATGTATAAGTGTCTAAAGCACACTATCATATCATCATTATTTCATATGAGTTTAGATGCATCAAATATGTAATTTGTTCATATTTACTTGATGATTTAATGGAACATTTATCATATCATTCACAAATCATCCAACACTTGCATTTTAACTATCATCCAAGAACAAGCAACAACTTAAAAATTCTCAAATATGTCTAATAAATTTTTAGCCATTTATATGTCAAAATACTAACATTATTCCAAAGTATAACTCATGATTCAATCACTCCTTTATATCTTTTTTTTTGGGTAATGGGTTACCCCGATGAACTTTATAAATGAAACAAATCCGAACAAGGGTGTGTCAACGCAACACACCAACTAGACTTGACATACCAAGCCTAGGAAAACAAGAAAAACAGCCAAACTAAAAAACCACCAAACAAACAGCTCTAACTCAACAACCAAAAACAACCAAGACTAAAAAACCAGAACTATAGCCTCTAGCCCGGATCCGCTACACTATCTTCGATCTTCCAGTTCTTGAGAATCCTCTCCTTAGTCAATTCCACCCGAAATCTGAATCCCATGAGCCGCAAACGAACCGAACTTTTAATCACCTCAGCCACTTGATCCGCCGTTCTCTTGTTATTCTTGAAGAGCCTGTTGTTCCTCTCTTACCATATATAATAAGAAGAAGCAGCAATCAATAACTTGCAAACAATATGATCCGCATTCTTGGATTTAGCATGTTGCTCCACCCAAGATAAAACCGAAGACCACGTATCATCAACATTGCCCAAGCTAACCAATTTCTTCACCTCGTTCCAGATTTGAGCCGCAAACGCACAACGGAAAAATAAATGATCCCGACTATCACGATCAAAATTACACAGCGGACAACACATCAGGTTCCAGTTGGTGTGACTACCCGCTTCCCACACTGCCAATCTATCCTGCGTTTTTAGTTTGTTTCTAAATGCCAACCATAGATGAAACGAATGGCGCGGTATGCATTGAGCATACCAAACCATGTCAGCCCATATCACCTGATGTTCCCGATTTCGAATTGTATTCCAAACTACAGCCGATTGAAAGTCACATGTCTTCCCCTCCAAGTCTTTCCACACCAGTCTATCCGCAACATTAGGTACAATAAGAGGAACCGATATTGTAATTAGCACTGGAAAAAGATCTAGCCATGCTTGAGGCCATCTCCAATTACCATTCTGATCAACCATATCCGCAACCGTAGACCGTAAAGAAAACCCAGCATTAGCAATGGTTCTTGGCGTGATAAACGAGCTAATAGGACTTAGCGAGCACCACATATCACTCCAAACATTAGTTTGAGCACCACTTTTAATAGAAGACCATATGTGAGGCCGAATGATGTGACGGATGGACAAAATCTTTCGCCACCCCCAACTCATACTCCCTCTGCTCGGAATTTCCCAGAAGTTTCGACCTTTAAGCTTGTAATCATGAATCCATCGCACCCAAATAGAATCCCGCTTGGTAATAATACTCCAAATATGGTTTGCCATAAGCGATTTGTTAACGTCAGAAATACTTCTAATACCCAAACCCCCTTCCTTTTTAGGCAAGCACACATATTTCCACGCTACTTTAGCACGAATTCTACCTTCTGAACCTGCATTCCATAGAAACCTCTGAATCCTCTTTTCAAGCTCACTAATAACACGAGCTGGAATAATGAAAACCGAAGCCTAATAGATGTGCATAGAAGAAAGAACCGAATTAATAAGTTGCAATCGACCAGCAAACGACAAAGACTTAGTAGCCCAATTAACAACCTTTTTCTCCATTCTCTCAATAAGAATCCTGCAATCTTTGTACAGAAGTCTCGAAGATATGAGAGGTACCCCCAGATACCGTACCGGAAGAACACCCTCCTGAAAAGGCATAATATCGAGAATTTCCTGTTTTATCGAATGAGGAACATTGCAAAAAAATACCGTACTCTTAGCTGGACTAGGAACGAGACCAGAAATCTTGGTAAACATCTCCAGCGCCTCCTTAATCTTCTTAACAGAAACCACATCACCATGAACAAAAATAAATAGATCATCCGCAAATGATACATTAATTATTTTCTCCTTAGCACAGTGAGCATGATAATTAAAGGGTATGGTGGCTGCTCGTCGAAGAAGCAACGATAAGACCTCCATAACCAATGTGAATAAGTAGGGAGACATTGGATCCCCTTGCCATAACCCACGTTGACCCTTGAAATAACCATGCAAATTGCCATTAATACACAGAGAATATGAAACCGTGGACACACAAGTCATGATCCACTTCACCATTCGATTGTGAAACCCAAACCGAAGCAGAATATCCTCCAAGAACTTCCAACTGACTGTATCATACGCCTTTTGAATATCAATCTTGAACGCACACCTAGCCGTGTAACACCTGTGCCTCCACGGCCATCAAACAAATACCGAACCAATGAAATATTATATTTCATACTTCGGATTTGTAAAAATATGTGTATCATTTGCACATATCAATTTTTGTTCAATTCCAAACTCTAAATCGCTTTCTGGGAGGTTATACGCGCACCGATGCGTAAATATAACCAGTTTAATGCAACAAACACTTCGGAATAGTGACATAGGCTTAACATACCTTAAATAACCTTTACATAACTTAGAAATAAGTTTTGAAGGCTTTGGTATGGCAAAAACAAGTAAATTCGCTTACAGGGACTAAAATTGACAAACTGCGAAAGTATGCCAATTTGAACTAGAACGAACATTCCGGAACATGACCATAAGTTAAACACACCTTAAATATCCTTTACCTAGCTTAGAAATAAGCTTTGAGGGGTTTGGTGTGCTAAAATAAACTTTTGGGCCATTCAGGGACTAAAAGTGTCAAAAAGTGCATAAGTTTGCATTTTCGCGCATAACTCACGTTCTGAATACATCCGGACATCCAAAAATTTATGTAAGCACTAAAATATTTTATTTTAGTGTTTGGCATAAGAAAAATCCATTCGTTGCGTCATTTGGATCGTTTTTCGCGCCTATGCGAATTCCGTCGTAATTAAGCGAACATCGCGTTCGTACGACCAAACGAACCAACACCCGGCATATTTTTGAGCATGTTTCATGTCCACAATGTTTAGGCATCATTTTAGGGACTTAAAGTTGGCTTTACGGGCCTTAGAAGTGTCGGAAATGGCCTTAAACACGTGCAGGGGCTGAAACTGTCATTTTTGAAACTTATGTTCTGATCAGAAGCCCCAGGCGGCCCGCCTGAGGTTTGCCTGATTCTGAAGCGGGCCGCATCAGCCCTTCAGATCACCCAAAGGTCAAGTTTCAGCTGATTTAGGCTTTTAAACACCCTCCAAAGGTCAAGTGCCACTTGTTAAACTCTTATGGTGGCCAAAAATCAGTACCACAACATTGTGACAAGTGTACGGGCTAGATCATTCCCTCTTCTCCAAGAAACGATCCTAACGGTGGACCGAAATCTATAAATACCCATCACATTTCATTTCATTTCTCACAAGAATCTGATCATTTGTGCTCTAAGTTGAAACCTTTGTTTCATACCTGAGCTATTTTGATCTAGATTAGCATTCGGGGACCCTTCGTAAGTGTTCTTTCGTTCTTTTATTGCTTTTCGAGTCCGAAAGTCAAACTTTGTTTGACTTTCTGCATTGACCAGTTTATGGTCGATGCGAAGTTCGTTTGAACTTCATAACGTGAGCGTGATCACGATGGTTATAGTCCCTAGTGACTATACCTACTGATTACCACGTTATCTAGGCTCAGTGACGAGCCGTAGTTTCGGTCAGAATACGTATTCTTGCGTATTTTGTAACCAAACTACTCTTAGGTATCACAACCGTTTGTTGTGATACCAAACCTGTTTTCTAAACTTAGTTAAGCATGTTTTAACATGCTTAGCTCATCACTTTTAGTTTTAGTGCTTATATAGGGTCGTCAGGTAAGCGATCTAAACAATCGCTTATACTTTCGAACCCGACCCGTTTGGTCGATCATTAGGATCCGACCAAACACATTAGGTGACCATAGTATATAGGGAATAACCTTCCGAGGTTATACCTTATGGTCGCTTCGTTTAAGTAGTTGTATGATAGGTAGTTTATATGCCTTAGGTAAATTACCAAAATACCCCTTTGATGCCAAAATTCGTTTTAAACATATGTAACATAACTTTTGTCATCTAAACTGATTTGACAACCATATTAGACATGTTAAGGCATATTTTACTTGTCATAGGACTAGTTAGGCGTTCCGAACGCGTTTTACGCGAACGACGCGTTAAAGTAGCATAAGCTACCTAAACGTGTCGTAATGGGTCACAAACACTTAGGTTAAGTTTCATTTAGTATGTAGGCTTTGTTAAACCATATTACACGAGTTCCCATACTCGTTTGGTTTACGAACCCTCATTCTATCCGATCTTCCGATTTAGGTCCGGTTTATTAATGTAGTTACCTATAGTAGGTGCCGTTTGATTCCGTGATCTCTAGCATTGTTTGGTTGTTACTCAAGGACTACTGAGCAATCTCAAGTGAGTACATAGACCCCTCTTTTACTGTTTTCCAAACATTTTGGGGTGGAACACATGTGCCTACTTGTTACTTTCGTGCTTTCCATGTTTTCACATCATATACTTGCTATATTCATTAGTACATTATAGTACATGATTTCATTACATTTTATACTATGTATGTCCATTGTGTGCATACTTAGTACATGGTTCTACATTACATTTTCTGCTATGTATGTTAACTGATAGCATGCTAGCACATTGATTTACATGACTTTTCTACTTTATATGTTAACTTAGCATACTTAGTACATTTCTTATTCATCATATGCATAATTAAGGAACTTGGTTTTTTCTGCGACGGAAACCCTAATCTCTCTCTCTAGCATGGCGATTCTGGAGTCTCATGCAACCTTCGATTTTTCTGCCTGATCTTTGTATAACAGTCTGATCATTAGAGTGTTGTTCATCAATATCTCTAATTCGAACTCGTTAGCAAAGGGATCGCTTTTGAATCTAGGGTTTTTTGTCTTTCTGTTTTCATCGCCTCCTTCACTGTGTGTTTCGAATCTGTTGGTATAGCGATTAGGGTTTATCGGTCCCTTGATTTACCTGAGTCCCTATATCGATTTGATTAGCTGCACTACGTAAGGTGCTATATTAGGGTTTGTTCTTGTTTCTTGGTCGGCTTTTGCTCAGTTTGGTCAGATTGGATTTACGTCGGGTTGTCTTTGCATGGTTTGTTTTTCATTGTGCTGATGGAGAGAGATGCGGATCCGGGTGGGGTTGATTACCCCAACCTACAGAATTTACGTTCAGATACGGTCATTGATGATTCTGAAGTTACTCCGGGCACGGCTCCGGTACGTGGGATTGGGCTGCGTGTCACCAACATTGAAGGTATCCCTCTAATGCCTAGACGGGGTATTTACGCGACTAATAACTCATCGGTTATTGACGGGTTAGCGGCTATCTCCAAACCTGTGAACTTGGGGAAAATACCGGTGGATCAGATCAATAACAGGGGTACAAATGGGCTAGAGATGAACGAGTTTGATTTGGTTACGAAGTCTCAGGATGAGCCGATAAGTTTGACTGAGGAAGGTAGTCTGGATGCTGGGTCTTTGTGTCACACCCTGGCTTTGCGGAAGCGTGGTTAATTTTGGTGTGACTTCTTAATACCATAGCGTAATCATAACAAAGCTATATGAATTTAAAAACCATGCAAGTCATCATTAAGTTTAGAAATCAACATACATTACCATTGTTTAACGCGGACATACTCTAGTATCCATAACCTTGTTCAATAACATTACAACTTAAAATAAAACATAAACGTGATTTAGGGATTATGCCTTGTCCAGGAAAGAGGCACAACCCTAAACCCAGATGACTTCATGAAAGGTTGCAGCGGAAAACGTTCATACCGTGCCAGAATCCGTTAATTTCCTGAAATACATGTGAGTTGAAAAATCAACAATAATGTTGAGCGAGTTCATGTGCAAGTGAGTAAGTAAAACACTTGTAAGTATAAAAGTTTCCTGGTATGTAGCAGTGTAAGAGGACTTGTGATCACCAATGGTTTGCAAGGCCATTAGCATGTCGTGAAATGCAAGTAAGTAAGACACAACCTAGCCGATTTTTGCGTTGGGCAACCAAGTCACTCCAGGTCCGTTGTGGTTAGCCTCCGAGAGGTCCGTTTGGCCTAGAGCTGGGCTCGCTACACCCAGATAGATCTACCGCTCGAGTCCCTCGGTGTTCTAACTACCCATTCACATGATCTAAACCTCCTTACGTTAATCATACCGTGTATAAAGTACTTGTAAACAAAGTAACATGTATTTCACCCCCGCAGTTAAGAAAACTGAAAACAGTTAGAGAAAAGGGGGACATGAACTCACAGTGGATGCGTAAACTCTATCAAGCGTCTCTGAAGCAGTAAGCTGTGCAACGACCTACAAGTGCTAATTCTATCAGACGGATGGCCGTGCTTTAGCTTTACAGTTTATGTTTGCGGGAAATAGTTAGACAACTATTTCGTGTTACATTTTGTATATGCTTGATAGTTATTTTCCTTCCCAAGGATGGGGGATTTAATACATGTGCGTAATATTTTCCATCATTAAGTCTCACTTAACCTTCATATATATTCAACTCCAAAATATAAGTATTTACCCAAAATACGTTGTAAAAGTACGCGTTCATAAATATTCCGTAATTGTGTAAGTTACGTTTTAACATACGGGTGGTAATATAATTACCGGTGTAACTTATATATTTATGGCGAAGGCGTTGTATTACTTTTGGAGTCGTTAACGTTTGTAAACATTATTTTTACTCTAAAAATAATATTTATGCGTTTCACAAAATAATCATAAACAGTGTGTGAAAATATATATTTATCACGTTAATATTTTGTGAAAATCCCACCTCCGAATATTTAGTAAAATATAGTACTGGCGAAATTTTATGTTTCAAAAGTATGTCCAAAAATAGTTGTAACACTTGTTGTGTAAAAAGTCTAAGTGTTAGGTTTTTAGAAAATTTCGCCAGAGTTTCCTCTGTAACTGGAGGTGGCCACGCTTTCAAGCGTATCATTTTCTTTTAACAATCAATTCAACAATCTTCTTTATTTCAATCAAACAATTTCCGACACATCAAACTAGTCAATAAATATGTAAAGTTGCATAATCGCATGAACTTGTAGTTTTTTCCGAATCTATATTATAAATCCCATTTATATACGTAGATCTTTATATAAAGTACTTTCAATCTTGTAAAAACCTCGTTTTTAGAGAAGTCCGACTTTACAACTTCTAGTTATTTTTCCCAAAAATAGTCATTTTGTCGAAATGTGCGTTACACAAGTGTTTACACACTCGTGTGTTCTAAATATCATTCTTAACATTGTAAGATCCGTTTCGTTAAAACATGATTTCTTTAAAGTGTGGTCCTTTGAAGATACCACTTGCGGATACGTAGATCCGCTAGTTTTAAACACCATTTTACCGGTTAAACCACTTTTACACAAGTAAAATATTTCTTTACAAGTTCATGCTTCTAAAATGTGGTAGTGTTCACCTTTAACCCTTGTATCTTTCAAAAACAAGCTTATGTGAAGATACATGATTTTACAAAGTCGGGTTAAACGAAGTTTCGAGCTACCACATTATAGATCGGGTCACAATAAGCACAAATTTCAAGTCCTACGACTTTTACACAAGTTATATGCTATTAACCACCATTTTTATGATTTTTCTAGACTTTAAAGTTCCATCTTTCAATATAACGAGATTCAACCGACAAATATCCTTTTAACCACTTTAGATGAGTGTAAAAACAAGTTTTAAAGGTTATACCTCTAGCTCAAGGCTAGGGAAGAGTTGTGACGAAAACCGCGTGGATAAAAGCCAACGAGAGTGGTCCTTCGCGTTCCGCTTGCACCAAAGCTCCTTATACGTGTCTTGTGATGTTTGAATGGTCTTGGAATGATGAGGATGAATGTCGAAAGTGGGTGTAGGGGGCTGGGGTGTTTCGGCCGAGAGTGGGAGAGACAAGAGAGTGAAAGTGTGTTGGTGAAAATGTTAAGTGATAATCTCATGTGTTAGTGATGTGTATTTATAGAAAGATTAGGGTGCTATTGTCCATTGGATAGTGTGTCTACAAGATACTAGACATGGCAAGATTATGGCAAGATCTTAAGTACATGTTGGTGCTCCCAAGGTAACCGATCGGTTGGGGGGGGGGGGTCCATGGTTCGATTTTAATTAGATGGTTAGTGATTAGTTTAGGTTAAGTAAGGTTAACTAAGTATCTAACTTAGTTAGTGTTATGTTATGTGTCATGATGGGTGTTAGGGTAATCAGGGACCCTAACTGGCTCAGAAAAATAGTAACATTAAAAATAGTAAAGTTTTCATGTGCCGGGTAAAGTCCGGGTGTTCGGTTGGATAGTAATCCGTTAAAGTGTTACAAAAGACTTTAAAGTGTCGTTATTACATTTTAGTGACACATTTTGTTTTCCCGACACTTTAGAAAGTGTCTAGTGATATTTTCTCATTTTTGGCACTTTACTAGTCAGCTAGAAGCTGGTTAAATTATTAAAGTGCTGTGTTTGGTACTTAAAGTACGTTTTAGGCACATCCGAATCAGTGTATCTTATCCCTAGAGACGCGGTAATACAACCCTTATATCCTACACTCACTACCGGTGTAGTTAAAATATATGAGGCTCTTAACAGGCCTTGAGGCAGTATTTGCCTGATGCTGGTTATATCAGCATGTTCACTGTGTATCCGTTTAGTGCTACTGTGCTTTTTGTGCATCAAGTTTGTCACTAGGGTTCAGTATGTAAATAATGTAGTGACAGCAAGCAAGTATAATGCAAGTAAGTGCATGTATTAGTATGCAGGTAGCAGTTTATCAGCTAGTTTCAATCAAGCACAGTAATTAAGCAGTAATCAATCATTAATTAAGTTGTACGGATACCTGGTTTTGTGCGGGTTGTCACATACTCCCCCCGTTAAATAAATTTCGTCCCGAAATTTTAAGTTCTGCTTGTAGAAGCAGGGTTCTTGGGAAATAAGTGGGGGTACTTTTCTTTCATCCGGTCCTCACGCTCCCAGGTGTATTCAGGACCATGTCTGGCATTCCAGCGAACCTTGACGAGTTTGACACTGCTCCGGCGGGTCCTGTTAACTTTCCAATCTGTGACCTCGACGGGTTCTTCTATGAAGTGGAGCGTGTCGTCGACATGAATTTCGTCAATAGGAATGGCAATGTCAACTTGAGTTGGACTTTTCTTTAAATTGGATACATGAAATGTATCGTGAACGCCATTTAGTTCAGCAGGTAGGTCCAACTTGTATGCTACTGTCCCAATTCTTTCCAGAATTCTGAAAGGACCAATGTAGCGCGGATTTAACTTTCCTCGCTTCCCAAAGCGTGCTACCCCTTTCCAGGGTGAAACCTTCAATAATACCATCTCTCCGACTTGGAAGTCTACGTGTTTACGGTTTGGATCCGCGTAGGCCTTTTGTCTGTGGCGAGCGGCTTCGATGTTTTTAAGTATTTGCGCGATCTTATCCGTCGTCTCTTGGACGATTTCGGGACCGGCAAGTTGCCTATCACCTGCGTCAGCCCAACATAGGGGTGATCGGCACTTGCGTCCGTATAGGGCTTCAAAAGGCGCGACACCAATACTGGTGTGGTAGCTGTTGTTGTAAGAAAATTCGACCAAAGGTAAGTGTTTATCCCAGCTACCGCCCAAATCCATAACGCATGCTCTCAGCATGTCTTCCAAGGTTTGTATCGTTCGCTCGCTCTGGCCATCAGTTTGCGGATGAAACGCAGTGCTCAGATTCAATTGAGAGCCAAAAGCTTCTTGGAAGGATTGCCATATTCTTGACACAAACCTTCCGTCTCTATCAGAAATGATTGAGAGAGGCACTCCATGCCGTGCGACGATCTCTCTCATGTAAATTTCAGCCAATTTGCTTGTGTTATCCTTTTCTCTGATAGGTAAGAAGTGTGCTGTCTTTGTTAGGCGGTCAACTATTACTCAAATCATATCATGGCCTTTTGGCGTTTTTGGCAGTTTTGTAACAAAATCCATTGAGATTTGTTCCCACTTCCACTTGGGGATCTCAGGTTGCTGCAGCAGCCCCGAAGGCTTCTGGTATTCAGCTTTAACTTTAGCGCACGTTAAACATTCGCTCACGTAGACAGCAACATCGCCTTTCATCCTAGGCCACCAATAGTAATCTTTGAGATCGTGGTACATCTTATCCACCCCGGGATGTATAGAGTACCGTGACTTGTGCGCTTCGTCGAAAATAACATTCCTTAAACCTCCAAACAAAGGAACCCAAAGTATTTTCTCGAAACATAATGTTCCTTCTTTGTTTGGTGCCAATAACTTCTCCATCCCACGGAGATATTCATCCTCAAGATTTCCTTCTTTAAGGGCTTCTTTTTGTGCAGCGCGAATGCGCGAGGGAAGATCGGTTCGTACGATCATTTCTAGAGCCCTAACCCTTATGGGCTTGATTCTTTCCTTACGACTTAGGGCATCGGCAACTACATTCGCCTTCCCCGGGTGATACTTGATCTCGCAGTCGTAATCGTTTAACAATTCAACCCATCGTCTCTGTCTCATATTCAGCTCTTTCTGGTTGAATATGTGTTGCAAGCTCTTGTGATCTGTGAAGATTGTGCACTTCGTACCATACAGGTAGTGTCTCCAGATCTTTAAAGCGAAAACCACTGCGCCAAGCTCTAAATCGTGGGTGGTATAGTTCTTTTCGTGCACTTTCAGTTGGCGCGATGCATAAGCAATAACTTTTTGGCGTTGCATCAACACGCAACCCAATCCTTGACGCGATGCGTCGCAGTATACCACAAAATCGTCGGTACCTTCCGGTAGAGCTAAAATTGGCGCGTTGCAGAGCTTATCTTTCAATATTTGGAATGCTTCGTCCTGTTTGATTCCCCAATCAAACGTCTTATCCTTCTGTGTGAGCGCGGTAAGGGGTTGAGCGATCTTTGAAAAGCCTTCTATGAATCTTCTATAGTAGCCAGCCAAACCCAAGAATTGTCGAATCTCGGTTGGCGTTGTAGGCGTCTCCCAATTCTTGATTGCCTCGATCTTTGTGGGATCAACATGAATTCCATCTCCATTAACCACATGTCCAAGAAACTGGACTTCGCGTAGCCAAAACTCGCACTTGGAGAATTTGGCGTACAGTTGTTCCTTCTTTAGCAGTTCTAGTATGGTTCTAAGATGTTGTTCGTGTTCAGCCTTCGTCCTTGAGTAAATTAGGATGTCATCGATGAATACAATCACGAACTTGTCTAAGTATGGCTTGCAAACTCTATTCATTAGATCCATGAATACTGCAGGCGCGTTTGTTAAACCAAATGGCATTACGAGGAACTCGTAGTGCCCGTATCGAGTTCTGAAAGCCGTCTTCGGGATACTTTCTTCTTGAATCCTCAGCTGATGGTATCCAGATCGAAGATCGATCTTGGAGTAAACGCTTGAGCCTTGAAGTTGGTCGAACAGATCATCAATTCTTGGTAGAGGGTATCTATTCTTGATCGTCAGCTTGTTTAACTCTCTGTAATCAATGCACATCCGAAAACTACCGTCCTTCTTCTTAACAAACAGGACTGGAGCTCCCCAAGGCGAGAAGCTTGGTCGAATAAAGCCCTTGTCTAACAACTCTTGAAGTTGTGTCGACAGTTCCTGCATCTCAGATGGAGCAAGTCTGTAAGGTGCCTTAGCCACAGGCGCGGCGCCTGGAACTAAGTCGATGTGAAACTCGACTTGTCTCTGAGGTGGCAGTCCGGGTAAGTCCTCTGGAAAGACTTCTGGATACTCCCTCACGACAGGGATGTCTTCGATTGTTGGCTCAGCAGCCTTCTTATCTACGATGTGTGCCAGAAAAGCAACACATCCCTTCTGTAAACACTTCCTTGCCTTCAAGCAGCTGATAAATCTCAATGGCGTCTCACGCTTTTCTCCATGCACCACAATGGTCTCACCATTATCAGTTGGAATACGAATCACTTTTTCGTGGCAAACAATCTCCGCTTTGTTGCCAGATAACCAATCCATTCCTACTACCACGTCGAAGCTTCCCAATGGGACCGGTAGTAGATCAAGAGTAAACTCGCGTTCTCCCAATTCTATCACACAACCTCTGATTACTTCGTCGGCTCCAACTAACTTTCCATCAGCTAATTCGATCGAGTAGGGTATGTCTAACTTATTAGTAGCTAACCCAAGCATATTCTTAAATTCTAGTGATACGAAGCTATAGTCGGCACCAGTATCAAATAAAACAGATGCATAGCGTTGATTTACAGGGAACGTACCGGTAACAACGTTGGGATCCTGGCGCGCTTCCCGTGCACCGATCTGGAACACCCTTCCACGGGCTTGGTTCAGTTCTGGGCAATCCTTCTTAAAATGCCCAGCATCACCGCAATTGAAGCATCCAAGCCTTTTACCACTTCCCGCACCATCCATAACTGGCGGGTTGTTCTGGTTAGCATTTCCCGCTTGGTTGGCATTGTTGTTTCGATTATTCCCCTGCTGGCGACCTCCAAAACCTCCCCGGTTGTTATTCCTACTCATATATCCTCCCTGGCCTCCCCGGCCAGTACCAACCCAACAGGTGTCCTTCAAATGACCATGTTTCCCACATGCTTCGCATACTTTTAGCCTACATTGACCCGAATGGTGGCGTTGACAGGTATTGCATCTGGGTTGGGTGCCCATGTATCCTCTTCCTCTCCTTCCACTGCCAGTCGTACCCTGAGCTGGCGTGTTTAGTGCTCCTCTCTTACCATCACTGCTAACACTTTGTTTGAAGTTTGAAAACTTTCTTTTGTTACTTCCGGACGACTCAACATGAGTCTCTTTCTCCTTTGCCTTTACATCACCAAACTTGTTCAGACGAATCGCCTCTTCTGTGAGAGCCACGCTCAAATCAATGGCTTCTGTGATAGTCGCTGGTTTGGAGGAGGTTACCATGCTTATTATTTGGGGAGCCAAACCCCAAATGAAGCGCTCGATTCGCTTGTATTCTGGCGTAACCATGTAAGGAACCACTTGAGATAAGTCGTGGAACCTTTGGACGTACTCTGCTACTTTCGGACCATCCATCTTTAAGTGCCAAAATTCAGTCTCCAACCTCTGAATTTCTGCGCGTGAACAGTACTTTCGGCGCATCAGTTCTTTCAATTCGGCCCAAGTCAGGGCGTAGGCGGCAGCTTCGCCTAAGGTTTGGACTTGTAAGTTCCACCAAGATAGGGCTCCGTCGAGAAATAGCCCTGAAATGTACGTAACTTGTTGATCCTCAGCACACTTGCTCATGCGTAAGACAGAGTCGGTTTTCTCAGCCCAGCGGGTAAAGGCAACTGCACCTCCCATGCCATCGAAGTTAACTGGTTTGCAGTCTAAGAACTGCTTGTAGGTGCATCCTGCACGTATGTTAAAACATGTGTTTGGCATTAGCATCACCGCTAAAATCTCCAACTAGTTCATGGTAGGTTCGAATGGCGTAGTATTACCGTGAGGTGGGTTGTTATTGCCTTGATTAACACTTCCGCTCCCTCCTGGCTGAGAAGCTGCGTACTGCGCTATGGCAGCAGCAATGACTTGTTGTAGCTCTTCCTGAGTGGTAGGCATAGGCTGCTGTTGTCGTCTTGGTGGCATCTTTCTAAAAGATGTGTTCACGTTGGTCAGGACAGAGTACAGTGTACGTATATAGTAATAATAATAGTATAATCACATAACATCTCATGTTTCACAAACATCAATCACACAACATCCCATGTCATAAAATATAAACAAGTAATCAAGCGAATCCAAAATATGGTGAGAAAACTGCGATTGCCATAATAATGAGACCACATCGTAAGTGTATACATACAATCATGAATCACTGGGGCTACATCACCCCTGTCAAAAGCTACATCAGTATCAATACAACATCAAGTACATAACAAAAGTCAAATCATAACGTAGTCTCCCCAAAATGCTGTGCAAGTAAAAGCAATCGCTGACTTCTCACCTCGCCTACCCTGTGGCACTGATGAGCTCAAGCAGATGGTGGTGGAGGAGGGGGAAAACGGGTATAAAACAAACGGCGCATCTCTAACCAATCTGCCTCCATCGCCTGCTGCGTGCGAATAACGGAGGCAATCTGCTGCTCCAAAGTAGTAAGACGAGCAGCATAATCAGGGGGTAATGATCGAAACGGCTGTAACGGAGAGGGTGCCTGACCATGGCACTGACATGGCCGAGCTCTCTCGAGCTCCTGTAGTCGCTGCTCGTGCGACTCATGCTGGTAAACAAAAGACATCAGTACATCCTCAATGGTGTGGCCCACATGGAACCTGTGGTATGGATCAGTGGGTGGCATAGGGGAAAACGGAGACCAAAGCAGTGGATCTCGTGTGGGATCGAAGGGTGCTACGCCAAAAGGAGCAGTAATAGGTGGAACAAAAGGCATTTGTGGTAAGAAAGGCATGGGCATCGGTACATGCCCTGATGGGTGGGCTGAAGAGCCCTCTCCAGGCCCCGCTGGAGGTATGTATGTGGGAATCTGAAACGAAAAGTCAGTGTGTCTAGCATCTGGAATCTGTGGGGGTAGTGGTGGGACGTCCTCATCAGCCGGGATCCACCCGTGCTGTGCGGCCTCGTCCGGTGGATCTATCTGTGCCGCGAACGGTGCATGTCCGGGCTCTATGGGAACGGGATCAAATAAAGGGGCTACAACAGGGTCAACGGGTGCCAAGTGCTCAAATGGTGGGTCAACAGGTACAGCATCAAGGGGTAGAGGATCAATGGGATCAATAGGGGCATGATCGTCTGCAATCAAGGGAATACCTAGGTGGTGATCAACAGCCATAGGCTCAAGAGGTACATCAGCATGCATAGGATCATGCTCTGGTAACGGATCAAGAGCAGCTGCCTGCTCAGGGGCAATGGCAGGCTCAAAGTCATCAAATGCCATATCAAAGTCAAAGTCAGGATCGATCGGATCCTCCATCATCTCGTCCATAGGGACAAACTCCAAATCTCGGTCAGGATCATAGCCTGGGGGAAACATAGGGTCTGAATCCCCCTCGTCGTCAGTATCATAAACAAGTCCCGGTACGGGAGCAACAGAAAGAGCCTGGTCCGAATCAGACTCGTGCGAAAAGTGCTGCGCACTATGGGTATGTGTCGGTGCAGAAGCCACAGACTCAGAGGAGTCCTGGGCTGGGGAATGTGCAGGTGCCTCCGCAGCCGGAGCATCTGCAATCAGTAGAGGGGCAACAGCGGGTAGGGCCTCGCCCTGGGCGTCCTCCTCGTAAGGCTCCTCCTCAAATAAGTCGACGTCGTCCTCCTCGTCGATGGGTAAATCATGAGCAGGGTAAGCAGCGAGGGGTATGGGAGCAGGGATCACCGCTAGTGGCAAATCCCCGGCCGGAATATCAACAGGGAGCTCATCGTCGCCATCTGGTAGGGCGAATGGCTGGAAGTCGTCATCGTCGGTACTGGTAAAGTCTGACGTGTACACCTCGTGCTCCGAGGACTCTAAATCATCCGACACTATGGGTCTGGGTCCGGTGGTGCCTGAACCACCTGAATCTGACGAGTCCATGTATCTGTAACACAAACATAAGTATGCACAAACTGTCAATCATATAATCAAATAATCACGTAAATCACCAAGTAAGCATTCAAATTATCCTTCTAGTCCCACTAGCCAACATTCCTAGTCCCACTAGTCAACACTTCTAGTCCCACTAGCCAACACTCCTAGTCCCACTAGTCAACACTTCTAGTCCCACTAGTCAACACTCCTAGTCCCACTAGTCAACACTCCTAGTCCCACTAGACCAACACTCCTAGTCCCACTAGACCAAGCCTCAGCCTCCCGACTGGGCCTAAAATAATGAATAAAATGTGCTCAACATTTGTTTGTAAAAAGTTTTGGATTCTGGACTTAAGTGGTATGCAGTAAAAATGTTTTCGTGAGAGCCCTAGTGATCATAGTCTAGACTCAAGAATGAATCCTAGTTCGCTATGATCAGAGCTCTGATACCAAGCTGTCACACCCTGGCTTTGCGGAAGCGTGGTTAATTTTGGTGTGACTTCTTAATACCATAGCGTAATCATAACAAAGCTATATGAATTTAAAAACCATGCAAGTCATCATTAAGTTTAGAAATCAACATACATTACCATTGTTTAACGCGGACATACTCTAGTATCCATAACCTTGTTCAATAACATTACAACTTAAAATAAAACATAAACGTGATTTAGGGATTATGCCTTGTCCAGGAAAGAGGCACAACCCTAAACCCAGATGACTTCATGAAAGGTTGCAGCGGAAAACGTTCATACCGTGCCAGAATCCGTTAATTTCCTGAAATACATGTGAGTTGAAAAATCAACAATAATGTTGAGCGAGTTCATGTGCAAGTGAGTAAGTAAAACACTTGTAAGTATAAAAGTTTCCTGGTATGTAGCAGTGTAAGAGGACTTGTGATCACCAATGGTTTGCAAGGCCATTAGCATGTCGTGAAATGCAAGTAAGTAAGACACAACCTAGCCGATTTTTGCGTTGGGCAACCAAGTCACTCCAGGTCCGTTGTGGTTAGCCTCCGAGAGGTCCGTTTGGCCTAGAGCTGGGCTCGCTACACCCAGATAGATCTACCGCTCGAGTCCCTCGGTGTTCTAACTACCCATTCACATGATCTAAACCTCCTTACGTTAATCATACCGTGTATAAAGTACTTGTAAACAAAGTAACATGTATTTCACCCCCGCAGTTAAGAAAACTGAAAACAGTTAGAGAAAAGGGGGACATGAACTCACAGTGGATGCGTAAACTCTATCAAGCGTCTCTGAAGCAGTAAGCTGTGCAACGACCTACAAGTGCTAATTCTATCAGACGGATGGCCGTGCTTTAGCTTTACAGTTTATGTTTGCGGGAAATAGTTAGACAACTATTTCGTGTTACATTTTGTATATGCTTGATAGTTATTTTCCTTCCCAAGGATGGGGGATTTAATACATGTGCGTAATATTTTCCATCATTAAGTCTCACTTAACCTTCATATATATTCAACTCCAAAATATAAGTATTTACCCAAAATACGTTGTAAAAGTACGCGTTCATAAATATTCCGTAATTGTGTAAGTTACGTTTTAACATACGGGTGGTAATATAATTACCGGTGTAACTTATATATTTATGGCGAAGGCGTTGTATTACTTTTGGAGTCGTTAACGTTTGTAAACATTATTTTTACTCTAAAAATAATATTTATGCGTTTCACAAAATAATCATAAACAGTGTGTGAAAATATATATTTATCACGTTAATATTTTGTGAAAATCCCACCTCCGAATATTTAGTAAAATATAGTACTGGCGAAATTTTATGTTTCAAAAGTATGTCCAAAAATAGTTGTAACACTTGTTGTGTAAAAAGTCTAAGTGTTAGGTTTTTAGAAAATTTCGCCAGAGTTTCCTCTGTAACTGGAGGTGGCCACGCTTTCAAGCGTATCATTTTCTTTTAACAATCAATTCAACAATCTTCTTTATTTCAATCAAACAATTTCCGACACATCAAACTAGTCAATAAATATGTAAAGTTGCATAATCGCATGAACTTGTAGTTTTTCCGAATCTATATTATAAATCCCATTTATATACGTAGATCTTTATATAAAGTACTTTCAATCTTGTAAAAACCTCGTTTTTAGAGAAGTCCGACTTTACAACTTCTAGTTATTTTTCCCAAAAATAGTCATTTTGTCGAAATGTGCGTTACACAAGTGTTTACACACTCGTGTGTTCTAAATATCATTCTTAACATTGTAAGATCCGTTTCGTTAAAACATGATTTCTTTAAAGTGTGGTCCTTTGAAGATACCACTTGCGGATACGTAGATCCGCTAGTTTTAAACACCATTTTACCGGTTAAACCACTTTTACACAAGTAAAATATTTCTTTACAAGTTCATGCTTCTAAAATGTGGTAGTGTTCACCTTTAACCCTTGTATCTTTCAAAAACAAGCTTATGTGAAGATACATGATTTTACAAAGTCGGGTTAAACGAAGTTTCGAGCTACCACATTATAGATCGGGTCACAATAAGCACAAATTTCAAGTCCTACGACTTTTACACAAGTTATATGCTATTAACCACCATTTTTATGATTTTTCTAGACTTTAAAGTTCCATCTTTCAATATAACGAGATTCAACCGACAAATATCCTTTTAACCACTTTAGATGAGTGTAAAAACAAGTTTTAAAGGTTATACCTCTAGCTCAAGGCTAGGGAAGAGTTGTGACGAAAACCGCGTGGATAAAAGCCAACGAGAGTGGTCCTTCGCGTTCCGCTTGCACCAAAGCTCCTTATACGTGTCTTGTGATGTTTGAATGGTCTTGGAATGATGAGGATGAATGTCGAAAGTGGGTGTAGGGGGCTGGGGTGTTTCGGCCGAGAGTGGGAGAGACAAGAGAGTGAAAGTGTGTTGGTGAAAATGTTAAGTGATAATCTCATGTGTTAGTGATGTGTATTTATAGAAAGATTAGGGTGCTATTGTCCATTGGATAGTGTGTCTACAAGATACTAGACATGGCAAGATTATGGCAAGATCTTAAGTACATGTTGGTGCTCCCAAGGTAACCGATCGGTTGGGGGGGGGGGTCCATGGTTCGATTTTAATTAGATGGTTAGTGATTAGTTTAGGTTAAGTAAGGTTAACTAAGTATCTAACTTAGTTAGTGTTATGTTATGTGTCATGATGGGTGTTAGGGTAATCAGGGACCCTAACTGGCTCAGAAAAATAGTAACATTAAAAATAGTAAAGTTTTCATGTGCCGGGTAAAGTCCGGGTGTTCGGTTGGATAGTAATCCGTTAAAGTGTTACAAAAGACTTTAAAGTGTCGTTATTACATTTTAGTGACACATTTTGTTTTCCCGACACTTTAGAAAGTGTCTAGTGATATTTTCTCATTTTTGGCACTTTACTAGTCAGCTAGAAGCTGGTTAAATTATTAAAGTGCTGTGTTTGGTACTTAAAGTACGTTTTAGGCACATCCGAATCAGTGTATCTTATCCCTAGAGACGCGGTAATACAACCCTTATATCCTACACTCACTACCGGTGTAGTTAAAATATATGAGGCTCTTAACAGGCCTTGAGGCAGTATTTGCCTGATGCTGGTTATATCAGCATGTTCACTGTGTATCCGTTTAGTGCTACTGTGCTTTTTGTGCATCAAGTTTGTCACTAGGGTTCAGTATGTAAATAATGTAGTGACAGCAAGCAAGTATAATGCAAGTAAGTGCATGTATTAGTATGCAGGTAGCAGTTTATCAGCTAGTTTCAATCAAGCACAGTAATTAAGCAGTAATCAATCATTAATTAAGTTGTACGGATACCTGGTTTTGTGCGGGTTGTCACATACTCCCCCCGTTAAATAAATTTCGTCCCGAAATTTTAAGTTCTGCTTGTAGAAGCAGGGTTCTTGGGAAATAAGTGGGGGTACTTTTCTTTCATCCGGTCCTCACGCTCCCAGGTGTATTCAGGACCATGTCTGGCATTCCAGCGAACCTTGACGAGTTTGACACTGCTCCGGCGGGTCCTGTTAACTTTCCAATCTGTGACCTCGACGGGTTCTTCTATGAAGTGGAGCGTGTCGTCGACATGAATTTCGTCAATAGGAATGGCAATGTCAACTTGAGTTGGACTTTTCTTTAAATTGGATACATGAAATGTATCGTGAACGCCATTTAGTTCAGCAGGTAGGTCCAACTTGTATGCTACTGTCCCAATTCTTTCCAGAATTCTGAAAGGACCAATGTAGCGCGGATTTAACTTTCCTCGCTTCCCAAAGCGTGCTACCCCTTTCCAGGGTGAAACCTTCAATAATACCATCTCTCCGACTTGGAAGTCTACGTGTTTACGGTTTGGATCCGCGTAGGCCTTTTGTCTGTGGCGAGCGGCTTCGATGTTTTTAAGTATTTGCGCGATCTTATCCGTCGTCTCTTGGACGATTTCGGGACCGGCAAGTTGCCTATCACCTGCGTCAGCCCAACATAGGGGTGATCGGCACTTGCGTCCGTATAGGGCTTCAAAAGGCGCGACACCAATACTGGTGTGGTAGCTGTTGTTGTAAGAAAATTCGACCAAAGGTAAGTGTTTATCCCAGCTACCGCCCAAATCCATAACGCATGCTCTCAGCATGTCTTCCAAGGTTTGTATCGTTCGCTCGCTCTGGCCATCAGTTTGCGGATGAAACGCAGTGCTCAGATTCAATTGAGAGCCAAAAGCTTCTTGGAAGGATTGCCATATTCTTGACACAAACCTTCCGTCTCTATCAGAAATGATTGAGAGAGGCACTCCATGCCGTGCGACGATCTCTCTCATGTAAATTTCAGCCAATTTGCTTGTGTTATCCTTTTCTCTGATAGGTAAGAAGTGTGCTGTCTTTGTTAGGCGGTCAACTATTACTCAAATCATATCATGGCCTTTTGGCGTTTTTGGCAGTTTTGTAACAAAATCCATTGAGATTTGTTCCCACTTCCACTTGGGGATCTCAGGTTGCTGCAGCAGCCCCGAAGGCTTCTGGTATTCAGCTTTAACTTTAGCGCACGTTAAACATTCGCTCACGTAGACAGCAACATCGCCTTTCATCCTAGGCCACCAATAGTAATCTTTGAGATCGTGGTACATCTTATCCACCCCGGGATGTATAGAGTACCGTGACTTGTGCGCTTCGTCGAAAATAACATTCCTTAAACCTCCAAACAAAGGAACCCAAAGTATTTTCTCGAAACATAATGTTCCTTCTTTGTTTGGTGCCAATAACTTCTCCATCCCACGGAGATATTCATCCTCAAGATTTCCTTCTTTAAGGGCTTCTTTTTGTGCAGCGCGAATGCGCGAGGGAAGATCGGTTCGTACGATCATTTCTAGAGCCCTAACCCTTATGGGCTTGATTCTTTCCTTACGACTTAGGGCATCGGCAACTACATTCGCCTTCCCCGGGTGATACTTGATCTCGCAGTCGTAATCGTTTAACAATTCAACCCATCGTCTCTGTCTCATATTCAGCTCTTTCTGGTTGAATATGTGTTGCAAGCTCTTGTGATCTGTGAAGATTGTGCACTTCGTACCATACAGGTAGTGTCTCCAGATCTTTAAAGCGAAAACCACTGCGCCAAGCTCTAAATCGTGGGTGGTATAGTTCTTTTCGTGCACTTTCAGTTGGCGCGATGCATAAGCAATAACTTTTTGGCGTTGCATCAACACGCAACCCAATCCTTGACGCGATGCGTCGCAGTATACCACAAAATCGTCGGTACCTTCCGGTAGAGCTAAAATTGGCGCGTTGCAGAGCTTATCTTTCAATATTTGGAATGCTTCGTCCTGTTTGATTCCCCAATCAAACGTCTTATCCTTCTGTGTGAGCGCGGTAAGGGGTTGAGCGATCTTTGAAAAGCCTTCTATGAATCTTCTATAGTAGCCAGCCAAACCCAAGAATTGTCGAATCTCGGTTGGCGTTGTAGGCGTCTCCCAATTCTTGATTGCCTCGATCTTTGTGGGATCAACATGAATTCCATCTCCATTAACCACATGTCCAAGAAACTGGACTTCGCGTAGCCAAAACTCGCACTTGGAGAATTTGGCGTACAGTTGTTCCTTCTTTAGCAGTTCTAGTATGGTTCTAAGATGTTGTTCGTGTTCAGCCTTCGTCCTTGAGTAAATTAGGATGTCATCGATGAATACAATCACGAACTTGTCTAAGTATGGCTTGCAAACTCTATTCATTAGATCCATGAATACTGCAGGCGCGTTTGTTAAACCAAATGGCATTACGAGGAACTCGTAGTGCCCGTATCGAGTTCTGAAAGCCGTCTTCGGGATACTTTCTTCTTGAATCCTCAGCTGATGGTATCCAGATCGAAGATCGATCTTGGAGTAAACGCTTGAGCCTTGAAGTTGGTCGAACAGATCATCAATTCTTGGTAGAGGGTATCTATTCTTGATCGTCAGCTTGTTTAACTCTCTGTAATCAATGCACATCCGAAAACTACCGTCCTTCTTCTTAACAAACAGGACTGGAGCTCCCCAAGGCGAGAAGCTTGGTCGAATAAAGCCCTTGTCTAACAACTCTTGAAGTTGTGTCGACAGTTCCTGCATCTCAGATGGAGCAAGTCTGTAAGGTGCCTTAGCCACAGGCGCGGCGCCTGGAACTAAGTCGATGTGAAACTCGACTTGTCTCTGAGGTGGCAGTCCGGGTAAGTCCTCTGGAAAGACTTCTGGATACTCCCTCACGACAGGGATGTCTTCGATTGTTGGCTCAGCAGCCTTCTTATCTACGATGTGTGCCAGAAAAGCAACACATCCCTTCTGTAAACACTTCCTTGCCTTCAAGCAGCTGATAAATCTCAATGGCGTCTCACGCTTTTCTCCATGCACCACAATGGTCTCACCATTATCAGTTGGAATACGAATCACTTTTTCGTGGCAAACAATCTCCGCTTTGTTGCCAGATAACCAATCCATTCCTACTACCACGTCGAAGCTTCCCAATGGGACCGGTAGTAGATCAAGAGTAAACTCGCGTTCTCCCAATTCTATCACACAACCTCTGATTACTTCGTCGGCTCCAACTAACTTTCCATCAGCTAATTCGATCGAGTAGGGTATGTCTAACTTATTAGTAGCTAACCCAAGCATATTCTTAAATTCTAGTGATACGAAGCTATAGTCGGCACCAGTATCAAATAAAACAGATGCATAGCGTTGATTTACAGGGAACGTACCGGTAACAACGTTGGGATCCTGGCGCGCTTCCCGTGCACCGATCTGGAACACCCTTCCACGGGCTTGGTTCAGTTCTGGGCAATCCTTCTTAAAATGCCCAGCATCACCGCAATTGAAGCATCCAAGCCTTTTACCACTTCCCGCACCATCCATAACTGGCGGGTTGTTCTGGTTAGCATTTCCCGCTTGGTTGGCATTGTTGTTTCGATTATTCCCCTGCTGGCGACCTCCAAAACCTCCCCGGTTGTTATTCCTACTCATATATCCTCCCTGGCCTCCCCGGCCAGTACCAACCCAACAGGTGTCCTTCAAATGACCATGTTTCCCACATGCTTCGCATACTTTTAGCCTACATTGACCCGAATGGTGGCGTTGACAGGTATTGCATCTGGGTTGGGTGCCCATGTATCCTCTTCCTCTCCTTCCACTGCCAGTCGTACCCTGAGCTGGCGTGTTTAGTGCTCCTCTCTTACCATCACTTCTAACACTTTGTTTGAAGTTTGAAAACTTTCTTTTGTTACTTCCGGACGACTCAACATGAGTCTCTTTCTCCTTTGCCTTTACATCACCAAACTTGTTCAGACGAATCGCCTCTTCTGTGAGAGCCACGCTCAAATCAATGGCTTCTGTGATAGTCGCTGGTTTGGAGGAGGTTACCATGCTTATTATTTGGGGAGCCAAACCCCAAATGAAGCGCTCGATTCGCTTGTATTCTGGCGTAACCATGTAAGGAACCACTTGAGATAAGTCGTGGAACCTTTGGACGTACTCTGCTACTTTCGGACCATCCATCTTTAAGTGCCAAAATTCAGTCTCCAACCTCTGAATTTCTGCGCGTGAACAGTACTTTCGGCGCATCAGTTCTTTCAATTCGGCCCAAGTCAGGGCGTAGGCGGCAGCTTCGCCTAAGGTTTGGACTTGTAAGTTCCACCAAGATAGGGCTCCGTCGAGAAATAGCCCTGAAATGTACGTAACTTGTTGATCCTCAGCACACTTGCTCATGCGTAAGACAGAGTCGGTTTTCTCAGCCCAGCGGGTAAAGGCAACTGCACCTCCCATGCCATCGAAGTTAACTGGTTTGCAGTCTAAGAACTGCTTGTAGGTGCATCCTGCACGTATGTTAAAACATGTGTTTGGCATTAGCATCACCGCTAAAATCTCCAACTAGTTCATGGTAGGTTCGAATGGCGTAGTATTACCGTGAGGTGGGTTGTTATTGCCTTGATTAACACTTCCGCTCCCTCCTGGCTGAGAAGCTGCGTACTGCGCTATGGCAGCAGCAATGACTTGTTGTAGCTCTTCCTGAGTGGTAGGCATAGGCTGCTGTTGTCGTCTTGGTGGCATCTTTCTAAAAGATGTGTTCACGTTGGTCAGGACAGAGTACAGTGTACGTATATAGTAATAATAATAGTATAATCACATAACATCTCATGTTTCACAAACATCAATCACACAACATCCCATGTCATAAAATATAAACAAGTAATCAAGCGAATCCAAAATATGGTGAGAAAACTGCGATTGCCATAATAATGAGACCACATCGTAAGTGTATACATACAATCATGAATCACTGGGGCTACATCACCCCTGTCAAAAGCTACATCAGTATCAATACAACATCAAGTACATAACAAAAGTCAAATCATAACGTAGTCTCCCCAAAATGCTGTGCAAGTAAAAGCAATCGCTGACTTCTCACCTCGCCTACCCTGTGGCACTGATGAGCTCAAGCAGATGGTGGTGGAGGAGGGGGAAAACGGGTATAAAACAAACGGCGCATCTCTAACCAATCTGCCTCCATCGCCTGCTGCGTGCGAATAACGGAGGCAATCTGCTGCTCCAAAGTAGTAAGACGAGCAGCATAATCAGGGGGTAATGATCGAAACGGCTGTAACGGAGAGGGTGCCTGACCATGGCACTGACATGGCCGAGCTCTCTCGAGCTCCTGTAGTCGCTGCTCGTGCGACTCATGCTGGTAAACAAAAGACATCAGTACATCCTCAATGGTGTGGCCCACATGGAACCTGTGGTATGGATCAGTGGGTGGCATAGGGGAAAACGGAGACCAAAGCAGTGGATCTCGTGTGGGATCGAAGGGTGCTACGCCAAAAGGAGCAGTAATAGGTGGAACAAAAGGCATTTGTGGTAAGAAAGGCATGGGCATCGGTACATGCCCTGATGGGTGGGCTGAAGAGCCCTCTCCAGGCCCCGCTGGAGGTATGTATGTGGGAATCTGAAACGAAAAGTCAGTGTGTCTAGCATCTGGAATCTGTGGGGGTAGTGGTGGGACGTCCTCATCAGCCGGGATCCACCCGTGCTGTGCGGCCTCGTCCGGTGGATCTATCTGTGCCGCGAACGGTGCATGTCCGGGCTCTATGGGAACGGGATCAAATAAAGGGGCTACAACAGGGTCAACGGGTGCCAAGTGCTCAAATGGTGGGTCAACAGGTACAGCATCAAGGGGTAGAGGATCAATGGGATCAATAGGGGCATGATCGTCTGCAATCAAGGGAATACCTAGGTGGTGATCAACAGCCATAGGCTCAAGAGGTACATCAGCATGCATAGGATCATGCTCTGGTAACGGATCAAGAGCAGCTGCCTGCTCAGGGGCAATGGCAGGCTCAAAGTCATCAAATGCCATATCAAAGTCAAAGTCAGGATCGATCGGATCCTCCATCATCTCGTCCATAGGGACAAACTCCAAATCTCGGTCAGGATCATAGCCTGGGGGAAACATAGGGTCTGAATCCCCCTCGTCGTCAGTATCATAAACAAGTCCCGGTACGGGAGCAACAGAAAGAGCCTGGTCCGAATCAGACTCGTGCGAAAAGTGCTGCGCACTATGGGTATGTGTCGGTGCAGAAGCCACAGACTCAGAGGAGTCCTGGGCTGGGGAATGTGCAGGTGCCTCCGCAGCCGGAGCATCTGCAATCAGTAGAGGGGCAACAGCGGGTAGGGCCTCGCCCTGGGCGTCCTCCTCGTAAGGCTCCTCCTCAAATAAGTCGACGTCGTCCTCCTCGTCGATGGGTAAATCATGAGCAGGGTAAGCAGCGAGGGGTATGGGAGCAGGGATCACCGCTAGTGGCAAATCCCCGGCCGGAATATCAACAGGGAGCTCATCGTCGCCATCTGGTAGGGCGAATGGCTGGAAGTCGTCATCGTCGGTACTGGTAAAGTCTGACGTGTACACCTCGTGCTCCGAGGACTCTAAATCATCCGACACTATGGGTCTGGGTCCGGTGGTGCCTGAACCACCTGAATCTGACGAGTCCATGTATCTGTAACACAAACATAAGTATGCACAAACTGTCAATCATATAATCAAATAATCACGTAAATCACCAAGTAAGCATTCAAATTATCCTTCTAGTCCCACTAGCCAACATTCCTAGTCCCACTAGTCAACACTTCTAGTCCCACTAGCCAACACTCCTAGTCCCACTAGTCAACACTTCTAGTCCCACTAGTCAACACTCCTAGTCCCACTAGTCAACACTCCTAGTCCCACTAGACCAACACTCCTAGTCCCACTAGACCAAGCCTCAGCCTCCCGACTGGGCCTAAAATAATGAATAAAATGTGCTCAACATTTGTTTGTAAAAAGTTTTGGATTCTGGACTTAAGTGGTATGCAGTAAAAATGTTTTCGTGAGAGCCCTAGTGATCATAGTCTAGACTCAAGAATGAATCCTAGTTCGCTATGATCAGAGCTCTGATACCAAGCTGTCACACCCTGGCTTTGCGGAAGCGTGGTTAATTTTGGTGTGACTTCTTAATACCATAGCGTAATCATAACAAAGCTATATGAATTTAAAAACCATGCAAGTCATCATTAAGTTTAGAAATCAACATACATTACCATTGTTTAACGCGGACATACTCTAGTATCCATAACCTTGTTCAATAACATTACAACTTAAAATAAAACATAAACGTGATTTAGGGATTATGCCTTGTCCAGGAAAGAGGCACAACCCTAAACCCAGATGACTTCATGAAAGGTTGCAGCGGAAAACGTTCATACCGTGCCAGAATCCGTTAATTTCCTGAAATACATGTGAGTTGAAAAATCAACAATAATGTTGAGCGAGTTCATGTGCAAGTGAGTAAGTAAAACACTTGTAAGTATAAAAGTTTCCTGGTATGTAGCAGTGTAAGAGGACTTGTGATCACCAATGGTTTGCAAGGCCATTAGCATGTCGTGAAATGCAAGTAAGTAAGACACAACCTAGCCGATTTTTGCGTTGGGCAACCAAGTCACTCCAGGTCCGTTGTGGTTAGCCTCCGAGAGGTCCGTTTGGCCTAGAGCTGGGCTCGCTACACCCAGATAGATCTACCGCTCGAGTCCCTCGGTGTTCTAACTACCCATTCACATGATCTAAACCTCCTTACGTTAATCATACCGTGTATAAAGTACTTGTAAACAAAGTAACATGTATTTCACCCCCGCAGTTAAGAAAACTGAAAACAGTTAGAGAAAAGGGGGACATGAACTCACAGTGGATGCGTAAACTCTATCAAGCGTCTCTGAAGCAGTAAGCTGTGCAACGACCTACAAGTGCTAATTCTATCAGACGGATGGCCGTGCTTTAGCTTTACAGTTTATGTTTGCGGGAAATAGTTAGACAACTATTTCGTGTTACATTTTGTATATGCTTGATAGTTATTTTCCTTCCCAAGGATGGGGGATTTAATACATGTGCGTAATATTTTCCATCATTAAGTCTCACTTAACCTTCATATATATTCAACTCCAAAATATAAGTATTTACCCAAAATACGTTGTAAAAGTACGCGTTCATAAATATTCCGTAATTGTGTAAGTTACGTTTTAACATACGGGTGGTAATATAATTACCGGTGTAACTTATATATTTATGGCGAAGGCGTTGTATTACTTTTGGAGTCGTTAACGTTTGTAAACATTATTTTTACTCTAAAAATAATATTTATGCGTTTCACAAAATAATCATAAACAGTGTGTGAAAATATATATTTATCACGTTAATATTTTGTGAAAATCCCACCTCCGAATATTTAGTAAAATATAGTACTGGCGAAATTTTATGTTTCAAAAGTATGTCCAAAAATAGTTGTAACACTTGTTGTGTAAAAAGTCTAAGTGTTAGGTTTTTAGAAAATTTCGCCAGAGTTTCCTCTGTAACTGGAGGTGGCCACGCTTTCAAGCGTATCATTTTCTTTTAACAATCAATTCAACAATCTTCTTTATTTCAATCAAACAATTTCCGACACATCAAACTAGTCAATAAATATGTAAAGTTGCATAATCGCATGAACTTGTAGTTTTTCCGAATCTATATTATAAATCCCATTTATATACGTAGATCTTTATATAAAGTACTTTCAATCTTGTAAAAACCTCGTTTTTAGAGAAGTCCGACTTTACAACTTCTAGTTATTTTTCCCAAAAATAGTCATTTTGTCGAAATGTGCGTTACACAAGTGTTTACACACTCGTGTGTTCTAAATATCATTCTTAACATTGTAAGATCCGTTTCGTTAAAACATGATTTCTTTAAAGTGTGGTCCTTTGAAGATACCACTTGCGGATACGTAGATCCGCTAGTTTTAAACACCATTTTACCGGTTAAACCACTTTTACACAAGTAAAATATTTCTTTACAAGTTCATGCTTCTAAAATGTGGTAGTGTTCACCTTTAACCCTTGTATCTTTCAAAAACAAGCTTATGTGAAGATACATGATTTTACAAAGTCGGGTTAAACGAAGTTTCGAGCTACCACATTATAGATCGGGTCACAATAAGCACAAATTTCAAGTCCTACGACTTTTACACAAGTTATATGCTATTAACCACCATTTTTATGATTTTTCTAGACTTTAAAGTTCCATCTTTCAATATAACGAGATTCAACCGACAAATATCCTTTTAACCACTTTAGATGAGTGTAAAAACAAGTTTTAAAGGTTATACCTCTAGCTCAAGGCTAGGGAAGAGTTGTGACGAAAACCGCGTGGATAAAAGCCAACGAGAGTGGTCCTTCGCGTTCCGCTTGCACCAAAGCTCCTTATACGTGTCTTGTGATGTTTGAATGGTCTTGGAATGATGAGGATGAATGTCGAAAGTGGGTGTAGGGGGCTGGGGTGTTTCGGCCGAGAGTGGGAGAGACAAGAGAGTGAAAGTGTGTTGGTGAAAATGTTAAGTGATAATCTCATGTGTTAGTGATGTGTATTTATAGAAAGATTAGGGTGCTATTGTCCATTGGATAGTGTGTCTACAAGATACTAGACATGGCAAGATTATGGCAAGATCTTAAGTACATGTTGGTGCTCCCAAGGTAACCGATCGGTTGGGGGGGGGGGGTCCATGGTTCGATTTTAATTAGATGGTTAGTGATTAGTTTAGGTTAAGTAAGGTTAACTAAGTATCTAACTTAGTTAGTGTTATGTTATGTGTCATGATGGGTGTTAGGGTAATCAGGGACCCTAACTGGCTCAGAAAAATAGTAACATTAAAAATAGTAAAGTTTTCATGTGCCGGGTAAAGTCCGGGTGTTCGGTTGGATAGTAATCCGTTAAAGTGTTACAAAAGACTTTAAAGTGTCGTTATTACATTTTAGTGACACATTTTGTTTTCCCGACACTTTAGAAAGTGTCTAGTGATATTTTCTCATTTTTGGCACTTTACTAGTCAGCTAGAAGCTGGTTAAATTATTAAAGTGCTGTGTTTGGTACTTAAAGTACGTTTTAGGCACATCCGAATCAGTGTATCTTATCCCTAGAGACGCGGTAATACAACCCTTATATCCTACACTCACTACCGGTGTAGTTAAAATATATGAGGCTCTTAACAGGCCTTGAGGCAGTATTTGCCTGATGCTGGTTATATCAGCATGTTCACTGTGTATCCGTTTAGTGCTACTGTGCTTTTTGTGCATCAAGTTTGTCACTAGGGTTCAGTATGTAAATAATGTAGTGACAGCAAGCAAGTATAATGCAAGTAAGTGCATGTATTAGTATGCAGGTAGCAGTTTATCAGCTAGTTTCAATCAAGCACAGTAATTAAGCAGTAATCAATCATTAATTAAGTTGTACGGATACCTGGTTTTGTGCGGGTTGTCACACTTTGGGCACTTATGCCTCCAAACTTAAAGGAAAAAATGAGGTCAGGCCTATTAATTTTCGTGTGTTACATTCTGTGGAGGTCATTGAGGATGTTGATGTGGTGCTTCCTAAGGAAAATGTTAGACTTGTTAAGGATAAATATGCTAATACCTTGTATGGCTATTTCTTGGGAAAAAGGCTACCGTTTCCGGTTGTTGACTATTTTGTGAAGAAGAATTGGCGGAAGTTTGGTATACAAAAATCAATGATGAACGCTAATGGTTTTTTCTTCTTTAAGTTTTCGGATGACAAAGGAATGCATGATGTATTGGAAGGTGGGCCTTGGTTAATCAAGAATACTCCATTTTTACTTAATGTTTGGACTCCAACGACTATATTGAAGAAGGATGATATTAAAATGATAGCGGTTTGGGTTAAAATTCATAATGTTCCTTTGGCTGCGTATTCGGATGATGGTCTTAGTATGCTTGCAACGAAACTGGGTACCCCGAAAATGCTTGATAACTATACGTCTTAGATGTGCTCGGATGCATGGGGTAGGAGTAGTTTTGCTCGGGCTCTTGTTGAACTTTCAGCAGAGAATAATTTAAAGGAGGAGCTTAAGATTGCTATCCCATGTGTTGAAGGGGAGGGTCATGTAAAAGAAACTATGAAAGTTGAATATGAATGGAAGCCTCCGAGGTGTGATGGTTGTAAAGTATTTGGACACATTGACTCGAGTTGCCCGAAATCTGTCCAACCCGTTCAAAAGCCTCAAGTAATTAAGGATGCTGACGATTTTGAGCTAGTGAGAGGAAAAAATAAAACTAATAATAAAAAGGGTGTTCCTCTTAATAAAGGAAAACCGAATTTTGTTTACAAACCGGTTGGAAGGAAGGGAGGTAATATTGGTGCTTCTTCGTCTTCTACCAAACCTGTGGGTGTTTCTAATACATTTGAAGTTTTGAATAAGGTCGGGGAAGATGTTGATAATGGGCTGCACAGTGGATCTCTAAAGAATCCTGTTGTTGTGGGTACTGACGAGGCGGAGGTTGAAAATGTGTATGATGAAACCGCTTGTTTCATGGCAGCGGGTGTTCAATCCTAAGTTTTTTCTGAGGGGGCAAGCACTCCCGGTTCAATGGGTATTAATGGGTAGTGTGGCTTCATGGAATGTAAGGGGTTTGGGCCGTGCCCCTAAAAAGAATGAGGTTCGGGAAGTGGTTAATGAGAATCATCTGAATGTGTGTGCTATTTTGGAATCCCATATGGATGTGTCGTTGGTTTATAATGCTTGTCGTTCAATTTGTAGTGGTTGGAGCTGGACGTCTAACGGCTCGTTGTGTGACAAGGGTACTAGAATCATTGTCGGGTGGAACGCTGATGTTGTGGATTTAATGGTGCTTGCACAAACTAATCAAGTGATGCATACTCAGGTTGTCTACAAATCTGATAAGTCTTCGTTTTATTGTTCCTTTATTTATGCCGATAACAATTACATCAAAAGAAGGGAGCTTTGGCAGAATTTGGCCATGCATCATCAGTTTGTTAACAATAACCCTTGGGTTCTATTGGGTGATTTTAACTCATCCTTAAACCTTGAGGACAATTTTTTTTGGATCATCTAACATTAGTACGGGAATGAGAGACTTTAAGGAATGTGTCGAGCAGATTGAGGTGATGGATGTGAAGAGTTCGGGTCTTCATTATACATGGAATCAAAAACCAAAGAATGGATTGGGTATTCTGAAGAAAATTGATAGAGTTATGGGTAACGCTAAGTTTTTGGAGAAGTTCCCTTCAGCCCATGCTATCTTTCAGCCGTATAGGTTGTCGGATCATTGTCCGTGTGTGTTAAAGCTTCCTAATGTCACTAGATCAGGTCCGAAACCGTTCAAATTTGCTAATTTTTTAGTTCATAAACCTGAATTTTTAGCCGAAGTAATTAAAGGTTGGGGGTTCGAGTGTCAAGGTAATCGAATGTATTGTGTGGTTAAGAGGTTGAAATCTCTTAAAACATCCATGAGAAAGTTGTTGTTTAAACAGGGTAACTTGCACGAGAGAGTGAAGAGTATTCGGGCTGATTTGGATGAAGTTCAATTAGCTATGGATAATGATCCAAGTAATATATCAATACGTGAACAGGAGATTAAGCTTGTTAAAGCTTTCAATGAGGCGTTATTGGATGAGGAGAGTTTTTTGAAACAGAAATCTAAAATCGATTGGCTTCAAGTGGGGGATTCTAATTAGGCTTTCTTTCATAACTATGTTAAATGTAGGAACCATGTTACCCGTATTGATTACATCAAGGATAGGAATGGAAGTATTTTTGAAGGTGACAAGGTGCCGAATGCGCTAGTCGATCATTTTTCTAATTTTTTGGGAGTTGAGGGCCGCGTTTCTGATTCTTTGAGTTCTGATATGTTTGTTAAAAAGTTGGACTCGGAGAAGGCGCTTAATATGGTTCGGAATGTCTCTATTACTGAAATTAAGGAGGCTATGTTTTCTATTGATAATAATAAAGCTCCGGGTCCGGATGGTTATTCAGCGGCGTTCTTTAAGCATGCGTGGGATGTTGTAGGTGATGATGTTTCTCAAGCCATACAACAGTTTTTTATTAATGGGAAGCTTTTGAAGGAGATAAATCATACGATTTTGGCGCTCATTCCTAAGGTATCCACTCCTGATTCAGTATTGGATTACCGTCCTATTTCTTGTTGTAATGTGTTATATAAATGCATCAGCAAAATCATTACGAATAGGATTAAGGATGGGTTGGATGATATTGTTGATATTAACCAATCGGCTTTTATACCGGGTAGACGTATTTCAGATAATATTTTACTTACTCAAGAGTTGATGCACAAGTATCATCGACCTGTTGGGCCGCCTAAATGTGCTTTTAAAGTCAACATTCAGAAAGCTTATGATACGGTTGATTGGTCGTTCTTGAGGTCTCTTCTGATTGGGTTTGGATTTCATCACAGGATGGTTCATTGGATCATGGCATGTGTTACCTCTACATCTTTTTCCATAGGAGTCAATGGAAACATTCATGGCTATTTTAGAGGCAAAAGGGGCTTGCGTCAAGGGGACCCAATGTCGCCTTATTTGTTTACTATGGTAATGGAGTCGTTGACATTAATCTTGAAGGATTTGGTTGCCAAATCTAACAACTTTAGATATCACAATCTTTGTAAGAAACAAAAAATTGTTAATGTCTGTTTTGCAGACGACTTATTTCTATTTGCCAGAGGTGATGTAAGTTCAGCTAGAATCATTATGGAGTGTCTAGAGCGATTTAAAAATGTTTCGGGCCTTGTTCCTAGTGTTGCTAAGAGTACGGTTTTCTTTGGTAATGTTCCGTTGGAGGTCAAGCAAGCCATTTTACAGTTAATGCCGTTTGCTGAAGGATCGCTTCCGGTTCGCTATTTAGGAGTTCCTCTCCTCTCCACCAGATTGTTGTATAAGGATTGCAAAATTTTGGTTGAAAAATTGGAAGCTAGAATTGTTAGCTGGAAGAACAAGACGTTATCATTTGCAGGTCGTCTTCAATTAATCAAATCGGTTTTGTCTTCTATGCATCTCTACTGGGCCTCGGTTTTCATTCTCCCTGCTCGTATTATTGATGAATTAGAAAAGAAAATGCGAGATTTTCTTTGGTCTCAAGGTCCGATGAAGAAAGGGAAAGCAAAAGTGAGTTGGAGTGATGTTTGTTTGCCTAAACTTGAAGGTGGGTTGGGGGTTAGGAGAGTTCGTGATATGAACATAGCGTTAATCTCTACACATGTTTGGAGTCTTATTACTAGAAGGAACTCGCTTTGGGTTAAGTGGATTCACTATCATAAACTTAAAGAGAGATCCTTTTGGCATGTTAGTTCGAAGAATGATTGTTCTTGGTGTTGGCGTAAATTGATTCAGCTTCGTGAGCGTTTTCGGCCGCACATCATAGCAAAAATAGGGAACGGCATGTCTACCTCAGCGTGGTTTGATTCCTGGGCGCCCATTGGTCCCCTTTCTTCTGTTATTTCGGCTAGGGAGATGCACCGTGCTGGGTTTGATCTTTATTCAAAAGTTTCGAATATAGTGGAGAATGAATCGTGGTTATGGCCGCAAGCATGGTTAGACTTATTTCCAGTTCTTATTAATATTCAGCCTCCTATTATTCAAACTCATATGGAAGATTCGTTTGTTTGGCGTTGTCATGATGGGGCGGAATTTGGTCATGCTGTGTCCATTGTCTGGGATACGTTGAGAGCTCGTAATGATAGAGTTCCTTGGGTTGATTTGGTATGGTTTTCTAATTGTATTCCAAAACATGCTTTTTTGCTTTGGCTGGTTTGCAAAAGGAAATTGAAGACTCAAGATAAGCTAAGGCAATGGGATGTTGGTGGTGCCACTAACTTAAACCTGCTTTGTTGCTCGTTATGTCAATCAGGTCCGGATTCGCATGATCATCTATTCTTTGAGTGTTCGTATGCTATGAAGGTTTGGTCTATTGTTAGACCTTTCGCTGATATTCAAACATCCTCTTTTAAAATTGGCGATATCATGGAGGGCTTATTGTCTATTTCTAACAAGAATTCGGTGAGGAGTATTATTGGTCGCTTGCTTTTGGCGGCTTCTTCTTATTTTATATGGCAAGAGCGTAATGCTAGATTGTTCAACTCAACGAGGAGATCAGCTGATAAGCTTGGTGAAGTTATAATCTCAACGGCCCGTTTGAAGCTCGCTTCATTGAAGATTAAGAGATCTATGACGGGTGTTAGCTTGTTGGATAAATGGAGATTACCAATGACGTAGATTTTAGTGTTTTTTGTGTTCTCTAGTGATGTCTAGAGTTGTTTGATTGTTTGGTTAGTTGCTTTGTGTTTGCTTTTTGCTTGTATACACTTTCCTAGCATGTTGGGATTGTGAACTAATGAGGTACTCTGCCTTGTTACTTGTATTGTTTGGTGATTGATGTTATAAAAGTGAATCGGGGTAACCCTTTACCCAAAAAAAAAAAAAAAACATTTTGGTATGACATTTGGTTTGTTTAAACTATACTATACATTCATTAACACCGATCATGCCGCTCGGTAGTAGGTAGTGGTACCATAAGACTTGACAAATCCCATTCCTGAAATCTCGGGTTTGTTTGGACGTAAGGAATGACCGAATCCGAATACATATTCTTTTGATAACCCATTTTTACATGGTTATCCGACTGTCGCAAGGCTTGGATGTATGAATTTTCACAATACCGCATAAATGTCTATATCAGTATAGCATGCATTTACTACACAAAACATAACTTTGATTTAAACCAAGTTTTACTTCAATACTTTGTTTTGTGCATTTCACTTATGGTTTAGTTGATGCATTTCACTAGCCATACATATCATTTTGGTTACACATTACATGATTTACATTTGACACATAAACATTTTCAACATTGGTTATACGTTGCATGATTTACATCTTGACATAAACATTTTGGTATATTATTCAATACATTTGACAATTGGTTTAAACATAGACATCTTACATTGTTGGTTTGGTTTGAGTAAGTGATTTAAGTAACGAGGCGTGTGTAATATGATACAAGCATGGTGGATACGCCGCTGGTACTTCCTATATATAAGTGATTGTATGGTATTACATATCGTAGCGTTATTTGAATCATTTCAATTTGGACATATAACATTTTATACAAATAACATACTTTTCACAATACATTGTTTTACAAACAACTTATCTTATACAAACTCATTTTTACATGGTTATTCATTTAACCTTACATTTATTTATACATATCATCTGATCTTATCGTTTTTCAAATGATTTACAAGACAAAGCAAATTACAAGGTTCATGACTAAACATTTTCTCAAACATAAGTCATGAATTCTATTTTCACAAAACCTATGTATCTCACAGGCATTTTTATGCTGACGTACCTATTTTCACATGTGTTTTCAGGATATGATGCATAGGACTTGTCAAGATACACTTAGGCGGACTTGGGCCTTAGCGACAATAAAAGATGCAAGACTAGTTATTTATGTTATGTTTCTTTGATTGTCAAGACATTGTAACTATTTTATTCAATAAAACAATATTTCAATTTCCATGTGTTATGAAACAATGATTCTGTTACAACACTCCCCGACGTTTTCCGCCACGTTTTGTTGTTCTACGTGGTCGGGGTGTGACAGAAAAGTTGGTATCAGAGCTCATGGTTATAGGGAATTAGGTTATTAGTAATACTTTGACCTAGTCTATAACCTTCTTAGGACCCTAACGCGAGTTTACTTGCGTTTAGTCATAAAACGATACCGTCACCTATCCTTAGGCGACGACCTCAACAAGAACATAAATTTCCAAACCGCTTTGAAAACTAATAATCTGTTCTAGGATGATTGATTACTAGGTTTTGAACCCTCTATTGTAAGGTTTTGAACCCTCTATTGTAAGGTTTTGAACTCTCTGTTATATGGTTTTGAACCCCTTTGAATTTTCAAAATCTCGTCAAAGTTTGGGTCTTATAATGTGAACATGTGCAAACTGGAAGGGTGAATGCCTGTATTCTGGGTTTTCTGTCTAGGCAAGCACTTCGTATATATCTCATCAGACGCGAGACCAGTTGTGCTTACCTGGGAATTCTTGGGATGAGTGTTCACTTATAGGCGAGCATGTCTTTAGTGATACATTAATATGATCCGCTTACTTTGATTTGTCACCGTCTCATTTGTTTGCCTTAGGTAACAAACAAGTGATCGCAATTTCTATGCGTTGTCATTTTGTTTTATTTGTCCAATAATCTTTCACTTGTTTCTTCCTATGTCTTTCATTTTCTTCAAGAATGTCTCTTCCTCTCAGCAACGGCCAAATGTCCGAGCAAACAGCCAAACTTGCCCAACAAATAGGCGAAGTGATTCTGAAGACTGTGGAATTGGGAATTGCTATGTCTCGTCTCAACAATGAAGCCACTCAAGAGCCACGAAAGGAAGCAGAAGCCAAGCCTTCACCTAAACCAAAGAAATGTAAGGCTTCAAGGAAACCCGTAGCGGTGGCACCAAAACAGGCAAGACCTAGCCAAATGACAGCACCACCAGCCAAGAAAGCAATCAAGGAATCAAAGACCATGGATGAACGATCCCCTAAGAAGTCGAAGAAGCGAAAGGCTTCTCAGAACTTCGCCATGGTCGCTCACAATGGTCAAGCCATCCCCAACCAACCAGCTCAACCCCCTGCTAGGAAGCAATACAACGGAACTGCACCTTTGTGCAACCAATGTAGCCTTCATCATCAGACTAGTGTGAAGTGCCGCGAATGCCAAATTTGTGGACTTATAGGTCATACGGCAAGGGTTTGCCCAACTACAGCAGTACCAAATCAAACAAGACCCATCCGGGTGGCAACACCACCTGCTAAGAAGCAATACAAGGGAACGGCACCAATATGCGACAAATGTAATGGGCATCACCAAGCTCACTTACCGTGTCGTCTGTGTGTATCATGTGGGCGAGTTGGTCACCTGGTAAGTGCTTGTCGATGTAACCCGAACCAAGGTGGTCCAGATCAACCACAAGCCGACTCAGTTCAAGTTCATTTCTCACCAGGGTCTTGCTACAACTGTGGCGAGATGGGCCATTTCCTAAGGGATTGCCCAAAGCTTGCTAATGCAAATCCAACCCACGGATGAGCAGTTGGCTGACTAGAAGATGTTGCTGTCTTATGCTTTTGTTTATCTACTTTCTTGTAATGTGAAACAATCTGTTTTGGTTATAAATAAATTCTTGTTCACAATTCTGATATACAAGTGTAGTTACATGTGTGTATGACTTTTCCTATGATACCTACATCAAGAAACTATGTACCCTACAAACTACTCTTGTGATTTCTCTCTTTCAAATGATTGCTCATGATTCCCTCGAAAATTTTAAGTACTCGTTTCACTCTAAGAAACAAAGTACAGAAAATAAAGTGACATTATGAGTAATCATGCTTCTGCACATCTGTGCCTTTAAATCCTTGGTTAAATAACTAAGGGTATTTCCAAATCTCATACCCATTACGTTTTGATTTTTCAACATATACAGTACAAGTATTTCAAAAACAATCTTCATGATCTCAAAACATTTCATATAGTTTGAAAACAATTTTTCTAAAATGCATTGTCTATGTTATTTCAAAAACGTTGGCCATGTTTTCAAAACCAATCTTCCTAAATATTTCATATAGTCTGAAGGCAATATTAACACAGTACATTTTCTTATCAAGTGCATGATTTCGAAAAGCATCATTCATGTTTTTTTTATTTTTCAAAAACCTTATACATAATTTCAAAATTTATCTCGCATAATTTTAAAACATTTTTAGGAATATACCTACCTAATACACCTACTTTATGATTTCAAAGGTATCATATATAAGGTCTCAAAAACATTGAACACATTTCTTTTTAAAAGAACCCCATGCATAGTTTTCAAAAATATTTTCTTCATACATTGACTTAACTTTCAAAATTCGCTTCATATGTCGCCTTGGCATATCTGGCATCTCAACTTCATAAGCATTTTACTTCATATTTTGACCTAAGCACATCAAGTGCAAGGTTTCAAAACATCTTCAACTTCTAAAATCCATAAGGGATCTTTTTGTCTTCACATTTAGACCCTTGTGGATAATTATCATTCAAATCAGAGTCCTTGATTGGATTCCTTATGTACCTAAATTCGAACATTTCGGTTCCTTATAATCGAAATCGAATTTTTCTTTTAAAAAAAAAATCTTTGTATCTTTATAGTTAGATTCTTGATAACGTTTAAAGTACCAAATGAAATCCACGGAATGGATTCCTAGTGTGCTTTAAATGCATGTACGCAATTAACAAGACAAATTAACAAACAATTTTGTGGTTATGTGACTATGTGTTTATTCATCTTATGTTTTCTTTTATGCATTTTGTGTTTTTATACTCTGGGTATTAGTTATCCAAATCCTCGTAGAATCTTTCATATCTTTATATGAGGGATTCGTAGTAGGATATTCAAAAAGGTACTACCTTAAATCCTGAATGGGCTTCTATGTAATAGTTAAGACCCTTGGATTATATAGTACTATTCCATGATTCATAAGAGACCCTTAAGTGGTCTAGTAAAAAAGATTGATTCACGATTTGGTTAAAGAATGACATCTAGTGATATAGCTGAACAGACTCCTTGATAGTCTATTTAGATCATTTATTGATTTAATTAAAAGGACTCTATGGCGGTCTAGTCACACTCATCACAGGGTTGTTCATTTGGTTTTACCCTACATATTATAAAATAGACTGTGTGAACTGTGCAAGGAATTGTCTAATTATGGACGCGTACATAATTATGAGATTCAGTACACGGTAACCACAGTAAGATTTATTATGTGTAAGAACCGATAGTGACAACAATAACGAAATGAGAACGATGTAATGGAGGTACGGTGGACGCACCAATGACGCTTCATATACTTGTATATAAGTATCCCTCTTACATTGCAAGCATGATGTTATTAAAGTTACTAGAAGTTCAGAACCCTAACCAATGTTGTTCGATCTTTTCAACTTCATGTTTTCAAACTCACACAAGTTTCCTCTAGATAAAATTTCGGGACGAAATTTCCTAAAGTAGGGGAGACTGTAACACCTGTGCCTCCACGGCCATCAAACAAATACCGAACCAATGAAATATTATATTTCATACTTGGGATTTGTAAAAATATGTGTATCATTTGCACATATCAATTTTTGTTCAATTCCAAACTCTAAATCGCTTTCTAGGAGGTTATACGCGCACCGATGCGTAAATATAACCAGTTTAATGCAACAAACACTCCGGAATAGTGACATAGGCTTAACATACCTTAAATAACCTTTACATAACTTAGAAATAAGTTTTGAAGGATTTGGTATGGCAAAAACAAGTAAATTCGCTTACAGGGACTAAAATTGACAAACTGCGAAAGTATGCCAATTTGAACTAGAACGAACATTCCGGAACATGACCATAAGTTAAACACACCTTAAATATCCTTTACCTAGCTTAGAAATAAGCTTTGAGGGGTTTGGTGTGCTAAAATAAACTTTTGGGCCATTCAGGGACTAAAAGTGTCAAAAAGTGCATAAGTTTGCATTTTCGCGCATAACTCACGTTCTGAATACATCCGGACATCCAAAAATTTATGTAAGCACTAAAATATTTTATTTTAGTGTTTGGCATAAGAAAAATCCATTCGTTGCGTCATTTGGATCGTTTTTCGCGCCTATGCGAATTCCGTCGTAATTAAGCGAACATCGCGTTCGTACGACCAAACGAACCAACACCCGGCATATTTTTGAGCATGTTTCATGTCCACAATGTTTAGGCATCATTTTAGGGCCTTAAAGTTGGCTTTACGGGCCTTAGAAGTGTCGGAAATGGCCTTAAACACGTGCCGGGGCTGAAACTGTCATTTTTGAAACTTATGTTCTGATCAGAAGCCCCAGGCGGGCCCGCCTGAGGTTTTCCTGATTCTGAAGCGGGCCGCATCAGCCCTTCAGATCACCCAAAGGTCAAGTTTCAGCTGATTTAGGCTTTTAAACACCCTCCAAAGGTCAAGTGCCACTTGTTAAACTCTTATGGTGGCCAAAAATCAGTACCACAACATTTTTTTTTTGGGTAAAGGGTTACCCCGGTGAATTTTATAAATCACAAAAAGCACAATAGTGCAACTGAAATGTTACACCCTCTCTAGACTTGACATGCCAAGACTAGATAAAACTAACAACCAAAAACAAAACCAAACAACCAAAAACACGACTAAACAGACAAAGCCCGACCCCGCCTAAACAACCCAAAACAAACGCCAAACTAACTAGCCAGGATCAAGATCCAAATTACTTCTAGGAATGTTCCACTTCTGAAGGAGAGTCGTGTTCACAAATCCCTTTTTGAATTTGAAGGTCAAAAGCCGCAACCGAAAAGTTTTAATGATCTCCTTAGATAAGACAATCGGCGTACGTTGGTTACAAGTAAAAAGCCTCGAGTTCCTTTCTTGCCAGACGAAGTATGACGCCGCTGCAACCACCAATCTGCTCACAACATTGACTGGTTGTCGAGTGGAGTGTTGATCCATCCAACTCATGATATCAACCCATCTGCTATTAACATCATCCATATTCGCGAATTCCCTAATGCCAAACCAAACCTCCGTAGCATACGAACATTCAAAAAATAAATGGTCCCTCGAGTCCCGGTCACGATGACATAAAGGGCAACACATGAGGTTCAAGTTTGTAGCACTACCCGCCTCCCAAACGGACATTCTATCTTGAGTTTTCAACTTGTTTCTAATGACCATCCACAAATGAAACGAGTGCCTTGGGATGCATTGTTTAAACCAAACCATGTTGATCCATGAAACAACATTCTCACGATACCGAATATTATTCCAGACCTCCCACGAAGAGAAGTGACATGATTTCCCTTCAGAATTAATCCAAACCAGCCGATCCTGCGTATCATGAATAACCGGAGCATGAAGATTAATTAGAACTGGAAAAAGATCATACCAAGCCACCGGCCACCTCCAATTACCACTAGAATCAACCATATCCGCTACAGAAGATTGAAGGTTAAAGCCTGCATTTGCAATATGTCTCGGACTAATATGAGCACGAAGAGGACAAGCACTACACCAAGTGTCACTCCACACATTTGTATTAGCACCATTGCCGATAGACTTCCACAAAAAAGGACGGATTAACTCTCGCAAAGCAAGAATTTTCCTCCAACCCCATGTCATACGACCCCTACAAGGAACCTCCCAAAAACTTCTCCCTTTGAGCTTATAGATATGAATCCATTACACCCAAAGAGAGTTTCTGTTCACCAAAATACTCCAAATATGGTTCGAAATAAGGGCTTTGTTTACATCATTAATGCATCGAACTCCTAGCCCCCCCTCGTTCTTTGGAAGACATACTATCTTCCAAGCAACCTTGGCCTTGACATTCAGCTGATTCTTACCAGACCATAAAAAAGCACGCATCCGTCTTTCAAGATCCGTCACAATTTTAGCTGGCAATAGAAAAACAGTGGCCCAATAGATGTGCATAGCAGAAAGAACCGAATTTACTAGCTGCAATCTCCCTGCAAAGGACAGAGATCTCGTCATCCAGTTATCAATCTTCTTGTCCATTTTTTCCACCAGAATTTTACAATCCTTATAAGAAAGTTTAGATGAAATTAAAGGGACTCCCAGATAGCGAACAGGCAGCGAACCCTCACGAAACGGCATAATATGAAGAATTTCCTGCTTAACCGATTGGGGAACATTACCAAAAAACACTGTGCACTTCGAAATACTTGGGACTAGACCCGAGAGCTTCGAAAACTGCTGAAGCGTGTCTCTAACCACTCTGACCGAGGCCACATCACCATTCACAAAAATGAAGAGATCATCCGCAAACGAGACGTTAATAATTTTTTGTTTTTTACAGTGAAGATGGTATCTGAAAGCAGAACTGTTACTAGCTGCCCCTTTTAGAGTAAACGATAAGACCTCCATCACCAAAGTAAATAAATAGGGAGATATCGGATCACCCTGCCTCAAGCCTCTTTTACCTCTGAAATACCCATAAAGATTACCATTAATACTCAACGAATAAGACACCGTGGTAACGCAAACCATTATCCAATGCACCATTTTCTGATGGAAACCAAAAGCACGCAGGATACTTTCAAGAAACGACCAGCTAACGGTGTCATAAGCCTTCTGAATATCTATCTTAAATGCACACCTTGCTGGCCCAATCCGCAAATGATAGTTGTGCATTAATTCCTGGGTAAGAAGGATATTATCTGAAATTTTCCTACCCGGAACAAAAGCCGACTGATTAATATCAACAAGAACATCCAAACTTCCTTTAATTCTATCTGTTAAGATTTTACTAATGCATTTATAGATCACATTACAACACGAAATTGGCCGGTAATCAACCACAGAGTTTGGAGTAGGAGTTTTCGGAACAAGAGCAATTATCGTATGGTTAATTTGCTGCAATAACTTACCATTATCAAAGAAATCCAAAATGGCTTTGGTAACCTCATCTCCCACAATATCCCAAGAGTTTTTAAAAAACGCCGAAGTGTACCCATCCGGACCTGGGGCCTTATTTTCACCTATAGAGAACATAGCGTTTTTAACCTCCTCACGAGTAACTTGGCAAACCATATTACTAGCAGCAAATTGATCAAGAACATTAGGAAACATAATGTTACTAGGTAACGCATCCACCTGATCTTCCGTACCCAAGAATGCCGAGTAATGAGAGACCAGAACCCCATAGACGTTGTCCCCATTAAACTGGTCTCCATGAACATCTTGGATGCTGTGGATCTTTGAGCAAGCGTTTCTCATTTTGACACAGTTGTGGAAGTATTTTGTGTTCGAATCACCCGCAGCCAACCATTCCGCTTTAGCTTTCTGTTTGAGGAAACATTCTTCATCATAAGAGGCAGCTTGAAACTCTTGAAGATATCTAGATTCAGATTCTCTAAGAGTCATATCCGACGGATTAGCATCAATAGCCAAATGAATGTCATCCAGTTTAGATCTCAATAACTTGACTCGTTCATGCAAGTTACCTTGCTTGAAAAGAAGACGTCTCAACGGGGATTTCAACAAAGAAAGCTTCTTGACAACCGAAAACATAGTCACACCTTGCACCTCCTTGGTCCATTGATCCGAAACACAACTTATAAAACCCTCCTTTTTTACCAAGAAGTTGGCAAATTTAAAGGGTTTAGGCCTATTATGCTTTATCGTATGGAAATTAACAATACATGGCGTGTGATCAGAAACTCGGAAAGGATGAAATAACACAAACGCATCTGGATAAGAATCTAAAAATTGAATATTGCCCAATACACGATCAATCTTCTTTAGAATACCCACACCATGCTTTGGTTTTTGGTTCCAAGTATATTGCATCCCATGACTTTTAAGATCCATCAACTCAGTTTCCTGAATACACTGATAAAATTCTTTCATACCGATTGTGATAGAAGACGACCCAGCAAAACAATCATCCAACGAAAGCGCTGAGTTAAAATCCCCTAAAACCACCCACGGCCTATCCTTAACAAACACTTTATGTCTATTTAAGTTTTCCCAAAGCTCCCTTCTAGCTTGATAAATATTCTCGGCATAGACAAACGAGCAGAAAAAAAATTTTATTATCAGATTTCGAGCAAAGTTGCACATGTATAACCTGGTCCGTTTGAGAGATAACCACGAGATCCACCATATTATGATTCCAGCCTACAATAATTCTAGTGCCTCTAGTACAACAGGAGCCATTGGATGTCCAATCCCACAACCGAAAGACATTCTTGCACACTCTATCAAGATTAGAAATAGAAACATGTGATTCCAAAATAGCACAGACCTGTAGTCGCTTTTCAGCAATCAACGTCCGAACCTCTCTTTGTTTCAGGGGAAGGTTCAATCCCCTTATATTCCATACCGCTAAACTATCCATTTAAACCCTTTTGACCGGGAGTGCTTGCCCCCTCAGGTTGTTTTCCATTAGTATTAGCATTCATATAATCAGAAATTTCCGTTTGAAGTTGCTCCATAACCCCATCATCTTTTTTTTTTTTTTTTGGGTAAAGGGTTACCCCGGTGATTCTATATATTCACATCAAAAAACACAAGTAGTGTAGAGAGCCTACACTAGTTCAGTCAAAGGACATGCCCTAAGACCGTACAACCAGAAAAACAACAAAACCAAAGCAAAAACAACCACTAAAAAGTCACGCCACTAGACAACCACTTTCTAGACAAACTACCACATATAAAATCGGTAATCAGCTGCCATCATATTGAAAGTCGGACCCCTTTATTTCCCAATCCCCAAGCAACCTTCGAACATTAGCACAATCCTTCAACTTCGCTCCCATCAGTTTATACCGCACTTGTTGAGTAATAAGTTCACTAATAGTTTCCGGAGGCCGCAATTGATTCTTGAATAATCTAGCGTTACGCTCCTGCCAAATGAAATAGGCACTAGCCGCCACTAACAGTCTTGCAACATAGTCATTCACGGATTTTGACTTGGCACGATCACGCAACCACGAAACAACTTCATCCCACTTCGGCTGAACTAAATCCATTCCAACCTTATGCCTCACCATAAACCACACTTTAGTCGAAAACTTACATTCAAAGAATAAATGATGGTGAGAGTCGTGATCCTCATAACATAACAAGCAACACATCATGTTCATCTTCTTTCTTCGCGAAAAATCCCAGCTCAATATTTTGTCTTGAGTAAGCAGCTTCCGTCTCATAATCAGCCACATTAAGAAAGCATGACGAGGGATGCACTGTGAAAACCACACAATACTACACCAATTAACCTGTTCTTCCTGATGCCTTACCGAATCCCAAGCACGATAAGAGGAAAAATCATGTTTATCATCACCATTACGCCACAAAATTTTATCAGACTTGTTCGGATCCAAAGACAACCGATCAAGCTGATTTAAAACCGGGTAAATATCCCTCCACGCATCTGGCCACCTCCATAAATTATCAGAATAAACATCGGACACTTTGGATTTCATATCAAACCCCGCATTAGCAATCAGACGAGGAGATAAAATCTGCACAAGAGGACCTAATTCGCTCCAAGTATCATACCAAGCAGAGGTGTCTAAGCCATTACCAATTTCGGACCATATAAAGTTTCTCATAAATGGACGAAGCTGGATAATTTTTCTCCAAGACCAACAGCAAGTAGACGGAACCTTGCAAGCCCAAAAGCTTTTACCTCTTAACCTATACGCGTGAATCCACTCAACCCACATAGACCGACGGTTGGTAATGATACTCCAAATATGCGTAGCCATAAGAGCAATATTGACGTCTCCTATCCGACGAATCCCTAAACCGCCCTCATGTTTAGGGACACAAACCGTTTTCCACGAAACTTTAGCACGACCTTTCTGAAAAGCACTATCTTGGGACCATAAAAAATTCCGCAACAAAGCCTCCAAGTTAACGACCACACGATTCGGCAACATAAAAACTGACGACCAATAAATATGTAACGAAGACAACACAGAGACAATAAGTTGCAACCTGCCTGCAAACGAAAGTAACTTATTCCTCCAATGCATAATACGTTTTTCCAGCTTCTCCACCAAGATTTGACAGTCTTTATAAAGAAGCCTCGAGGATATAAGAGGCACCCCCAAATATTTCACCGGCAAACAACCTTCATTAAACGGCATAAGGTTCAAAATAGCGGACTTCACATAAGATGGCACATTCGAAAAATAAACCGTACTCTTCTGAACACTTGGAAACAAGCCAGACATCTTAGCAAAAGAATCAAGCGACTTCATAATGCATCTAGCCGAAGCAATCTCACCTTTCGAAAAAATAAACAAATCATCCGCGAAACAAAGGTTGATAATTTGTTGGCGTTCACACTTGTTATGAAATTTAAAAGAAGAGTCAATCCTTCCCGCATGATTCAGAATAGCCGTTAGAACTTCCATAACTAGGGTGAATAAGTAAGGAGAAACCGGGTCCCCCTGTCGAAGCCCACGACTACCCTTAAAATAACCATGAACCTCCCCATTAACACAAATCGAGAACGTAGTAGTGGAGACACAAAGCATAATCCAGTGAACCATATTTTGATGAAACCCAAAGCCAAGCAAAATACTTTTGAGAAACTTCCAATCAACAGTGTCATAAGCCTTCTGAATATCAACTTTGAAAGCACATTTAGGAGGTCCGATGTTCCGATGATAATTATGCATCAACTCTTGGGTTAACAGAATATTATCAGAGATTCTTCGACCAGGCACGAAAGCTGATTGGTTTAAACTAACCAGGTCATCCAAAACCACTTTAATTCTATCAGCTATAATCTTGCTAATGCATTTATAAAAAACATTGCAACAAGCAATAGGACGATAATCAGTAACCATTGTCGGGGAAGAGGACTTAGGAAGCAACACTATAAGCGTATGATTTAATTCCCGAAGCAGCTTACCAGTAGCGAAAAAATCAATTACCGCCTTCGTCACTTCACTACCCACAATCGGCCAAGCACCCTTAAAGAAACCCGCAGTGAAACCATCAGGGCCCGGAGCTTTATCTGACCCAATTGAAAACATAGCCTTCTTAACCTCTTCAGAAGTGACCGGTCTGACCATATGACCCGCTGCATTAAAATCCAAAGACTTGGTGAATAAATCCGGAGCGGGCATAAGAGACGAGTCTTCAGTTCCACCCAAAAATTTCTCATAGTGATTAACAAACGCTACTTGAACCAAATCATCCTCAAACACGTTGCCACTAGTATCTCGAATGACATTTATACGGCTATGATGAACTTTATTTTTAAGAGACGAGTGAAAAAACGCGGAATTCATGTCCCCAGCCGCCAACCAATCCACTTTTGATTTTTGTTTCAAAAAACGCTCTTCATCCAAAAGAGCTTCCTGATAATCACGTCGAGTTTTAATTTCCTCTTCTCGAAGTAACACAGAAGACGGATCATTATCAATACTACGCTGAATCCCATCCAACTTAACCCGCAAGTTTTGAACTTTATTATGCAAATTTCCTTGTTGAAACAATAAGACTCGAAGGGGGGTCTTTAACATCCTAAGTTTCTTAGCAACCGAAAACTGACACACCCCATTAATACACGTATCCCACCTTTGCTTAACGATGTCTAGAAACTCCGGCTTATGAACCAAGAAATTAGCAAATTTGAAAGACTTGTGCTTTAGATTCCCAGGTTCCTGAATTTTCAAGACACACGAACAATGATCCGATAACCTAGCTGGATGAAACAACGCCACAGCATTCGGAAACATAGTTATGAACTGCGAATTCCCCATGATTCTATCGATTTTTTTCATTAACCCTATCCCCTTCCTTGGTTTTTGGCTCCACGTGAAATGAATTCCCGAACGATTCACATCCATCATCTCTATATCAGCAACACACTCCTGAAACTCCCTCATACTCGCCGAAACAGAAGAACAACCCATAGATTTATCCTCCAAATTCAGAGCAGAGTTAAAATCACCAAGTATAGCCCAAGGAGAATCACGGACCAACGTTTTATGTAACGAGAGCTGGCTCCATAAATCTCTACGAGAAATATAGTAATTTGCAGCATATATAATCGAACAAAACAACATTTTTTTCTCCTGTTTAAAAAACAATTGCAAGTGCATAACCTGATCCGTCTGCGATAACACCATAACATCCAAAACATAGGGATTCCAACCAACAATAATTCTTGTACCTTTATTACAACGAGCCCCATTAGAAGACCAATGCCACGAACGAAACACCGACTTGCATATATTAGATAGATTACTCGGATCGACATGGGTTTCAAGAACAGCACACAAACTTAACTTAAACTCTTTGATATTTTGACGAACCTCAGCTTGCTTAATAGGGCGGTTCAAACCCCGAATATTCCAAGAGGCGATATTAACCATTAATAACTAGAGAAGAAGGAGTGCTTGCCCCTTTTTTATCGTTTTTAAAAGAATCTTGCCTCAAAAACTCATCCAACTCGTACCCATCCCCCCCGGAATACACCTCATCCACCACCTCGTCCTCCACATTAACCCGAGCATCACCTGCCTTACTACTCTCCCCTACCTCAATAACACTTGGATCATTAAGAACATCAAACCGGTTAGCCGTTTGTACTATCGGCTCACGTGACCCAATCCCTTTATCTTGACTCTTCTTTGCTACCACGGGCATGTATTCAAATTTTTGCTTTGGCTTGTTAATCGTGAACCCAGGTTTCCTGGCAGCCTTCTTACCATAAACCCCTGTATACCCCTCCTCGTCCACCATCGGTTTCTTACCAGTCTTAGTAGCATTCCGAGCACTTGTCTGAATCTTAGGTTGGTACGGACAGTGATCATCAGAGTGACCAAATACACAGCAGTGAGCACAACGTAGCGGATTCCATTCGTACTCAACCGACATCGACTCCTTAATAAACCCCTCCCCATCCGGTTCAGGTATAGCTAACGTGATCTCCTCCCTTAGCTGCTTATCAGCCGACACCTCTATTAAGGCTCTTGCATAACTGCTACGGCCCCACATATCCATGCACATCGCTGACGTATAAGAATCCATAGCTTTTGGTTCACCAATTGTAGTTGCTATCAAACTAAGCCCATCCTCCGTATAAGCAGCAATCGGGACATCATGTATTTTTACCCATATTTGCACCTTTTTGACACCCTTTTTTTCCAACTTAGAAGTCGGGCTCCAAACATTTAGAAATAACGGTTGGGACCTAATGATCCATGGGCCATCCTTCAAAACATTCATCATACCTTCCTCGTCTAAGAACTTGAAGAAAAAAAATCCATTATCATTCATCATCAACTTTTGAATACCATATTTATTCCAGTTGTTCCGCACAAAATACTCCCCCAGAAAATAACCATAAAGCGTGTTTGCCATCTTATCTCGAGCTACCCGGACAGATTCTCTAGGAAGAACAACATCACATCCCTCATGTGCCTTTTCACTCGCGAGAGAACGGAAATTCAGCTTCACTGACTTATTAACTCGGAGAGAATCCGCATATGTTTTGGGTTTGGGAATATTATCATTAACCATGTTGTCACCCGTGACCCCATCTTGACCGTCTTTCCCACTACCAGAATTTTCATTACCATCTTTCCCACTTCCTGAAGATCCAAGTGTAACTGGAGTAGTAATCTTAGAAAGTTCATCAATAATGTTTATCTTTTTAGGTTCAGAAACAATACCACGCCTAGGGAGCATCGGATTACCATCAATATTAACTATACGACTAGCGATACCCTTAACCTGTACCGGAGGTTTACTACGATCTCCCGTAGCAACTTCAGGAGCGGACTTTAACGCATCCATGCTGCAAAACGAACAACTCTCTCCTTAAAACAAACAGCAAACAACCATGCACAAGAAACCCTAGAAGACCCGCAACTCAAAGAACTCTGAAAACGCAAGAAACAGAAACCCTAAAACTAGCAAAACCTATCCCATGAACGAATAGCACACATGAAAACAGGCGGCGGCAGAGAACAAAAAACAAAACCCTAGACTAGATCGACTCAAGAATGCTAACAAGTTCGTTATAGAAAATTGAAAAACAACCACTAATCACAGATTGTTATACATACAATAAGCATGCTAACAAGTTCGTTATAGATGATTGAAGATCAACAACTAATGACAGACTGTTATACATTCAATCACGAAAAAATCTTGGGAATCATGATGAACAAAATCGCCATGCTAGTGAGAGAGAAAAACGTGATGTTTTACGCTATGTATGTTCACTTAGCATGCTTAACTCCATCATCTTTATTATTGGACATATCCAAGTTACTAGAAGAAGACCCTCTCGTTTCACCATTACCATCTAACATCTGGTCATTTGAAAGAGCTGAAAAAGAATTCCTTAGATTCAGATTGGTATTAATGACTTTATCGCTACCTTGGTCTTTATTTCCTTCACCATCATCATTCTTCGTCCCCGAAGAGCTCGGCTTAGATTGACTCGCCTTTTGTCTATAAATAAATTTTGTTTTCGGTTTCTTTTGTGGGAACCCATATTTCGCAGTTTTCTTCGTATCAGTCACAAAACCCTCATCGTCCATAGTCACCTGCTTTGGTTTAACATTGGGGGCCTTTGGGCATGTAGCATTAGTATGACCGAACAAACAGCACTCCGAACACCTTTGTGGCTTCCATTCATATTCAACCTTCACTTTTTCAGTAACATAACCCTCCACATCCAGCTTCGGAATAGCAACAACTATGTGTTCTTTTAATTCATGCTCAGCCGACACCTCAATCATAGCTCGAGCAAAACTAGTTCTACCCCAGTTCTCCATGCACATATCAGCAGTATAGCTATCCAATCTTTTAGGTAACCCAACCTTAGATGCCAAAAGGCTCAAACCATCATCAGTGTAAACTGCTATTGGCACATTGTGAAACTTCACCCATACAGGAACCGTTTTGATCCCCTCCTTCCTAAGAATCACCGACGGAGACCAGACATTGAGGAACAATGGATTTTTCCTGATTAACCAAGGACCCCCCTCAAGCACTTTAGACATACCCTCAGCCGAATCAAATTTAAAAAAGAAAAAACCATTAGAATTCATCATAAGCTTTGAGAACCCAAATTTGGCCCAAACGTTTTTAGCATAGTAATCAACTACCGGAAACGGTAGCCTATTCCCTAAAAAATACCCATACAAGACATTAGTAAAGCGCTCTTGAACTTTACGAACAGCCTCCTTGGGGATTACTACATCAGCATCTTCCAATACATCTTGAGCCTCCATGTGTCTGAAATTAACTTCTCTTTTCTGGTTAAGCATAGCGGACGATTTAAGCTTTTCAGCATAAGTGCTCGAGGATGAACTATTAACATTCTGCTCCACATTACAATCAGAAGGTGAATTAGTTACCGGCTTAACAGGAACAGTGACTTTCTCCAACTCATCAATAATATTAATAACCCTAGGATCTTTTTGCACCACACCTCGTCGAGGCAACAAAGGATTCCCATCAATCTTCAATGGCTTGTTAAGCAGATTAGGTTTATCACGCACATCATGAACACTCGAGGGACCCTTAGAAGTAATGAAAATATCCTCATGCATTCTATCTGAAAAAGACTGAAACCCTAAATCCTCTAAACCCGTATCACGATTTCTTTCCATGCAAGAATACTGAACAAAACCCTAGACGTCAGAAACATGCAACGTAAGACAACGAACAGGAATACCAACAGCACTCTCAAAAAAAAAAAAACTCACAGCGACAAGGCAAAAAAGAAACCCTAGAAGAAAAAACGAAACGAAAACCTTAACTCTAACTACAAAAGATTAGAAACCAGGGTAGAAGTCTAGAAACCTTACTCAGAAGGAACGACAACACCCCAATACCTAACCCAGATCGATCAAAATTAAGGTTGAAGATCAAGAACTAGGGTTTCAATGGAAATCGCCAAAATCGCCCCACACATGCTTCCTCTCAAAACTCCTCGTACGACAACATTGTGACAAGTGTACGGGCTAGATCATTCCCTCTTCTCCAAGAAACGATCCTAACGGTGGACCGAAATCTATAACGGGGACCCTTCGTAAGTGTTCTTTCGTTCTTTTATTGCTTTTCGAGTCCGAAAGTCAAACTTTGTTTGACTTTCTGCATTGACCAGTTTATGGTCGATGCGAAGTTCGTTTGAACTTCATAACGTGAGCGTGATCACGATGGTTATAGTCCCTAGTGACTATACCTACTGATTACCACGTTATCTAGGCTCAGTGACGAGCCGTAGTTTCGGTCAGAATACGTATTCTTGCGTATTTTGTAACCAAACTACTCTTAGGTATCACAACCGTTTGTTGTGATACCAAACCTGTTTTCTAAACTTAGTTAAGCATGTTTTAACATGCTTAGCTCGTCACTTTTAGTTTTAGTGCTTATATAAGGTCGTCAGGTAAGCGATCTAAACAATCGCTTATACTTTCGAACCCGACCCGTTTGGTCGATCATTAGGATCCGACCAAACACATTAGGTGACCATAGTATATAGGGAATAACCTTCCGAGGTTATACCTTATGGTCGCTTCGTTTAAGTAGTTGTATGATAGGTAGTTTATATGCCTTAGGTAAATTACCAAAATACCCCTTTGATGCCAAAATTCGTTTTAAACATATGTAACATAACTTTTGTCATCTAAACTGATTTGACAACCATATTAGACATATTAAGGCATATTTTACTTGTCATAGGACTAGTTAGGCGTTCCGAACGCGTTTTACGCGAACGACGCGTTAAAGTAGCATAAGCTACCTAAACGTGTCGTAATGGGTCACAAACACTTAGGTTAAGTTTCATTTAGTATGTAGGCTTTGTTAAACCATATTACACGAGTTCCCATACTCGTTTGGTTTACGAACCCTCATTCTATCCGATCTTCCGATTTAGGTCCGGTTTATTAATGTAGTTTACCTATAGTAGGTGCCGTTTGATTCCGTGATCTCTAGCATTGTTTGGTTGTTACTCAAGGACTACTGAGCAATCTCAAGTGAGTACATAGACCCCTCTTTTACTGTTTTCCAAACATTTTGGGGTGGAACACATGTGCCTACTTGTTACTTTCGTGCTTTCCATGTTTTCACATCATATACTTGCTATATTCATTAGTACATTATAGTACATGATTTCATTACATTTTATACTATGTATGTCCATTGTGTGCATACTTAGTACATGGTTCTACATTACATTTTCTGCTATGTATGTTAACTGATAGCATGCTAGCACATTGATTTACATGACTTTTCTACTTTATATGTTAACTTAGCATACTTAGTACATTTCTTATTCATCATATGCTTACATTTTGGTATGACATTTGGTTTGTTTAAACTATACTATACATTCATTAACACCGATCATGCCGCTCGGTAGTAGGTAGTGGTACCATAGGACTTGACAAATCCCATTCCTGAAATCTCGGGTTTGTTTGGACGTAAGGAATGACCGAATCCGAATACATATTCTTTTGATAACCCATTTTTACATGGTTATCCGACTGTCGCAAGGCTTGGATGTATGAATTTTCACAATACCGCATAAATGTCTATATCAGTATAGCATGCATTTACTACACAAAACATAACTTTGATATAAACCAAGTTTTACTTCAATACTTTGTTTTGTGCATTTCACTTATGGTTTAGTTGATGCATTTCACTAGCCATACATATCATTTTGGTTACACATTACATGATTTACATTTGACACATAAACATTTTCAACATTGGTTATACGTTGCATGATTTACATCTTGACATAAACATTTTGGTATATTATTCAATACATTTGACAATTGGTTTAAACATAGACATCTTACATTGTTGGTTTGGTTTGAGTAAGTGATTTAAGTAACGAGGCGTGTGTAATATGATACAAGCATGGTGGATACGCCGCTGGTACTTCCTATATATAAGTGATTGTATGGTATTACATATCGTAGCGTTATTTGAATCATTTCAATTTGGACATATAACATTTTATACAAATAACATACTTTTCACAATACATTGTTTTACAAACAACTTATCTTATACAAACTCATTTTTACATGGTTATTCATTTAACCTTACATTTATTTATACATATCATCTGATCTTATCGTTTTTCAAATGATTTACAAGACAAAGCAAATTACAAGGTTCATGACTAAACATTTTCTCAAACATAAGTCATGAATTCTATTTTCACAAAACCTATGTATCTCGCAGGCATTTTTATGCTGACGTACCTATTTTCACATGTGTTTTCAGGATATGATGCATAGGACAAGTCAAGATACACTTAGGCGGACTTGGGCCTTAGCGACAATAAAAGATGCAAGACTAGTTATTTATGTTATGTTTCTTTGATTGTCAAGACATTGTAACTATTTTATTCAATAAAACAATATTTCAATTTCCATGTGTTATGAAACAATGATTCTGTTACAACACTCCCCGACGTTTTCCGCCACGTTTTGTTGTTCTACGTGGTCGGGGTGTGACAAGCCGGGCCCCTGTTAAGATGATAATTGTGCATCAGCTCCTGTGTAAGAAGAATATTATCCGAAATCCTTCGCCCCGGCACAAAAGCTGATTGGTTGATGCTGACTAGATACCCCAAACTACTTTTCAAACGATCAGTTATAACCTTGCTAATACATTTATACAAAACACTGCAGCATGAAATCGGCCTATAATCCAAGACCGAGTCCGGAATGTCTTTTTTCGGGAGTAACGCAAGGATAGTGTGATTAATCTGGTTCAGAAGAGACCGAAACAACAACAGAGCAGTGAGGAGAGGTGGGCGATTTGGCCGTTTTCCATGAAACCCTAGCCGTTTCTTTTGATTCTTGGTCTGGATTGATCTTGGTTTGCATCTAAGGATTCATTATCTGTTTCTTTAGGTTCCAATCAATTGAAATCAGATTAAATTCGTGGCCTAGGGTTTTGTTTTCTTGAATTCGAATTTCTTTTTCGTTTTTTGTCTGTTTGTTATTGGAGCGACGACTTCATCCCAAAGCTTTGTTCCAATTGCTTGCTGAATTAGGGTTTCGGCAGAATCATTATTAGGGTTTGGCGGAATCTAGTCTTCATCTTTGTCATCCGATTAGGCTTTGCGGCGGCTTTTTCTTTCATTCTGAATTTCGGCAAGGCTATTCCGATTAGGGTTTTTTGCGGCTGGTTATGTTATTGGTGATTGACGGCTACTAGGGTTTATTCAGGCAACTTGTTTCTTGATCGAATTCTGGCTGCTAGGGATCAGTTTTAATGGATGATCGCATGAAACCTGGTGGAAGGCCACCATTGTCGTTTAAGGAAATAGCGGATCGTATTCTTGATGTTGACGGGAACAATATTCAGCCAAGACGTGGTATCAACATCATCGATGAACTTACTAGGGTCACGGCTCCGGTTCAGGTGGATAAACTGTTCTCGCCAACAACAGGTGTTCATGGAGTGAATTTGTCAACTCCATTGGCTGGTAAATCGGATTCAAAAGTATCTGGGGCTGCAGAACCTTTATCATTTGCTAGTGTAGTAAACACTGCAAAGGAGAATGTAAAGGTTAATTTTCGGATGATGGAATCTAGTGAGTCGGTTGATGGTGCTGATGTCGTCATTCCATTGTCTTCGGTTAAACAAGTCTCTGACAGGTATGCTAACACGTTGTATGGATATTTCTTGGGTAAACGGCTGGCTTTTCCTGTAGTGGATTATTTTGCAAAGAACAACTGGGTTAAATATGGTCTTTCTAGACTAATGATGAATGCGAACGGGTTCTTTTTCTTTAAGTTCAAAACAAAGGAAGGGATGGATAAATTGGTGGAGGATGGACCTTGGATGATTAGAAATGTCCCGATAATCTTGAAGGAGTGGTCGGCCTCTGTCAAGTTGGAAAAAGAAGATATAAAGGCTATCCCAGTTTGGGTTAAGATGCATGAAGTGCCGTTAGCAGCATATACTGAGGATGGTCTTAGCTTGCTCGCTTCTAAGATAGGGGTGCCTAAGATGCTAGATTCGTACACTGCTACAATGTGTGCTGAGTCATGGGGTAGAAGCAGTTATGCTAGAGCTCTCATTGAAGTTCAAGCCGGGGCTGAGTTAAAGAGGAGTGTTACAGTTGCAATCCCATCTTTAGAGGGTAATAGTCACGCAATGGTGGAGGTTAAAATCGAATATGATTGGGAGCCTGTAAGGTGCTCTTCTTGTTGCGTGTTTGGTCATGAGGATCACTCGTGTCCAAAGAGGCCTCAGGTCGTTTCGAGTGGGGAGTCTGGAAAAAAGATTGATGATTTTCAGGTTGTGGGTGCTAAGAAGAAGAAATATACTAACCAAGGTCTTCACATGAAAAATCAGAAGCCTAAGGTAGTGTACAGACCAGTTGTAAACCCTAAACCAATTTCGTCCTTGAAGAAGCCGATGAACAATCAGGTATCAACGTCTAACCCCTTTGATGCCCTTAAGGAAGATGATGGTGGTCAGGAAGGTAGTACCGTGGGTCGTATAGAGAAGAAGGAGAAACAGTCGAGTGACAGGCACGAGTCGGATGAAGAGGAGGTCGTTGAAGTCTACAATGAAACCAGTGAATTTATGACATCGGGTATTCATCCTTTTTCTTCGAAAGCAGGGGCAAGCACCTCTTCCACAAAATTCTCGAATGGATAGGCGTCTTTTGGTTCGTTTGAAGGGGTTGCCGGTTTGTGGCAGCTTTATCTTTGATGATGGCGGTTGAGTATTTTGTTTTGTTTTGCATTGTTTGTCTACTAGATCTCTTTCATGATGTATAGTAGACTAGGGTATGGGGTGTCATAGTTACTTTGTTTTTGCTTTGTCATACATATATGGGGCATGTCCTATATATGAACTAGTGTGGAACACATCCTCACTACTTGTACTTATTTGCGGTTGAATTTTAATAGAATCACCGGGGTAACCCTTTACCCAAAAAAATCTGGTTCAGAAGTTTACCGTTTTTGAAAAACTGTAAAACCGCATCCGTAACTTCATTTCCCACTATATCCCAAGCTTGCTTGAAAAAAAACGAAGTATACCCATCAAGCCCTGGAGCTTTGTCCTCACCAATACTAAACATGGCGCTCTTGACCTCCTCACGAGTAATCGGACGTATCATATGCTCGGCAACATCATTACACAGAACATTAGAAAACAAGTTATCCAGATTAGTCGTTTCCACCTGAGCCTCCAACCCCAAAAAATTGGAATAATGTAACACCATGGCATCGGCTACACCATCACCTTCGTGTCTCGTCCCCATTGAATCCACAACACTATAAATTTTTGCTCTTGCATTCTTGGATTTGACAGTGTTATGAAAGAATTTTGTGTTCGAATCTCCAGCACACAGCCATTCAACCTTAGACTTCTGCTTTAAAAAGCATTCTTCGTCATAAGCAGCTGCTTGAAAATCTTTCAAACATTGAGCTTCCACTTGGCGCAACTGACCATCCAAAGGATTACGATCAACCTGGACCTGCAGCTCATCTAACTTTTTACGCAAGTCGTTAACCTTCACATGCAAATTACCTTGGTTGAATAAGATTTTCCTCAACTTAGGCTTTAAGTTTCTTAATTTCTTAACAACCGAAAGCATGGTAACTCCCTCAATTCTTTTCATCCATTAAAGCTTAACAGTTTCCTTAAATTCCGGTTTAGAGGCTATAAAATTCGGAAATTTGAAAGGTCTTGGCCGATACCCATTGGTACCTCACCTTTAAGGATACAAGGCGTGTGATCCGATACTCTAAACGGGTGAAACATCGCGTATGCAGAAGGGAACTGATCCAAAAAAACCACGTTACCCATTATTCGATCTATCTTTTTCAAAAGACCCACTCCACTCTTGGGTTTTTGGTTCCATGTATACTGCAATCCATGAGCATTAATATCCATCAATTCAGCTTGTTGGACGCATTCATTAAACTCCCGCATGCCAATAGATTGATTCGAGGTGCCATATAACGCGTCTTCAATGTTTAAAGCAGAGTTAAAATCCACCATAACTATCCACGGCTTATCATGACACAACGCCTTATGCTTACATAAATCCTCCCAAAGCAATCTACGATCTTTATATTTATTTTCAGCATAAACAAACGAACAGAACAGAACTTTTTTGCTAGCTTTAAAAATCACCTGAGTATGAATAATCTGATCGGTTTGGGCAATAACCATAACATCCAGATTATCCGCATTCCATCGCAGAATAATTCTCGTTCCACGACTACACATACCGCCATTAGAAGTCCAATTCCAATTACGAAAAACAAACTTACACACTTTAGCCAGCTTACTAACATCCACATGCGATTCAAGAATAGCACACAACTCTAAATTATTTTCAGCCACAAGATTACGAACCTCACTTTGTTTCAGGGGACGGTTCAATCCCCTTATATTCCAAGACATTAAGCTACCCATTTAAACCGTGATTACCGGGAGTGCTTGCCCCCTCAGAACTGTTAAGATGTCGCTCATTTGACATGAAGTCTGCCATTTCCGTTGGAGTAACCTCCCTCATCTCATCATCATCCTTTGAAATCCGTTTAGACTTATCATACGGCTCATCCTTCTTCACAGCTATGTTATCCTCATCTTTGTTATCCTCGGGCGCTAAAACATCAAACGAGTTGGCTGTTTTAATAAGACTAGGACCCGAGTTGTTATCACTCTTCGTTCCCGATGTGCTCGCCCCCGACTTAGTTGTCTTTGGTTTGTAAACAAACTTCGATTTCTGTTTCTTGTGTCCACCTCCAAACTTAGCCACCTTCCTTTTGTCCGAAATAAACCCCTCCTCATCCACCGTAACTTGTTTCGGATTGACATTAACATTTTTAGGACAATTTTGGTCATTGTGACCAAATATACAACATGTAGCACATCGTTGCGGCTTCCATTCTTACTCAACCGTTACTTTCTCCATGATAAACCCATCATCATCAAGTTTTGGAATGGCCACTACTATTTGATCCTTAAGAACATCGTCCGCACTAACTTCAATCAAGGCTCTAGCAAAGCTGCTCCTACCCCAACTATCCGCACACATATCCGCTGTATAGCTATCCAATCTCTTTGGAATACCAATCTTCGACGCCAACAGACTCAACCCATCATCCGTATAAATGGAAATAGGAACATTATGAAGCTTAACCCAAATAGGAACCAACTTAATTCCCTCTTTTTTCAAACTGACCGTAGGTGACCAAATATTGAGAAAAATTGGGACCTTACGTATTAGCCAAGGACCACCCTCCAAAACTTTATTCATTCCTTCCTTAGAGTCAAATTTGAAAAAGAAAAAACCTTCAGCATTCATCATAATCTTAGCAAAACCAAACTTCGACCATACATTCTTGACATAATACTCAACAACTGGAAACGACAATCTATTTCCCAGAAAATAGCCAAATAAAACATTATCAAACCTGTCTTGAACCTTTTTAACTACTTCCCTCGGAATCACGATATCCGCTTCCTGATGAGTCTCTATCGGATGCATCTTCCTGAAGTTAACTTCACGCATAGGCTTAGTATTCGTCTTCACCTTTTGAGCATAAGAAACCTTATCATCATGTTGTTTATCTGCATAGATATTCTCCACCGGAACAGTAATCTTCTCTAACTCATCAATAACATTTACCATCCGAGGTTCTTTTTGATCATTCACCACAACTCCACGTCTCGGTGCCAAAGGTTTGCCTTCAATATTCACTATTCTATTACCAAACCCCTTAATAACTATCCGAGGTTTGCCATACAACTCTTGTATGATAGGCGGTTCAACATTTGAGGTTGGGTATTTGCCAAATAGCTCATTAATATTGGGAGGTTTAGAAGTCATGGCTGACTCAAAACCCTACCATGCAGACGTAAACCAAAACAATTCGAAATAATCAAGCAGCCGAGAAGAAAGGATGAGATGCAAACCCTAATCCGCTCAGATGTACGATTCTCTCCAAAGACACCGAAAACAGAAAACCATGCACGCCAAACAAGAGCCCATAGACCAGAATCCAAAGAACAGAAAAGCGAAACCCTAATCTAGCGAAACCCTAGTCCATGCTTCTAAGCATAATCGAATAGAGTTCTTGTCAAATCTAGGTTTCTGCCTAACCAGAATGACCGATAAGACAATAGATCTATCCGACTTGATCAAAAAACACAGATTTGGGTGGCGATTGAAAAGAAAAGAAAGCAATAACCTAGATTTTACCCGATTTCAAGTGCTAACTAGTTCGAATTAAAGATCTAATGAATCAAATCTCTAATAAATCAGACTGTTATACACCGGATCACGAAGAAAAAACTAAGTTTGCATGAAGATCAAAAATCGCCATAGCTAGAGAGAGAAATTAGGGTAATCACACACTGCACACAGAATCATTGTTTCACTCCTTTATATCTCTAACATATTTGTACATAATCTTGTTCATGCAAGCAAACACCCTAAACAAGTATTTATCAAGAAATCAAACTTCAAAGCTCATACACACATATATATATGTACGGTTTTATACACACACATATATCACCATTTTTATTTTGTATCAAGACCCATTTCTTTTTAGATTTCAAGTTTGTGAAAAATTCCAAGATTCAAGAGAAACTTCCAATCATCAAGAACAACCAAAAATCAAGAGTATGATTTAAACATAAACTTTATACCTTCAAGATTCACGTAAGTTTTTGGATGAGATTTTGATGATAGGGAGCTTGAAATCACTTGAAAGCACCTTGGAAACTCCTTTGGATCTTCACACCAACTTGAAGTTTGCTTGAAATGGAGTTGGATTCTTCAAGAACAAGGTTGAAGATGAAGATGGAGGTGATGGGAGGGGGTTACGGTTTGGGTGAGGGAGAGAGAGAGAGGAAGATTTGTTGAGTGGAGTTGTGATCTTGAAAGATATGAAGTGATCTTGAAGATATGGAGGAGATATATAGAGATTTGAAGATATATGAAGCTAGCATGCAACAATAAGTGGCATGGCTATAGAGAAGTGGCAAAATTTAATCTTATGCATGACAACACACAACTATATATGCATATATACATATATTTATTATGTGTAGGTTAAAAACAGGTATTTAACTGGATACCGGGTATTTTATTTAGCGTTTAAATCCCGGTTTATGGCGTTCTAAATTATTTTTATTATTCTATAAAAATAAACTCGCCAAAATATTATTGAAATAAATATCAGTTGCCGAGACTGGCTGCGTTGTCTGCGTTTCGCAGTATAAGCACTGTGTTGCGCTGTAACACGCGGTAAGCGCTTAAATTTGAAAAATAACGTTTTTAAGCGTTTTAATTTATTTTTCAACACGAACATGATTAAAAACAAAAGATTATTAATGTCTCATTTGCGGATGATCTATTCATCTTTGTGAATGGTGATGTCGCCTCGGTCAAAGTGGTTAGGGATACTCTTCAGCAGTTTTCGAAGCTATCGGGTCTCGTCCAAAGTATGCCGAAGTGTACGGTCTTTTTTGGTAATGTGCCTCAGTTGGTCAAGCAGTAAATTCTTCATTTTATGCCTTTTAGAGAGGGTTCGCTGCCTGTTCGCTACCTGGGAGTTCCTTTAATATCCTCTAAACTTTCTTACAAGGATTGTAAAATTCTGGTTGAAAGAATGGACAAGAAGATTGATAACTGGATGATGAGATCTTTATCCTTTGCAGGTAGATTGCAACTAGTTAATTCGGTTCTATCTGCTATGCACATCTATTGGGCCACAGTTTTTCTATTGCATGCTAAAATTGTGACGGATCTCGAAAGACGTATGCGTGCTTTTTTATGGTCTGGTAAGAACCAGCCGAATGTCAAGGCCAAGGTTGCTTGGAAGCTGGTTTGTCTTCCAAAGAACGAGGGTGGGCTGGGAATTCGATGCATTGCTGATGTCAACAAAGCTCTAATTTCGAATCATATTTGGAGTATTATGGTGAACAGAAAGTCTCTTTGGGTTCAATGGATTCATATCCATAAGCTCAAAGGGAGAAGCTTTTGGGAGATTCCTTGTCGTGGTCGTATGACTTGGGGTTGGAGGAAAATCCTTGCTATGCGTGAGTTAATCCATCCGTTTTTGTGGAAGTCCATTGGTAATGGTGCTAATACAAACGTTTGGAGCGACACTTGGTGTAGTGCTTGTCCTCTCCGTGCTCATATTAGTCCGAGAACCATTGCAAATGCAGGCTTCAACCTGCAATCTTCTGTTGCGGATATGGTTGATTCTAGTGGTAATTGGAGGTGGCCGGTTGCTTGGTATGACCTATTCCCAGTTCTAATCAATCTTCATGTTCCGGTTTTTCAAGACACGCAGGATCGGCTGATTTGGATTAATTCTGAAGGAAAATCATGTCACTTTTCTTCGTGGGTCGTTTCATGGATAAATATGGTTTGGTTTAAACAATGCATCCCAAGGCATTCGTTTCATTTGTGGATGGTCATTAGAAATAAATTGAAAACTCATGATAGAATGTCCATTTGGGAGGCGGGTAGTGCTACAAACCTGAATCTCATGTGTTGCCCTTTATGTCATCATGACCGAGACTCGAGGGACCATCTATTTTTTGAATGTTCGTATTCTATGGAGGTGTGGTATGGTATTAGGGAATTGGCTAATATGGTTGATGTTAGTTGCCGATGGGTTGATATTATGGATTGGATGGATCAAAACTCTATCCGACAACCAGTCAATGTTGTGAGCAGGTTGGTGGTTGCAGCAGCATCTTACTTCGTTTGGCAAGAAAGGAACTCGAGGCTTTTCACTCGGAATCAACGTACGGCGATAGTCTTATCACAGGAGATCATTAAAATTGTTCGTATGCGCCTTATGACCTTCAAATTCAAACAGGGATTTGCGAACAGAAGTCTCCTTCAGAAGTGGAACATTCCTAGCAGTAACTTGGATTTCGATCCTGGCTAGATAGTTTTGCGTGTCTGTAATGGGTTGTATAGGCTGGGCCGGGCTATGTCTGTTTAGTCGTGTCTTTGGTTGTGTTAGTTTGACTTTGGTTGTTTTCTTTTTTTCTCTAGTCTTGGCATGTCAAGTCTAGAGGGGTGTAACATTTCAGTTGCACTATTGTGCTTATTGTTTTTTTAATAAGATTCACCGGGGTAACCCTTTACCCAAAAAAAAATAATAATAATAAAATAAAATAAAATTTTAATCATAACAGAATATTTTTAGGATTTAAATATTATCCGGGCGGTCACCAACGTTCGTTTCGCAGTTTTGTCGCAAATAGTTCAAAAGTTCGAATATACATGTTTTTGCCATACCGAATTCTTCGAAACTTATTTCTAAGTTATGTAAAGGGTATTTAGGGTATGTTTGGCTTATGTCACAGTTCCGGAGTGTACGTCGCGTTAAACTGATTATTTTTACGTAAAGGTTTATGATTTTACTTCCAGAACAGGTTTGAGAGTTCGGAATTGAACAATGGTTGAAAACGTACTAATGTCACAAATAATTAAACAATATTGAAATTAAAACGTCATATTTCATTAAACACAAAGTTGTTTGGAACAAACAGTACAAGGATTTAAATACACAGATGTCACAGTGACCATAAGGTATAACCTAGGAAGGTTATTCCCTATACAACTATGGTCACAATATATGCTTGGTCGGATCCGATCGATCGACCAAACGGGTCGGGTTCGAAAGTCTAAGCGGTTGTCAAGACCGCTTGACTTACGACCCTAAACAAGCACTAGACTAAAAGTGACGAGTTAAACATGTTAAATCATGTTTAACTAAGTTAGAAAACAGGTTTGATATCAAAACAAAGTGTTTTGATACCCGAAAATAACTTCGTTGCAAAATACACATAAACACGTATTTTGACCGAAACTTTGACTCGTCACTACGACTAATCGACGTGGTAATCAGTAGGTATAGTCACAAGGGACTATAACCATCATGATTACGCTCACGTTACAAAGTTCAAACGAACTTTGTGTTGACCATAACCTGGTCAAAGCAGAAAGTCAAACACTGTTTGACTTTCACGCTTGAAAAGCATAAACAAGCATGAAAGAAGCTTACAAAGGGTCCAAGTTAGGAAGAATTGAACTAAAACACTCATGTATGAAGCCTTGGCTTCAACTTAGAGCAGATTTAATACAATTGTGTGAGGAATGAATGAGAAACCCAAGTCTATTTATAGTAAGTTTGGATTAACAAGATCATTCCAAGTGTTATAAGGATCAATCTTGGCCATACACTTGTGGAACATGGTTTCTAATACAATGGGAGCTCTTAAAACAGGTCCATAGTATTGAAAAATTGCATAAAAGACCCTGAAATTCGAGCTAGTTGCTGAAAACAGACCTGCAGATTGCTGAAACTGGTTTGCCGAAAAAGCTCTCCCTCACATGGCGCGCCAGGAGTACCTGGTTCTGGCGTGTGGCGCGAGGCTGGTCAGTTTAAAGTTTCCATTTTTGGCAGAATTGGTCCCTGCATGCTTAAAACTTGATTTTCAACATGTTTAAGTCCCGTTAACCCCATTTCAAGGCTCTAAAATGAAGTTAAAGCATAGGGAGCATGAATATGCTTGAAAACATCTTGGATGTCGGTTCTTTTGGTCGTACGGTCACGTAATTCGGTTAATTACGACGAAAACTCGAACGGATGCGAAATCGATCCAATTACACAACGAGTGGTATTTTTGCATTCCAATCACTAAAATAAAATATTTTAATGATTACAAAAATTTTTGGATGTCCAGATATGTTCAGAACGTAAGATATGCGCGTAAATGCAAACTTATGCATTTATATGTTGGCTTATCTTCAAGAGGAAACTTTGGACACAAGACCGTATTTTGCAATGGAATCATATGGTTACGGGTTCTATGAACCAAATGTGTTGCTTGTTGTGTATGCGGATCTAGAGACACATGATCATTTGTTTTTTCAATGTGCTTATTCGAGATCAGTGTGGTGCAGTGTTCGGAATAAAGTCGGCATGAATTCGGTTTAAGAGTCGTGGGATGATATCTCGAGTTGGCTTATTCTGAGAGCCAAATCTAGAGCTATTTATGTGGTTGCTAGTAAACTGCTTGTTGCGGCTGCGGCATATGCCATTTGGAGTGAAAGGAATTCTAGATTTTTTAGTAACGGATTGAGGCCTCCCGAGCAGATTGTTGATGTTGTTATTAACACTGTGAGAGCAAAATTAATATCCTTCAAGTATAAGTAAACATCCAATGCTAAGCGTTTTCTGGAGGAGTGGAAGCTAGATAAGGAAGATCTCTTCGATGAAGATTGAAGACCTATGTTTCTAGTTTATGTTATAATCTAGATTGGTTGTTTTGTTTGGTTGTTTCCTTGTTTACTCTTTAGTGGAATGTCGCTAAGAGAACTAGGGGGGTTTTTGTTAGCCTTTCTACTTGTTTTATATGGTTATGTTATAAAATCACTGGGGTAACCCTTTACCCAAAAAATGCAAACTTATGCACTTTTTTACGCTTTTAGTCCCTGTTGATCAAATAAGTTTATTTTCGCATACCAAACCCCTCAAAGCCTATTTCTAAGCTATGTAAAGGATATTTAGGGTAAGTTTAACTTATGATCAAGTTCCGGAATGTTCGTTACCATACAAATCGGCATACTTTCGCAGTTTGTCATAAATAGTCCCTGCGATTGAATAAACTTGTTTTCTTTTTGGGTAACGGGTTTTACCCCGGTGATTTCATTCCAAACAAAACAAAACAAGCACAAGAGGTGTAGAGAAACCTACACCAGTTCTCTTACATGACATGCCACATAAGAGTAAACACCAAACAAACAAAAGCTAAACAAATCAAAGCCACCTAGATACTAATAATAAAACATATCAGGTATCTTTGAAGGTATCCACTAAACTTAGCTTCCAATCATCCAAGATCTTTCTCACTTACGGCTTATCTTTATACTTGAATGATAATAACTTCAACTTCACCGTATCGATAATGATGTCCGTTAACATTTCCGGCGGTCTCAGTTGATTGTTAAAAAATCTAGAATTCCTTTCTTGCCAAACAAAATACGCAGCCGCCTTGATAGAAAGTTTAGCAATAACCGAATTCAAAGACCTGGAACTCGCTTTCGGCAGCAACCACCTCATGATGTCTTCCCAGTTGTTAGGTACCGTCTTCATACTAGACTTCTCCTTGATAGCGTCCAAAACTGTGGAGGAATACGAGCATTCAAAAAACAAATGCTCATGAGAATCCATCCCTCGCTGACACAATAAGCAACACATCATGTTCATAGAGCCACTAGTGATGCAATTCCGTTTTCGAATTCTGTCTTCCGTCCATAATTTCCTTCGAAAAATCAACCAGCAATGGAAAGAATGTCTAGGAATATTACAACCCGACCAAACAACCTTTGCCCATTCTACTTCGTTACCACGCGAGCGAGTAGTCTCCCATACCAGCTTGGATGAGAACGGCATCAGTTTACCAGCAGTTGTTCGCCAAAGAGTAACATCTTGTTTGTTCGGAATGAGATTAATAGGATTCAATTGGAATAGAACCGGAAAGAGATCCCGCCAAGCGTCTGGCCAAATCTAAACGCCATTGCTAACAACATCAGCTACTTTAGAGTAGATTGAAAAATCCTGTTGAGACAAGTTTCTAGGAGAAATATAACGGCTAAGCGGACAATGAAGGCACCAAGTATCATGCCATATCGATGTAGATTCTCCATTCCCTATTTGCTTCCAAAAGAATTTTGTCACACCCCCAAAATCCACATGCGGAGTACTACCGCTTGGGGGCGTGACTGACCAGGATCCAGCCACCAATTATACTGAGCATTGGATAATAGTAAGAATGATCACCAACCATAATGGTTAGTAAACACCATAGTTTAAAGTTCAAATGTTTAGGTTCAAAAGACAGTTAAGTAAGTAGCGGAAGCATAGGTAAAATAGTTTAAACAAAGTTCATAGTTCAAATTAATTAGAACCCAACATGCGGGTTTAGGCGACCACTACACTTCCCAAGCTGCAAACTCCTGAGTCACTGGGTACCTGCAAAGCATGCAGTAGGGTATCAACAAAGATTGTTGGCGAGTTCACGAGTTGTCCAGTTTTAATTTCCAAAAACTTGTTTCACCAGTTAATTTATCCGTTTATACATGCGATGGGGAGCTACCCCACAAGTAAGCGACTAAACTGTTTTTACAATACCGAATACTATTCATCCGTACGTTTCCGTAGAGTGCCCCGTTTGTCAATGTTCTATCATCATTGACGGTTGCCAGAGTACATTAGTTCACGCCCGATCCCATACGCGGGCACGGTGTGAGGTTGGTGAGACCTAAATAGCGCTATCAACTAATAACCCGTTCGCCTGACCCCGGCGACTAATCGGTATTAAGAAGTGAGGACTTGAGTGATAGAGTTTTGTTTAGTGTTGCTTGTTGCATCCAGTATAAACAGTAATTAACTAAAAGTCCCGTTTAAGGGGAGAGAAGTAGGTTTGTATCCCTTACGAGGGGATAGCGTTGCTTAAGTTTCCGTTTCCCAACCACCGGGAACGCATGCTTTATTAGTTGTGAACTCACCTTGGGTTGCTCGGTAGACAGTTTACTTGGTCAAATACGTTGGTCACCACGTCCTAATATGGTTACCAGTATAGGTCAGGTTTGGGTACAGAGAAGTCACGTATATTCTACACATATCTAACACATAGCATGCACGACATAAAATTAATAGTAATCAGCACATGGCATATTTGAACAGATACAAGCCCAAAACATATAGGTTACCTATTCCAGTTTAAATAGTAACAAGCATGAACAGTTCACACATTTTGGCCCAATAACGGAAACAGGCAGCCCAGTCGAGACCAAGAGGTCTCGACTCGAGAACACACAGTTTCGAGTCGCAACCGGAGGTTTCGACTTGTCATGGCCTGGTTACGAGTCGCAACCGGAGGTTTCGACTTGTCATGATCTGGTTACGAGTCGCAACCGGAGGTTTCGACTTGTCATGATCTGGTTACGAGTCGCAACCGGAGGTTTCGACTTGTCATGATCTGGTTATGAGTCGCAACCGGAGGTTTCGACGTGTCATGATCTGGTTGCGAGTCGCAACCGGAGGTTTCGACCTGTCATGATCTGGTTGCGAGTCGCAACCACCGTAGTCTCGAGTTGTCATGTTTTGGTTGCGAGTCGCAACCGGGGGTTTCGAGTCGCAACCTCGGATACGTGCACAAGAATCCTTCTAGAACCTGTCCGATCGTACTATCCAATAGAATTACAATTTCATGTAATTGTGTACTAACCTATCAAATTATACCAACATGTTTTCTTGTCTACAATGAAATCAAAATAGATCAAACATAACAATTTCAAATATTCATATGATATTTAACCCACATTCATCCAGTTCATCATTTGCAAGCATGTTCACCCAAATCAAAACACAATTCAGTCATCAACATCGGCCCTATATCTAGCACATAATCACCGGTTTACTCATCATATCTATGCACTCGATATATAGTGTCCTTGTATACCATCATCCAAATCAACACATAGCTAACACTCATGATTATCATTTACCTAAACAGATTTGTGTACAACCTTTAACATACAATCCTTGGTTCAAAACAATTATCTATATCATTTAGTCATTTCTAACCAACTAAATCATGCAAATCATACAAAGAGACATTTAAACTAGGCATGCATATCTTTTATCAACCAAGCATCACAATATCTAGCAATGTGAGACACTAACCGGAACTTGTTTTGGTTGTGAATGAGTGTATGAAGCGATGAAAGGAGTGTCCGATGCGATGATCACGAGCCGATCCGGATACCTTGATGCTTCCGGTTTGAATCCGAGAGAGAGAAGGTGGTTTTGTGAGAGTTTTCTAGAGAGGGAGGGAGTGAGTGAGGATGAAGTGAAAGAGTGAAAAAGGGGAGTGTGTGTGAGGGTTTTAGGTTTAAATAGGAGGTAATGCACCCAAAGTGGGTTTTTAGGGTGGTTTCGAGTGGAAGGTTTCGGGTGGGCTAAGGTTACGGCCCAACCGGCCCATTGTTACACCGTTTACTCGAGACCGGGTGGTCTCGAGTCATGGTTTCGGTTCACAAGCATCCTTACATACACACATATATATATTACATACACGTTATCGACATATAGCATAGAGGAATAGTAACTTCCATTTAATAATAATATACATATACGCTAAGCGATTACAAGGTGTTTGCTCGGGAAAACCTAGAGTGTCACATTATCCCCAAGTTTTAAGAACTTTCGTCCCGAAAGTTAAAGCAGCCACTGACAAGCTAGTAAAAGTGAGAGCGTTTCAACGGGGTGTCACACCATCCCCCCGTTAGTTTGGAATTTCGTCCCGAAATTCAGTTGTAGCTTCAGTGCTGGGGGTTTCATTTGGGAACAGCTGGGGATACTTGCGCTTCATCTGGTCTTCCCGCTCCCAGGTAAACTCTGGGCCACGGCGTGAGTTCCAACGAACTCGCACGAGGGGTATCTGGCTACGTTTGAGGGTTTTGATCTCACGATCCGTGATCTCAACCGGTTCCTCAGTAAAGTGTAGCTGTTCGTCAATAGTAAGCTCCTTGTAAGGAATGACGAGTGTTTCATCTGACAGACACTTCTTCAGATTAGACACATGGAAGACGTTGTGCACAGCACTCAGTTCTTCAGGCAGATTCAATCTGTAAGCGGCCGTACCGATCTTTTCGGTAACTTCAAAGGGTCCGACATATCTTGGATTAAGTTTGCCCCGTTTTCCAAAACGAACCACACCCTTCCAAGGTGGGACCTTAAGTAGAGCCCGTTCACCGACCTGGAACTCTTGCGGTTTCCTATCTTTGTCAGCGTAGTGCTTTTGACGGTCACGAGCTGCCGCCATGCGTTGCCTAATCTGGGCAATCTTTTCTGTGGTGTCGACTACATGTTCCGGGCCTGTGATTTGGCTGTCACCTACCTCCGCCCAGCAGAGAGGCGATCGACATTTACGACCGTACAATGCCTCAAAGGGTGCCGCCTGAATGCTGGTGTGGTAGCTGTTGTTGTAGGAGAATTCTACTAACGGTAGGTGCTTCTCCCAATTCTTGCCAAAATCAATCACACATGCCCTAAGCATGTCTTCGAGGGTTTGGATGGTGCGTTCAGACTGCCCATCCGTCTGCGGGTGATAAGCGGTGCTCATGTCTAAACGTGAGCCAAAAGATTTGTGCATAGCTTGCCACAACTCAGAGGTAAAACGCGTGTCTCGATCGGAAATGATAGAGGTTGGTACTCCATGCTTCGAAACCACTTCTTTTAGGTATACCTCTGCTAGGGTAGAGAACTTGTCTGTTTCTTTGATAGCCAAAAAGTGTGCAGACTTAGTTAAGCGATCCACTATTACCCAAATAGTGTCATTTCCGCGTTGAGACCTAGGCAGGCCAGTAACAAAATCCATGGAAATCTGCTCCCATTTCCATTGCGGGATCTCTGGCTGTTGGAGTAGGCCTGATGGTTTCTGATACTCAGCCTTGACTCTTGCACAAGTTAAACATTTTCTGACATAGGTTGCTATGTGGGCTTTCATGCCAGGCCACCAATAGGTAGCCCTCAAGTCGTGGTACATCTTATCTGAACCCGGATGCACCGAGTAACGGGACTTATGGGCTTCATCCATCACAAGGTCACGTAAATTTCCATAAAGCGGAACCCATATGCGTCCGGCTACGTAGTAAGCACCGTCTTCTTTTTGTTCCAATCGTTGTCTCGATCCTCGCAGGGACTCAGCCCTGATGTTCTCGGCTTTCAATGCTTCAACCTGAGCATTCCGAATTTGATTAGGGAGGTTCGAGTGGATAGTGAGCTGTAAGGCACGAACACGCTTAGGTTTGGTCTCCTTTCTGCTGAGGGCATCGGCTACCACATTAGCCTTGCCTGGGTGATATTTGATTGCACACTCGTAGTCATTTAGGAGTTCGACCCATCGGCGTTGCCGCATATTCAACTCCTTTTGTCCCATTATGTGCTGGAGACTCTTGTGATCAGTGTAAATCATGCACTTGGTGCCGTACAAGTAGTGTCTCCAAAGCTTGAGCGCGAAGACCACAGCTCCAAATTCTAAGTCATGCGTCGTATAGTTCCGTTCGTGGGTCTTGAGTTGTCGCGAAGCGTAAGCAATAACTTTCTCGCGTTGCATCAACACGCAACCAAGCCCTTGAATAGAAGCGTCGCAGTAAACGACGAAGTCGTCGGTACCTTCGGGTAAGGAGAGGATAGGAGCACTACAAAGGTTCTTCTTTAGTTCCTGGAAGGCAGATTCCTGAGCATCACTCCATTTGTAAGCAACACCCTTCTGAGTGAGTGTCGTAAGTGGTTGAGCGATCTTAGAGAATCCCTTGATAAATCTTCGATAGTATCCTGCCAATCCCAAGAATTGGCGAACTTCGGTCGGAGTCTTGGGTACAGGCCAATTCTTAATGGACTCAATCTTAGCAGGATCAACATGAATCCCTTCCTGATTGACGATGTGCCCAAGGAAATGGACTTCTCTAAGCCAGAAATCACATTTCGAGAATTTGGCGTACAGTTGCTCATTGCGAAGAAGTTCGAGAATAAGACGTAGGTGTTGTTCATGCTCCTCTTGGCTCTTCGAGTAGATTAGGATGTCGTCGATGAATACGATTACGAACTTATCGAGGTAGGGTTTGCATACTCGGTTCATGAGATCCATGAAGATCGCAGGTGCGTTGGTCATTTCGAAAGGCATAACAAGGAATTCGTAGTGACCATAGCGGGTTCTGAAAGCAGTCTTAGAGATGTCCTCATCGCGGACTCTCAGCTGGTGATAACCCGATCGCAGATCGATCTTGGAATAATAGCTCGACCCTTGCAGCTGGTCGAACAGGTCGTCGATACGGGGAAGTGGATAACGATTCTTGATGGTAACCTTGTTAAGTTCGCGGTAGTCAATGCACATTCGGAATGAGCCATCTTTCTTTTTGACGAAGAGCACTGGGGCTCCCCAGGGTGATGAACTAGGACGGATAAAACCTTTGTCCAAAAGTTCTTGTAGTTGAGTAGAAAGCTCCTTGAGCTCCGCGGGGGCTAATCGATAAGGTGCACGAGCTATAGGCGCTGCTCCGGGAGCTAGCTCGATTTGAAATTCGACCTGACGGTGAGGAGGGAGTCCAGGTAGTTCCTCCAGGAATACCTCAGGATAGTCGCGTACAACTGGAAAATCTTCAATCCTGTTTTCCATTTTCTGTGTGTCGGTAATGAGTGCTAAGATAGCGGTGTGCCCTTTTTGTAGATACTTCTGGGCCTTTAAGAATGAAATGATGCCCGTGACTTCTCCGCTCTTGTCGCCTTGAACTATAAGAGGTTTGCCAGGGGGACGGGGAATACGAACAGCTTTCTCTTGGCAGAGGATTTCAGCTCGATGTTTGGATAGCCAATCCATACCAATAATGACGTCGAAGCTTCCAAGAACGATGGGGAAAAGATCGATACAGAAGGTCTGACCAGACAGCTCTAATTTGCAGTTACGAATTATGTGTGAGGCCTCGAGGTTTCTACCATTAGCTATTTCAACGGTGTGCTTAGAGCTTAGCGGCGTAAGAGTGAGCTTAAGTCTCTTTCTAATACGTAGGGATACATAACTAGCATCTGCTCCGGAATCAAATAGTACGGAAACATAACGATCATTAAGTAGGAACTTACCCGCCACAACGTTGGGGTTATTCCTTGCTTCCCCAGCTCCAATCACAAAAGCTTTTCCTCTAGCACCATTTCCAGCATTGTTGTTATTGTTCCCAGCACCCTGATTGTTGTTGTTTTGATTCAGTTCAGGGCAATCCTTTCGCATATGCCCCGTTGCTCCACACTTGAAGCATCCACGGTTGTTTCCTTGTTGCTGCTGTTGCTGTGGTTGTTGCTGATTCTGCCTAGCTGGGAACTGGCTTCGGCAGTCTTTGGCTTCGTGCCCCATCTTGTTGCATCGCTGACACTGACTTTTTCCACATGGCCCACTGTGATGTCGGTTACATTTGTTACACTTAGGGTGGTTTCCTCGATAGCCACCCTGTTGCTGAGGGCCCTTGTTGCTTTCAGTCTTCCTTTGTTGAACTGGGGCCTGGGTGGGGTTAGCATCCTTTCCCTGACTTCCATCCCACTTTCGTTTGTTATCGCCAGAAGTTCCAGCAGTAGCACCGATCCTCTTGGGCAGCTTGCCTTCTTCCACAGCCTGATTGGTGAGTTTGTGAGCAAGACGAACCACGGGCTGTATGGTATTGAGGTTGGCTGAGGTCACATGACTTCTGATTTCAGGGACCAAGCCCTTGATGTACAATTCAATCCTTCGGTACATAGGTCGGGACATGTTTGGGCAAAGTGCAGCATAGTCGTTGGACTGCTTGGTGTAGGTCTCAATCTCTGATCCAACCATCTTGAGCGCATAGTACTCGTTCTCGAGCTTGTGGATGTCATCCCTGTGACAATATTCCTCTTTGATCATGTCCTTGAAATCTTCCCACGCAGTAGCATTAGCAGTTTCCAGACCAAGCATCTGAATCTGTGCCTTCCACCATGAAAGCGCGTTTCCTTCAAGCGTGCCAGTTGCGTACTTAACCCAGTTAGCAGGGGGACACTCGCAGACAGCAAAGACAGCTTCGGCCTTTTCAATCCAGTGCAGAAGGCCTATGGCACCCTCAGTGCCGTTGAAAGGGAGAGGCTTGCCATCCATGAAGGTTTTGAAAGTACAAACACGTGGTTGCGCAGGCGCAGGCTGACCTGTTGTGAGAAGCGAAGCGAATAGGTTTAGAGGCGAGTAGACGATGTGGGGGTAGGATCTAAACATCCTAAAGTAACGAGTTTACCTCCAGGGTGTGCTGCGAAAGCTGCAGCCACCGTGTTGAGCAAGTTAGCGAATTGAGCCTGAGTCATGTTAACACTTCCTCTTCCGCGTCCACTCATTGTCTTCATAACCAGAAAACACAGTATGAGTGTGATGTCGTAACGTAGCGAGAATAAGACAGAAGAGAGATGTGTATCTATCTAATTAGGCACACTAGTATGTATAGTAGAGCAGTCAATATAAGATAAACAAGCAAGCAAACAGAAGTCTAAGCTATGAGGTCTAATATGCCGAGTCTTGCCCTTGGAGTGTAGTGTCGTCACGAGTCACGGGTTATAGTCTGGTTTTTATCAAAAAGACTTTCCTTTTTAAAACCAAGTTCACTATAACCAATGGCTCTGATACCAATCTGTCACACCCCCAAAATCCACATGCGGAGTACTACCGCTTGGGGGCGTGACTGACCAGGATCCAGCCACCAATTATACTGAGCATTGGATAATAGTAAGAATGATCACCAACCATAATGGTTAGTAAACACCATAGTTTAAAGTTCAAATGTTTAGGTTCAAAAGACAGTTAAGTAAGTAGCGGAAGCATAGGTAAAATAGTTTATACAAAGTTCATAGTTCAAATTAATTAGAACCCAACATGCGGGTTTAGGCGACCACTACACTTCCCAAGCTGCAAACTCCTGAGTCACTGGGTACCTGCAAAGCATGCAGTAGGGTATCAACAAAGATTGTTGGCGAGTTCACGAGTTGTCCAGTTTTAATTTCCAAAAACTTGTTTCACCAGTTAATTTATCCGTTTATACATGCGATGGGGAGCTACCCCACAAGTAAGCGACTAAACTGTTTTTACAATACCGAATACTATTCATCCGTACGTTTCCGTAGAGTGCCCCGTTTGTCAATGTTCTATCATCATTGACGGTTGCCAGAGTACATTAGTTCACGCCCGATCCCATACGCGGGCACGGTGTGAGGTTGGTGAGACCTAAATAGCGCTATCAACTAATAACCCGTTCGCCTGACCCCGGCGACTAATCGGTATTAAGAAGTGAGGACTTGAGTGATAGAGTTTTGTTTAGTGTTGCTTGTTGCATCCAGTATAAACAGTAATTAACTAAAAGTCCCGTTTAAGGGGAGAGAAGTAGGTTTGTATCCCTTACGAGGGGATAGCGTTGCTTAAGTTTCCGTTTCCCAACCACCGGGAACGCATGCTTTATTAGTTGTGAACTCACCTTGGGTTGCTCGGTAGACAGTTTACTTGGTCAAATACGTTGGTCACCACGTCCTAATATGGTTACCAGTATAGGTCAGGTTTGGGTACAGAGAAGTCACGTATATTCTACACATATCTAACACATAGCATGCACGACATAAAATTAACAGTAATCAGCACATGGCATATTTGAACAGATACAAGCCCAAAACATATAGGTTACCTATTCCAGTTTAAATAGTAACAAGCATGAACAGTTCACACATTTTGGCCCAATAACGGAAACAGGCAGCCCAGTCGAGACCAAGAGGTCTCGACTCGAGAACACACAGTTTCGAGTCGCAACCGGAGGTTTCGACTTGTCATGGCCTGGTTACGAGTCGCAACCGGAGGTTTCGACTTGTCATGATCTGGTTACGAGTCGCAACCGGAGGTTTCGACTTGTCATGATCTGGTTACGAGTCGCAACCGGAGGTTTCGACTTGTCATGATCTGGTTACGAGTCGCAACCGGAGGTTTCGACGTGTCATGATCTGGTTGCGAGTCGCAACCGGAGGTTTCGACCTGTCATGATCTGGTTGCGAGTCGCAACCACCGTAGTCTCGAGTTGTCATGTTTTGGTTGCGAGTCGCAACCGGGGGTTTCGAGTCGCAACCTCGGATACGTGCACAAGAATCCTTCTAGAACCTGTCCGATCGTACTATCCAATAGAATTACAATTTCATGTAATTGTGTACTAACCTATCAAATTATACCAACATGTTTTCTTGTCTACAATGAAATCAAAATAGATCAAACATAACAATTTCAAATATTCATATGATATTTAACCCACATTCATCCAGTTCATCATTTGCAAGCATGTTCACCCAAATCAAAACACAATTCAGTCATCAACATCGGCCCTATATCTAGCACATAATCACCGGTTTACTCATCATATCTATGCACTCGATATATAGTGTCCTTGTATACCATCATCCAAATCAACACATAGCTAACACTCATGATTATCATTTACCTAAACAGATTTGTGTACAACCTTTAACATACAATCCTTGGTTCAAAACAATTATCTATATCATTTAGTCATTTCTAACCAACTAAATCATGCAAATCATACAAAGAGACATTTAAACTAGGCATGCATATCTTTTATCAACCAAGCATCACAATATCTAGCAATGTGAGACACTAACCGGAACTTGTTTTGGTTGTGAATGAGTGTATGAAGCGATGAAAGGAGTGTCCGATGCGATGATCACGAGCCGATCCGGATACCTTGATGCTTCCGGTTTGAATCCGAGAGAGAGAAGGTGGTTTTGTGAGAGTTTTCTAGAGAGGGAGGGAGTGAGTGAGGATGAAGTGAAAGAGTGAAAAAGGGGAGTGTGTGTGAGGGTTTTAGGTTTAAATAGGAGGTAATGCACCCAAAGTGGGTTTTTAGGGTGGTTTCGAGTGGAAGGTTTCGGGTGGGCTAAGGTTACGGCCCAACCGGCCCATTGTTACACCGTTTACTCGAGACCGGGTGGTCTCGAGTCATGGTTTCGGTTCACAAGCATCCTTACATACACACATATATATATTACATACACGTTATCGACATATAGCATAGAGGAATAGTAACTTCCATTTAATAATAATATACATATACGCTAAGCGATTACAAGGTGTTTGCTCGGGAAAACCTAGAGTGTCACAAATTTACGCACGGAACTCCTGAAAGACAATATTTTTCTCCAACCCCATGTTGAATTTTGCGGCACTTTAACATCCCAAAAACTCCTACCCCTGAGCCGATGAGCATAAATCCACTCGACCCAAAGCGATTTCCGACCCGAGACAATGCTATGGATATGAAAAGTCATTAAAGCCTTGTTCACATCCGAAACCTTTCTAATATCCAACCCTCCTTCGGACTTAGGAAGGCAGACATCTTTCCACGCTACCTTCGCTTTATTCGAACCCAAAGACCCTTGATGCCAAAGAAAATCCTTCATAATCCTCTCGATATTCTTGATGATACTAGCCGGGAGACTGAAAACGGCAGCCCAATAAGAATACATAGCAGCTAAGACAGAGTTAACCAGTTGTAATCTCCCCGCGAATGAGAGGAACTTCGTCTTCCAATCCAAAAGTCTCTTAGAAATTCTCTCCACCAAAACCTTGCAATCACTTTTAAGAAGTCTAGAAGCAATAAGCGGGACTCCAAGATATTTAATTGGCAGCGATCCTTCACAAAACGGCACAATTGATAAAATCTGGTTCTTAACTCGAGTCGGAACATTACAAAAGAAAGAAGTGCTTTTACTCAAGCTTGGAACGAGCCCGGACATATCTTTTTGGGTAAAGGGGTTACCCCGGTGATTCTATATATTCACAACCAAATAAAACAAGTAGCGTAGAGAGCCTACACTAGTTCAATCATGAGACATGCCCCATGAAAGTAAACAAAGAGAAAACCACAAAACACAACTAGACTAAACTCTAGAAACGAAATCAAAAACACTAATCAACCGCCATCACCATCATTGTCATTAACTACAATCTCCCATTCTCCTAGAAGCTTTCGAACTCTATCCGTCCGCTTCATCTTTACTCCCATAAGCTTGTATCGTACAGTCTTGACAATCGCCTCATAAACTTGCTCCGGAGGTCTCAACTGGTTTTTAAACAGTCTAGAATTACGTTCCTGCCATATGAAATAAGCACTAGCCGCCACCAAAAGTCTACTAACATAATCAGCCGCTAACTTAGAACGAATTCTGACCATCAACCAAGTAACAATATCCTCCCACTTTGGGTTAATATTATCCATACCAGCTTTAATCCGAACCATATCCCAAACCTGCGTAGAAAATTTGCATTCAAAGAATAGATGTGTATGTGAATCATGGTTCTCATAACAAAGTAAACAACACATCATATTCATGTTTTTTCTCCTCGAGAAATCCCAGCTAAGAATAACATCTTGAGTGAGTAACTTCTTCCTCATAATCAGCCACAATAAGAAAGAGTGTCTCGGGATGCAATGAGCGAACCAGACTACTTTACTCCATTCGACCTCCTCCTCTCTATACCGAATAGAATCCCAAATACATGAAGCCGAAACCTCATTAATCTTATCACCCACCCGCCATTGAAGGATATCTCATTTACCTGCAACCGGTTGGACCTGATCCAACTGAATAAGCACAGGAAACAAATCCCTCCAAGCCATGGGCCATTGCCAACCACCCCCTGAATAAATATCCGCAACAGAATCATCCAGTCTAAAACCTGCACTCGTAATAGTTATGGGTGACAAGATATTACCTAGCGGCCCTAACACACTCCAAGTATCATACCAAGCAGACGTCGATCTCCCATCCCCAAGCGAAGTCCACAAATGGTTTCTTATTATCGGCCGAAGCTGGAGAAGTTTTCTCCAGCTCCAACAACAATTGGTAGGAATCTTTACTGTCCAGAAACTCTTACCTTTTAATTTATAGTCATGGACCCATTCAACCCAAAGCGACTTCCGTTTAGTAATAACACTCCATACATGATTTGCCATAAGCGCTTTATTAACATCACCTATACGTCTAATACCCAAACCTCCTTCATACTTTGGAGTGCAAATAGAATTCCAGGAAACCTTTGCCCTCCCTTTTTGATACGAGCTATCTTGACTCCATAAAAAATTACGCATTCTAGCTTCAATATCATGAGTCACCCGAGATGGTAAAATAAATACCGACGACCAGTTAATGTGCATAGAAGAGAGGACCGCCAAAATAAGCTGTAACCTCCCCGCAAAAGAGAGTAGCTTGTTCTTCCAGTTCGAAATACGCTTCTCTAGTCTTTCAACAAGGACACTACAATCTTTATATAAAAGCCGTGTAGATATAAGAGGAACTCCCAAATATCTAACCGGGAGGGAGCCTTCCACAAAAGGCATAACATTAAGAATAGCATTCTTCACCTGTTGGGGAACATTACAAAAGAAAACCGTGCTCTTTTGAACGCTAGGGACCAATCCTGACATATTAGTGAAGTTAGAGAGAGCCTCCATAATACACTTCCATAATGAAGCCCGGACATATCTCTAAACATATTCAGAGATTCCATAATGACTTTCACTGACTCAGTGTTACCTCTAGCAAACAGAAGCAAGTCATCTGCAAAACACAAGTTAATGATTTTTTGTTTCTTACAATTATTATGAAACCGAAATCCCGCATGAGTACTGGCAGCGTGCTGAAGTATGGAAGTGAGGACCTCCATGACTTATTTCTAAGTTATGTAAAGGTTATTTAAGGTATGTTAAGCCTATGTCACTGTTCCGAAGTGTTTGTCATGTTAAACTGATTACGTTTACACACCAGTTTGCGTATAACTTTCCAGAAAGCGATTTAAAGCTTGAAATCGAAGTTGAATCAAATCATAAAATCGTCAAACATAAATACACAAATATTAACACCAAAACACATCGTTTTATTGATAATTGATATTATTTTACATCGTACATCGTTTACAGAGCACAGTTGTCACAGTCTCCCCTACTTTAGGAAATTTCGTCCCGAAATTTTAACTAGAGCAAACTTGTGAAAACAAATGTTGATATTTCGCTTTCATTTGGTCCTCACGTTCCCAAGAAAACTCTGGGCCACGTTTGGACTCCCAGCAAACTTTAACTAATCGTATTCGCTTGTTCTTCAGTTGCTTGATTTCAAGGTCCACTATCTCCACAGGTTTCTCGACAAAGTGCATCGTTTCATCAACTTGAATTTCGTCGAGTGGAATATGAAGATCAGTATCGGCTAAACACTTTCGTAAATTGGACACGTGGAATGTTGGGTGAATATTCCCAAGTTCAGGAGGTAGCTCAAGTCGATAGGCAACCTTTCCAATTCTTTCAACAATCTTAAATGGTCCAACATATCGTGGTGCAAGTTTTCCTTTCTTTCCAAATCTCACCACTCCCTTCCAAGGGGATACCTTGAGTAGGACATGGTCTCCGACTTGAAATTCCAAGGGCTTGCATCGCATATCCGCATAACTCTTTTGACGGCTTCTAGCTGTCAGAAGATTATCGCGAATTTTCTTGATTTTATCTGTCATTTCCAGAATGAGCTCAGGTCCAGTAAGCTGAGCTTCACCGATCTCATTCCAACAGACAGGTGAACGACATTTTCGACCGTATATAGTTTCAAACGGTGCCATATTGATGCTAGCATGATAACTATTGTTGTAAGAGAATTCAATCAACGGTAGATGAGAATCCCAATTACCACCAAAATCTATCACGCATGCTCTAAGCATATCCTCCAATGTTTGTATCGTCCTCTCAGATTGTCCATCTGTTTGGGGATGATAAGCAGTGCTTAGATTTAGTTGGGTTCCCATAGCAGATTGCATGGTCTTCCAAAAATGAGATGAAAATCGAGCATCACGATCAGATATGATATCCAAAGGAACACCATGTCGAGATACAATCTCATCAACATAAATCTTGGCAAGTTTATCAGCAGATAGATCCTCGCGAATCGGTATAAAATGAGCTGACTTCGTTAATCGATCAATAATAACCCAAATAGCATCGTGACCTCTAGATGTGCACGGTAACTTAGTGATGAGATCCATCGCAATGTTCTCCCACTTCCAAACCGGTATTTCTGGTTGTACAAACAAACCAGATGGTCGTTGATGTTCGGCCTTGACTTTGAGACAAGTTAGGCATTTCGATACATACATGGCAACATCCTTTTTCATACCAGGCCACCAGTACTGAGTACGAAGATCCTTGTACATTTTGTCCGCACCAGGATGAATAGAATATCGAGACTTGTGAGATTCGTTCATCACTAAAGTGAGAAGATCGTCTTGTTTCGGAATCCACAAACGATTCTTGAAATAGAGTAAACCATCATCTTTTTTTTTTGGGTAAAGGGTTACCCCGATGGATTTTATAAATGGAACCAATAATACAAGGGTGTGTCAGCGTGACACACCAACTAGACTTGACATACCAAGCCTAGGAAACACAAAACAAGCCAAAGAAAAACAACCAAACTAAACGACACACAACTCAAACAACCAAATCACTGGAAGACTCGGTTGCGGATATTTATTCTGATAATGGTTGGCAATGGCCCTCGGCTTGGAGGGACTTGTTTCCTGTGCTTATTCAGTTGGATCATGTACAACCGGTTGCAGGTAAACAAGATATTATTCAGTGGCGGGTGGGTGATAATGTTCATGAGGTTTCGGCTTCAAGTATTTGGGATTCCATTCGGTATAGAGAGCAGGAGGTCGAGTGGAGTAAAGTAGTCTGGTTTGCTCATTGTATCCCGAGACATTCTTTCTTATTGTGGCTGATTATGAGGAAGAAGCTTCTCACTCAAGATGTTATTCTTAGCTGGGATTTTCAGAGGAGAAAAAACATGAATATGATGTGCTGTTTACTTTGTTATGAAAATCATGATTCGCATGCGCATCTTTTCTTTGAATGCAAATTCTCTAAGCAGGTTTGGGACATGGTTCGGATTAAAGCTGGAATGGATAATGTTAGTTCGAAGTGGGATGATATTGTTTCTTGGTTGATGGTCAGAGCTAATTCAAAGTTAGCAACGGATTATGTTAGTAGACTTGTGGTGGCGGCTAGTGCTTACTTCATATGGCAGGAACGAAATTCAAGACTTTTTAAAAATCAGTTGAGACCTCCGGAGCAAGTTTATGAGGTGATTGTCAAGACTGTTCGATACAAGCTTATGGGAATGAAGTTGAAGTGGACGGATAGAGTTCGAAAGCTTCTTGGTGAATGGGAGATTGAAGTTAGTCACGATGATGGACCGGGTGGTTGATTAGTCGTTTTTTCTTGTCTAGAGTTTAGTCTAGTTGTGTTTAATTGGTAGCATGGTCTTCTGTGATTTTTCTCTTTGTTTACTTTCATGAGGCATGTCTCATGATTGAATTAGTGTAGACGTTCTACGCTACTTGTTTTATTTGGTTGTGAATATATAGAATCACCGGGGTAACCCCTTTACCCAAAAAAAAAAAATCACTAGACAAACAAATAACAGACATTATCCTCTAGCCCGGATCCGCTCCATTATCTTCAATCTTCCAGCACTTGAAAATCCTTCTCTTAGTCGACTCGGTCCGAAATCTGAATCCCATGAGCCGCAAACGCACCGAGCATTTAATCACCTCAGCCACTTGATTTACCGTTCTCTTATGATTCTTGAAGAGCCTGTTGTTCCTTTCTTGCCATATATAATAAGAAGAAGCAGCAATCAACAACTTACACACAATATGATCCGCATTCTTGGATTTAGCATGCTGCTCCACCCAAGATAAAAGCGAAGACCAAGAATCATCAACATTACCCAAACTAACCAACTTCTTGACTTCATTCCAAACTTGAGTCGCAAAAGCACATCGGAAAAATAGATGATCCCGACTATCCCGATCAAAATTACACAACGGACAACACATCAGGTTCCAGTTGGTTTGACTACCTGCTTCCCACACAGACAATCTATCCTGCGTTTTAAGTTTGTTTCTAAATGCGAGCCATAGATGAAACGAATGCCGCGGTATACATTGAGAATACCAAACCATATCAGCCCATAACACCTGATGTTCCCGATTCCGAATAGTATTCCACACAAGAGCCGATTTAAAGTTACAAGTTTTTCCCTCCAAGTCTTTCCACACCAGCCTATCAACGCTATTAGGAACAATACGAGGAGCCGCTATAGTGATTAGCACAGGAAAAAGATCTAGCCAAGCTTGTGGCCATCGCCAGTTACCGTTCTGATCAACCATATCCGCAACCGTTGACTTAAGAGAAAACCCAGCATTAGCAATAGTTCTCGGAGTGATAAACGAGCTGAGCGGACTTACCGAGCACCACATGTCACTCCAAATATTAGTTTGAGCCCCACTTTTAATAGACGACCATATGTGAGGACGAATGATGTGACGGATAGACAAAATCTTACGCCACCCCCAACTCATATTCCCTCGGCACGGCACTTCCCAGAAATTTCAATCTCTAAGCTTGTAATCGTGAATCCAACGCACCCAAATAGAATCCCTTTTGGTAATAATACTCCATATATGAGTAGCCATCAGCGATTTGTTAACGTCAGAGATACTTCTAATACCCAAACCCCCTTCCTTTTTAGGCAAGCAAACATGTTTCCATGATACTTTCGCACGAATCCTACCATCCGAACCTGCATTCCATAGAAATCTCCGAATCTTCTTTTCAAGGTCACTAATAACACGAGCAGGAATAATGAATACCGAAGCCCAATAGATGTGCATGGATGACAGAACCGAATTAATAAGCTGTAAACGACCAGCAAACGACAAAGACTTAGTAGCCCAGTTTACAATCTTTTTCTCCATTCGCTCAATAAGGATCCTGCAATCATTATATAGAAGTCTCGAAGAAATAAGCGGAACACCCAAATATCGAACTGGAAGAATACCCTCTTGAAAAGGCATAATATCAAGAATTTCCTGTTTAATCGAATTAGGAACATTGCAAAAAAATACCGTACTCTTAGCCGGACTTGGAACAAGACCAGAAATCTTGGTAAACATCTCCAACGCCTCTTTAATCTTCTTAATAGAGACCATATCACCATGAACAAAAATGAACAGATCATCCGCAAATGAAACATTAATTATTTTCTCCTTCGCACAATGGGCATGATATTTAAATGGTATAGTGGCTGCTCGACGAAGAAGCAAAGACAAAACCTCCATCACCAACGTAAATAAGTATGGGGACATAGGATCCCCTTGCCTTAAACCACGTTTACCCTTGAAAAACCCATGCAAATTGCCATTGATACACAAAGAGTACGAAACCGTGGAAACACATGTCATGATCCACTTCACCATTCGGCTGTGAAACCCAAACCGAACCATAATATCCTCCAAGAATTTCCAACTGACTGTATCATAAGCTTTCTGAATATCAATCTTGAACGCACATCTAGCCGGCCCCCTATTCAGATGATAATTGTGCATAAGCTCCTGTGTAAGAAGAATATTATCCGAAATCCTCCGGCCCAGCACAAACGCTGATTGATTAATACTGACTAAATACCCCAAACTGCCTTTCAAACGATCAGTAATAACCTTGCTTATGCATTTATATAAAACATTGCAACATGAAATCGGCCTATAATCCAAAACCGAGTCCGGCGTTTCTTTTTTCGGAAGTAAAGCAATGATAGTGTGATTAATCTGATTGAGAAGTTTACCATTTTCAAAAAACTGAAGAACCGCATCCGTAACTTCATTTCCCACTATATCCCATGCTTTCTTGAAAAAAACCGAAGTATACCCATCCGGCCCTGGAGCTTTGTCATCTCCAATGCTAAACATGGCACTCTTAACCTCCTCACGAGTAATCGGACGAACCATATGGTCAGCAACATCAGAACATAGAACATTTGAGAATAGGTTATCCAGATTAGTCGTATCTACCTGAGCCTCCAAACCCAAAAAGTTCGAATAATGCAACACCATTGCATCCGCAACCGCTTCACCTTCATGTCTCGTACCCATAGAATCCACAACACTATAAATTTTGGCTCTAGCATTCTTGGATTTAACAATGTTGTGAAAAAATTTTGTATTCGAATTACCAGCACACAGCCAATCAACCTTAGATTTCTGCTTTAAAAAGCATTCTTCATCATAAGCGGCTTCTTGAAAATCTTTCAAACATTGAGCTTCTAACTGGCGCAACTGACCATCCAACGGATTACTATCCACTTGAACCTGTAAATCATCTAACTTTTTACGTAACTCATTTACCTTTACATGCAAGTTTCCTTGATTGAAAAGTAATTTCCTCATCTTAGGCTTTAAGTTTCTCAATTTCTTCACAACCGACAACATAGTGATTCCCTCAATTCTTTTCATCCATTCAAGCTTAACTGTTTCTTTAAATTCTGGTTTAGCGGCTATAAAATTTGGAAACTTGAAAGGTTTAGGCCGAAACCCATTAGTGCCCAGCCCCTTTAGTATACAAGGCGTATGATCTGATACTCTAAACGGGTGAAACATCGCATATGCAGAAGGGAAGTGATCCAAAAAAACCACGTTTCCCATTATTCTATCAATCTTTTTCAAAAGACCCACTCCACTCTTTGGTTTTTGGTTCCAAGTAAATTGCAAACCATGAGCATTAATATCCATCAATTCGGCCTGTTGAACACATTCATTGAATTCCCGCATGCCAATAGATTGATTTGACGTACCATATAAGGTGTCTTCCATGTTTAACGCAGCATTAAAATCTCCCATTACAACCCATGGCTTATCATGACACAACACCTTGTGTTTACATAAATCATCCCAAAGAACTCTACGATTTTTATATTGATTTTCAGCATAAACAAACGAACAGAACAGCACTTTTTTGCTACCTTTAAATATAACCTGAGTGTGAATAACCTGATCGGTTTGGGCAATAACCATAACATCGAGATTCTCCGCATTCCATCCCAGAATAATCCTCGTTCCACGACTACACAAACCACCATTAGATGTCCAATTCCAATTGCGAAACACAAATTTACACACTTCAGCCAACTTACTAACATCCACATGCGACTCGAGAATGGCACACAATTCAAGATTATTTTCAGATACAAGATTACGAACCTCACTTTGTTTCAGAGGACGGTTCAATCCCCTAACATTCCAAGACATTAAGCTACCCATTTAAACCGTGATTACCGGGAGTGCTTGCCCCCTCAGACGCATCAACACGTTTATCATTAGACATAAAATTAGCCATTTCCGTGGGTATTCCTTCCATAACTTCATCTACTTCGTTCCCTCCATCTCCATCTTTTTTACCAACTGAATTATCACTCTCATCTCTACCTTCCGAATCTAGCACCTCAAAGGCATTTGACACTTTAACCTGATTAGTACTCTTTACAACCGAACCTTCATCATTTTTCGTACCCGAAGAACTCGCTCCATTCTTGTTCGGCTTTGGCCTGTATACAAACTTTGTTTTTTGTTTTTTATTCATAGTACCAAATTTTGCAATCTTCCTTCTATCTGTGATAAACCCGTCATCATCGATAGTAACTTGCTTTGTAATTGGTTCAGGTTTTTTCGGACAGTTTTGATCATTATGCCCAAATATGCAACACGAAGAACATCGCTTTGGTTTCCATTCATCTTTTGAGGTGCTCAAGTTTTAAGCTAGAACACGAAGAACCATCATCTTTTGTTTCGAGTTTAAGCTCAAGTTGACGTGGTAATTCCTTACCCATCAAGTTTTGTGTGACACAAGTTTGTTGAGCTTGAGAGACGCGAGATTGGATATCGGATAGAGTGCGAACAAAATTAAGCTTGACTCGTTCCTTTCGACTTGGCGCATCGGCTACGACATTCGCCTTACCAGGATGGTATCGAATTTCGCAATCGTAATCGTTCAAGAGTTCAACCCAGCGTCGTTGCCTCATGTTCAGCTCCTTCTGATTAAAAATGTGCTGGAAACTTTTGTGGTCTGTGAAAACCACACATTTCGTGCCATAAAGATAGTGTCTCCATATTTTGAGAGCAAAAACCACAACTCCCAACTCAAGATCATGAGTCGTGTAGTTCTTTTCATGTATTTTCAATTGTCACGATGCATATGCTATAACTTTACCTCGTTGCATGAGAACATAACCAAGGCCTAGATTCGACGCGTCACAATAGACAACAAAATTATCGTTTCCATCGGGCAAAGATAAAACAGGAGCATCACAGAGTTTTTGTTTCAAAGTTTGGAAAGCTTCCTCTTGTTTAGGTCCCCACTCAAAATGCTTATTCTTTTGAGTCAAAGCAATGAGAGGAACCGCGATCTTCGAGAAGTTCGAAATAAATCATCAATAGTAACCAGCAAGACCAAGAAAAGAACGAACTTCTGTACGTGTCGTAGGTGTATTCCAATCCTTAATAGCAGCAATTTTGGAAGGATCCACATGAATACCCTGCTTGTTAACAATATGACCCAAAAATTGAACTTCTTTAAGCCAAAATTCGCATTTAGAGAATTTAGCGAAAAGTTGTTCCTTCTTTAGGAGTTCCGTCGTCAGACGAAGGTGTTATTCGTGATCGGCTCGAGACTTCGAATAAATAAGAATGTCGTCAATAAACATAATGATGAACTTGTCTAAATAAGGTTTACAAACCCTATTCATTAAGTCCATGAAAATAGCTGGGGTATTCGTCAAACCAAAAGGCATGACTGTGAACTCGTAGTGACCATATCTCGTGCGGAAAGTAGTTTTAGGAATATCTTCTTCGAGTACACGAAGCTGATGATACCCAGAACGCAGATCGATCTTGGAAAAACGTGTAGCACCTTATAGCTGATCAAAGAGATCGTCAATTCATGGTAGGGGATATCGATTCTTGATGGTAAGCTTGTTAAGCTCACGATAATCGATACACATTCGGAAAGATCCATCTTTCCTTTTCACAAACAGGACTGGAGCGCCCCAAGGTGAATAACTCGGTCGGATGAATCCTTTATCAGATAACTCTTGAAGTTGTTTGGATAACTCTTGCATCTCTGACGGTGCAAGACGATAAGGTGCTTTAGCAATCGGGTTAGCATTAGGTACAAGATCAATATGAAACTCGACTTGACGAACTGGAGGCAAACCAGGCAGTTCATCAGGAAACACCTCTAGATAATCTCGAACAATCGAAATATCTTGAATACTCTTGCTTTTGCCTTTCTCCTCTGTGAGATGTGCAAGAAAAGTCACATATCCTTTTCGTAAATAACTTTGGGCTTTCGTACACGACATGAGTTTCAAACCACCAGATGGTTTCTCGCCGCGAACCTCTAGAACTTCACCAGACAAAAGAGGAATACAAACAATCTTGTCGAAACAAACCACCTCAACATGATACTTTGTTAACTAATCCATCCCTACGATAATATCGAAACTTCCAAGTTGCATCGGTGTGAGGTCAATAGGAAAAAGATGGTTATCAAGGTTTAATTGACAATCACGAATAACAGAGTCGAGTACAAGAGGTTTACCAGTAGCAACTTTGACAGATAAGGGTTTCCTCTGTTTTGTTCTAGGTATCGCAAGTAACGGCTCAAATGATGACGACACAAAACTTCTATCGGCACCGGAATCGAAAAGAAAAGATGCAGGTTGATGGTTAACAAGGAACGTACCATTAACAACCTCGTTGTCAGCACGCGCCTCGTTGGCGTTCAAATTGTATGCTCATCCACGAGCGGGATTAGCATTCGCGTTCGCATTCGCATTCGCAAGCCTCGGACAGTTGTTGCGGAAATAACCCATCTCTCCGCAGTGAGCTTGAGAAAAGAATTCGTAGATTCTTGTGGAATGCGGGTTCGGAGGGTAGAATCCGTGCTAAAGTTGCTTGGAAAGATGTGTGTTTGCCTAAAGAAGAAGGTGGTTTGGGTATTCGAAGTATAACTGATGTTAATAAATCGCTAATGGCTAAGCATGTTTGGAGTATTATAACTAAATGGGAGTCTATTTGGGTGAAATGGATTCACGATTACAAGCTAAAAGGGAGAAGCTTTTGGGAGGTTCCATGTCGAGGGAGCATGAGCTGGGGATGGCGGAAAATTTTGTCTATTCGAAGTATTATGCGGCCTCACATATGGTCTTTGCTCAAAAGTGGTTTGCAAACAAACGTTTGGAGTGATAATTGGTGCTCAATGAGTCCTCTTAGCTCGTTTATCACACCAAGATCCATTGCTAATGCGGGTTTCAATTTAAAGTCTTCGGTTGCGGATGTTCTTGATGCGAATGGGCATTGGAGATGGCCCCAAGCTTGGTTTGATTTGTTTCCAGTTTTAATAAATATTCAAACGCCTCGGCTGGTTAATAATGCTCCTGATCGACTGACTTGGAAATCTTTGGATGGGAAGCTAGGCGACTTTGATTCGGCCCAAGTATGGAATACGATTCGGAATAGGGACTATCATGCGAGCTGGGCAAACATGGTTTGGTTCTCTCAATGTGTTCCGCGCCACTCTTTTCATATGTGGCTGGCTTTCAGGAATAAATTGAAGACTCAGGATAGGTTGGCGGTTTGGGAAGCAGGAAGTGAAACGAATCTTAACCTTGTGTGTTGCCCGTTGTGCAAATATGATCATGATAGCCGAGACCATTTGTTTTTCCAATGTGCGTTTGCGAATCAAGTTTGGAGTAACGTGAAGTGTCACACCCTCAAAATCTGCGCGCGGAGTAATACCGCGAGGCATGTGACGACCAGGATCTTAGCCACTAATTATTTTGAACGGATTAGTTATGGTTATAAACATTAGCATAATTAGTGACCTAATTTAAATTTTCATAAAACATGGTTCTAGTTTGTAGCGGAAGGGAAAGTAGAACATATCGTAATTTAAAACCACAAGTTTGTTATTATGAAACTTACAAACCACGCACTCCATCCGATTGCAACGTCCGTCCTAAACTGTATCGAGCAACCTGCAAAGCATGCAGTAGAGTGTCAACATAACGTTGGTGAGTTCACGAGTTGTCCAGTTTTTAATTACCAAAAACTTGTTTCACCAGTTAATTTATCTGTTTATACATTTTTTTTTTGGGTAAAGGGGTTACCCCGGTGATTCTATATATTCACAACCAATCAAGACAAGTAGTGTAGAGAGTCTACACTAGTTCAAACATGGGACATGCCCCATGAAAGTAAACAACTCCAAACCACAGGAGAAAAAACAAAAGAAAAACACAACTAGACTACACTCTAGAAACTAAAAAAAAAAACGATCCAAACGCCCTACTCAATCGCCAGCGCCATTAGTATCCGCATCAGGTATCCCCCACTCACCTAAGAGTCTTCGAACTCTATCATTATGCTTCAACTTGACTCCCATAAGCTTATACCGCACAGTCTCGATTATCACATCATATAGTTTCTCCGGAGGTCGCAATTGGTTCTTGAAGATCCTCGCATTACGTTCCTGCCATATGAAATAAGCAGAAGCTGCCACTACAATTTTACTAACATAGTCAGCCGCCAGTTTCGAGTGGCATTTAAGCATCAGCAAACCGACGATATCCTCCCACTTCGAATCAATAGTATCCATTCCAGCTTTGAACCGAACCATATCCCACACCTGCGTCGAGTATTTGCATTCAAAAAATAAGTGTTTATGCGAATCATGGTTTTCATAGCAAAGCAAGCAGCATAACATATTCATGTTCTTCCTCCTCGAAATATCCCATTGAAGAATAACATCTTGTGTAAGTAATTTCTTCCTCATGATTAACCACATCAAAAAAGAATGTCTTGGATTATCTGTTTATACATGCGATGGGGAGCTACCCCATAAGTAAGCGACTAAACTGTTTTTCCAATACCGAATACTTACTTAACCGTACGTTTCCGCAGTGCCCCGTTTGTCAATGTTCTATCATCATTGACGGTTTGCCAGAGTCTATTAGTTCACTCCCGTTCCCAGTAACAAGGGTCGGTGTGAGGCTGGTTACACCTAAATAGCGCTATTAACTAATAACCCGTTCGCCAGGCCCCGGCGACTAATCGGTATTAACTGGTAGGGACTTAAGTGATAGAGTTTCGTTTAGTGTTGCTTGTTGCATTTCCGTATAAACAATAATTAACTAAGAGTCCCGCATAAGGGGAGAAAAGTAGTTTGTATCCCTCACAAGGGGATAGCGTTGTTACCCGTATCCCACACAAGGAGATAGAAATACCGTATCCCGCACAAGGAGATAGTAAGCAATCCCAAACCAGGAAAAGTGTTTCGTTCCGTTTCCCAACCACCGGGAACGCATGCTTTAAGTAAAAAGTAGTGAACTCACCTTTGCTTTGCTCGGTAGTAAATTTTACTTGTGTTTTGTGGGTCAACCATACCCTATTATGGTTTATAGATATTTATTAGGTTCGTATGCAAGTAATGTCATGTATAAATTACACGTATCTAACACATAGCATGTAAGTCATACTAGCATATACGGTATTGGGCCTACCCTAGCATATGAACAGTTAAACAGTAATACATAATCCATAATATCAGTTTGTGCAGCCCAATAACTAAGCAAAGCAGTTCAGTCGAAACCGGGTGGTCTCGACTCGAGATCGTGAGGTCTCGAGTCGTAACCAAGAGGTTTCGAGTTGCAAGTAGATGATCTCGAGTAGTGCATGCATGAGTCGGGACCTCGGGGTCTCGAGTCAGGTCTCGAGTCGAGACTAGGAGATCTCGAGTCACAACCAAGTTGGTCTCGAGTCCCCTAATGTGCATGCCTGATCTCGAGTAGTCGTTCAATGGTCTCGAGTCGCAACCATAAGGTCTAGACTCGCAACTTATGCAAAAGCTTCTAGAATTTTCATACCCGTACTAACCAATTAAATTTCATTAACATGTAGTGTCCAATCGGATTTTATTAACATGTTTCATATGTCGTACACCCACCAAATCAGATCAAAAACAGCAGATTTCAAATTATAGCCCTTTTTAATTTATTCAGTCTAAAATCATGATATTTAGTATTACTTCCTTATCAAATTTCTAGCTTAAACAATTCACCAAATCATCTAGTCAAAATCTGGCATCACAACTTCATTTGCGAATATTATAAATTTCTACAAACAATCATGAGGCAATTTGTCCATGTATCAACCATTAGATTCATATGTACAGCAATCTTATTCACTCTTATCATGCCATAATAATGAGATTCCTATACTTTTTCATAACCAATCATCAAGCAAACACATAATAGATTGTTATATGAAGTCTACCACCATACACCTCAAATACATGTTTTATTTTACACATATGATCAGGTCACAACAAACAGTCAATATTTCATCACTAGCACTTTATCAATATTGTTGACAAAGAAAATATGCACAAGTTCTTATATACTAGACAGCCTACACAAAATTTAGCACAAATTACAAGAAACAGGCTAAGCTCAAGCTGTAAGATGAAAGCATACAGTTGATCAATTCGCACAATACACAAAAACAGCTTATACGAAAAGAGTCATATCATCCCTATTAACATCAGTTAGCTATAGTCAGTTAACAATGGTCATTCTTTCAAACTGGTTCAAAACAACAGACATTTAACAATCATATACTCAAAATCTCAACAATTACCAACACTACCAACTCAACTATGAATGAAAGCACAATACTAATATTGTTCAAGAACCGTAAAATGCATATAAACACAGCCAACATATACTAACCGATGGATTATGCACACTGCCATATAACTCGTCATCGCGACAAGGGAGTTGCGACTCAGCTGCCATCCTCTGCCGCCGATTCCTACCACAACTCGTCGAAAAGAAACTTCACAATACTTGATCGACTCTTATCTTAAAACAGAAAGGGGATGTAGAAGCAGATCTGGTTACCAGAGACGTGACCTTAAAACACAGCCGCAGCCACCAAATAATCGACCGCTGCCACCAAGACCCGTCTGAGAGGAGACAGCTCCGCTGCACTGTGTTTTGATGGTGGCTCCACATCTTCGTACCATTTTTGTTCTCTTTCTCGCTCTCACTCGAAATCTCTCTCCGTCTCTCTCTCGTCACCACGCCGCCACAGACGGCGGTGGTGGTGATCGGTAGTTTATCGGGTTGGGGGGGGGTGGGTGTTTGTCGGAGTTGTAGGGAGTTATGGGGTGTGGCCGGCCGGTCATCGATGCTGGCAGCTGGTCAGACCACGAGAAAGAAAAGAGAAGAAGGTTGAGTGGGTATGGTTTCGTGAGAGAGAGACAACAGAGAATGTTCTCTGTGTTTTTGTTTTGAAGATGAGGTATGGTTGAAGGGAGAGGAGGATAAGGAAAGTTAAATGGGAAGGAAATAAAACACTTGGGAGCGGCTGCATAAAATGAAGGGGATTAGGGTTTGGTTCCTTCATATAGCTAGGTTTTTCTCTAATTGGTTTGGGCTTAGCCCATGGGTATGAACCCGATAATTGTCGTGGCTCATTAAAATAGCTTACTTCTACCTAATAAAGTATAACGGTTCTTTTACCCAAAAAAAAGCAGAACGGTTAACACAGTATTTTCATGTGTACGCTAAATTATATTTGCTTGATTCGGGTTATTAGTTAAACGATACGTTTCTCACGTCGTGGTTTATTATTATTCACCAAATAATTGTAATAATAATATCAATAATAACTACAAATATTATTAAAATACCATTCTCTCGACGATGAGAGTACGGGTTGTCACATTCTCCCCATGTTACAGAAATTTCGTCCTCGAAATTTAAGCTAAGATATACGATTCGTTACACGTAAATACACGTAGTTTCACACAAGTTCACGAAACGAATCATGCAAAGCACCTAGCACATGAAGTCACGTATCAAACAAGGTCACATAGCATGTAAAGTCATGTTGCATGTAAATTCATGTAATTCTCATAACATGAAAATTTTCACATAGTATAGAGTTTCACAAAATTAATTATAGCTTCCAAGAAACGTACAGGAACCCGAAGTGTCACATTATCCCCAAGTTTAACAAATTTCGTCCCGTAATTTTTAGCGCGCAGTCACTGACAAGCTAGTGTTAAAATGTTTGCGTGGGGCGTCACATCATCCCCTGTTGGTTGAATTTTCTTTCCGAAATTCAGTTGTAGCCTTAGTGCTGGAAGTAACGTTTGTAAACAACTAGGGATACATGCGCATCATCTGGTTTTCCCATTCCCAGGTAAACTCTGGGCCATGGCGTGAGTTCCAACGAACTCAGTCCGTTGGTTACACTACGCTCGAGGGTTTTGATTTCTTGATCCTCGATCTCGACCGGTTCCTCAACGAAGCGTAGTTTGTTGCTGATCACGAGTTCCTAAAAGGAACAACGAATGTTTCATCTGACAGACACTTCTTTAGATTAGGCACGTGAAAGACGTGTACCGCACTCAGCTCTTCAGGCATGTTTAGTCTGCGAAGCTACCTTACCGATCCTTTAGGTAATTTCGAACGGTCCAACATATCATGGATTAAGCTCGTCCCGTTAGCCAAAACGTACCACACCCTGGGTGAAACTTTAAGTAGAACCCAGTCTCCGACTAGGAATTCTAGAGGTTTCCTACGCTTATCCGCGTAGTTTTTCTGCTGGTCACGAACTGTCGCCATTTGTTGTCTGCTCTGGGCAATCCTACCCGTTGTGTCAAGTCTTGGGCCGGTAATTTGGCTTCTGCCAACTTCCGCCCAACACAGAGGTGTCCGGCATTTGCGTCCGTGCAATGCCCCTAATGGTGCTGCCTGAATGCTAGTGTGGTAGCTGTTGTTGGAAGAGAATTCTACAAAAGGGAAGTGTCGCTCGTATCCAAGGTCGATAACACATGTTCTCAGCAGGCCTTTGAGTGTTTGGATGTTGCGTTTGGCCTGACCATCAGTTTGCGACGATAAGCGGTGCTCATTCCTAACTATGAGCCAAAGGTTTTTGTGCACAGCATGTGACGAATCGGGTGCCAAATCGTGGGTTCGATCAAAAGTGATAGAAGTTGGCACTCCGTGCCCAGCATCTGCTTTTATCAAGTAGATGGATGCAAGTTCAGAAACTTGTCGGTTTCTTGGGTCGCGTGCCGTTACTAGCAGGCATTTCGGCAATGCCTTGGATAGGATAGATTAAGATAGAAGCGCCTCATAGATTATCTCCTAATTGCTGGAGTTGCGGATTATTGAGCATCTCTCCAATGCTAGGCGATGCTCTTTCGAGTTTAAACCGTGAGGGGGTGGTTGCGTATACGGTCGAGAAATGTGGGCTTTGCGACGTTAAAAGTCATGCATTGAAAACTTAGCGCAAGGTGGTTTGCGTAGTAGAAGTACCAGAGTAAAGTGTAGGAGTTATCCTGATTCCCACTGGTTTTCGGAGTAGGTTCGGACGTCGTCGAAAGAAACAAGTGTCAAATTTTGACAGGATGGAATAAATTCGAGTGTCGTAACTAGGTGTTGATCGTATCGATTTCGGAGAACAGTGCTTGCGATACCCGTTACCCCTAGGGTATCCTTGGCTCGTTGCCCCAGCGAGTAACATTCGTAGGAAGTAATTCGTTCAAACGGAGATTTGTGCAGAGTAGAGTAGGATAAGGATCATGGGATCCGCGAAACATAATACGAGTAGCGAGATAACGCAAGAAGGGTAGCCAAAATTGATGCGTTTAACTTGAGACAAACATAAAGGCTTTGGGATCGGCAATAGGGATTAATCTGATGTCGATGAGGTAGTTGGTCGTACACAAGCTATGGGCGTTTAGAATACAGAGCGTTGCTTGCTGTTAAGGGGTGTTACGTCGATGTGGTTAGCGCAAAATGAAGTAGCTAGAGAGGGATGGTCGTCGTGCGGGTCTGTAGGTTTCAGGGTCTACTGAGACGTCTGGCAGGATGTGATTTCTCAGGTCGGTAGAAAATCAAGTTCGAGTAGGTTGTTCTAAGTCGTGTAAATGAGTTGAAGTAGCGCTTGCGTCGTCGGGGGGGGGGGGGGGGGGGGTTGATGTGAAACCGCAGAAACGGGCGCTCGAAAAAGCACGATTGAGGTAAATGTTGCCATTTTTTTTTGTCGACTAAAGGTCAATCTTGCTGAATTCATTATTCTGGAGAGAAATCTGGCCAAGGCTCCCTCTCGTATGAAGAGACGTGGATATTGTGATGAAGAAACGGTAGAAGCGGGGATACCATCTGGAGTAATAAGCACAGATTCGTACAAAAGCTAGTCGAAAGGATTCACGGAATCAGAAAAGTCGTCAAAGAATAACGGTTCTAGCAAATGAAGGATAAGGTAAGCATCTAGGTCACCGTACTCGTCGGTGGGTTGACTGGCTCGTGTCTTCGTCTTGCCACGCTTCCAAATACGTCGGTTTGTAAGAAAGATATCAATTTGCTGGGTTTTTGGGGCGTGCTAAGGTATTAGGTTCAACTCGAATAAGGATTAACCATGTAACGAGGAATTAGGGAGAAATAAGTCTGCGGTCGATGGAAATGTGATACGATTGCTGGCACTGCAATGAGAAGCATACACCGCACATGTTTTTCGTGTTCGAGATGTGCAAACAGAAACCCGAAAAGTGTAGACTTACTAGAATGCTTCAAGAATCCAGGTGATCAGTCTGGTGAGGGAACAAGTCTCACTACTTAAGTCGGGAAAAGAAATACGCAAGTAAAAAGGATGCGAATGACGTCGTCGTTCCTTCTAATATCCCATGATATAGGGGTGGCTCCCCTTCGTCGATTCATTCTCGTAACTTCTCTATGTGCTTCGTAGCAGGCCTCTCCTGGGCAGGTCTATCGAGTGGACGTCCCTCGCGTCGATTCACAGTCCAGGGATAATATCAGGTAATACGTGGGCGAGGGCTTAGAATAACTGGTTCCTTGTCCTTAGTGTATCGTGGTTTCGAACCAGGTTTAGGAGGACTCGCTCCTGTTTAACACGTAACACTAGCTCTAGCCTTCGTATGATCCACTGTGTGAAATACTAAATCTACGCATACATACTAACACATATATGCTAATTATATACATACACACATGCGTATTCACACACATAAGTTATGCACAAGTAAATGCCGTTAGCCTACCATTACCAGGTGAGCATCTGAGGTTGACGAACCTTGCAATCCGGAGTGTGGTGTTGTTGTGGTTTCCACTAAAGAACGGTTATAGTCTGGTTTTCAAATAAAAATATTTTATGCCCAAAACATTTTATATTTTAAACCTAGTTCACTATAACCAATGGCTCTGATACCAATCTGTCACACCCTCAAAATCTGCGCGCGGAATAATACCGCGAGGCATGTGACGACCAGGATCTTAGCCACTAATTATTTTGAACGGATTATTTATGGTTATAAACATTAGCATAATTAGTGACCTAATTTAAATTTTCATAAAACATGGTTCTAGTTTGCAGCGGAAGGGAAAGTAGAACATATCGTAATTTAAAACCACAAGTTTGTTATTATGAAACTTACAAACCACGCACTCCATCCGATTGCAATGTCCGTCCTAAACTGTATCGAGCAACCTGCAAAGCATGCAGTAGAGTGTCAACATAACGTTGGCGAGTTCACGAGTTGTCCAGTTTTTAATTACCAAAAACTTGTTTCACCAGTTAATTTATCTGTTTATACATGCGATGGGGAGCTACCCCATAAGTAAGCGACTAAACTGTTTTTCCAATACCGAATACTTACTTAACCATACGTTTCCGCAGTGCCCCGTTTGTCAATGTTCTATCATCATTGACGGTTTACCAGAGTCTATTAGTTCACTCCCGTTCCCAGTAACAAGGGTCGGTGTGAGGCTGGTTACACCTAAATAGCGCTATTAACTAATAACCCGTTCGCCAGGCCCCGGCGACTAATCGGTATTAACTGGTAGGGACTTAAGTGATAGAGTTTCGTTTAGTGTTGCTTGTTGCATTTCCGTATAAACAATAATTAACTAAGAGTCCCGCATAAGGGGAGAAAAGTAGTTTGTATCCCTCACAAGGGGATAGCGTTGTTACCCGTATCCCACACAAGGAGATAGAAATATCGTATCCCGCAAAAGGAGATAGTAAGCAATCCCAAACCAGGAAAAGTGTTTCGTTCCGTTTCCCAACCACCGGGAACGCATGCTTTAAGTAAAAAGTAGTGAACTCACCTTTGCTTTGCTCGGTAGTAAATTTTACTTGTGTTTTGTGGGTCAACCATACCCTATTATGGTTTATAGATATTTATTAGGTTCGTATGCAAGTAATATCATGTATAAATTACACGTATCTAACACATAGCATGTAAGTCATACTAGCATATACGGTATTGGGCCTACCCTAGCATATGAACAGTTAAACAGTAATACATAATCCATAATATCAGTTTGTGCGGCCCAATAACTAAGCAAAGCAGTTCAGTCGAAACCGGGTGGTCTCGACTCGAGATCGTGAGGTCTCGAGTCGTAACCAAGAGGTTTCGAGTTGCAAGTAGATGATCTCGAGTAGTGCATGCATGAGTCGGGACCTCGGGGTCTCGAGTCAGGTCTCGAGTCGAGACTAGAAGATCTCGAGTCGCAACCAAGTTGGTCTCGAGTCCCCTAATGTGCATGCCTGATCTCGAGTAATCGTTCAATGGTCTCGAGTCGCAACCATAAGGTCTAGACTCGCAACTTATGCAAAAGCTTCTAGAATTTTCATACCCGTACTAACAAATCAAATTTCATTAACATGTAGTGTCCAATCAGATTTTATTAACATGTTCCACATGTCGTACACCCACCAAATCAGATCAAAACAATAGATTTCAAATTATAGCCCTTTTTAATTTATTCAGTCTAAAATCATGATATTTAGTATTACTTTTTTTTTTTGGGTAAAGGGTTTACCCCAGGTAAATTTTTATAAATGAAATAAGAACAAGGGCATGCCCAACTCGGACACACCAACTAGGCTTGACATACCAACGCCTAGGAACACAAAACAACACAACCCACAAACACAACCATTCAAAAACAAACTATAACAAAACGACCAGATCTAAACAAAAACCGAGAAAACAACTAACATCAGCTAGCCCGGATCATTAGCCTCATCTTCCGAACATATCTTCCACGTCCTCAGAAGACTCTCGATACCCAATTGTCTTCTAAACTTGAACCCCATTAAACGTAACCGGACAACTTCCTTGATCCTCTGAATCACCGCATTCTGATCAGCCAAAGCATTTGAAAATAAGCAGTTATTTCTCTCTTGCCATATGAAATACGTCGAAGCCGCAATAACCAGCTTACATATAATATGCTCCGTCTTCTTCGAGCTTGAATTTTGTTCCATCCAGATCATAATCGATTGCCACGTGCTATCAACATTACCCATTTGAACCAAACTCTTAATTTCATTCCACACTTTAGAAGCAAACGAACACTGAAAAAATAAATGATCTCTAGAGTCCCGATTCCTTCTACAAAGCGGACAACACATGAGGTTTAAATTCGTTACACTTCCCACCTCCCAAGCAGCAAGCCGGTCTTGGGTTTTAAGTTTATTCTTTATGACTAACCATAAGTGAAACGAATGTCTTGGAATACATTGAGAAAACCATACCCCATCAACCCACGAGACTGTACTTTGCCTACACCGAATGATATTTAGTATTACTTCCTTATCAAATTTCTAGCTTAAACAATTCACCAAATCATCTAGTCAAAATCTGGCATCACAACTTCATTTGCGAATATTATAAATTTCTACAAACAATCATGAGGCAATTTGTCCATGTATCAACCATTAGATTCATATGTACAGCAATCTTATTCACTCTTATCATGCCATAATAATGAGATTCCTATACTTTTTCATAACCAATCATCAAGCAAACACATAATAGATTGTTATATGAAGTCTACCACCATACACCTCAAATACATGTTTTATTTTACACATATGATCAGGTCACAACAAACAGTCAATATTTCATCACTAGCACTTTATCAATATTGTTGACAAAGAAAATATGCACAAGTTCTTATATACTAGACAGCCTACACAAAATTTAGCACAAATTACAAGAAACAGGCTAAGCTCAAGCTGTAAGATGAAAGCATACAGTTGATCAATTCGCACAATACACAAAAACAGCTTATACGAAAAGAGTCATATCATCCCTATTAACATCAGTTAGCTATAGTCAGTTAACAATGGTCATTCTTTCAAACTGGTTCAAAACAACAAACATTTAACAATCATATACTCAAAATCTCAACAATTACCAACACTACCAACTCAACTATGAATGAAAGCACAATACTAATATTGTTCAAGAACCGCAAAATGCATATAAACACAGCCAACATATACTAACCGATGGATTATGCACACTGCCATATAACTCGTCATCGCGACAAGGGAGTTACGACTCAGCTGCCATCCTCTGCCGCCGATTCCTACCACAACTCGTCGAAAAGAAACTTCACAATACTTGATCGACTCTTATCTTAAAACAGAAAGGGGATGTAGAAGCAGATCTGGTTACCAGAGACGTGACCTTAAAACACAGCCGCAGCCACCAAATAATCGACCGCTGCCACCGCGACCCGTCTGAGAGGAGACGGCTCCGCTGCACTATGTTTTGATGGTGGCTCCACATCTTCGTACCATTTTTGTTCTCTTTCTCGCTCTCACTCGAAATCTCTCTCCGTCTCTCTCTCGTCACCACGCCGCCACAGACGGCGGTGGTGGTGATCGGTAGTTTATCGGGTTGGGGGGGGGTGGGTGTTTGTCGGAGTTGTGGGGAGTTAAGGGGTGTGGCCGGCCGGTCATCGATGCTGGCAGCTGGTCAGACCACGAGAAAGAAAAGAGAAGAAGGTTGAGTGGGTATGGTTTCGTGAGAGAGAGACAACAGAGAATGTTCTCTGTGTTTTTGTTTTGAAGATGAGGTATGGTTGAAGGGAGAGGAGGATAAGGAAAGTTAAATGGGAAGGGTTTGGTTCCTTCATATAGCTAGGTTTTTCTCTAATTGGTTTGGGCTTAGCCCATGGGTATGAACCCGATAATTGTCGTGGCTCATTAAAATAGCTTACTTCTACCTAATAAAGTATAACGGTTCTTTTACCCAAAAAAAACAGAACGGTTAACACAGTATTTTCATGTGTACGCTAAATTATATTTGCTTGATTCGGGTTATTAGTTAAACGATACGTTTCTCACGTCGTGGTTTATTATTATTCACCAAATAATTGTAATAATAATATCAATAATAACTACAAATATTATTAAAATACCATTCTCTCGACGATGAGAGTACGGGTTGTCACATGAAGGGTATGGTGAACTTGGAGAGCGTCGATAATACATGGCAATCTTTAATGGTATGGGTTGAAAAACATTCTAACTCTCAGAAAGTTGATGATATTGTATGTAAATTGTTGGTAGCTGCGACTGCTTATTATATATGGCAAGAGAGGAACAATCGGCTATTCCGTACTAATCAAATGACCGTGTTCCAAGTCACTGAGAAGATCAAAAGGTCGGTTCGATTAAGACTTATGGGTTTCAAGTTTCGTGTGGAGTCCGCTAGGAAGAGGATTTTCAGAACCTGGAATATTGAAGATAGCAAGGATAATGAAGCTGATCCGGGCTAGAAGTTTTATTTGTCTTGTTTAATTATCGGCCTTGGTTGTTTGTTTTGGTTAACAATTGTTAGGGTTGTTTGTTGGCTTGTTGTCCTAGTCTTGGTATGCCAAGTCTAGTTGGTGTGTCGTTTTGACACATCCTTGTACTTATTTGGTTCATTTATAAAATTCATCGGGGTACCCCTTTACCCAAAAAAGACCCATCTCTCCGTAGTTATAACATGACCCATGTGGGAATCTAGCAGCATTCCCTTGAACTGGAGCTTGATTCTGACCCAAACGACAAATGTTGGCCATGTGCCCAAGTTTACCACAAGTGGTGCACTGCTTACAAGCTTGTTGGGTAGCATGATGACCGTTGCACCTATTGCAGTGAGGTGCGGTACCAGCATACTGCTTCTTGGCAGGAGGTTGTGCTGGTGGGTTCTGAACGTTTTGTGCAGTGACAACAAAGTTTTTGGAAGCCTTGCGCTTCCTCGACCTCCTTGACGACTCGCCCCTCTTCTTACCCTTACCCTTGTCTTGAGTGGTATTGGTCGACTGCTTCTTATCTCCTTTGCGGGTCAGTTTACCCTTCCTGACTTGAGACTCAGTCAGGGTTGCAGCCAGTTCGATTGCCTGACGAACAGTGGTAGGGTTACTACCAGTCACAAGGTCTTGCACAGAATCGGGTAGACCATCGATATACCTCCCAATCGCTTTCTCCAGCGGGGTAACCATAGTAGGACACAACAAACTTAGCTCCTCATAACGATCCGTATACGCACGGTGTTCTCCCCCATCTTGTTTCAAATCATCGAATTCTCATTCCAAAGCCCTTATCTCGTGACGGGGACAGAACTCTTTCATCATGAGAGCCCGAAGCTTTTCCCAAGTTTGTGCCATCGCCACATCGGCACTCCTATCACGCATCACACCGTTCCACCATGTAAGAGCACGCTTCTCAAAAACACTGGATGCAAACTCAACCTTTCGCTCATTCGGACATCGAACATGTCTAAATGTACTCTCCAAACTCTCGAACCATTGTAGGAGCGCAGTTGCTCCTTGAGACCCAGAAAACTTCAGTGGTTTAGCCGAATTAAATGTTTTGAAGCTACACTGAGCATTGTTGTTATTGTTGTTGTTCGCTTGATTGATCTGTGTTATTAGATTCGGAATCACAGCAGCGATCTGTTGTGTGATAATAGCTGCGAGTTTGGCGTTAGATTGAGGTTGCGCATCTCGTCGAGGAGGCATATTCTAAAAAGAACAAGGAAACATGATAAACGAGTGAGATCGACAATTGGATAAACTAAAGAGGTATTGAAAACATCGACAAAACACAAGGAAGGTGATCATTCGTTCGTTACCTCGAATAAACAAATGATACAAAGTGACTAATCAAAGTAAATGGGTCAATATAATGTATCGCGAAGACCTCTGCAAAACGGGTCAGCATATACTTAATCAGGTCCGTTCTAGCAATTACCAACACTGTTGTGGAAAGGATGTAGTGTCGGAGCTTGGTTGCTGCAAAGTAGAGCAATAAGCACATCTTCTTAGGGGTACGTAAGACCCTGCTGTGATAATACACGGCCGGCTCCTACCCGATAGTTGAACTGGAATTACCTTCTCTACCCACTGGTACTACTCCTTCGGAAGACCTGCTTTCAGCACCTATTCGATACCGGTTTCACCTTCCTCTCCCGGGATTCCTATAGCGGGATCCCCATTTATGATGGTCTTTCACCTGGAGTAGAGAATTATGGAAAGGTTTCGACGCTTAATAGATGGTAAGCTAGAAGCATCCGAGTTAGGGCTATTCCACCAGCTTATAGAATTGGAAGAGATAAGGTCACCCTCCCGCTATGTGAAAGAAGAACTTTTCTCTCATATTCTCTTCAATAGGTTGTTTACTTAGCAGAAGCCATAGATCTTACCAGGGATGCACCCAACGCTTCAACTACTAACATCGTCGTTCTTAAGCCTAGACTTGTTTTGGTTCCAAACCTCCTATTACCTTTACACCCTTGTAAGATGCTTAGTTTTTATCGGAAAGGAATGCTTATTCCCATCTACTGTGCTGGTGCTAAGACTTAGTAAAGAATGAATTTGTTTGCTTGATCCATCAAGCCTATAGTTCTTCTGATTTGGCTAACCTCCTTCGATGACAAGCCTACCGGGAACCTACTTCTATCTCATCAGATGTTTGCTATCCCACCTTCTACTCTATCAGCTACTCTAATTTGGGTTGATCATAGGTTGACAGTTTCTGGATTTGAACTATTGGAAGACGAAAGAGAACCGATTTAGACGAATAGTGTGCTGTTACCCTCAAAAGCCTACATTAGCAGTGCAGGTTAAATCAGACTGAAATCAAGTCCAAGAAGACCGAGGAGGACTTGGGGTAATAGAATAAGGGAGGAAGAAAGGTGCTTCAGCTCCAGTTCAGCAACGGTAGAGTTTTCCAGGTTTGCTAGAGAGGGCGAGATTCATCTTTTCTCAAAGTATACAACACTTCCCGCAAGGTTCAACGTTGTCTCTGTCAAATCACTTCTTTCATGTTCCTGATCCAAATCTTGTACTTGTGAACTGTTGTTGAGTTTGATTTAGGTATAATCATGAAAGTTGCTAAACAGTTTTTTAAGGGCCTACAGTTACCATAGAATTCGTTTTATAGACTGTGTTCATGGATGCTTTGTATGTAAAGAAGAAGAAGGTTTGGATGCTTTGAACGACCTCTGGGAATAGAACGCTCAGGAAAGCCACACCAATGGTTGGGAGAGGGGTAAGCGGGAAGATCACAGATCTTCCCGCTTAGCTGCACTACTCTCTGAGCTCTTTTGTCCGCTATCGCTTCCTCTAGTACTAGCTCTGATCTCTCTTCAGCAGTTGCAGTATGATTCTTTCATTCATCCCCTGCCCTTTATAGTCGGAATCACTAGAAACTCTATATCATTGGCAATTGGCATTGACTCTCCTATCGGAAGGGGGTCATGTCGTAATACCAACTTCAATATCATGTGCTGCTCGCTCTGTACGTCGGGTCCTGATTCGCACGACCACTTGTTTTTCGAGTGCCCCTTTGCCGCGCAGGTTTGGGATGGTGTAAAAGGAAGGGCTGGTATGGAGGCGGTTCAGAATAAATGGGATAGTATTTTTGATCACTTGTTGCAGGTTTCCAATTCCCGAAATGCTAGACATGTTATTGGGAAGATAGTTGTCGCTGCTGCTGCTTACTTTGTTTGGCAGGAACGAAATCAAAGACTTTTTTCGCCAAAGAGAAGGACCACGGATCAGCTCGTGGAGGTAATCTTAACTACAGTCAGGATGAAGCTTCACTCGATGTGCATTAAAAGAACGACGCAGGTTAATGCTATCTTGCTGGAATGGAGTCTTCCCCGTGGTCTGCTGATGGAAGATGATGATTGTGGCTAATGTTTGAGTCGATAGGAGTTTTGTAGTGTGTTTGGTTGTTTAGTTTGTTGGTTGTTTCTTTGGTTTGCTTTTGTTTGCTTGTTGACTCTGATATGGGTTTGTCATGCTAGAGAACTAAGGGATACTCTATTCCTCACTTGTGATTATTTTGGTTGATTATAAAATTCACCGGGGTAACCCTTTACCCAAAAAGGGGGGGGGGTCATTCATGGGTACTTCATGGGTAAACGTGGCTTAAGATAGGGAGACTCGATATCTCCTTATTTGTTCACGCTTGTTTTGGAGGTGCGGACTTGTATTCTTCAACATGTGACTAGAATTGATTCATCTTTCAAGTATCATAATAAATGTGAAAAATAGCAAATCATCAACCTTTGCTTTGCCGATGATCTGTTTTTGTTTGCTAGAGGTGATTTTGGGTCGACTAGTTGTATTATGACGTCGCTTACTAAGTTCACTCAAATGTCGGGTTTAACTCCTAGTATTCGAATGAGTACAGGATTCTTTTGCAATGTTCCTCCTCACGTTAAAAATGCTATTCTTCATATTATGCCGTTCGTGGAGGGTACTCTCCTTGTTCGGTATTTGGGAGTTCCTCTTATTTCGTCAAGACTCTTATATACTGATTGTCATATCCTGGTGAAGAGATTGGAAAACCGTATCAACAATTGGAAGAATAAGTTTCTTTCGTTTGCTGGGCGTCTTCAGCTGATTATCTCAGTTTTGTCGTCTATGTATATTTACTGGTCCTCAGTTTTCATATTACCAGCTCAGGTCACTAAGGACTTGGAAGCTATTATGCGGAATTTCTTATGGGCTATAGATTCCTCTCATAAGGGGAAGGCGAAGGTGGGTTGGAAGGCGGTTTGTCTTCCAAATCATGAAGGGGGGGTTGGGTATTAGAAGGATTTGAGAAGTTAATAAAGCTCTTATGGCTTTCCATATTTGGAGCATTGTTACAAACCGGGAGTCTCTTTGGGTTGCTTGGATCCATACCTACTGTTTAAGAGGCCGTACTCTATGGAATTGTAGAACTGTCGCGAATTGTTGCTGGAGCTGGAGGAAGATACTTCAGATGCAGCCAAATATTAGACACTATATTTGGACAAAAATTAGAAACGGTAACTCTACATCAGCCTGGTATGATTTTTGGTGCGATGGTGGTCCGTTATGTAACTTCCTTTCACCTAGAGTTATTACGCGGGCAGGCTTTGGGCTAGCGGATACTGTTAAGGATATCTATGGGGATGGTGCTTGGAACTGGCCGGTAGAATGGAGAGGTTTATACCCGGTAATTAATCTTGTGGACCAAGTACATTGTAATCTGGATGCTAGTCAACGGTTTGGAATTCGATCAGAGCAAGTGAGGCCGAGGTGGATTGGGTTAAAATTGTTTGGTTTTCTCATTGCATTCCTCGTCATGCGTTCCATATGTGGCTGATAATGCGGGGTAAACTACTGACCCAGGATAAAATATTGCAATGGGAATTACCTAGGAGGAAAAGTATGAATATGATGTGTTGTTTGCTGTGTTATGCGAATGTGGATTCCCATGAGCATCTATTCTTCGAGTGTAGTTTTTCCTCTCAAGTGTGGAATTCGGTTAAATCTAAAGGAGGTATGGCGTCTGTGGATCCAAAGTGGCGTAGCATTGTCGATTGGTTATGCGGCCGGGCAAGCTCAAAATCTGCTGGTAAAACTATGTGAGTAGATTAATTGTTGCTGCGACGGCTTATGTCATTTGGCAGGAAAGGAACGCGAGACTTTTCAAGAACCACACTAGACCGCCGGACACTATTCGTGATTTAATTCTAAGTACGGTTCGATACAAGCTGATGGGAGTGAAGTTCAGGAACACGGATAGAGTGAGGAGATTGCTGGAAGATTGGGAGATCCATATCGATAGTGTGACTGATAATGGCGGCTGATTATACTTGATTGTTTTTACGTTTTATGTTTCTAGATGTTTGTCTAGTTGTTTCTACTTGTGTTGGTTTGTTTCGGTCTTTGATTGCTACAGTCATAGGGGTCTGTCCTATGCCTGAACTAGTGTTGGATTCTCCACACTACTTGTTTTTATTGGTTGTGAATATATAGAATCACCGGGGTAACCATTTACCCAAAATGTTAGGTCCACTAACATTTAATGATTGAATTATTTTTGGTTATCGTCTCATGTGATTATTATTGTTGTAAATAATAGAAACGACAAAAATGCCGCCAAAAGCAAGACAGGGTACTGGATTACCTGCCACACCAGAAGAGTTGGCACGACTCATAACCCAACATGTTAATATTTCCTTGGAACAGCATAATGCTAACCAAAATGATGGCCAGGAACGTGGATGTGGTGCTTACGGGCACAGTCTTGGTGGGACGCAGATTGGAAACCCTCCAGGTAAAATAATGATCAGAAAGTTTTGGTAGTTCATGTGTTATGATCTCATTGGAACGTATTCCTGATTTTCATTAACCATATGAACAGTGCACAGGAGCATACACAAAACAATCCAGGGTTGTAACCCGAGATCATTTACTGGTGCCCTATGCAATGATGTGGCAGCGATATGCGTGATATCGGGCTGTCAAAAACGAGTCGGTCATCCGAGTGATTCAGCGTTCCGAACCTAGAATTGGAGATTTGAAGAAGCGCAAACCTGAGAGCTCCAAGAAGGCTCCTGAGGAACGTGAGAAGAAACGTAGCTTGGAGAAAGCGAGTGTAGCTACCCCTAGGGAGTCGGGAAAGGGTAAAGTCGGTGATGGACAAGAGAAGTGCACCAGATGTGGCTGAACTGGACATGTGACTCCCAAGTGTTATGCTAAGAATACGTTGGATGGAGTTGCGCTCGAGGGATGCTTCGCATGTGGTGAGCAAGGACACAACAAAAGAAACTGCCCGAAACCGAAAGGACAGGATGTTAAGGGCAAAGCCGTTGAGGCAAGTGCTGGGAAGGCATGTGAGAGTCCTGCTACTGTTACTGGTATGTTTTGAATCAAAAGCCAAACTATGTTCATACTTTAATACCAAAGCTGACTTGAGTTTTGTTCGAAAAACTTTGAACCATTATTGTGTTCACCAACAAGTAAGCTAAGTATAAAGTGCCCGATAGAACTAGCAATTGGTAAGTTGTTAGAAACTAGGGAGGTCATTCACGGTTGTAGTATTTAGTCAGGAGATCATAGTTCTAGTGTTGGTTTATTCCAGTGGAGCTAGGGAGCTTTGACGTAGATGTGAGAATGGACTAATTATCTAAGGACAAAGTGGGGACTATAGCTTGAAGAAGCTGGCTAGGATATCTCATCCTGACGACAGTAAGCTGGGGTAGTTGTTCGCGGAAATCGACTGTGTCGAGAGTTGAGTATTGATAGCTGAGAGTCGTCAGTGTTGTGAGGATGCTCAAGTTGTTGCGAAAAGGGCTATCCTGCGTTTTCAGTGAATGTGGTGGATACGGAAACCGAATGTAGGAATATCGGGGAGATTTCTATCAATCGCAACTATCCGAAAGTCTTCCTAAAAAGACTTACCTGGATTGCCCCCTGCAAGACAGATCGAATCTCGAATCGATCTGGCACCCGGTGCTGTGCCCAGTTGCACAATCTCCTTATAGATTAAGCACCGTCTGAAATGATAGAAATGTCGAGTCAGTTTCAAGAGCTACTGGACAAGGGTTTCATTCGATCAAGCTTTTCTCTTTGAGGCGCATCTATTTTGTTTGAGAGAAAGAAGGATGGATCCTTCAGGATATGTGATGATTTCAGAAAGTTGAACAAGTTGACTGTCAAGAATCGGTACCCTTTTACCGAGGATTGACGATTTGTTCAATCAAGCTATAGGGATCTAACTGCTACACGAAGATCGGTCTACGATCAGAATATCATCAGTTGAAGGCTTGCTGACGAGGATATTCCGAGGACTGCTTTTCAAACGTGATATGGCCATTACGAGTTATTAGTCATGCCTTTTGACTAAATTAATGTGCCATTTATATTCATGAATCTCATGAACAGGGGTATGGAAACCCTAATCGGATAAATTCGTGATAATATTCATCGACGACATACTTGCTTATACACGAACCAAAAAGAATCATGAATAAAGTTTGAAGTTAACTACGGAGTTGATGCCGAATGAGGAAGGTATGCATGTAGATCAGTCTAAGATTGGAGCAATCAAATGATGAAGAACGCCAAAGACCTCGTCAGGAGTATGACGACTCACAAGACTAGCTGGGTGCTACCGGAGATTTATTAAGAATTTCTCTAAATTAGTGCAGTGCAGTCTTCGACACTAATAAACCCAAAAGGGGGAAGAGGGAAATTGATTGGACAACAAGATAGTAGGAAGCTTTTCGGACCCTTGAAAGAAAAGTTGGGAGCGTGTATGATGGACGCCGAAGGAAGTTAAGATACTCACATGCCCTTGGCAGAGTTATCTTATAATAATAGTTAACACGCTAGTATTCAGGTTGCTCCGTTTGAAGCCTTTCATGGATGGAAGTGTTGATCGCCACTTTGTTGAGCTAACGTGATAAAGGACAATTACCAGACCTTAGTTTATCTAGGAAACCAGCGACAGGATTTGCTTGGATCGAGGGAAGGTTAAAAGTCGCCAATTGATCAACAGAAGGATTACATGGACAATTGAAGGAACTATTGTGATTTCCAGATTGAAGATTTGGTTCTGTTAAATGAGTTATCTTGCAGAGATGCTATTGGGTTTAGCAGAGAAAAGAAGAGTCGAGCCACAATGATTAGGTCCTTTCAAGAGCCCATCTTGAGTTGGATCAGTCGCTTATAGGCTCAAGCTACCATAAGGATTGAGTAGTGTACATGATGTATTGTTTGGATCCAGTTAGAGGAAGTGTATAAAGGATAATACACTGATTTTTGTTCTTTGTAGAGATTTATTTAGAAGATAAACGGAAGTTTATCGAAGTACCGTAGAAGCAGTACGTATAGTCAGAAGAGTTATGTTAATAACTGGATAGACGACTTCAGCATTCTAGTAGTATATGTGATTTATTAGTGGTGTAACCCGTGGATACCTGAAATGATTGCAAGAAGGAAAGAAAACGAGTTTATGAGATTTGATTCTTTCGAGAGCCCATCTCGAGTTGGATCAATCATGTGTAAAATCAGACTACCTCCGGTGCGGGGTAATGTATAAGTAAATATACGTATGTAGAACCCGAATTGGTGGAAATTTGACTTAATCTTCTTTATTGAGTGCTTGTAAATGTTGAACCTTGGAAAGGATAGAGAGCGTTAAGACGTGAGATTTGGAACTGAGCATGTGTGTAATATAGATCTACGAAGATTCTTTGTAAGAATCAAAGTTTCTCGCAGAAACTACAAGACTATATTCATTAAACTTGTTTTCACTGTTTCCACCTAGTGCGAAAACAAAACCTGTAGAGTAAAATTTCGGGGGACGAAATTTCCTAAACAAGGGGAGACTGCGACACCCGACTTTTCAGGCTGTACCGTACAATTGTAACACGTGTTGTGAATAGGTAAAAGGCTGTATTTGACTGGTTATGATGTTTATGTGTGAAATTTAATGAGTTGGTAAATTTAAACTTTGGTAAAAATTATGTTGGCAACGATAAGATAAACGCTTATCGCGTAACGGTTAAAATGCGAAAACGAACGTCGGTGACGACCCGATCAGTGTTAAAATCCAAAAAATTGTCTGTTATGATTAGAATAATAATTTTAATCATATTTATGAGGAAAAATAAATTAAAACGCTAAGAAACTCTATTTTTCGAGTTTGAGCGCGTACCGCGCGATACTGCGCGAATTAAACAAAATACTGTCAACGCAGCCAATCGAGGCAACTGGTAATTATTTCAGTAATAATTTTGAGTGATTATTTTTATAGAATGATAAAATAATTTAAAACGCACTAAAACGAGATTAAAACGCTAGATAAAATACCCGGTATCCAGTAAAATACCTGTTTTAACACAAATTTACACACACACACACACACACACACACACACACACATATATATATATAGGGTGAAGATCATGCGAGAACCACCTCTTATTGCGAGAACCGCGAGAACCAATGTGAACACACCAAAAATGCCTAAATATAGCTAAAAATCACACAAAATTTTTTTTTTTTTGATTTTTTAAATATTTTTTTAGGTTAAAATCGCTACTTTTCGAACCAAAATTTTTTTTTTTTTTTAAAAAAAATTTTTTTTTTTTGGCTTCGAAAAGTAGCGATTTTAACCTAAAAAATATTAAAAAAATCAAAAAAAAATTTTTGGATTTTTTTTTTATTTTTTTAGGTTTTTTTAGGTTTTTTGGGGGTTTAGTTTTTAGCATTTTAGCTTGGGGGGGGGGGGTGGTGGGGGGGGGGGGGGGTTTAGGTTTTTTTTTTTGGGGGGGGGGGGTT